>JAUIMM010000901.1:0-600000 GCA_031769625.1 Taudactylus pleione
ATACCAAATACACTGCCTCCTACCAAACATCCTATACCAAATACACTGCCTCCTACCAAACATCCTATACCAAATACACTGCCTCCTAGCAAACATCCTATACCAAATACACTGCCTCCTAACCGAACATCCTATACCAAATACACTGCCTCCTACCAAACATCCTATACCAAATACACTGCCTCCTAGCAAACATCCTATACCAAATACACTGCCTCCTACCGAACATCCTATACCAAATACACTGCTCCTACCGAACATCTATACCAAATACACTGCCTCTACCGAGCATCCTATACCAAATACACTGCCTCCTACCAAACATCCTATACCAAATACACTGCCTCCTACCAAACATCCTATACCAAATACACTGCCTCCTAGCAAACATCCTATACCAAATACACTGCCTCCTAGCAAACATCCTATACCAAATACACTGCCTCCTACCGACATCCTATACCAAATACACTGCCTCCTACCGAACATCCTATACCAAATACACTGCCTCCTACCAAACATCCTATACCAAATACACTGCCTCCTACCAAACATCCTATACCAAATACACTGCTTCCTACCAAACATCCTATACCAAATACACTGCCTCCTACCAAACATCCTATACCAAATACACTGCCTCCTACCAAACATCCTATACCAAATACACTGCCTCCTACCAAACATCCTATACCAAATACACTGCCTCCTACCAAACATCCTATACCAAATACACTGCCTCTTACCAAACATCCTATACCAAATACAGTGCCTCCTACCAAACATCCTATACCAAATACACTGCCTCTTACCAAACATCCTATACCAAATACACTGCCTCTTACCAAACATCCTATACCAATACACTGCCTCTTACCAAACATCCTATACCAAATACACTGCCTCCTAACAAACATCCTATACCAACTACACTGCTTCTTACCGAACATCTTATACCAAATACACTGCCTCTTATCAAACATCCTATACAAATACACTGCCTCCTACCAAACATCCTATACCAAATACACTGCCTCCTACCAAACATCCTATACCAAATACACTGCCTCCTACCGAACATCCTATACCAAATACACTGCCTCCCTACCGAACATCCTATACCAAATACACTGCCTCCTACCAAACATCCTATACAAATACAATGCCTCCTACCAAACATCCTATACCAAATACACTGCCTCCTACCAAACATCCTATTACCAAATACACTGCCTCCTTACCAAACATCCTATACCAAATACACTGCCTCCTACCGAGCATCCTATACCAAATACACTGCCTCCTACCGAGCATCCTATACCAAATACACTGCCTCCTACCGAGCATCCTATACCAAATACACTGCTTCCTACCGAACATCCTATACCAAATACACTGCTTCCTACCAAACATCTTATACCAAATACACTGCCTCCTACCGAGCATCCTATACCAAATACACTGCCTCCTACCGAGCATCCTATACCAATACACTGCCTCCTACCAAACATCCTATACCAAATACACTGCCTCCTACCAACATCCTATACCAAATTACACTACCTCCTACCGAGCATCCTATACCCAAATACACTGCCCTTTACCAAACATCCTATACCAAATACACTGCCTCCTACCAAACATCCTATACCAAATACACTGCCTCCTACCAAACATCCTATACCAAATACACTGCCTCCTACCAAACATCCTATACCAAATACACTGCCTCCTACCAAACATCCTATACCAAATACACTGCCTCCTACCAAACATCCTATACCAAATACACTACCTCCTACCGAGCATCCTATACCAAATACACTGCCTCTTACCAAACATCCTATACCAAATACACTGCCTCCTACCAAACATCCTATACCAAATACACTGCCTCCTACCAACATCCTATACCAAATACACTGCCTCCTACCAAACATCCTATACCAAATACACTGCCTCCTACCAAACATCCTATACCAAATACACTGCCTCCTAGCAAACATCCTATACCAAATACACTGCCTCCTACCGAACATCCTATACCAAATACACTGCCTCCTACCAAACATCCTATACAAATACACTGCCTCCTAGCAAACATCCTATACCAAATACACTGCCTCAGCCGAACATCCTATACCAAATACACTGCCTCCTACCGAACATCCTATACCAAATACACTGCCTCCTACCGAGCATCCTATACCAAATACACTGCCTCCTACCAAACATCCTATACCAAATACACTGCCTCCTACCAAACATCGTATACCAAATACACTGCCTCCTAACAAACATCCTATACCAAATACACTGCCTCCTAGCAAACATCCTATACCAATACACTGCCTCCTACCGAACATCCTATACCAAATACACTGCCTCCTACCGAACATCCTATACCAAATACACTGCCTCCTAGCAAACATCCTATACCAAATACACTGCCTCCTAGCAAACATCCTATACCAAATACACTGCCTCCTACCAAACATCCTATACCAAATACACTGCCTCCTACCAAACATCCTATACCAAATACACTGCCTCCTAGCAAACATCCTATACCAAATACACTGCCTCCTACCGAACATCCTATACCAAATACACTGCCTCCTACCGAACATCCTATACAAATACACTGCCTCCTACCGAGCATCCTATACCAAATACACTGCCTCCTACCAAACATCCTATACCAAATTACACTGCCTCCTACCAAACATCGTATACCAAATACACTGCCTCCTAACAAACATCCTATACCAAATACACTGCCTCCTAGCAAACATCCTATACCAAATACACTGCCTCCTACCGAACATCCTATACCAAATACACTGCCTCCTACCGAACATCCTATACCAAATACACTGCCTCCTACCAAACATCCTATACCAAATACACTGCCTCCTAGCAAACATCCTATACCAAATACACTGCCTCCTACCAAACATCCTATACCAAATACACTGCCTCCTACCAAACATCCTATACCAAATACACTGCCTCCTACCAAACATCCTATACCAAATACACTGCCTCCTACCAAACATCCTATACCAAATACACTGCCTCCCTACCAAACATCCTATACCAAATACACTTCCTCCTACCGAACATCCTATACCAAATACACTGCCTCTACCGAGCATCCTATACCAAATACACTGCCTCCTACCAAACATCCTATACCAAATACACTGCCTCCTACCAAACATCGTATACCAAATACACTGCCTCCTAACAAACATCCTATACCAAATACACTGCCTCCTAGCAAACATCCTATACCAAATACACTGCCTCCTACCGAACATCCTATACCAAATACACTGCCTCCTACCGAACATCCTATACCAAATACACTGCCTCCTCGCAAACATCCTATACAAATACACTGCCTCCTAGCAAACATCCTATACCAAATACACTGCCTCCTACCAAACATCCTATACCAAATACACTGCCTCCTACCAAACATCCTATACCAAATACACTGCCTCCTACCGAACATCCTATACCAAATACACTGCCTCCTAGCAAACATCCTATACCAAATACACTGCCTCCTACCAAACATCCTATACCAAATACACTGCCTCCTACCAAACATCCTATACCAAATACACTGCCTCCTAGCAAACATCCTATACCAAATACACTGCCTCCTACCGAACATCCTATACCAAATACACTGCCTCCTACCGAACATCCTATACCAAATACACTGCCTCCTACCGAGCATCCTATACCAAATACACTGCCTCCTACCGAACATCCTATACCAAATACACTGCCTCCTACCGAACATCCTATACCAAATACACTGCCTCCTACCAAACATCCTATACCAAATACACTACCTCCTACCGAGCATCCTATACCAAATACAACTGCCCTCTTACCAAACATCCTATACCAAAATACACTGCCTCCTACCAAACATCCTATACCAAATACACTGCCTCCTACCTAACATCCTATACCAAATACACTGCCTCCTACCAAACATCCTATACCAAATACACTGCCTCCTACCGAACATCCTATACCAAATACACTGCCTCCTACCGAACATCCTATACCAAATACACTGCCTCCTACCGAGCATCCTATACCAAATACACTGCCTCCTACCAAACATCCTATACCAAATACACTGCCTCCTACCAAACATCCTATACCAAATACACTGCCTCCTAGCAAACATCCTATACCAAATACACTGCCTCCTAGCAAACATCCTATACAAATACACCCTCCTACCGAACATCCTATACCAAATACACTGCCTCCTACCGAACATCCTATACCAAATACACTGCCTCCTACCAAACATCCTATACCAAATACACTGCCTCCTACCAAACATCCTATACCAAATACACTGCTTCCTACCAAACATCCTATACCAAATACACTGCCTCCTACCAAACATCCTATACCAAATACACTGCCTCCTACCAAACATCCTATACCAAATACACTGCCTCCTACCAAACATCCTATACCAAATACACTGCCTCCTACCAAACATCCTATACCAAATACACTGCCTCTTACCAAACATCCTATACCAAATACAGTGCCTCCTACCAAACATCCTATACCAAATACACTGCCTCTTACCAAACATCCTATACCAAATACACTGCCTCTTACCAAACATCCTATACCAAATACACTGCCTCTTACCAAACATCCTATACCAAATACACTGCCTCCTACCAAACATCCTATACCAACTACACTGCTTCTTACCGAACATCTTATACCAAATACACTGCCTCTTATCAAACATCCTATACCAAATACACTGCCTCCTACCAAACATCCTATACCAAATACACTGCCTCCTACCAAACATCCTATACCAAATACACTGCCTCCTACCGAACATCCTATACCAAATACACTGCCTCCTACCGAACATCCTATACCAAATACACTGCCTCCTACCAAACATCCTATACCAAATACAATGCCTCCTACCAAACATCCTATACCAAATACACTGCCTCCTACCAAACATCCTATACCAAATACACTGCCTCCTACCAAACATCCTATACCAAATACACTGCCTCCTACCGAGCATCCTATACCAAATACACTGCCTCCTACCGAGCATCCTATACCAAATACACTGCCTCCTACCGAGCATCCTATACCAAATACACTGCTTCCTACCGAACATCCTATACCAAATACACTGCCTCCTACCAAACATCTTATACCAAATACACTGCCTCCTACCGAGCATCCTATACCAAATACACTGCCTCCTACCGAGCATCCTATACCAAATACACTGCCTCCTACCAAACATCCTATACCAAATACACTGCCTCCTACCAAACATCCTATACCAAATACACTACCTCCTACCGAGCATCCTATACCAAATACACTGCCTCTTACCAAACATCCTATACCAAATACACTGCCTCCTACCAAACATCCTATACCAAATACACTGCCTCCTACCAAACATCCTATACCAAATACACTGCCTCCTACCAAACATCCTATACCAAATACACTGCCTCCTACCAAACATCCTATACCAAATACACTGCCTCCTACCAAACATCCTATACCAAATACACTACCTCCTACCGAGCATCCTATACCAAATACACTGCCTCTTACCAAACATCCTATACCAAATACACTGCCTCCTACCAAACATCCTATACCAAATACACTGCCTCCTACCAAACATCCTATACCAAATACACTGCCTCCTACCAAACATCCTATACCAAATACACTGCCTCCTACCAAACATCCTATACCAAATACACTGCCTCCTAGCAAACATCCTATACCAAATACACTGCCTCCTACCGAACATCCTATACCAAATACACTGCCTCCTACCAAACATCCTATACCAAATACACTGCCTCCTAGCAAACATCCTATACCAAATACACTGCCTCCTACCGAACATCCTATACCAAATACACTGCCTCCTACCGAACATCCTATACCAAATACACTGCCTCCTACCGAGCATCCTATACCAAATACACTGCCTCCTACCAAACATCCTATACCAAATACACTGCCTCCTACCAAACATCGTATACCAAATACACTGCCTCCTAACAAACATCCTATACCAAATACACTGCCTCCTAGCAAACATCCTATACCAAATACACTGCCTCCTACCGAACATCCTATACCAAATACACTGCCTCCTACCGAACATCCTATACCAAATACACTGCCTCCTAGCAAACATCCTATACCAAATACACTGCCTCCTAGCAAACATCCTATACCAAATACACTGCCTCCTACCAAACATCCTATACCAAATACACTGCCTCCTACCAAACATCCTATACCAAATACACTGCCTCCTAGCAAACATCCTATACCAAATACACTGCCTCCTACCGAACATCCTATACCAAATACACTGCCTCCTACCGAACATCCTATACCAAATACACTGCCTCCTACCGAGCATCCTATACCAAATACACTGCCTCCTACCAAACATCCTATACCAAATACACTGCCTCCTACCAAACATCGTATACCAAATACACTGCCTCCTAACAAACATCCTATACCAAATACACTGCCTCCTAGCAAACATCCTATACCAAATACACTGCCTCCTACCGAACATCCTATACCAAATACACTGCCTCCTACCGAACATCCTATACCAAATACACTGCCTCCTACCAAACATCCTATACCAAATACACTGCCTCCTAGCAAACATCCTATACCAAATACACTGCCTCCTACCAAACATCCTATACCAAATACACTGCCTCCTACCAAACATCCTATACCAAATACACTGCCTCCTACCAAACATCCTATACCAAATACACTGCCTCCTACCAAACATCCTATACCAAATACACTGCCTCCTACCAAACATCCTATACCAAATACACTGCCTCCTAGCAAACATCCTATACCAAATACACTGCCTCCTACCAAACATCCTATACCAAATACACTGCCTCCTACCAAACATCCTATACCAAATACACTGCCTCCTACCAAACATCCTATACCAAATACACTGCCTCCTACCAAACATCCTATACCAAATACACTGCCTCCTACCAAACATCCTATACCAAATACACTGCCTCCTACCAAACATCCTATACCAAATACACTGCCTCCTACCAAACATCCTATACCTAATACACTGCCTCCTACCGAGCATCCTATACCAAATACACTGCCTCCTACCAAACATCCTATACCGAATACACTGCCTCCTACCAAACATCCTATACCAAATACACTGCCTCCTACCAAACATCCTATACCAAATACACTACCTCCTACCGAGCATCCTATACCAAATACACTGCCTCCTACCAAACATCCTATACCAAATACACTGCTTCCTACCGAACATCCTATACCAAATACACTGCCTCCTACCGAACATCCTATACCAAATACACTGCTTCCTACCAAACATCCTATACCAAATACACTGCTTCCTACCAAACATCCTATACCAAATACACTGCCTCCTACCAAACATCCTATACCAAATACACTGCTTCCTACCAAACATCCTATACCAAATACACTGCCTCCTACCAAACATCCTATACCAAATACACTGCCTCCTACCAAACATCCTATACCAAATACACTGCCTCTTACCAAACATCCTATACCAAATACAGTGCCTCCTACCAAACATCCTATACCAAATACACTGCCTCTTACCAAACATCCTATACCAAATACACTGCCTCTTACCAAACATCCTATACCAAATACACTGCCTCTTACCAAACATCCTATACCAAATACACTGCCTCCTACCAAACATCCTATACCAACTACACTGCTTCTTACCGAACATCTTATACCAAATACACTGCCTCTTATCAAACATCCTATACCAAATACACTGCCTCCTACCAAACATCCTATACTAAATACACTGCCTCCTACCAAACATCCTATACCAAATACACTGCCTCCTACCGAACATCCTATACCAAATACACTGCCTCCTACCGAACATCCTATACCAAATACACTGCCTCCTACCAAACATCCTGCAGAAGACACTGCTTTATGCACAACACCCTAGCTTGAAATTGCTGAAGCACCCACCTCCATAATCTATTCTACATAATTACTTCCCATCTGCACAGTACACACAAAACTACCATGTGTTCCCTATCTACACTCACACAACCCTCTGACCCCAGGCCAACATTGCTGTATGACTGTATCATGTAGTCCACCTAGAACTTTTTCCACTTGTCATATGGCAGCATAATATGCAATAAGTGTTCCTGCTAGGCTGAAACAGCCGGCCGGGTGCCGTCCCTACCCACAGGTCAGTGTCCTGCGGAAGGTGAGGAAGTTGCGGTGAAAGAATCACTGTTGGGTGAATAGATGCACATGTGCAAGGTATCTGTTTACGCTGCGGGGAGCTCTGGGCCTGCCGTGAGTGCTGGGCACACGCCCTACAGTGATAAAAAGGGAACACATCTTTCGGATATGCTCTCTTTTCGAGTGATGACGACCTCTATTCGGGCGCGCGCAATAGTGCTCTTTTTACCCATTCTAGCCCTAGAGTGAGCACTATTATCCTTTATTTATATGGTGCCACAAGGGGTCCACAGCGCCTTGCAAAGCACAAAAATAGAAACAGTATGAACAAAAACAGGAACAAAAGTGACTTACAGTACAGAACATTGCTGCATCAGCGGTCATAATACACAAACAGGCAGCAGGGCGGCAAACCCAAAGGTTAGGTGTCGTTGTAGGCAGTGTGCTGGATATGGTATTAGAAGCAAGGGAAGGAAAGCATATGAAGGAAGAGGGCCCTGCTCGTGAGAGCTTACAATCGCTCACAGGATAGATCACAGGTTCTCAAACTCAGTCCTCAGGACCCCAAACATGTTTTCCAGATCTCCTCACAGACTCGCAATTGAAATAATTAGCTCCACCTGTGGATCTTTTAAAATGTGACAGTGAGTAATGAATACACCTGTGCACCTGCTGGGTGACCAGGAAAATGTGAACTGTTTGGGGTCCTGAGGACCAAGTTTGAGACCCACTGCTATACAGTAGATCAGTGGATCTCAAACTTGGTCCTCAGGACCCCACACAGTTCACGTTTTTCAGGTCACCCAGCAGATGCACAGGTGTCCTCATTACTCACTGACACATTTTAAAAGATTCACAGGTGGAGATGATTATTTCACTTGCGATTCCGTGAGGAGACATGGAAAACATGAGGACCGAGTTTGAGAACCTGAGCAGTAGATTGTAAGTTTACTAGGGTTATCCTACCTCTCTATCTGTCTGCTATTAGGCACTCTCTTTTTATTACTGTTTTTGCTTCTGATTGAAAAGGGCAACCTCAAACCTCAAAATACTTGCACAATATATAGAAATGTAAATTGATTAATAAAATACAGAACACACTGCATCCTACAACGCATCCGGTATGCAAGCGGGAAGCCGCATTTCCCCGCCGCCGGGAGACCGGCGCCCAGCATCCCGATCGTAGTGATGCCGGGCGCCGCGAGTGGACAGCCGCGGGAGGGGAGGGTAAGGTTTAGGGCTTCCGGGGGGGACTTAGGGTTAGGCACCCCCCTGGGAGGGTTAGGGCTAGGCTAGGGGGAGGGAGGGTTAGGGTTAGGCACCCACGGGGGGGACTTAGGGTTAGGCACCCCCCCGGGGGACTTAGGTTTAGGCAGCGGGGAAGGGGGTGGTTAGGGTTAGGCACTTAGAGGGGGGTTAGGGTTAGGCACTTGGGGGAGAAGTTAGGGTTAGGCACCCCTAAGGAGGGCTAGGGTTAGGGGGGTTAGGTTAGGTTAGTAGATACTCACCTATCCACGATCGGGATTTCCAGCGCTGTCGGGCTTCCGCTGCTTTGAACTCTGGGCCTGATTCAGAGCCGAATGCTCTGACCAGAGCGCTCGCTCTGAATCAGTGCCCTCCTCCATGAAAATGGAGCGGCCTCCTGGCCGCTCGCATAGCTGTGGGTGACCACCCACAGCATATGCGAGCGTCCATGATGATGGTCTTGACCATCGCGACCATCGGGCTTGCGACGGAGACCCTGCAGTAGGGTCTCGCTGCCGCAAGCCCTGGAGTGATTTTGGCTCTATCAGAGCCAAAATCACTCCCACTGACATCACTACTGATGTCAGTTGGGCCGGCTTCAGACGGTAGGTGTTCCCATGGGAACGCCTCCGTCTGGCAGGCACGCCCACCAAAGGGGGCGTGCTGTCAATCAACACCGACAGCACGCCCCCTTTGGTGCGAGACCCGGAGCGATGGAGAGCCCGTCGCTCGCTGGGTCTCGCGCATGCGCACGACGGAGCTCCCTCCGTCGTGCGCATGCGCAGTGGGGGAACATCAACCCGCTTGTGAGCGTCCTGCGCTCGCGAGCGGGTCTGAATGACCCCCTCTGCTCATGTCGGGCTGCCGTTGACGGGAATCGAACCGCCGGCCATTTCATACCCATTCCAAGCATCCTATACCTAATATACAGCTACTAGACAGGTCTGGTCTTGACCAGTGTATGGAGTTATTGGTGGCTATTGTGTGGCTTTCCCAGTGATACTATGACATCATAGCAGGACCGTCATACAGCACAAGAGGTAAGAGGGCTTATTCAAGGAACCAATTCATGCTCCTTTAGGCAGCACAGCAAAGTAGGTTACTCAATAGTAATTAGAATCAGTTTATCAGTGGAGAGAGAGGGTGTCGGGCCAGCCATAGAGTGCGGCAATCACACCATCCAGATCTGTCAGAGGAAAGGTCAGACATTAGCACACATTAATGTCATTAAATCCTGAGAGTGACTCGGGGCTGTGAGAAGACAAGACCCTCTGCTATAATTATCTCTGACGCCAGTCCTTGCGCCCGTCCCTCGGCCCAGGCGACATCTCTGTGTCACTCTTGTCAGCTTTGAGTTCCCCGCAATGTGTCAGTCTATGGCCTTTCACTCCAAAATGTGCAAACTGACAGAAGACTGCTATGCGTCAGCCTGCGGTTGAGTGCTCTCTTTTATTTGCCTGTGGGGATGAGTCGGGAAGCGCCCTTAGCTTACGCATCACAGCATTTTATGTATGTCGTCTTCCTATTTCTACTGGTCTGTGTGTTTAGTACATTAATAGTCAACTGAAGTGAAGGTATTGTTCTGTACGTTCCACATAGTTACTGACAGTAATGGGTCGCTGATGCTTCTTTAATTGATGTATGTGTATATATATATATATATATGGTATATTGAGAGCGATAAAACCAACATGATTGGACACACTAGATCACATGACCGTGCATTATTACCCAACGACCGCACACCTCAGACCTGGTCTAATTCCTACTGTCATCTGGACCTCATCACAGAGCCGCAGCTGTATCACTCCACCAATGTACACAATAAGAGACTGCTCACAGAACAGTAGCACATCACTGCCTCACTGACATACACATTTCTGACAGAAAAAATGTAAATAAATGTCCAATATACATCATAACTCAATGGACTTGAATTTGGGGCCTGATTCAAGCCCGGATGCTATGCTGCGCTCGCTCGCATGCGTATGAGTCGCAATGCGCGTGCGCGAACCAGTCATTGCGATGGGAAAGTGCTCGCCCGTAGCCCACAGTCGGGCCGCTATTTTGAGTGACAGATAGTGCCGTTTGTGGGTGGTAACAGGGGAGGGTGCTTGAAAACAGGGGGTGTGGATGTGCGAACGCAGGCGTGCCCGACCATCAGAATGGCGTTTAATGGGTGTGCATAATTAGCAAAGTAGCGTCATTACACACGTGACTGGGTTGTACTTTAGCCTGAACTGCTCGCAATGTTGTGGTGGGAAAAGGCTACCACAAGCGCTGCGAGCAGCTCCGATGGCTCTCGATGTTCCCGATTAATCCTAAAACTGCCGGAGATGACGTGTGTTGCGAGTGCAAAGGGGCGTCTTTATACAGGTGCGAACGCATAGTGCGACCGCTCGCTATTACTTAGTGGGCGGCTTTACGCAACGCAGTGTGAGCACATGATTTAAATAGCCGGCCCCTTTTAGCCAGAGAGCGGACGCAAATAGCGTCCGGGTCTGAATCAGGCCCTTAGTCCTCAGCCACCAAAGAACTTAAACAGGGCTTATCTAAGCAGCCACTTCAGAATCCAGCAGAGCAAACAGTGAGCAAACATGCCAGCCTTCTCCTGGATGAAGCATTAGGCACATCCTGCCAGTACAATTCACTGTACAACACGTTATCTTTCCAAAATGCACCATAGTGACAGTAGATATTAATGTTCACCAATTTTAATCACTTGCACTGTTATCCCGTTAAATGTTTATTCATTAAAAATAATTCAAATTAAACAACCCTTTCTTAACTATGTCCTGCTCCTACTCTTTTTGTGTCTAAATGCCGAATTCATTTAGCCACAAAAAGTGCCGTCTGGCGAAAAGCGGAATGAATTTGCCTCATTCGCCTGTTTTGCCGCAATGTTTTCTCCATGCGCGTCCCCGCTTTTCGCCCTATTCAGTTGTAAAACAGGCGAAAAACGTGGATAGGCGAATGTTTTACAAAGCAAAACTAGCGAAAAGGACGTTTTTGGGGGGTGAAAATGAGTCTGTACCCCATAAAAAGCTTCAGTGACCGTGGGAATCAGTATAGAATAGTAGTAGTATCCCTAATAAAAGTATTTTGTGAACTTATTTTGAGGCAAAGGGCTGGTATATGCAAATTTGTGTGGAAAAATTATAGAAAAATTCAGAAAAATAAGTAACGTCGTTAAATTTGGGGTACATAAAAATGGGTACTAGTATATTTTGATGTCTCTAAAATGAAGATTTAAAAAAACTTAAAAATACACCTGCTTCAGCCTCCTGCAATCTCAAAAACACCTGTCTCATCCATATAGCCCCCCAAAATACCAGGCCCCCCAACTTTTTACCCATTTTCCAACACTTTACATTTTTGCCCCAAAAATTACATTTCATTTTTGAGGTGTTTTAAAAAAAATGTTGAAAGATTTTTTTGACTGATTAGTCATTAGGGGGGGGAGGGTCCAAAGGGTTCTGGGTAAATTCCCCAATTTGCACCCAAAAATAGCGATTTTGCACTTCCAAATCGCCCGCCTATATGTGGAGAAACTTTTACGCCTATTTTTCAATGTAAAGTTTTCGCGTAGGCGAAAACGTCCTGGAATTGAATACGGAGAAAAGTAGAAAACAGACGAAAAGTGCAAATTAGCGAAAACTTTTCTCCAAGCGGCACTGTTTGCGGCTAATTGAATTCGGCCCTAAGTCGCAAAGCGATGGACTAGGACGCACGAGCAGACTGTGCTGATTAATTTGATATGCAATTGACTGACTCTGTCCACCTATGAGAGGCTGATAAATGGTATGTCAGTCTCTCACTGCCTGGAGAGCAGGTCAGAAGCCTGTTGAGGGACGCTGTGATTATTGAATAACCACAGTGATTGCTGAATAATCACAGATTATTCAGTAATCACACATTTGCTATGTTAAAGAGGGAATCATTTTGTTTAGTTAGAGCTGGACAAACCAGGATTTACATTTATGCTTTCTTTATTTCAGTGCAGCTAAGAAAACTAGTACCAAGGCCCTGGACTGGTGCACTACTATTTGCCTACTGCATGATAAGTGCAACCGTTTACCCCAGGAGACGGCACCCTTACCGTGATTTAGCCACAACATATACAGTGTATGTATATATATATATATATATTAGGGGTGAGCGGGTTCGGATTTCTGAAATCCGAACCCCCCCGAGCCCCCCCGATCCGAGTCCGATCCGAGTCAGGCTCGACTTTTCCCGCCTGACTCGGATCTGAAATCGAGGCAAAACGTCATCATCCCGCCTTCCGAGTCTCGCGGGTTTTGGATCCTATATAAGGTACCCGCGTCGGCGCCATTTTCTCACTCGGCTGTGGACAGTGAAGAGGGAGGGTGGGAGTTAGGGCTGTGTAGTGTAGTGTAGTGTAGTGCTGCTGTTGTCCACTACTTCAAAGTCCATAGGGGCTGGCTGTGTTGTGCTGTGCTGCTGTTGTTAATAGGGGCTGTGTCCACTACTTCAAAGTCCATAGGGGCTGGCTGGACTGTGTTGTGCAGTCAGTTCTCCATAGGGGCTGTGTCCACTCCAAAGTCCTGTGCAGTGTCCCAGTCCTAAAGGAGTGCTGTAGTGTTGTCCAGGGGGTGCTCTGTCCATCAGGGGTGCTCCCCCCAAGTGCTAAAAAAATAATATATTTTCTGTGTTTGTGAATTGTGTGCGCAGTAGCCGCACGTGCATCAACAAAGTAGTGCCAAGCGTGCGCCTGTGTCATAAGTAAAGGGCCGGCTGGCTTGACCGTTAAAGGGTGCTGTAACCCCCGAAAGTACACTCCAGTCCAAACCAAAAAAAAATTATTTTCTGTGTTTGTGAATTGTGTGCACAGTAGCCGCACGTGCATCAACAAAGTAGTGCCAAGCGTGCGCCTGTGTCATAAGTAAAGGGCCGGCTGGCTTGACCGTTAAAGGGTGCTGTAACCCCCCAAAGTACACTCCAGTCCAAACCAAAAAAAAATTATTTTCTGTGTTTGTGAATTGTGTGCGCAGTAGCCGCACGTGCATCAACAAAGTAGTGCCAAGAGTGCGCCTGTGTCATAAGTAAAGGGCCGGCTGGCTTGACCGTTAAAGGGTGCTGTAATCCACAAAGTACACTCCAGTCCAAACCAAAAAAAAAATTATTTTCTGTGTTTAGCCGCACGTATATATCAAATCGATATAACATAAATGGAGGACCAAACTTTCTCCGATAAAAATAAAATAGAGAAAGATCAAGAACCACTTCCTCCTAGTGCTGAAGCTGCTGCCACTAGTCATGACATAGACGATAACATGCCATCAACGTCGTCTGCCAAGGCCGATGCCCAATGTCATAGTAGAGGGCACATACAATCCCAAATGGCAAAGTTCAGGAAAATGACCTTGAAAAAGACATTTAAATCAGCTGAAGAGAAACGTAAACTTGCCAATATGCCATTTACGACACGGAGTGGCAAGGAACGGCTAAGGTCGATCCCTAGTATGTTCATGACTAGTGGTTCAGCTTCACATGACGATGGAAGCCCTCCTCCCACTAAAAAAATCAAAAGAGTTAAGCTGGCAAAAGCACAGCGAAGAACTGTGCTTTCTAAGAAGATATCACAAATCCCCAAGGAGAGTCCAAGTGTGGTGGTGGTTGCGATGCCTGACCTTCCCAGCACTGGACGGGAAGAGGTGGCTCTTTCCACCATTTGCACGCCCCCTGCAAGTGCTGAAAGGAGCACCCACAGTCCACTTGCTGATATGCAAATTGAAGATGTCACTGTTGAAGTACAACAGGATGAGGATACTGGTGTAGCTGGCGCTGAGGAGGAAGTTGGCGAGGAGGATTCTGATGGTGATGTGGTTTGTTTAAATCAGGCTCCGGGGGAGACAGTTGTTGTCCGTGGGATGAAAAAGCCCATCACGGTCATGCCTGGGCAGAAGACCAAACATTCCACCTCTTTGGTCTGGCAATATTTCTATCCAAATCCGGACAACAACTGTCTTGCCATATGTACCATATGTAAAGGTGAAATAAGTAGGGGTAGGGACGTCAACCACCTAGGAACATCCTCCCTTATACGGCACCTGCAGCGCGTTCATAAAAAGTTACTGTCAAGTTCAGAAACTTTGGCTAAGACCGTAAGCAGTCCAGGGACACCTAAATCCCGTTGTCCTGTTGTATCCAAGCGCCTGCAAACCACACCGTCAACTCCCTCCTCGTCAATTTCCTCCTTAGTCAGGATCGGAAGTAGTCCTGCAGGCCATGTCACTGGCATGACTGACTCTCCTATCCGGGATTCCTCTGGAGGATCCTGCATTGCTACGCCTACTGCTGCCGCTGCTGCTGTTGCTGCTGCTGGGAGTCGTTCATCATCCCAGAGAGGAAGTAGGAACACCACTACTTTTACTAAACAATTGACCCTCCAACAGTCCTTAGCGAGGAGGATGAAGTACGACAGCAGTCATCCTGAAGCAAAACGTATAACTGAGGCCTTGACTGCTATGTTGGTGTTAGACGTGCGTCCGGTATCCGCCATTAGTGCAGTGGGATTTAGACAATTGATGGAGGTAGTGTGTCCCCGGTTCCAAATCCCATCTAGATTCCACTTCACTAGGCAGGCGATACCGAGACTGTACAGAAACGTCAGAAAAAGTGTCCTCAGTGTCCTGAAAAATGCCGTTGTACACAATGTCCACTTAACCACGGACATGTGGACAAGTGGAACAGGGCAGACTAAGGACTATATGACTGTGACAGCCCACTGGGTAGATGTATCACCTTACGCAGCAACAGCAGCAGCGTCACCAGTAGCAGCATCTCAGAAACGCCAGCTCGTTACAAGGCAGGCTACGCTGTGTATCACCGGTTTCAGTAAGAGGCACACCGCCGACAACCTCTTAGAGAAACTGAGGGAAATCATCGCCCAGTGGCTTACCCCACTTAGACTCTCCTGGGGATTTGTGATATCTGACAACGCCACCAATATTGTGCGGGCATTACATCTGGGCAAATTCCAGCACGTCCCATGTTTTGCTCACACAATAAACTTGGTGGTGCAGAATTTTCTGAAAAGCGACAGGGGCGTGCAGGAGACGCTTTGGGTGGCCCGAAAAATTTGTGGCCACTTTCGCCATTCAGCGACTGCGTGCCGAAGACTGGAGCGCCAGAAAACACTCTTGAACCTGCCCCGCCATCACCTGAAGCAAGAGGTTGTGTCGCGGTGGAACTCAACCCTCTATATGCTTCAGAGGATGGAGGAGCAGCAAAAGGCCATACAAGCCTATACATCCACCTATGACATAGGCAAAGGAGGGGGTATGCACCTGACTCAAGCGCAGTGGAGAATGATTTCCGTGTTGTGCAAGGTTCTCCAGCCCTTCGAACTTGCCACACGTGAAGTCAGTTCAGACACAGCCAGCTTGAGTCAGGTCATTCCCCTCATCAGGCTTTTGCAGAAGCAGCTGGAGAAAGTGAAGGAGGAGCTAAGACGGAGCGATTCCGCTCGGCATGTGGGACTTGTGGATGAAGCCCTTCATTCGCTTTGCCAGGATTCCAGGGTGGTCAATCTGTTGAAATCAGACCACTACATTTTGGCCACCGTGCTTGATCCTAGGTTTAAAGCCTATGTGGTGTCTCTCTTTCCGGCCGACACAAGCCTGCAGAGGTGCAAAGACCTGCTGGTGAACACACTGTCAGCTGAAGCGGAACGTGACACGTCAACGGCTCCTTCTTCATTTTCTCCCGCAACTGGGGCTGCCAGGAAAAAACTTAAGTATCCTAAGCAACCCGCTGGCGGTGATGCAGGGCAGGCAGGACCAAGTTTGGACATCTGGTCCGGACTGAAGGACCTGGCAACAATTTCTGACATGTCTACTGTCACTGCATATGATACTGTCACCATTGACAGAATGGTGGAGGATTACATCGGTGACAGCATCCAAGTAGGCATGTCAGACAGTCCATACCTGTACTGGCAGGAAAAAGAGGCAATTTGGAGGCCCCTGTACAAACTGGCTCTATTTTACCTGAGTTGCCCCCCCTCCAGTGTGTACTCCGAAAGAGTGTTTAGTGCAGCCGGGAACCTTGTCAGCGAAAGGCGTAGGAGGTTGCTTCCACAGAATGTGGAGAAGATGATGTTCATCAAAATGAATTATTAGCTCTTCCAGGGAGACCAGCCTCCAGAATGTACAGAGGGACCTGTGGTGGTGGATTCAAGTGGGGACGAGTTAATACTTTGTGAGGATGAGGATGTACACACTGAAGAGGGTGAGGAATCGGTGGATGAGGAGGATGAGGATGACATCTTGCCTCCGTAGAGCCAGTTTGTGCAGGGACACATTAATTGCCAGCTTGTTTTGTGGGGGCCCAAATGAACCAATCATTTCAGCCACAGTTGTGTGGCAGACCCTGGCGCTGAAATGATTGATTTGTTAAAGTGTGCATGTCCTGTTTATACAACATAAGGGTGGGTGGGAGGGCCCAAGGACAATTCCATCTTGCACTTCTTTTTTTTCTTTGCATTATGTACAGTTTGGGGCCTAGTTTTTCTAACTGCCATCCTGTCTGCCACTGCAGTGTCACTCCTAGATGGGTCACGTGTTTGTGCCGCCCACTCGTGTCGCTTAGCATAGTCATCCAGCTACCTCGGTGCAACCTTTTGGACATAAAAACACTATTGTGAGGTGTGAGGTGTTCAGAATAGACTGGAAATGAGTGGAAATTAAGGTTATTGAGGTTAATAATAGCATAGGAGCAGAGAAACCAACAAATTCTGTGATTTTAGCTGTTTTTATGCTTTTTAAAAAAAAAATACAGATCCAAAACACAAAACCCAGAACCCAAAACACGGAAGGGTGGTTTTGGCAAAACCAATCCAGATCCAAAACACGAAGAAAGATCCAGATCCAAAACCAAAACACAAAACACGAAAAGTGGCCGGTGCACACCCCTAATATATATATATATATATATTAGGGGTGTGCACCGGCCACTTTTCGTGTTTTGTGTTTTGGTTTTGGATCTGGATCTTTCTTCGTGTTTTGGATCTGGATTGGTTTTGCCAAAACCACCCTTCCGTGTTTTGGGTTCTGGGTTTTGTGTTTTGGATCTGTATTTTTTTTAAAAAAAGCATAAAAACAGCTAAAATCACAGAATTTGTAGGTTTTTCTGCTCCTATGCTATTATTAACCTCAATAACCTTAATTTCCACTCATTTCCAGTCTATTCTGAACACCTCACACCTCACAATAGTGTTTTTATGTCCAAAACGTTGCACCGAGGTAGCTGGATGACTATGCTAAGCGACACGAGTGGGCGGCACAAACACGTGACCCATCTAGGCGTGAAACTGCAGTGGCAGACAGGATGGCAGTTTGAAAAACTAGGCCCCAAACTGTACATAATGCAAAGAAAAAAAAGAGGTGCAAGATGGAATTGTCCTTGGGCCCTCCCACCCACCCTTATGTTGTATAAACAGGACATGCACACTTTAACAAACCAATCATTTCAGCGCCAGGGTCTGCCACACAACTGTGGCTGAAATGATTGGTTCGTTTGGGCCCCCACAAAACAAGCTGGCAATTAATGTGTCCCTGCACAAACTGGCTCTATGGAGGCAAGATGTCATCCTCATCCTCCTCATCCACCGATTCCTCACCCTCTTCAGTGTGTACATCCTCATCCTCACAAAGTATTAACTCGTCCCCACTTGAATCCACCACCACAGGTCCCTCTGTACCTTCTGGAGGCTGGTCTCCCTGGAAGAGCTAATAATTCATTTTGATGAACATCATCTTCTCCACATTCTGTGGAAGCAACCTCCTACGCCTTTCGCTGACAAGGTTCCCGGCTGCACTAAACACTCTTTCGGAGTACACACTGGAGGGGGGGCAACTCAGGTAAAATAGAGCCAGTTTGTACAGGGGCCTCCAAATTGCCTCTTTTTCCTGCCAGTACAGGTATGGACTGTCTGCCATGCCTACTTGGATGCTGTCACCGATGTAATCCTCCACCATTCTGTCAATGGTGACAGTATCATATGCAGTGACAGTAGACATGTCAGAAATTGTTGCCAGGTCCTTCAGTCCGGACCAGATGTCCAAACTTGGTCCTGCCTGCCCTGCATCACCGCCAGCGGGTTGCTTAGGATACCTAAGTTTTTTCCTGGCAGCCCCAGTTGCAGGAGAAAATGAAGAAGGAGCCGTTGACGTGTCACGTTCCGCTTCAGCTGACAGTGTGTTCACCAGCAGGTCTTTGCACCTCTGCAGGCTTGTGTCGGCCGGAAAGAGAGACACCACATAGGCTTTAAACCTAGGATCGAGCACGGTGGCTAAAACGTAGTGGTCTGATTTCAACAGATTGACCACCCTGGAATCCTGGCAAAGCGAATGAAGGGCTTCATCCACAAGTCCCACATGCCGAGCGGAATCGCTCCGTCTTAGCTCCTCCTTCACTTTCTCCAGCTGCTTCTGCAAAAGCCTGATGAGGGGAATGACCTGACTCAAGCTGGCAGTGTCTGAACTGACTTCACGTGTGGCAAGTTCGAAGGGCTGGAGAACCTTGCACAACACGGAAATCATTCTCCACTGCGCTTGAGTCAGGTGCATACCCCCTCCTTTGCCTATGTCATAGGTGGATGTATAGGCTTGTATGGCCTTTTGCTGCTCCTCCATCCTCTGAAGCATATAGAGGGTTGAGTTCCACCGCGTCACAACCTCTTGCTTCAGGTGATGGCGGGGCAGGTTCAAGAGTGTTTGCTGGCGCTCCAGTCTTCGGCACGCAGTCGCTGAATGGCGAAAGTGGCCAGAAATTTTTCGGGCCACCCAAAGCGTCTCCTGCACGCCCCTGTCGCTTTTCAGAAAATTCTGCACCACCAAGTTTATTGTGTGAGCAAAACATGGGACTTGCTGGAAATTGCCCAGATGTAATGCCCGCACAATATTGGTGGCGTTGTCAGATATCACAAATCCCCAGGAGAGTCTAAGTGGGGTAAGCCACTGGGCGATGATTTCCCTCAGTTTCTCTAAGAGGTTGTCGGCGGTGTGCCTCTTACTGAAACCGGTGATACACAGCGTAGCCTGCCTTGTAACGAGCTGGCATTTCTGAGATGCTGCTACTGGTGACGCTGCTGCTGTTGCTGCGTAAGGTGATACATCTACCCAGTGGGCTGTCACAGTCATATAGTCCTTAGTCTGCCCTGTTCCACTTGTCCACATGTCCGTGGTTAAGTGGACATTGTGTACAACGGCATTTTTCAGGACACTGAGGACACTTTTTCTGACGTTTCTGTACAGTCTCGGTATCGCCTGCCTAGTGAAGTGGAATCTAGACGGGATTTGGAACCGGGGACACACTACCTCCATCAATTGTCTAAATCCCACTGCACTAATGGTGGATACCGGACGCACGTCTAACACCAACATAGCAGTCAAGGCCTCAGTTATACGTTTTGCTTCAGGATGACTGCTGTCGTACTTCATCCTCCTCGCTAAGGACTGTTGGAGGGTCAATTGTTTAGTAAAAGTAGTGGTGTTCCTACTTCCTCTCTGGGATGATGAACGACTCCCAGCAGCAGCAACAGCAGCAGCGGCAGCAGTAGGCGTAGCAATGCAGGATCCTCCAGAGGAATCCCGGATAGGAGAGTCAGTCATGCCAGTGACATGGCCTGCAGGACTACTTCCGATCCTGACTAAGGAGGAAATTGACGAGGAGGGAGTTGACGGTGTGGTTTGCAGGCGCTTGGATACAACAGGACAACGGGATTTAGGTGTCCCTGGACTGCTTACGGTCTTAGCCAAAGTTTCTGAACTTGACAGTAACTTTTTATGAACGCGCTGCAGGTGCCGTATAAGGGAGGATGTTCCTAGGTGGTTGACGTCCCTACCCCTACTTATTTCACCTTTACATATGGTACATATGGCAAGACAGTTGTTGTCCGGATTTGGATAGAAATATTGCCAGACCAAAGAGGTGGAATGTTTGGTCTTCTGCCCAGGCATGACCGTGATGGGCTTTTTCATCCCACGGACAACAACTGTCTCCCCCGGAGCCTGATTTAAACAAACCACATCACCATCAGAATCCTCCTCGCCAACTTCCTCCTCAGCGCCAGCTACACCAGTATCCTCATCCTGTTGTACTTCAACAGTGACATCTTCAATTTGCATATCAGCAAGTGGACTGTGGGTGCTCCTTTCAGCACTTGCAGGGGGCGTGCAAATGGTGGAAAGAGCCACCTCTTCCCGTCCAGTGCTGGGAAGGTCAGGCATCGCAACCACCACCACACTTGGACTCTCCTTGGGGATTTGTGATATCTTCTTAGAAAGCACAGTTCTTCGCTGTGCTTTTGCCAGCTTAACTCTTTTGATTTTTTTAGTGGGAGGAGGGCTTCCATCGTCATGTGAAGCTGAACCACTAGTCATGAACATACTAGGGATCGACCTTAGCCGTTCCTTGCCACTCCGTGTCGTAAATGGCATATTGGCAAGTTTACGTTTCTCTTCAGCTGATTTAAATGTCTTTTTCAAGGTCATTTTCCTGAACTTTGCCATTTGGGATTGTATGTGCCCTCTACTATGACATTGGGCATCGGCCTTGGCAGACGACGTTGATGGCATGTTATCGTCTATGTCATGACTAGTGGCAGCAGCTTCAGCACTAGGAGGAAGTGGTTCTTGATCTTTCTCTATTTTATTTTTATCGGAGAAAGTTTGGTCCTCCATTTATGTTATATCGATTTGATATATACGTGCGGCTAAACACAGAAAATATTTTTTTTTTTGGTTTGGACTGGAGTGTACTTTGTGGGTTACAGCACCCTTTAACGGTCAAGCCAGCCGGCCCTTTACTTATGACACAGGCGCACGCTTGGCACTACTTTGTTGATGCACGTGCGGCTACTGCGCACACAATTCACAAACACAGAAAATAATTTTTTTTTGGTTTGGACTGGAGTGTACTTTCGGGGGTTACAGCACCCTTTAACGGTCAAACCAGCCAGCTCTTTACTTATGACACAGGCGCACGCTTGGCACTACTTTGTTGATGCACGTGCGGCTACTGCGCACACAATTCACAAACACAGAAAATAATTTTTTTTTTGGTTTGGACTGGAGTGTACTTTCGGGGGTTACAGCACCCTTAACGGTCAAGCCAGTCGGCCCTTTACTTATGACACAGGTGCACGCTTGGCACTACTTTGTTGATGCACGTGCGGCTACTGCGCACACTATTCACAAACACAGAAAATAATTTTTTTTTTGGTTTGGACTGGAGTGTACTTTCGGGGGTTACAGCACCCTTAACGGTCAAGCCAGCCGGCCCTTTACTTATGACACAGGCGCACGCTTGGCACTACTTTGTTGATGCACGTGCGGCTACTGCGCACACAATTCACAAACACAGAAAATAATTTTTTTTTGGTTTGGACTGGAGTGTACTTTCAGGGGTTACAGCACCCTTTAACGGTCAAGCCAGCCGGCCCTTTACTTATGACACAGGCGCACGCTTGGCACTACTTTGTTGATGCACGTGCGGCTACTGCGCACACAATTCACAAACACAGAAAATATTTTTTTTTTGGTTTGGACTGGAGTGTACTTTCGGGGGTTACAGCACCCTTTAACGGTCAAGCCAGCCGGCCCTTTACTTATGACACAGGCGCATGCTTGGCACTACTTTGTTGATGCACGTGCGGCTACTGCGCACACAATTCACAAACACAGAAAATAATTTTTTTTGGGTTTGGACTGGAGTGTACTTTCGGGGGTTACAGCACCCTTTAACGGTCAAGCCAGCCGGCCCTTTACTTATGACACAGGCGCACGCTTGGCACTACTTTGTTGATGCACGTGCGGCTACTGCGCACACAATTCACAAACACAGAAAATAATTTTTTTTTTGGTTTGGACTGGAGTGTACTTTGGGGGTTACAGCACCCTTTAACGGTCAAGCCAGCCGGCCCTTTACTTATGACACAGGCGCATGCTTGGCACTACTTTGTTGATGCACGTGCGGCTACTGCGCACACAATTCACAAACACAGAAAATAATTTTTTTTTTGGTTTGGACTGGAGTGTACTTTCGGGGGTTACAGCACCCTTAACGGTCAAGCCAGCCGGCCCTTTACTTATGACACAGGTGCACGCTTGGCACTACTTTGTTGATGCACGTGCGGCTACTGCGCACACAATTCACAAACACAGAAAATAATTTTTTTTTGGTTTGGACTGGAGTGTACTTTCGGGGGTTACAGCACCCTTTAACGGTCAAGCCAGCCGGCCCTTTACTTATGACACAGGCGCACGCTTGGCACTACTTTGTTGATGCACGTGCGGCTACTGCGCACACAATTCACAAACACAGAAAATAATTTTTTTTTTGGTTTGGACTGGAGTGTACTTTGGGGGTTACAGCACCCTTTAACGGTCAAGCCAGCCGGCCCTTTACTTATGACACAGGCGCACGCTTGGCACTACTTTGTTGATGCACGTGCGGCTACTGCGCACACAATTCACAAACACAGAAAATAATTTTTTTTTTGGTTTGGACTGGAGTGTACTTTCGGGGGTTACAGCACCCTTAACGGTCAAGCCAGCCGGCCCTTTACTTATGACACAGGTGCACGCTTGGCACTACTTTGTTGATGCACGTGCGGCTACTGCGCACACAATTCACAAACACAGAAAATAATTTTTTTTTTGGTTTGGACTGGAGTGTACTTTCGGGGGTTACAGCACCCTTAACGGTCAAGCCAGCCGGCCCTTTACTTATGACACAGGCGCACGCTTGGCACTACTTTGTTGATGCACGTGCGGCTACTGCGCACACAATTCACAAACACAGAAAATAATTTTTTTTTTGGTTTGGACTGGAGTGTACTTTCGGGGGTTACAGCACCCTTAACGGTCAAGCCAGCCGGCCCTTTACTTATGACACAGGCGCACGCTTGGCACTACTTTGTTGATGCACGTGCGGCTACTGCGCACACAATTCACAAACACAGAAAATAATTTTTTTTTGGTTTGGACTGGAGTGTACTTTCGGGGGTTACAGCACCCTTTAACGGTCAAGCCAGCCGGCCCTTTACTTATGACACAGGCGCACGCTTGGCACTACTTTGTTGATGCACGTGCGGCTACTGCGCACACAATTCACAAACACAGAAAATATATTATTTTTTTAGCACTTGGGGGGAGCACCCCTGATGGACAGAGCACCCCCTGGACAACACTACAGCACTCCTTTAGGACTGGGACACTGCACAGGACTTTGGAGTGGACACAGCCCCTATGGAGAACTGACTGCACAACACAGTCCAGCCAGCCCCTATGGACTTTGAAGTAGTGGACACAGCCCCTATTAACAACAGCAGCACAGCACAACACAGCCAGCCCCTATGGACTTTGAAGTAGTGGACAACAGCAGCACTACACTACACTATACTACACTACACTACACAGCCCTAACTCCCACCCTCCCTCTTCACTGTCCACAGCCGAGTGAGAAAATGGCGCCGACGCGGGTACCTTATATAGGATCCAAAACCCGCGAGACTCGGAAGGCGGGATGATGACGTTTTGCCTCGATTTCAGATCCGAGTCAGGCGGGAAAAGTCGAGCCTGACTCGGATCGGACTCGGATCGGGGGGGCTCGGGGGGGTTCGGATTTCAGAAATCCGAACCCGCTCACCCCTAATATATATATATATATATGGATGTAGTTACCTTGCCAACAGTCGGAATGCATGCTGTTGAAATCCCAGTGACGGAATCCCGACCCTGGACTAAACATTGGCGCCTAAATCTTGACGCCAGTTTAGATACCGACGCCGGAATCCAGACAACCGACGTCCCGAACATAAGTATAGTGGGGTCGGGTTAGATGTTAGCCGCAGGGGGGAAGCGTTAGGTTTAGGCACCACGGGGGGTTTAGGCTCCGGGGGGGAAGGAGGTTAGGGTTAGGCTACGGACAGGGGTGTTAGGCACCACTGGGGGGCTATTAGGCGCTAAGGAGGGAGGGTTAGGTTCAGGCACCAATGGGGGAGGGTTAGGTTTAGGAACTAACGGGGAGGGTTAGGGTACATGAAAGGAGGGTTAGAGGGAGAACGGGGGAGGGTTAGCATAGTTACCTACCCCTGTCGGGATACTGAGAATTGGGACGCCGCTGTCGATATATTGACAGCTGGCATCTCGATTGCCGGTATTTCATACCCAACCCATATATATATATATATAATATATATATGTGCACATTTATTTACACATTAGGGCTCATCTAGAGTAGGAAGCTTTTGCGCTTAGAATTTTGCACTTAGAATTGTAAATAGGACATGATGCATTTAAAAAAAACTTGTGTCCAGAAGCCTCCAGATCACAATCAGTCGCGGCTGCACCTGTCGGATGCCAGGATTGTGTAATAATAGCATAGAAATACCGTAGAGATGTGCTTGGACAGTGCTAGTATTAAATACTATGGTCACATGACCCTATTTCAAACACAAATGAAACCAAAAATTATCTGCAAATGTCCATTTTGCTTAAAAAGCCAAAAAAATAAAAAAATACAAGAAAAAATATTTATATATTTCTGTAGTCTTGGAGCCCATTCATCATTCCTTTCACCTAGTTTTGTATAAATGAAGTATCGCACCGATTCATTATACAATAATTGCAGGGGCTGTCACAGATAGCTCCTTCTTACCATGGGGTCTCCATGGGGACCTACATTCAACAAACTCCCAAAAAATGTAGGCATTTTGCTTGTGGGAACTTACGCCACCTTCAGATGGCGCTAGTTCGCGGAGTACTACTTGCATCCATTTGGATCACTCCTCCCCTGTGCCTCCTCCAGATCATTGTGCACATGTGTGACTCGGTACCTGATTCAGCAACGAGTGCAAATGCAACTACGTACGGAGATCGAAAGATTGTTAGCCATTGCGCATGCTTTTAAGCCGCACTGCGAGTGTGCTGCGGTCGTACAGTGATTACACACACACAGAGGAACCCATCGCAGAGTGAGTGACAGGCTGCGAGCGATTGGGGGTGGTGACGGGTGAGTGGTCGGATAAACAATGGCGTGTCTGTCTGTGTGTCTGTCTGTTTGAACGCATTTGCATGGGCGTGCATAAATTAGCAACTGCGATGGCATATACGCAGCATGAGAGCCCACTGCGTGCAAAGAGACTGGCAGAGTCTGCGGCAGGTCAGACCAGGTGGAAATGCTGCGTGAGTGGTCGATGTGCATCGATAGTACCGATGTTTACATAGAAGAGCGGCAGTGGACGGATGTGAGACAGCAGCAGCGGGCGTGTTTATGCCGACGGAGCTTTGGCAAGCATTAGCATATTTCTGCAGCTGCGTTCTGTGCAAATTTGCAGCTGTGATCATTGCTTGAAACGGGTCCTCAGTTCTCAAATTGCACAGTAAACCCGCCAGTGTAAATATTTGCGGGGATGGAATCAGTATGTAATGCCGGTAGCTCATTGGCCGCCGGATGAAATACCGATGCCAGAAGTCCGAACGGTCTACATCCCGGCAGGAGCTGGTAAGTACCCTAACCCTCCTCTGTTCCCCCCTAATCCTCCCTTAGGGGTGCCTAACCCTATACTCCACCTGGTGGTACCTAACCCTAGCCTTCCCCTTCCTGCACCCTAAACCTAACCCTCCTGAGGGGGGGGGTGTACCTAACCCTAACCTCCCCAGTGGTGCCTAACCCTAAGCCCCTTTCCCCTAGCCTGATCCTAAGTCCCCCCCAAGGAGTGCCTAAACCTAACCCTCCCCCCGCGGCTAACAGCTAGAAAGCCCCGCTTACCTTTGTTCAAGATGCCAGCCGTTGGCATTTCGGCAAGGGGCTAAAGATAGGCGTTGGGATTTTGACAACTATCGTCTTTAGTCCCGGGTCGGGCTTCCATTGTCGGGAGTTCCGAAGGCCGGCATTCCGGCAGCCGGTAATCTACATCCCGTGTGGATACCCGCAATTATTTAGTATCCCCATAAAAATGTATGAAGGAGGGACTGCAGCAGATATCTCAGAAATCTGTTGCGATCCCTTCATTTCCGCCGGCAGCCGCAACCCCGCCACCTCCAAGCCGCAACCAAGTTCTTGGTCCCTGCTGCTTACGCCACATGTAGATGGCATAAGCCTATGTAGCCTATGGGCTACACGTCGGGGAACCCACCCCCGGCAATGGCTGCCGTACATGTGCGGTCTGTAGATCGCGTAAGCGCAGGAGTCCCGTCCACGGAGTGAAGAGGCCGCTGACCCGGGTTCTTCACTCTCAGCACATCGTGTGGACAGGATTCTTCCGGACCCCCTGTCCGCGCGGGTGCATTTTGTTACATCCCAGCAGTATGATGGCATCCTGCAATGCGATCATGGTCGCTAATATCATGCCCATATTGCAGTGCAAATGCCATCATTAATAAATTAGCTCTGAAAGTGCTCTATGAAAAATAACATGAAAAACATGTCAGAACTCTTCACGGCAAATCCCATTGATCTTCTACAGGAAAAAGGTGTTGGGAGTCACCCCTGAACTTTATTTTATATAAGTGTGAGCAGGGTGTAGCAGACACTCACGTTTGTAATGTGCCTACAACATTCTGCATTTGGAAAATAGGAAATGTTAGGCCTCTCGTCCATCCAGGCCTCACCTTATAATCATGTCAGGGTGCGTCTCACATCCACCCAGGCCGCGCCTCACATCCACCCAGGCTGCGAGTTACATGCACCAAGGCTGCACCTCATATCCACCAAGGCTGCACCTCACAACCACTCAGGCCTCGCCTTATATCCACCCAGATAACACCCCACGTCCACCTAGATAGCACCCCACATTCATCCAGGCCACGTCTCACATTCACCAAGGCCGTGCCTCACATCAACTCAGGCTGCGCCTCACATTCACCCATTACAAGCCTCACAACCACCAAGGCTGCGCCTCACAACCACCTAGGCCTTGCCTTATATCCACCCAGATAGCACCTCACATCCACCCTCACCTTACACCCACCCAAATAGCGCCTCACATCCACCCAGGCCTCACCTTACACCCACCCAGATAGTGCCTCATATCTATCCAGGCCTCACCTTACACCCACCCAGATAGCACCTCACATCCACACAGGCCTCACCTTACACCCACCCAGATAGTGCCTCACATCCACCCAGGCCTCACCTTACACTCACCCAGATAGCGCCTCACATCCACCCAGGCCTCACCTTACACCCACCCAGATAGCACCTCACATCCACCCAGGCCTCACCTTACACCCACCCAGATAGTGCCTCACATCCACCCAGGGCGCATTGCACATCCACCAAAGCCATGCTTCACAACCAACCATGCCTCTCCATACATCCACCCAGATAGCGCCTCACCTTACATCCACCCAGATTACGCGTTGCATCCATCCAGGCCGCACCTTACATCCACCAAGGCCACACCTCACAACCAATCAGGCCTCTCCTTACATCCACCCAGATAGCGCCTCACCTTACATTCACCCAGATAACGCGTCACATCCACCCAGGAAGCACCTCACATCCAGGCCGTGCCTAACATCCGTCAAAGACGCGCATCACATCCACCAAGGCCTCGCCTCACATCCACCAATGCTGTGCCTCACATCCACCCAGGCCACGCCTTACGTCCACCCTGATAGCGCCTCACCTTACATCCACCCAGATAACGCGTCACATCCACCCAGGACGCACCTCACATCCAGGCCGTACCTAACAACCACCAAGGCCGCGCCTCACATCCACCAAGACCGCGCCTCACATCCACCCAGGCCGCGCCTTACGTCCACCCAGATAACACCTCACATCCACCCAGGCCGCCCCTCACACCCATCCAGGCCATGCTTCACATCCACCAAACAAAACTTTTAACCTTCAATTCGCCCCGGCCATGCCTTCAAATAGGCTGGGTCACATTATAAATCACTAGACTACATTTTGTCACCGAACATCACTGGTTCCTGTAAAATGGGCTAGTCAGAGGTATAGCTGTTTTACATGTGCGCAGTGAAAATGGAATTCTGGAGAAACACAAATTGGCCTGCTTTAACTACGCATGTATTTTTGTTACCATGGGTTATCACTCCCGTTGCTATTTTGCGATGGTCCTTATTAAAGAGCCACAGGGTAGCTTTCGCTGAGAGAATTCCGTCAAAACTCGTCACTGGTACGGGCTACCTCCGACGGCAGACAGCATTAACCCCTTGATAGATAGGGGAAATGTTTTTTTCTTTGCTGCGGTATAAAATTCTGGTCCCTGTTACATCATATTTATTAGCTGGCTGAGGATTTTGGTAAATAGCTAATTGAGTTCTAGTCCATTATTAAGACCTCTGGGGCTCGGTGTATTTAATTTGTGAATCCATTAGACCTCTTGAGTCCAGAGCTTTTTGTACCACTGAGTACTGAAACCCATGGTTCTTAATGAAGGACTAGAACTCTATGAGTTATCACGCAAATCCTCAGTCTGCTTGTTAGTTAAGGCCCATACTCATGATTACTGATATGGCCCGTATAAGTGATTGGAGCACTGTGAAGCTGCCAGGCGCAGCCTATCCAAACATTCGCCTGTCTATTTAGCCATGCATAAAGCTGTTGTAATTGTATCACACCTGCCAATGGATACATTATGGCTTAGGATGTATTATTGGAAAAAACTTTCAAAGGCAAACACGAGCTAGTAGCAATCTTCAAGCTGCAGTCACCAGCACGTCCTGCAGTGACCTGATCGATTTTAGGGTCTGATTCAGACCCGGTCGCTATCTGCGTACGCTCGCTGGATGCGTACGCAAATTTATCAAAGTGACGCCACGGGAAGCGAACGTCGTCAAGGCATAAGCACGCCCACCATGTCTTAGCAAACAGCCACTTTGAGCGTACGCCCAATCGCACAGGCAGAGCCGCCCACCAGCACCACGTCATCTCCAGGAAGTGTATTAAAACATTTGTACATCGAGCACCATCAGATGCTAACGCAGTGCTTGCGGTTGCTTTACCCTACCGCAAGCATTGCCAGGAAATCAGTGTAAAAAAAAAGACAGGTGACGTGTACTATGACGCTGCCTGTTAATTATGCACGTCTCTAAAACGGTGTTGAAACACTCAGGCACGCCTGTGTTCGCATCTCCAACCCCCCGTTATTAGTGTCCTGCCCCTGTTACTACCCACAAACGGCCTCTCCTGTTACTCATTACCCTGGGCTGCCTTTGCTGGGCGAGCGAGAGGGATGCGATCGCATTGTGTAGTTCACGCATGCGCAGAACGAAGCGTGCGCATATGCAGAACATCGGGCCACTTGCGAACACACAGCGCGAGCGAGCGACTGACTCTGAATCAGGCCCTTAGTCTGGTTATTAGGTAGACTTTATGCCAATTTGTGATTCTGGTACAAATTATTATTGGATGTTAATATTGCAGAGACAGTCCTATAATACAGTAATTATTTCCCTGATTTTCCCGTCTGTGTTACTCTCATCTACCCTTTCCTCTCTGAAATACAAAGGAGCGCATGTACTGTAACCCCCTAAGAACAAACTTTAATATCTGCTGATTTGAGTCACACAAACATTTGCTTTGTTTTCATCACAGGCTTTATCTACTTTCCATACCTGGGAGGTCTCAATTTCTCGAAGGTGGATTTGGGAAAACCCAGTGTATTTAATGAGTCAGGGCCCAGACTGCATCTTCAGGGTCAAACAATGTAGAACTGTCCCCCATCGGTTGTGTGGGAAATGTCTGCTTGAAGTGACTCAATCTAATGACTAAACTGATTTCAATAAGTTACCTCCTACAGCATTTAGATGCAAAGAGAGATCGAGGATGTAAAACAATGGATTATTTGTAAATTGAACAAGGGTGCAAGCAGACGGTGGAAGGGAGTTGGACATAATAAAATAAAGTGGAATAAAGGAATCAAGTAGGAATTCAGCAAAATGTCAATATGGTTAGTGAGTCAAAGGGAAATTAACTATCTTGGGAGCAAAGGGCATAAACAGATTTTGAAAAGTGTAAGTGAAGAGAAATGACCAGCTCCAACATTTGTAGTCATTATATTTGTTGAGGATTTGTGAAGAGTTACTGTATATCCCTAATCCCAGACAATGGTTGTCAGTGCTATAGGCCGGAGAGGAAAATAAGGGTTGCACACAGGTAACAGAGTCACAGGAGCTGAACATGGGTAGCATCAAGTTGTTGGAGATTACACACTGGTGGCAAAGTCAGAGCATCTGAAGATCCTAGCAATAGTTATACAGAAACTGTGCAGATTACAGGGCTGAAATAGTTGAATAAACCCTCAACACTTGCAAGCAATTTGTGCTATTCTGAAGTAGCTTGCTATTCTGGCAATGGTTGTAAATAACCTGTTTAGGTATCCAGGCTGAAGCAATGGAATGGTAATACACAGGATTGCCAGGTCACATACAAGGTTTGCAGATACACATTATTGCCAGTTCAGAAAGAAGGCTTGCAGATATATAGAAAGCGGTTAACATTCTGGCCGTGATTGCTGGGAAGGGCGAAGGGCGGTGGTTTAAAACAGGTGCAGCTTTTTTAATGGCTGAGTAATGCAGAAAAGTTGATAAAATGCTGCATTACTGGACAGCAAGAAATGCTTTATATGACATCACCTCCAATGTGAAGAAGATCCATAGTGCTGACAGTGGGCAAGATTCAGAGTAGTACGTAAACCTGATGGTTTGCGTACTACTCCGATGTTAGAAGATCGGTGCATGTGCAGGATCTGTACAGCGCAAGTGCTGGGCTTCTACTGCAAGGTCTGTCACAGTTCCCCCAAAGCTGCAGCCTGATTGACAGGCTTGGCCATTTGAATGCGGATCCAGTCCTAAGTTCCTGAATACGAGGGCGTGTCGTCCTGTTTTCCGGGAGTGCAGAGAGGCCAGGCTGCTGCATCTTCCCACGCAGACTTCCTGGCCAGGGCAACGGAGCTGCGAGTTCCAATCTGAGTCACCTCAGACTCCACATCCGAATAAACTGAGGGTTACTCAGACGGCCAATGGTCTTGCAGGTGATCCGATGCTGAGCCTTAAGATGCAGCACTGGGATCTGCGATGCCGGGAAGGGGGCGTCTTTTTCCTTCAGGCACCTCCTGCTGCATTACCATATTAGTTGTGTTATTAGACAGCTGCTTCCCTGCGGCTGGGAAATACTGTACCACTCACCCAATGGCCCTATTTATAAACACAGCCTAATCCGCACAGTACCACTTGTCTTGTACTGTGTGCAGTTTACATTTCCTATACATTTCATTAATCTACTGGGAATCGGTATGTAACGCCGGCTGTCGGGATGCCTCCTGTTACAATACCCTCCCCCCCCTAACACTCCCTTCTTGTAGCCTAACCCTCCCCAACCCACACCCTAACCCTCCCTATTAGTGCTTAAACCTAACATTCCCCCCTTAGTGCCTAACCCTAACTCCCCAGTGGTGCCTAAACCTCCCCCCTTAGTGCCTAACCCTAACCCCCCAGTGGTGCCTAACCCTAACCCCCCCAGTGGTACCTACCGCTAACCCTCCCCCCTACGGGTGCCTATGTCTAACTCCCCCCCAAAAAAAAACGTAACGCTAACCCCGCTACACTCCCTAAACCTAACCCTCCTCCCCCCACAGCTAACAATAAGGACGCCCCAAACTTACCTCGTTGGGGCAGCCGTCCTTCTGTGTTCCGGCGTCGAAAGTAAGATAGGCGTCGGTATTTTGACGTCTATCTTAACTCCCTTGTCGGGACTCAGCCGTCAGGATTTAGACCGCCGGTCGCATCCCATCTACTGTATTTACAGTCTTACTTAGCTATTACACCTCTTTAGCTTCCAAAGCTACCTCTACGGAGATGACACTGAAATATACCTATCCTCCCCTGACCTCTGTTCTTTTATCCTGTATGTCCAACTTCCTCTCCAGCATATCGGCTTGAATGTCCCAACAATACTTACATTACAACATGTCTAAAAAGAAGGAGCTAATCCTTGTCTCTTCCACCAGTTCCCCGCAACCTCTGACATCAACCTCTGCCCATTACCCCATGACCGGTGTCTTGGTGCGATCCTCTACTCAAACGTTCAACTTCACCCTAGTCCCTCCTGCTGTCTTGTCACCACTTCCTACAAGCGATGACCCTTTCTCACTGGCCTTATGAGACACTTGTCCATTATCTCCTGCCTTCCTCTCCATCATCGTTTCCCCTCTACAAGCTTTTTACCCTCATCTTCAAAACCCTCAACAAGTCCTTGAAATACCTTTGATCTCATAATATGACCAGAATATCCCCCAACCAGTGGCGTAACTATAGGGGGTGCGCTTGCTATGGGGCCCGGAGAATTAGGGGGCCCACCGGCCCAGCAAGCAACCCACTGCACCCTGCAGACTTTTTTTTCCTCACTGTGTTTATATAACCTCCGCTGACCAGCTTCCACCCGAGTCGCAGAGCTACTGGTCGCGAGATGACGACATTACAAAATTTTGCTATGGGGCCCACAAAGTTCTAGTTACGCCCCTGCTCCCAAACTTTCAAGCACTCTCTTTTTATGCCACCTCTACCTACCACCAGGGCCGTACCTATGGTGGGGCGACATGTGCCATGGCATTGCAAGGCAGGGGGCGCTGTATTCGGGGCTATCAATTTTCTGTTTATAATCATTCTCAGTTATGGCTTCTTTTTTTAATCTTTTTTTACTCCCAGCATTTCCTGGCCGCCCCTGTCTTCTACCTGGCCAACTCCCCTTTCTTCTGGTCACCTCTCCAAGCACGTTCAGTCACATCCTCTTTTATTTAACACACATTTCAAAATCTTGTCATACCCGGGACTCAAACCTATCATCTCTCACATGGCAGTCAGACACCTGGATAACAGTGGTACAAAGGGATCGATACTCCTTCATCATCGTACAGGACAAATCAGATTTGTCATGGGTCTTCCCCAATAGGCCATGACCCATTTTCGGTCGCACATCATATGTCCTTATTTGAAAAGGGAAAGGCAATGCTCTTTCTGGCCCAGGGCACCAAAACGTTTAGTTATAGCTATGCCTAACGCACCCTCTTGATACTGCCAGCTGCCATTCCATCCCACTAGCTATTACAGTCTGAAAGTCGCCCTCTGCCTATAGATTGTAAGTTCTCACGAGCAGGGTCCTCTCTACCCTCTCCCTCACATCTGCATATCCTTCATGAACCTTGCATGCACCTAGAATTCAAGAACTTCTCTGTGCCCATTCCTGTGTTCCGTTTGATGGATATGATTATCAGGATCTGTGCTTACTCTGTTTGCACAGATGCACACTCCACATATCTTGTTCGCTTTACTAGGTTTACTTTTTATTATCTTATTATTATTCTGCATTGCATCAACAACCCGACTTTACCACTTCCCGTATTCCGTATGCTAGTCTCAGTGTCTGCTTTTATCCTGTAATTATGCCGTTCTCACCATCTATTTGTATTCTGTACGTTCTCTACGTAGTTTAACTTTTCCTGTATTGTTTTGTGCTTGCACAAAATAGCTGCCTTTTGTTTGCTTTTGCTGGATGTCTATCTCGCAGCGATCTGCCAAGCAGAAATGTTACTGTGAGATCTAAGGGCTATGGTTACTGGCAGCACAAGAAAGACCCAGCGATGCTCATTCTCTCACCAGGTCAGGTAATAATATCCTGTCCCATGACTGATGTGTCAGGGACTTTACTTCCAGCTGTCCTGCTTATCTGTGCCGACCCTCATACTCTAACTTCGCTATGTGGTGGAGAACCAGAGCAACAAGCTTATCTTCTAACTCATAAACTCGGTGGCCTACTAATGATCAAGCAGCGATAACAATGATCTTTTATTTATTGCAGTGATAAAAAATAAAAGATTGGCTATTGCTGCAGTTTATCCATAGAATCTCGTCCAGGCAGCTGAGTTGCCAATGCTGGACCAGGCCAGTGTGGGTCAGCATATCGGTTTGCAGGGCCTTTATCGGGAGATCAGCGTGCGTGACCCAGCGGACCGATTTGTAAATGTGACGCACCAACTTTATATTAAGAAAAAAATAAATAAAACAATGGGGAAACTATCACTGGGGAGAACTGGCGCATCAAGTCACCAGTGTGTGCTACCGTTAGCAATAGCTGCACTGCCAGCACACTTATATTGCATCTAGGGTGATACACTTATATTGCATGGCGTTACTCTTATATTGCATAGGGTGATGCAATATAAGTGTACTATCGCTGGTGAGAACCGGCACATGAGCTTGTCACCAGTGTGTGTTACCGTTGGCAATGGCTGCGCTGGTGGTACACTTATATTGCCATAGGGTGACGCAATATAAGTGTACTATCGCTGGTGCGAACCAGCACATGATCTTGTCACCAGTGTGCGCTACCGTTGGCAATGGCTGCGCTGGTGGTACACTTATATTGCCATAAGGAGATGCAATATAAGTGTACAATCGCTGGTGCAAACCGGCACATGATCTTGTCACCAGTGTGCGCTACCGTTGGCAATGTCTGCGCTGGCGGTACACTTATATTGCCATAGGGTGTTGCAATATAAGTGTACGATCGCTGGTGCAAAGCGCACATGATCTTGTCACCAGTGTGCGCTACCTTTGGCAATGGCTGCACTGGCAGTACACTTATATTGCCATAGGGTGACGCAATATAAGAGTACTATCGCTGATGCAAACCAGCACATGATCTTGTCACCAGCATGTGCTACCGTTGGAAATGGGTGCGCTGGCGGTACACTTATATTGCCATAGGGTGATGCAATATAAGTGTACTATCGCTGATGCAAACCGGCACATGACCTTGTCACCAGTGTGTGCTACCGTTGGCAATGTCTGCGCTGGCGGTACACTTATATTGCCATAAGGTGATGCAATATAAGTGTACTATCACTGGTGAGAACAGGCCATCTTGTCACCACCGTGCGCTACCGTTGGCAATGGCTGCGCTGGTGGTACACTTATATTGCCATAGGGTGATGCAATATGTGTACTATCGCTGTTGAGAACTGGCACATCTTGTCACCACCGTGCGCTACCGTTAGCAATGGCTGCACTGGTGGTACACTTATATTGCCATAAGTGTACTGATGCCATAAGTGTAGGTGATGCAATATAAGTGTACTATCGCTGGTGCGAACTGGCACATGATCTTGTCACCAGTGTGTGCTACCATTGGCAATAGCTGCGCTGGTGGTACACTTATATTGGATAGGGTGATGCCCTAGTGATAAGGCAATTTTCCCCATGGTACCACATATGAAACCCTGACAGCAAATACAGAGGCTGAGGGCCTCAATTAGAGGTGGACGCAGAAGGGCAGGCAGCAGCGTCTATTAGCAATCGTCCATCTGCGATTTTATGCAAATGCCGCTACAAAGTCCTTCCCTTGTGAACATCTGTGGCGCTGAACGTGCTAGGACTGAGACGCCCACTTTTAGCGTCTATACACACAGTATTACCGATTAGTGCTTCCTCATATACCACTGTCGGTCGTACCACTGAACTGCAGTTTCTATGATTATGGCCTCCTATGCCTGCGGATGTGCATTTGCGTACGCAGCCGCTGACACGCCCATTAAACGTACCATTTCTGTGTGCACATTTCTGATATCTTACGATTCGCCTGTGGCAGCGCCTTTCTACATACGGCTTGTGTAACGCATGCGCCGTATGAGTTTTTATTAAAATCTTCTTGCAGCTGCAAAAAAATCGCTCATTTACAGGAACATGGGCAATAACATGTGTCTCTGTATCTACAGGAACATGGGCAATACGTGTGTCTCTGTATCTACAGGAACATGGGCAATACGTGTGTCTCTGTATCTACAGGAACATGGTCAATACGTGTGTCTCTGGATCTACAGGACCATGGGCAATACGTGTGTCTCTGTATCTACAGGACCATGGGCCATACGTGTGTCTCTGTATCTACAGGAACATGGGCAATATGTGTGTCTCTGTATCTACAGGAACATGGGCAATACGTGTGTCTCTGGATCTACAGGACCATGGGCAATACGTGTGTCTCTGTATCTACAGGAATATGGGCACTACATGTGCCTATGTATCTACAGGAACATGGACAATACGTGTGTCTCTGTATCTACAGGAACATGGGCAATACGTGTGTCTCTGTATCTACAGGACCAGGGGCAATACGTGTGTCTCTGTATCTACTGGAACATGGGCAATACGTGTGTCTCTGTATCTACAGGAACATGGGCAATACGTGTGTCTCTGGATCTACAGGAACATGGACAATACGTGTGTCTCTGGATCTACAGGAACATGGGCAATACGTGTGTCTCTGTATCTACAGGAACATGGGCAATACGTGTGTCTCTGTATCTACAGGAACATGGGCAATACGTGTGTCTCTGTATCTACAGGACCATGGGCAATACGTGTGTGTCTGTATCTACAGGAACATGGGCAATACGTGTGTCTCTGGATCTACAGGAACATGGGCAATACGTGTGTCTCTGGATCTACAGGAACATGGACAATACGTGTGTCTCTGTATCTACAGGAACATGGGCAATACGTGTGTCTCTGGATCTACAGGAACATGGATAATACGTGTGTCTCTGTATCTACAGGAACATGAACAATACGTGTGTCTCTGGATCTACAGGAACATGGGCAATACGTGTGTCTCTGTATCTACAGGAACATGGACAATACGTGTGTCTCTGTATCTACAGGAACATGGGCAATACGTGTGTTTCTGTATCTACAGGAACATGGGCAATACCTGTGTGTGTCTGTATCTACAGGAACATGGGCAATACGTGTGTCTCTGTATCTACAGGAACATGGGCAATACGTTTGTCTCTGTAAATACAGGAACATGGGCAATACGTGTGTCTCTGTATCTACAGGAACATGGGCAATACGTGTGACTCTGTATCTACAGGAACATGGGCAATACGTGTGTCTCTGTATCTACAGGAACATGGACAATACGTGCGTCTCTGTATCTACAGGAACATGGGCAATACGTGTGTCTCTGTATCTACAAGAACATGGGCAATACGTGTGTCTCTGTATCTACAGGAACATGGGCAATACGTGTGTCTCTGTATCTACAGGAACATGGGCAATACGTGTGTCTCTGTATCTACAGGAACATGGGCAATACGTGTGTCTCTGGATCTACAGGAACATGGGCAATACGTGTGTCTCTGGATCTACAGGAACATGGGCAATACGTGTGTCTCTGTATCTACAGGAACATGGGCAATACGTGTGTCTCTGGATCTACAGGAACATGGGCAATACGTGTGTCTCTGGATCTACAGGACCATGGGCAATACGTGTGTCTCTGTATCTACAGGAAAGGGACAATACATGTGTCTCAGGCCCTGAGTCTCATACAGCCATGGCAAATAACACTGTATATTACTCACTGGCTGCAAATCTCTCCTTTACACTAATAAATATTCCCAATGCTAAGTGATTGGCTCTGTGTGTTAAAATATCACACTTGGATGCACTCCCCGACGTGGAAGTATTTATGTCCTCGTAAATACAAAGCTTGGACACGGAAGATAACTCCCCACTATAACATTAACAGTGAAGACAGTAAACTTTTATATGAGATTAAATGACTCATAGGTTAAACGCACATGCAGAGACGGTATAGAAGTGCCGGATAGCCTAATGCCGTGCAAATAAATAGCATAACTAGTTCTTACACTAGAATCAGCCACGGAACTGCTGCCATGCAAACGCTTTGTGCGAATATTTGTGCCGCTATTTTATTTTTTTTGGACTGTTCTCAATAATTACAGCTATGCGCTTTTCTACTTATATTTTCTGCCGCTTATGCTGAGTTGGGTGTATGATGTTTGCTTCATAGGCAAACGCAAGGGGGGTTTCTGGTTGCCTGGAAACCCCCCTCCACAGCCCACACCATGATGACCCCAATAGAAATAGAATATAACACTAAAGTTGCATGTTTTTAAGATCTCCTCAGTGTCACAAATGAAATATCTGTAATTAGCACCACCTGTTGATCTTTTAAAATGTGTGAGCCAGTAATGAATACACTTGTGCACCAACTAGGAGATCTGGAAAACATGCACTGTAATAGACCATCTCAGGGGCGTATCTATAATGGGTGCAGGGTGTGCAGTGCACACGGGCCCCTGGGTCCAGGGGGGCCCACACCGTGCATCCTGCACCCTTAGAGTTTTATACTTACCTGTCCATAGCAGCAAAAATCACTGGGAAAATGGTGGCAGCCATTTTCCCAGTGACTCGCGCATGCGCAATGCCGCTGTCCCCGGGAAAATGGTGCAGGCGTGAGCATGTGCAGTACATTCTGGCACTAAGGCCCATATTCAATTTGGAGCAAAAAAGCCGTAATCGGTGAAAAAATTTCGCCGATGACGTCATTTCGCCAGGCGGAAAAGTATCACCGTATTCAACTTAAAAGACTTTCCACCTAGGCGGAAAGCCAATGAAATGTAATAGGTGAAAAAGTTTCGCCTATGAATAGCAGGCGGAAAAAAGTGCAGAGTTGGTGTTTTGGGGTGCAACGTTGCGGGAACCCCCCTGCAGCCTTCAGACAGTCCCCCAAAGGTAAACTGCGTTAAAAATGTTTAAAAAATAGTTAAATAGGTAAGAACACCCCAAAAAATGACTTTCATTTTGGGGGTGGATATAAAAAATGTTGGGGGACAAAGTTAAAAACTAGCGAACTTGACTCCAGGGAGGTCCCCAAGTATAGGTACAGAAAAAGGGGGTGGAGTCACCCAGGTTCACAGACTAAATAACATTTTTTTATACTAGTCCAATATACTTTATAGAATGAAAATACCAACATCAAAAGTCTATCGTATATTTAGAATAGTGAGATGACACTGGGTTGGTGGTGCACCCATGGGATTTGTGCAGTACACAACAAAGGTAGGAATTTTTTGCAAAGAACAAAAAATTAAAGGTTAAAGACAAATATGCCTTTGTTGGGGCACTCTTGGAAAACAAATTAATTATCACTTTGTGGGCGGAATTCAATTCTTTCTAGCCCCTATCGCGCCCGACGGAGCTATTCAATTCTTGCTCCTGTCGGGCGCGATGAGCTGCCAGCGCTACATTTCAGCTCGCAGCCCCTGGGGGATGAGAGCTGAAATGTGCGAAAAGTGACATGTTTGGGCGCCCAAACATCACTTTTCGCGATCGCGCCCAGCACTTTGGTCGAGTTTAGCTGCTTTATGCGGCTAAACCTGACCTTTATGGGCGCGATCAGCACGAAAATCTTGGACAATTGCATAGCGGCCCGCGATCTCCTGTCACTTTAGACGGGAGATGCGGGCCGCGAATACAATTGAATTCCGCCCTATGTATGGTAGATGGATAATACATTTAAAACTTAATGTTTAATGCACAACCTAAAATAAATTCTCTCTTATAGGTAACTAATGAAAAAGAGGTAAATAGTACCAGAGAATACACAAGCATAAATGCAAAAAAATGTAATATACAGTATATTGCTGACCATCACCGTATCAGTGTGGGATATACAGTATATATATATATATATATATATATATATATATATATATATATATAGTCCAGTGGTGTATAGAACGGCACTCACCAAAATAAAGGAGTCAGCTTGTTTGGGTGCATAACGCAGGACACCTGACAGAATCCATCCGTAGGCGGCCATATATATATGCAAACAAAGAGAGAGCCCTAGTCATTGAAGAAGTTGGGGTTGAATTAGCTAAGGTTAGGGTGGAAATTAAAACTTGTGAGAAGGATTTCTTGCCCACATTGAAGGCAGACAAGACTGAAAATTGGGTGGAACGGTTACAGACCCAGTTGGATAAATATAAACTGGATCTGATTTCGTTCAAAAGGAAGAAGCTAGAGACCGTGGAATCTGATTATCAGAGACATATGGTATATATATGGTTGGTGGGGGAGAATAGAAGATCTAGAGGCTCTTTCCATCCACAGGGGGGGCGTCAGTGGACTCATAGAGGGGAAGGGGAATTTTCTTCCCACTCCTCCTCTGAAGCAGAATCATCTGAAAGCCTACCTCCCTCTGGTGTAGCTTTTTTAGGACCACATCCAAGAGTCACCAGAAGTGGAATAGGCCCAAAAACACAAGGCCACACCCCAGGAGGGGTCGTGGCAAGAGGAAGAGGGCGTCCAAGAAACAGACAGGGTCGGAGATATTAATTTTTAATTTATCTTCCCGTATCTTAGACCCTGCTGAACATTCTCTATTATCTAAGGGTCTATCGTTCATACCGACAACTCGTTTTGACTCCTTTAACTGGTCCATTGATCACTTTAAGATGGGTAGGAAATTATGTTTAAGGGAATACTTTGATAATCGGAGTAGGATTGAACCGGGTCTATCTATGCCATTGTTTAAACGTCCCAGCCTGTTTGACCCTGTTTCTAACAATGCTAGTCTAAAAACTTTTCTGAGGGTTGTGGATCTAGAATGTAAACAGGAGGCTGCAAATTATCAATCATATGATAATTTAAATTTGTCTGAGAAAAGGGCTTTGAAGGTCCTAAAGAATGACACTTCGATAGTAATCCGTAATGCGGATAAGGGGGGTGCTGTGGTACTCCAAGATTTTGAACAGTATGATTATGAGATCAGAAGGCAATTATCTGACAGTAGCACATATAAGATGGTTGAGAAAGATCCCATTCATTTGTTTAAAAAGCAGGTGGATGCATTACTGCACTTGGGTGTGAGTAATGGGTGGATAAGTGATGAAACTTTGGATTATTTGACAGTGGAATTCCCTATTTGCCCTATACTGTACACTCTACCTAAGATCCATAAGTCCCTCACTGATCCTCCTGGGAGACCCATCATCTCGGCCAGAGGCTCATTGCTCCAGCCACTGGCGAGGTTCGTCGACCATTTCTTGCAGCCTGTCGTTAAATCCAATCAATCTTATTTGAAGGACACAGGGCACTTTCTAAGTGAGTTAAGGCTATTGGGATTTATTCCTTCCGATTGTATATTAGCAACACTAAATGTATCATCTTTGTACACCGTGATCCCTCATGAAGGGGGGATACAAGCGGTAGAGGAAGCATTGCTCAGGGGTCCCTACAATGGGCCACCTATTGAATTTTTGCTATCATTAGTGTGAATGTTGCTGGGTTTGAACCATTTTATGTACCAAGGTGATTGGTTTATACAGCTGGGGGGACCCGCTATGGGTTCTAACCTAGCGCCATCATACGCTAATATTTTCATGAACCAATATGAGCAGAAACACATTTTTGGACACTTTGCAGAGAGATTAGTTTTTTCAAGAGATTTATTGACGATATTTTTGTTGTCTGGAGGGGTGATAAGGATTCTTTTTTTGAAATGGTCAAGTTTTTGAATGATCTAGATTCCCCCATTCGTTTTACGGCTGCAGCTGATGATCTTCAGATGAATTTTCTGGACGTAACGGTGTTTAGGCATGAATCAGCAATAGGATACACGTTGTATAGAAAAGAGACTGATAGAAACACCCTCCTGTGGGCCTCGAGCCATCACCCGGATGCCTTGAAATCTAATTTACCGGTTTCTCAGTTCGTGAGGGTGCTGAGGAATAATTCAGACCCGATACGGGCTGATGAGCAATTATTGGAATGCAGTAACAGATTTTTTGAATGGGGATACTGCAGGAAGGACATTGAGAGATGCCTCACCAGAGTGAAAGCTATTGTGGGTAATAGGCAACCTAGGCCGCCAAGTGATAAGTCTGATAAGATCATATTGGGATTACGTTGTGACACCAATCTGAAAGCTACGATAAAAGCGATTAAGAGACATTGGCCGCTGATCAATTCTGACCCTGCTTTCAAGAATTTGAATCACATTTCTCCGCTTTTAAGCGTAAGCAGGGGTCGTAATTTAAAAGACATATTACTTAGACCTGATCTACGCCCCAGCAAACCCAACAGAGACAATTGGTTGCCTATGAGTAAAGGCTGCCACAAATGTCTGGGATGCATAACATGTAGATCCCTCATCACTGGACGATTTTTCTGCCATCCTCACAATGGACAAAAAATTCATCTGAAATATCGATTGACATGTAATTTGGATCATGTCATATATTTCCTCATATGCCTCTGTGGGCTAATGTATGTGGGGAAAACAATACGTACATTTAAGGAGCGAATGACGCAACACCGTTCCTCTATACGTTTGGCGTATGCCACAGGGACTACTGACAAACCGGTGGCGTCACATTTCCTCAGGGAACACCATCAATTAAGTACTCTGAGATACATGATCATAGACTGGATTCCACCACTGACTCGTGGTGGTGATAGAGGTCTACAACTCCTTAAGCGTGAAGCAAGATGGATCCACCAGTTGGATACTGTGGCCCCTAAAGGACTTAATGAAATGAATCCTTTAAATATTTTCATCTGAGTTATGGGGTTATAATAACCTTTTTCACGTTTTTTTTTCTCTCTTCCTTCCTTCTTGCTGGGGATTTCTCCTGAGGGAGTTTAACCTTATGCAAGATGTACTTGTTTAGGTGTAATTTTGCAAAGGTGTTCAGTACCAGTGTGTTCCTTTTTTATAATAATTTTTTGTAATTTTTTGTATTAATTTTTTTGTATAATGTGTCAATGTAGTGTTTTTGTCTTATCTGTGTTTTATTGTTGCTTCTGGATCAAGGTCTCACTATACCTTTGATCTTGTTAATACTTATTTAAGGGGCTGTTAGTATTTTGTTTTTAATATTGAGGTATTGATATTGCTATGATGGCAGCTATTATGAGGTGTCCGTAGATACTGTAAATTTTGTGAGTGAAGGCGTCCTGGTTGTCATGGCGACTTGAGCGTGTCACCCATAGTTGAGTGGACCGAGGGGTGATTTCCCATTTGATGTGAGATCTATTTATATATTAGAATCAGGGCCGTCTCTTCCATTGGGCTTTTTGGGCAGCTGCCCAAGGGCCCGCCAACCCGACCCCCTGCAGCCTTTTTTTAAAACAGAGTGGGTCCTTGAGCCTCAAGGCTTGAAGACGCACTGTGTGTGTTCTGTGCGGGGACCCTGACACAGGCAGAATCAGAGGTGGCCGCTCCTGCCACTGCTGCCTGCCGGCCCGCACTAACAGGAGGAGGAATGTGCCTGTTCCAACCTGGGAACCGATTGGCCAGTTTTCCTCTTCAGTCGCTGATGCTGACCACAATGATGGCGGAGTCAATGTGACAAGCCCCGCCCCTATACACCCGCGAATCGCTGCATTATGGAGGGGGCGGAGCCTAACCATGGGAGTTGCATCCTGATCCTGCTGTTGTTAAGTGTAAGTAATAATTATGTATTTTAGCATGTGTATGTATGTGTCTAGTGTTAGTGTGTATGTGTGTCTAGTGTTAGTGTGTATATATGAGTATGTATGTATGTGTTAATGTGTATATAAGTGTATGCAGTGTGTATATATCTGTATGTATGTGTTAATGTGTATATATGTGTATGTAGTGTGTATATATGTGTATGTATGTGTTAATGTGTATATATGTGTATGTAGTGTGTATATATATATCTGTATGTATGCGTTATGCTGGCCATACACGCTACAATTATCGGGACGATCCGCCCGATATCAACGGATCGCCGCGATAATTGTAGCGTGTGGGGGGGGCGACCGAGGGTTAAATATTGCTCGGTCGGGCATGCTGGATTGTCCAGGGAACAGGGAAATGTCTCCTCCCCCGGGGGCGGAGCGCAGATGTCTGCCGAATACACTGTGAGAGATATCTCACAGTGTATGCCGGCGACTTCTGCGGCTGGCAGCCGGCCAGATAAAATGTCTGTCGGTCTGACAGACATTTTATCTGGTAGTGTATGCCCAGCATAAGTGTGTGTATATATGTGTATGTAGTGTGTATATATGTGTATGTATGTGTTAATGTGTATAAATGTGTATGTAGTGTGTATATAATATCTGTATGTATGTGTTAGTGTGTATATATGTGTATGTATGTGTTAGTGCAGTGTTGGCTAACCTTGACACTCCAGCTGTTGTGGAACTATATATCCCAGCATGCCCTGTGTATGTAGTGTGTATATATCTGTATGTGTTAGTGTGTATATATGTGTATGTATGTGTTAGTGTGTATGTAGTGTGTATATGTGTATGTATGTGTTAGTGTATATATGTGTATGTATGTGTTAGTGTGTATGTAGTGTGTATCTGTATGTATGTGTTAGTGTGTATGTAGTGTGTATCTGTATGTATGTGTTAGTGTGTATGTAGTGTGTATGTATGTATTAGTGTGTATATATGTGTATGTATGTATATTTATTATGTTAGTGTGTATATATGTGTATGTGGTATACTTTTAATATGCCGGCGGGCGGAATTCTGGACGTCGATATACCGATGTCAGATTCCCAACGCCCGGCATAATGCCGCCGACGATATCCCGAAGAGATCAGGATACTGACGTCGGCATCTCGACCCCGCCATCCTGAAGGTAAGTATACGGGTAAGTATGATACTTAGCCTGGGATGGGGGGGTTAGTTTAGATACCCCTGGGGGGAGATTAGGGTTAGGCACCCCCCGGGGAGGGTTAGGTTTAGGGTGCGGGAAGGGGGGGGGGTTAGGCACCACGAGGGGAGGGCTAGGGGAGAGAGGGGGATGGTTAGGGTACTTACCGTCCCTGTCGGGATTGTAGACAATTGGGCTTCTGGTGTCGGTATTTGAATCGGAGGCTATTCATACCGAACCTGTGTATGTATGTTAGTGTGTATAGTGTGTGTATATAGCATATGTGTTATATAGCGTGTATATATGTGTATGGGGTAATGTGTATATATGTGTGTTATATATATTATATACATGTTATATACTGTATATAATATATATATGTGTGTGTGTATGTGTGTTTTCCTCCCAGAAAATCCTGTGTTTGCCCCTGTTCAATAATAATTTTGTTTTCTCTTTGGAGTCAGCACGCGGGACTTCATGACGTCACACAAAGCTGCTGGAAGGAAGAGGTCAGAGGAGCTGTGATGCGTGAGGAGCAGCGCCAGCCAGACCTGGAGGAGAAGAAGCCAGAAGAAAGGAGCACTCTTCAAGGCGATAAGGTAAGTCATGACTCCTGAGACTTAGTGGTAGCAGGGAAAGGGAGAGGGAGGCCCAGGGGCACTGCCTATTTTGTCAGTCCCGGGCCCCGCCATTTCTGATGGCAGCCCTGGTTCTGTGTCCGCAGCAGCGATTGGTTTGGGAGACGATGCCGGCAGTGATTGGTTGCTGTGGACATAGCATATCATGGGTGGGTAGGGGCCCCAGTGCATTGCTTTGCCCAGGGCCCACACTGCTGTTAAGACAGCCCTGATTAGAATTCTCCTGGAGGAATACAAGGTATCCTGCTAGCATCGCGTCTGCAGTGTGACGCTGCTATTGTTTATTAGCTTGCATATTGTTTAGTTATGAGGTTTTTTTGAGAGCTGGTTTGACCCACTCTGTTAGCCATACAGAGATGAGGTCACTTCGGTTTGCGTTCCAGCCGGTGAAACGCACGTCGGAGAGCGGTGTTAGGCACATGGAGTGTATCTCCTGCAGTCTGTACTCCCTGATTGCGAGCGCTCATGACTGGACATTAGGAAGCAGGTAAATGTTCATGTATTGATTGCATGATCGCCTGTGAATGACACCTGTGGACATCTCTTGAAAGCGTTGCTGTGTGTTTTATTTGATTGGGGGTGTGTCTACTTACTATACTTGGGGGGTATATATAGACTTATGTGTTCTGGTGGTGGGACTTGCTTGGATTATGCGGGATGTGATTAATTGGTCTTGACAAAGGGCACTGAGGGGCCCGAAACGTCGACTGTCCATATTGTCTAAGGTGCTATTATGAATAATTAAAGCTGCCTACCCACTATATGAAGATTGGTGAGTGCTCTCTCTGTGTTTGCATATGTATATATTTCCCACAATGTGTTATGGGCAAAAATTCCCAAGTAATCTTTGTTCCAGGTGAGCAAGGTAACGAATCTCACACTCTGAATGTTCAGATAGAAATCTCAGAGAAAGAACTGTTGAACCCCAATAAGTAAAGGACTACAATGATTAAATAAATTCTTCCAGAGACATAATAAAGATTGGTATATTAGTATACTGCAGCCAGGTATGCAGAATCTCAAAAAATTCCTACGCCTATGAATAGCAGGCGGAAAAAAGTCCAGTATTGGGGTTTTGGTGTGCAACGTTGTGGGAACCCCCGTGCAGCCTTCAGACAGTCCCCCAAAGGTAAACTGCGTTAAAAAAAAAAAAAAAATAGTTAAGAACACCCCAAAAAATTACTTTCATTTGGGGGGTGGAAAAAAAAAAATGTTGGGGGCCAAAGTTAAAAACTAGCGGACTTGACTCCAGGGAAGTCCCCAAGTACGCCCCAAGTGTTTTTTTTTATTGCAGGTGCTTGCGGCAGGTGGATTTTTCACAATTTTTACAGATGTAACAGCGCATGCGCAGCACTGTTTCCAGAAGCGATAAGGTAGTGTAGGCAGGGAAAAGTATCTATTTCCCGAAAAGCTGTCATCGCAAAAATGACAGCATTTTGGAATAGATACTTATGGAGAGGAGGAATGATGAATTCCACCTATAATTAGCTAGAACTCCATGAGAGTTCTAAAGCTAATTATCTCCAGAGAATTTTTAGGTTTAATGAATAGGCCCCCTAGTCTGCACACGAGCCCCCTCCTCTCTTGAAACGCCCCCTGGGCAGTCTATAAGGTCAATTATTAATACTGTATAATAAAATACACTATCCAGTGCATAAGGAGACCGATATGTACATACTGTATATGTCCAGGGCAGTGCTAGGTTCCCCAGACTCCAGAACTCGCTCAGATGATCTGGAATGGAGCCCACATTTGAAATAAAAACATTGAACTGGCAGGATGGCCCTACTGCCGCATGTAATGGCTTACTGTGATCCCTGTTCCTGCACATGTCAGAATTATTACATGAACTATACTTCGTATGACGTATCTTATAGCTGGTTAACAGCTAATTATGCCCGCTTCATGGACTGGCCACACTTGCTTCAAAAGCATTTGGAAACCCCCCTCTAGAAAATCCTGCGTTTGCCCCCCGTGCGTAGCATAAAATAAGCAAACCGGAATTGTGCGTACTCACAAAGAAAGCGTATACTATAAATATGTACAGTACATATGCTGATTTGGTACTTGTTCCTCCTTATGCTGGGAGAGAAGGGATGAGGGAAGGCAAATACAGGCTGGGTGCAGTAAGAGAGGGCCTGCTCGTGTAATGGTGATCAGATGCGACTGTCAGTAGCCCGGGGGCTGGTGCAAATATGCGCTGATGTTGAGGACGGTCGCCGGCACTAGCTAGCCTGATTCTGATCATTAGCACCGGGGCTATGCGGTATGCAGTCGGGAAGCCGGCGGACCTAATCCCGACATCTGGCTTCCCGACTGTCATATCCTGGCGAGGGTCTACAGACAGGCGTCGATATGCCGATGCCTGTCATTAGACATACGCCGGGAGCCTGATTCCCGGCATCCCAATCGAAGGGACGCCAGGCGCCAAGTGCGGATAGCCGCGCGAGTGGGGAGGGTTAGGTTTAGGGTTCCCGGGGGGGATTTAGGGTTAGGCACCCCCCTCGGGAGGTTAGGTTTAGGCGGCGGGGAAGGGGGGGTTAGCGTTAGGCACCCCACCCGGGGGACTTAGGTTTAGGCGGCGGGGAAGGGGGGGTTAGGTTTTAGGCACAGAGGGGATTAGGATTAGGCACTGGGGGGATGGTTAGGGTTAGGTACCCCTACGGGAGGGTTAGGGGGTAGAAATAGGTTAGTCAATACTTACCTTAACACTATCAGGATTTCCTCCTCTACCGGGATGCCGCTGTCGGGATTCCAATCGCCGGGCATGGGTCCGCCGATAAATCATACCAATTCCGGCTACGCTATATGGCTATTCACATTACTTAGTTGACAATTCTATCTAGTTAATATTGGCCGATTGTGAATTCTGAAACTGTTTGGTGCTTTATTCATTGCCCGTGTGTATATATATAGTATATGATTTTCTCGAAGTATTTTAAAATTGATATTTGTCAGAGCAGGTGGCATTTCTCCAATCTTCCAATGTCCAGTTTTAGTAATTCTGTGTCCAATGTAGCCTCAGATTCCTGTTCTTGGCTGACAGGAGTGGAACCGTGGGCCTGAGTCAGACCCAGTCGCAAGCGCTGTGCGCGCACAACCAGGTCGATGGTGGGCCAGTGCGCACTGCACGTACTCGAGCAAAAAGCGCTCGCTCCGGGACTCACTACAAAAGGGGGCTCGACCCCTTTTGTAGGCGTGGCCGGGGGGTGGCTTCACAAACGGAGGCGTTCCCAAGCGAACGCCTGCCGTTTGTGGGTGGCCTCAATTGCGATAAAGCTCTGTCCCTGCGACTCCCCTCCGCACACTAGTCACGGTATTTTCGCAAAAAATACCGTGACAAAGTGCCCGCGTATGCGCCGACCGGTCGCCGCTGCTACCCCCCCTGGGCGCTAAGCCCTTCCCCCTGCGATCGCGGACCCCCCACGACCCCCCCTCCCATAACTACACTTACCTGCATGATCCGGGCCTCCTGTGATGTCCTCCATGCCTCCGATCAGGTGATATCCCATACTGGGACCGGCTCCCGGCTCTGCTCTGCCTTTTAGAGCAGAGTAGGAGTTCGGTAACTGGGGGAGACCCTGGATGACGCCACCTCCTGGTGGCGTTATTATCACAGGGCCTCCCTAGGTATTTTTTTACAATTTATTTTTAGTAACTCTGGTCGGATCACATTTCCCATTACAATTATGGGAAATGTGATCTGCTTACTAAAAATAATTGATAATAACTATAGGTGATACTAAAATAATGTGAAAAGGGTGTGAAAACACCCTTTTTCACTTTATTTTAGTAAAAATAATGTTAATAAATAGAGCCCTAAGGCATTTTCACCCCTCACAGAAGTGCCGCTTTGGTTTGCACACCATTATAAATTCTAGAGACTGTTGTGCATGATAATACCACAAGATCAGTAGCCCACCTGTCAACAATAATCGTTCCGCGGTCAATGTCACATTTCTTCCCATTCTGGTGCTTGGTTTGAACAACAACTGATCCTCTTGACCATGACTACAAGCTTTTATGCATTCAGTTGCTGCGACATGTTTAGATTTTTTTGTAATAACGAGGTGTAGAGGTGTACCTCATATAGAGACCACTGAGTATATAACATTATAACCAAATACAGTAAGCATGTAACGCTGAGTTTTGTAGCTCTTTGAGGTCTGTCTGTACTGAACTATGTGCAGCTAGATGCTATTCCATCTGAGATGTGTCCCTGGATATTATTTTGGAACGTTGGGCACTATTATGGTTACAACTACATTTTAATGACCCTGAAATGTAATTGTCTGGTTCTCCCGAGTACAGGGATACGTGTGCACTGTGCACTCTTTTTTTTTTTTTAAATCAAGGTCTTATGAAGATATAGGGAGAGAAAAAAGGATTTGCTTTATCTTGTGTTTTTGTTTTTACTTTTATTTCGTATCAATCCTTTTTTTTTGTCTTTAACCTGGAGAGACCTTCAGGAGTTATCAGAGATCCCAAGAGTACTCCCCCACTATATCCATGTCAGCACAAACTTAGGCCCGTATTCAATAGCAGGCAAAAAGTCCTGGACTTTTCACCTGCCGAACTTTCCGCCTACATCGCCTGATTTTGGAGAAAACACTTTCCACGACCGCTTTTCGCCCTATTTAATTCCAAAGGACGCGATAACGGCACCCGGCGAAACTTGAACTGGTGGAAGTCCACTCAAAAACGGTGAAATTAGCCTGACACCCCCAAAAAATGCACTGACATGGGGCATCACTATGGATACCCCTGAATTGCCCTGCTAAATGTATTTGGGGTATCTAAATGGTCTCAATAGGTGCTGTTAGCGTATTTGCATAAGGGGTGAAGAATAGCATTTAGAAGTTTTTTGGGGTGAAAATAACTAGTCTTAGTAAAATTGGGGTAGCTGAAAATGGGGGGGTAGCATATTTTAAAGTTGCTAAAGTTTAGTTTTAAAAATAGTGAAAAATCCACCTGCTGCAACCACCTGCAAACTTAAAAACACCTGGGGCATACTTGGGGACCCCCCTGGAGTCTATTTCGCTAGTTTTTGTCCCCCAGCTTTTTAGTTTTTGCCCCCAGAATGAAAGTACTTTTTTGGGGTGTTCTTAAGTGTTTTTTTTTTTTCATTTTTTTAATGCAGTTTACCTTTGGGGGCCTGTCTTTAGCCTGCACAGGGGTTTCCGCAACGTTGCACCCAAAAACCCCAATTTTGCACTTTTTTCCGCCTACTTTCAGACGCAAATCTTTTTCGCCTATCCGAATGCATTGACTTTCCGCGTACGCGAAAAGTATTTACAATTGAATACGGCGCAAAGTTTCCGACAGGTGAAATGACGTCATTGGCGAAAACTTTTCGCAGAGAATGGCTTTTCGTCTGCAATTGAAATACGACCCTTAATATTAATGCTTTGCATTAGATAATCTGGTTCAGAGATGTACACTAATCCGAGGCCTGCGCAGGACCCGTCAGTCCTTGTGCAGAACGGGTCCTGCCATCTTGCTCACAGACCCCCACAAGCCGCAGCATGTCAAGCGTTTTGGGGGGGCGTGTCTGGTCACCGTCAGCAGCGGCTCCTGCCCTCTTACCTGAGGGGGGCTGCCGCTACTTCTGGTCCCGGCGCCTGCACAATGAATGTCAGGCACTGGCACTTGGGCATGCGCAATACACCAGCTTCTCGGGGCTGCATTGGTAGTAGCCCTGAGAAGCCCTGTAGGACTGCACGAAAGGCAGAGCAGCGGCTTCCACTGGAAGAGCGGCCGTTTGTGGTGGAGGTATTTTCGGGGTTTGACCACATTTTTACCCTTGATGCATCTCGCCCAAAGTGTGAAATCACTTATATGTATCTTTACGAGTTTTATTATTAGTTCCAGTATATAAGACAATGGAGTCTATGTAACAAAGATCAACAATAGGTAAGATGTCGGCTGTTTATTACAACGAACACTGAAATGAATCAATAAAAGTTTGCGGGGCGGTTGAACAATGCGCGGCTCACTGGTAATGCTGGGCTGGCAGCGGCAAGGCTGACATTACCGCCTTACCAGGTCAGTGTGCTGGTAAATGAAGCCTGCCCGGTCTACTACATAAAGAGTAGCAAAAAAAAACATAATTTTCATATAATCAAAAATATAAAAAACTGTTTTGCACTGCTGGCCTCACTATCACCATCCTAAGATACAGCAGCAATAAGAGGATTGGGGCGGAACAGGTACCCTCCTACATACACTTCCCCCTGAGCCGGTGAAAAGGTAAGGAACATTTTTAATTTAAGGTAAAAATTTCAGAACACAGAGCAGACCCCTCCCAATGAATAATCAGGCCCTTTAGAGGGGTTTAAATACCATAATTTGCCCAATAAAGATACTGTATGTCCATTTTCAGGTCAATTTCTCTCTAAAAAAACCCCATCAATAATGGGTTAAATGATGTGGGACAGGTACATGGAGATGTAAATGACGTGGAGGTGTAAATGATGTGGAACAGGTATCTGGAGGTGTAAATGATTTGCGACAGGTACGTGGAGGTGTAAATGATGTGGGACAGGTATGTGGAGGTGTATATGATGTGGAACAGGTACGTGGAGGTGTAAATGATGTGGGACAGGTATGTGGAGGTGTAAATGATGGGGGACAGGTATTTGGAGGTGTAAATGATATTAGACAGGTATGTGGAGGTGTAAATGATGTGGCACAGGTATGTGGAGGTGTAAATGATGTGGGACAGGTACATGGAGGTGTAAATGATGTGGCACAGGTATGTGGAGGTGTAAATGATCTGGGACAGGTATGTGGAGGTGTAAATGATGTGGAACAGGTACGTGGAGGTGTAAATGAAGTGGGACAGCTACGTGGAGGTGTAAATGATGTGGCACAGGTATGTGGAGGTGTAAATGATCTGGGACAGGTAAGTGGAGGTGTAAATGATGTGGGACAGCTACGTGGAGGTGTAAATGATGTGGCACAGGTATGTGGAGGTGTAAATGATGTGCGACAGGTATGTGGAGGTGCAAATTATGTGGAACAGGTATGTGGAGGTGTAAATCATGTGGAACAGGTACGTGGAGGTGTAAATGATGTGGGACAGGTATGTGGAGGTGTAAATGATGGGGGACAGGTATTTGGAGGTGTAAATGATATTAGACAGGTATGTGGAGGTGTAAATGATGTGGCACAGGTATGTGGAGGTGTAAATGATGTGGGACAGGTACATGAAGGTGTAAATGATGTGGCACAGGTATGTGGAGGTGTAAATGATCTGGGACAGGTATGTGGAGGTGTAAATGATGTGGAACAGGTACGTGGAGGTGTAAATGAAGTGGGACAGCTACGTGGAGGTGTAAATGATGTGGCACAGGTATGTGGAGGTGTAAATGATCTGGGACAGGTAAGTGGAGGTGTAAATGATGTGGGACAGCTACGTGGAGGTGTAAATGATGTGGCACAGGTATGTGGAGGTGTAAATGATGTGCGACAGGTATGTGGAGGTGCAAATTATGTGGAACAGGTATGTGGAGGTGTAAATCATGTGGAACAGGTACGTGGAGGTGTAAATGATGTGGGACAGGTATGTGGTGGTGTAAATGATGGGGGACAGGTATTTGGAGGTGTAAATGATATTAGACAGGTATGTGGAGGTGTAAATGATGTGGCACAGGTATGTGGAGGTGTAAATGATGTGGCACAGGTATGTGGAGGTGTAAATGATGTGCGACAGGTATGTGGAGGTGCAAATTATGTGGAACAGGTATGTGGAGGTGTAAATGATGTGGAACAGGTACGTGGAGGTGTAAATGATGTGGGACAGGTATGTGGAGGTGTAATGATGGGGGACAGGTATTTGGAGGTGTAAATGATATTAGACAGGTATGTGGAGGTGTAAATGATGTGGAACAGGTACGTGGAGGTGCAAATGAAGTGGGACAGCGACGTGGAGGTGTAAATGATGTGGCACAGGTATGTGGAGGTGTAAATGATGTGGGACAGGTAAGTGGAGGTGTAAATGATGTGGGACAGCTACGTGGAGGTGTAAATGATGTGGCACAGGTATGTGGAGGTGTAAATGATGTGCGACAGGTATGTGGAGGTGCAAATTATGTGGAACAGGTATGTGGAGGTGTAAATGATGTGGAACAGGTACTTGGAGGTGTAAATGATGTGGGACAGGTATGTGGAGGTGTAAATGATGGGGGACAGGTATTTGGAGGTGTAAATGATATTAGACAGGTATGTGGAGGTTTAAATGATGTGGCACAGGTATGTGGAGGTGTAAATGATGTGGCACAGGTATGTGGAGGTGTAAATGATGTGCGACCGATATGTGGAGGTGCAAATTATGTGGAACAGGTATGTGGAGGTGTAAATGATGTGGAACAGGTACGTGGAGGTGTAAATGATGTGGGACAGCTATGTGGAGGTGTAAATGATGGGGGACAGGTATTTGGAGGTGTAAATGATATTAGACAGGTATGTGGAGGTGTAAATGATGTGGCACAGGTATGTGGAGGTGTAAATGACCTGGGACAGGTTTGTGGAGGTGTAAATGATGTGGGACAGGTATGTGGAGGTGTAAATCACGTGGTATAGGTACGTGGAGGTGTAAATGATGTGGGACAGGTACGTAGAGGTGTGAATGATGTGGGACAGGTATGGTGAGGTGTAAATGATGTGGAACAGGTACGCGGAGGTCTAAATGACGTGGGACAGGTATGTGGAGGTGTAAATGATGTGGGGCAGGTACGTGGAGGTGTAAATGATGTGGGACAGGTATGTGAGGTGTAAGTGATGGGGGACTGGTATGTGGAGGTGTAAATGATGTGGGACAGGTATGAGGAGGTGTAAATGATGTTGGACAGGTACGTGGAGGTGTAAATGACGTGAGATAGGTACGTGGAGGTGTAAATGATGTGGGACAGGTATGTGGAGGTGTAAATGACGTGAGACAGGTAAGTGGAGGTGTAAATGATGTGGGACAGGTATGCGGAGGTGTAAATGACGCGGGACAGGTATGCGAGGCGTAAATGATGTTGGACAGGTATGTGGAGGTGTAAATGATGTGGGACAGGTATGTGGAGGTGTAAATGATGTGGGACAGGTATGTGGAGGTGTAAATGATGTGGGACAGGTATGTGGAGGTGTAAATGATATTAGACAGGTATGTGGAGGTGTAAATGATGTGGCACAGGTATGTGGAGGTGTAAATGACCTGGGACAGGTTTGTGGAGGTGTAAATGATGTGGGACAGGTATGTGGAGGTGTAAATCACGTGGTATAGGTACGTGGAGGTGTAAATGATGTGGGACAGGTACGTAGAGGTGTGAATGATGTGGGACAGGTATGGTGAGGTGTAAATGATGTGGAACAGGTACGTGGAGGTCTAAATGACGTGGGACAGGTATGTGGAGGTGTAAATGATGTGGGGCAGGTACGTGGAGGTGTAAATGATGTGGGACAGGTATGTGAGGTGTAAGTGATGGGGGACTGGTATGTGGAGGTGTAAATGATGTGGGACAGGTATGAGGAGGTGTAAATGATGTTGGACAGGTACGTGTAGGTGTAAATGACGTGAGATAGGTACGTGGAGGTGTAAATGATGTGGGACAGGTATGTGGAGGTGTAAATGACGTGAGACAGGTAAGTGGAGGTGTAAATGATGTGGGACAGGTATGCGGAGGTGTAAATGACGCGGGACAGGTATGCGAGGCGTAAATGATGTTGGACAGGTATGTGGAGGTGTAAATGATGTGGGACAGGTACGTGGAGGTGTAAATGATGTGGGACAGGTATGTGGAGGTGTAAATGATGTGGGACAGGTATGTGGAGGTGTAAATGATGTGGGACATGTATGTGAGGTGTAAATGATGTGGGACAGGTATGTGGAGGTGTAAATGATGTGGGACAAGTATGTGGAGGTGTAAATGATGTGGGACAGGTATGTGGAGGTGTAAATGATGTGGGACAGGTATGTGGAGGTGTAAATGATGTGGGACAGGTATGTGGAGGTGTAAATGATGTGGGACAGGTATGTGGAGGTGTAACTGATGTGGGACATGTATGTGGAGGTGTTGCGGGACAGATATGTTCTTTGCAACAGCAACTCGTCCCCTTCCCAGCTAATGGCATTCCCCCCATAGGGTCCACAACAGGTGTAGGAAATATATAATTGTTTCCCTGATCTGAAATAAATAATGCACCTAGAAGTAATAACTCTTTTTACCTACAAAAAACAAAAACAAACCATCTTCATTCTTTGTGCGACCAAACCAAAACAATGGGAGGACAGCCATTCATAAGGGAAAGAAAAAACAAGTGTAATGTACAAAACACTCCTGAGAAGACTCGATAATTTAGGACTGGGGTCATTAATTATTTATGTACGATTGTGACAATAGTTTTTTTATTCATATGCGGGTCAACACTTGAAGAGCAAACTTAGGCCCTCATTCAGAGCCACTCGCTATTTGCGGTCGTTCGTTCTAAAACTAGGGCTGGCTATTCAAATGAACCGTTCGCTGTTTGCGGTCTGTTCACGCCTCTATGTCTGAACGGGCGAACAAAACTTGCGTTCGTTTTTTTGAAAAATACGCCCCCGAGTACATCGACCAGCGTATGAACTGCTCGCTATTCTTGGGGTTGGTGTTTGCTAGCACAATTTTGCGAGCAGTTCTGGCTATAAAATAACCCAGTGACGTGGTCCATGACGCTGCTGTTTTAATTATGCACACCCATAAAACGCCCGTTTTGACCTTTAAGCACGCCTGCGTTCTGATTTCCACTCCCCATTTTCAAGCACCTTCCCCTGTTACCACCCACATACGCCTCTTTCTGTCACTCAAAATAGCAGGCATTCGCTATTTTGCGAGCACATGAATTTTGGTCGCGCTGACTGGTTAGCGCATGCGTATAACGATCCGTACGCATGCGCAGTTGGCCTAACATCGCTCGGAACGAACGAGCGGCCGCTTACGAGCGGCTCTGAATCAGGCCCTTAGAACACTACAAGCAGCAAACATAAAGGGCCCACCTAAGCCTGTGTGCCCCCAAACCCCTCCAATACCACAAGCTAACATGATATCCAGACACACAGAACTAAAATAACACCAAATATGGGGGAATGTGGTTCTATCACTAGGGGGTCTATGTACTAAGCAGTGATAAGTGACAGAGTGAAAAGTGATGTCTGTGATAAGTGCCAGCCAATCAGCTCCCAACTGTCATTTTTCAAACACAGCCTGTGAGATGACAGTTGGGAGCTGATTGGCTGGCACTTATCATAGACTTATCACTTTTCACTCTGTCACTTATCACTGCTTGTGCTTAGTATATAGACCCCTAGAAGTAGGATTGGGATTTAAATCCCGACAGCGTGAGCCCGACAGCGGCAGGTAAGTGATCTAAACCTCCCCTCCTAACCCTCCCTTAGGGGTCCCTAACCCTACACTCCTGGGGTGGTGCCTAACTCTAACCACCCCCTTACCGCTCCCTCAACCTAATCCTCCCGGTGGGGTGCCTAGCCTCTCCCTTGGGGTGCCTAACCCTTCCCCCTAGGGGTGCCTAACCTCCCCCCCACAAAAAAAACTAACGCTAACCCCGCTAACTGCCCTAAACATAAACCTCCCCCCCACGGCTAACAGGATGGGCGCCTCGGACTTACCTCGTACGGGCAAGCGTCATCCTGGATTCCGGCATCAGGATTATGATAGGCGTCGGTATTTTGACACCTATCATAAATCCTTTGCCGGCATTTTGCAGTCGGGATTGTGACCTACATAACCACATCCCCTATCACTAAAGTTTCTGCCTGTGGCATAGAAGTAGATCTCCGGGAGTTACAAGCCGCAGCAATTTCACCGAAGATCAAAAATGCACTGATAATTTAATTTATCAATTTATATAATTTATCATCAAGTGGAAAGGGACAGTAAAGTGTGACGGGATCATCATCGGCCCACTATGACCATCAGAGCCCCTCGAATGCTGGCCCTGCCTCCTGCACCCGCTATAGTTCTGCCAACACACCTCCTGCACCCGCTATGGTTCTGGCATCACACCTCCTGCACTTGGTATAGTTCTGCCATCACACCTCCTGCACCCGCTATAGTTCTGCCATCACACCTCCTGCACCCGCTATAGTTCTGCCATCACACCTCCTGCACCCGCTATAGTTCTGCCATCGCACCTCCTGCACCCGCTATAGTTCTGCCATCGCACCTCCTGCACCCACTATAGTTCTACCATCACACCTCCTGCTCCAGCTATAGTTCTGCCATCACACCTCCTGCACCCGCTATAGTTCTGCCATCACACCTCCTGCTCCAGCTATAGTTCTGCCATCACACCTCCTGCACCCGCTATAGTTCTGCCATCACCCCTCCTGCATCCGCTATGGTTCTGGCATCACACCTCCTGCACTTGGTATAGTTCTGCCATCACACCTCCTGCACCCGCTATAGTTCTGCCATCACACCTCCTGCACCCGCTATAGTTCTGCCATCGCACCTCCTGCACCCGCTATAGTTCTGCCATCGCACCTCCTGCATCCGCTATAGTTCTGCCATCACACCTACTGCACCCACTATAGTTCTGCCATCACACCTCCTGCTCCAGCTATAGTTCTGCCATCACACCTCCTGCACCCGCTATAGTTCTGCCATCACACCTCCTGCTCCAGCTATAGTTCTGCCATCACACCTCCTGCACCCGCTATAGTTCTGCCATCACCCCTCCTGCACCCGCTATGGTTCTGGCATCACACCTCCTGCACTTGGTATAGTTCTGCCATCACACCTTCTGCACCCGCTATAGTTCTGCCATCACACCTCCTGCACCCGCTATAGTTCTGCCATCGCACCTCCTGCACCCGCTATAGTTCTGCCATCGCACCTCCTGCACCCGCTATAGTTCTGCCATCGCACCTCCTGCACCCGCTATAGTTCTGCCATCACACCTCCTGCTCCAGCTATAGTTCTGCCATTACACCTCCTGCACCCGCTATAGTTCTGCCATCACACCTCCTCCTCCAGCTATAGTTCTGCCATCACACCTCCTGCACCCGCTATAGTTCTGCCATCAACCCTCCTGCACCCGCTATAGTTCTGCCATCACACCTCGTGCACCCGCTATAGTTCTGCCATCACACCCCGTGCACCCGCTATAGTTCTGCCATCACACCTCGTGCACCCGCTATAGTTCTGCCATCACACCTCCTGCACCCGCTATAGTTCTGCCATCACACCTCGTGCACCCGCTATAGTTCTGCCATCACACCTCCTGCACCCGCTATAGTTCTGCCATCACACCTCCTGCACCCGCTATAGTTCTGCCATCACACCTCGTGCACCCGCTATAGTTCTGCCATCACACCTCCTGCTCCAGCTATAGTCTGCCATCGCACCTCCTGCACCCGCTATAGTTCTGCCATCGCACCTCCTGCTCCAGCTATAGTTCTGCCATCACACCTCCTGCACCCGCTATAGTTCTGCCATCACACCTCCTGCACCCGCTATAGTTCTGCCATCACACCTCCTGCACCAGCTATAGTTCTGCCATCACACCTCCTGCACTCGGTATAGTTCTGCCATCACACCTCCTGCACCCGGTATAGTTTTGCCATCACACCTCCTGCACCCGCTATAGTTCTGCCGTCACACCTCCTTCACCCGCTATAGTTCTGCCTTCACACCTCCTGCACCTGCTATAGTTCTGCCGTCACACCTCCTGCACCCGCTATAGTTCTGACGTCACACCTCCTGCACTTGGTATAGTTCTGCCATCACACCTCCTGCACCCGGTATAGTTCAGCCATCACACCTCCTGCACCCGGTATAGTTTTGCCATCACACCTCCTGCACCCGGTATTGTTTTGCCATCACACCTCCTGCACCCGGTATAGTTCTGCCATCAGACCTCCTGCACCCGCTAAAGTTCTGCCATCAGACCTCCTGCACCCGCTATAGTTCTGCCATCACACCTCCTGCACCCGCTATAGTTCTGCCATCACACCTCCTGCCAGTGGCGTAAGTTCATCCCAGACGCCGGGAGGCAAGTTATAATTTGGTGCCCCCCCTTTAAAAAAAACAAAGGAAAAATAAATGGTGCATATCTATCTTATATATATCTAACTGATTCATATCTATCTATCTATCTATCTATCTATCTATCTATCTATCTATCTCATATCTATCTTTCCATCTATTTCATAATACATGGTTATGGTGGCTTCTCAGGTGCCGGGAAGAGGTGCCATGTATTGGGCGGCCGTGACGGTACACTTCGGGTACATAGTTACAGTGCTAAGTGGGATGAATATATTGTGGGCAATGGAGGAGGTGCCCCTTCAGTGCTGGAGCCCGGAGGCAGGTGCCTCCATTGTCTCCCAAAGTTCTGCCCCTGATTCCTGCACCAGCTATAGTTCTGCCATCACACCTCCTGCACCCGCTATAGTTCTGCCATCACACCTCCTGCACCTGCTATAGTTCTGCCATCACACCTCCTGCACCCGCTATAGTTCTGCCGTCACACCTCCTGCACCCGCTATAGTTCTGCCATCACACCTCCTACACCCGCTATAGTTCTGCCATCACACCTCCTGCACCCGCTATAGTTCTGCCATCACACCTCCTGCACCCGGTATAGTTCTGCCATCACACCTCCTGCACCCGCTATAGTTCTGCCATCACACCTCCTGCACTCGCTATAGTTCTGCCATCACACCTCCTGCACCCGCTATAGTTCTGCCATCACACCTCCTACACCCGCTATAGTTCTGCCATCACACCTCCTGCACCCGCTATAGTTCTGCCATCACACCTCCTGCACCCGGTATAGTTCTGCCATCACACCTCCTGCACCCGCTATAGTTCTGCCATCACACCTCCTGCACTCGCTATAGTTCTGCCATCACACCTCCTGCACCCGCTATAGTTCTGCCATCACACCTCCTACACCCGCTATAGTTCTGCCATCACACCTCCTGCACCCGCTATAGTTCTGCCATCACACCTCCTGCACCCGCTATAGTTCTGCCATCACACCTCGTGCACCCGCTATAGTTCGGCCATCACACCCCGTGCACCCGCTATAGTTCTGCCATCACACCTCGTGCACCCGCTATAGTTCTGCCATCACACAGCCTGCACCCGCTATAGTACTGCCATCACACCTCGTGCACCCGCTATAGTTCTGCCATCACACCTCCTGCACCCGCTATAGTTCTGCCATCACACCTCCTGCACCTGCTATAGTTCTGCCATCACACCTCCTGCACCCGCTATAGTTCTGCCATCACACCTCCTGCACCCGCTATAGTTCTGCCATCACACCTCCTGCTCCGGCTATAGTTCTGCCATGACACCTCCTGCACCCGCTATAGTTCTGCCATCACACCTCCTGCACCCGCTATAGTTCTGCCATCACACCTCCTGCACCCGCTATAGTTCTGCCATCACACCTCCTGCACCCGCTATAGTTCTGCCATCACACCTCCTGCTCCAGCTATAGTTCTGACATCACACCTCCTGCACCCGGTATAGTTTTGCCATCACACTTCCTGCACCCGCTATAGTTCTGCCATCACACCTCCTGCACCCGCTATAGTTCTGCCATCACACCTCCTGCACCTGCTATAGTTCTGCCATCACACCTCCTGCACCCGCTATAGTTCTGCCATCACACCTCGTGCACCCGCTATAGTTCTGCCATCACACCTCCTGCACCCGCTATAGTTCTGCCATCACACCTCCTGCACTCGGTATAGTTCTGCCATCACACCTCCTGCACCCGGTATAGTTCTGCCATCACACCTCCTGCACCCGGTATAGTTTTGCCATCACACCTCCTGCACCCGGTATAGTTTTGCCATCACACCTCCTGCACCCGGTATAGTTCTGCCATCACACCTCCTGCACCCGGTATAGTTTTGCCATCACACCTCCTGCACCCGGTATAGTTTTGCCATCACACTTCCTGCACCCGTTATAGTTCTGCCTTCAGACCTCCTGCACCCGCTATAGTTCTGCCATCAGACCTCCTGCACCCGCTATAGTTCTGCCATCACACCTCCTGCACCCGCTATAGTTCTGCCATCACACCTCCTGCCAGTGGCGTAAGTTCATCCCAGACGCCGGGAGGCAAGTTATAATTTGGTGCCCCCCCTTTAAAAAAAACAAAGGAAAAATAAATGGTGCATATCTCTCTTATATATATGTAACTGATTCATATCTATCTATCTATCTATCTATCTATCTATCTCATATCTATCTTTCCATCTATTTCATAATACATGGTTATGGTGGCTTCTCAGGTGCCGGGAAGAGGTGCCATGTATTGGGCGGCCGTGACGGTACACTCGGGGTACATAGTTACAGTGCTAAGTGGGATGAATATATTGTGGGCAATGGAGGAGGTGCCCCTTCAGTGCTGGAGCCCGGAGGCAGGCGCCTCCATTGTCTCCCAAATTTCTGCCCCTGATTCCTGCACCCACTATAGTTCTGCCATTACACCTCCTGCACCAGCTATAGTTCTGCCATCACACCTCCTGCTCCAGCTATAGTTCTGCCATCACACCTCCTGCACCCGCTATAGTTCTGCCATCACACCTCCTGCTATAGCTCTGCCATCACACCTCCTGCACCCGCTATAGTTCTGCCATCACACCTCCTACACCCGCTATAGTTCTGCCATCACACCTCCTGCACCCGCTATAGTTCTGCCATCACACCTCCTGCACCCGGTATAGTTCTGCCATCACACCTCCTGCACCCGCTATAGTTCTGCCATCACACCTCCTGCACTCGGTATAGTTCTGCCATCACTCCTCCTGCACCCGGTATAGTTCTGCCATCACACCTCCTGCATCCGCTATAGTTCTGCCATCAGACCTCCTGCACCAGCTATAGTTCTGCCGTCACACCTCCTGCATCCGCTATAGTTCTGCCATCAGACCTCCTGCACCCGCTATAGTTCTGCCATTACACCTCCTGCACCCGCTATAGTCTGCCATCACACCTCCTGCACCCGCTATAGTTCTGCCATCACACCTCCTGCTCCAACTATAGTTCTGCCATCACACTTCCTGCACTCGCTATAGTTCTGCCATCACACCTCCTGCACCAGCTATAGCTCTGCCATCACACCTCCTGCACCCGCTATAGTTCTGCCATCCAACCTCCTGCACCCGCTATAGTTCTGCCATCACACCTCCTGCTCCAGCTATAGTTCTGCCATCACACCTCCTGCACCCGCTATAGTTCTGCCATCAGACCTCCTGCACCCGCTATAGTTCTGCCATCACACCTCCTGCACCCGCTATAGTTCTGCCATCACACCTCCTGCACCCGCTATAGTTTTGCCATCACACCTCCTGTTCAAGCTATAGTTCTGCCATCACACCTCCTGCACCCACTATAGTTCTGCCATCACCCCTCCTGCACCCGCTATAGTTCTGCCATCACACCTCCTGCTCAAGCTATAGTTCTGCCATCACACCTCCTGCCCCCGCTATAGTTCTGCCATCACACCTCCTGCACCCGCTATAGTTCTGCCATCACACCTCCTGCACCCGCTATAGTTCTGCCATCACACCTCCTGCTCCAGCTATAATTCTGCCATCACACCTCCTGCACCCGCTATAGTTCTGCCATCACACCTCCTGCACCCGCTATAGTTCTGCCGTCATACCTCCTGCACCCGCTATAGTTCTGCCATCACACCTCCTGCTCCAGCTAGAGTTCTGCCATCACACCTCCTGCTCCAGCTAGAGTTCTGCCATCACACCTCCTGCACCCGCTATAGTTCTGCCATCACACCTCCTGCTCCAGCTATAGTTCTGCCATCACACTTCCTGCACTCGCTATAGTTCTGCCATCACACCTCCTGCACCAGCTATAGCTCTGCCATCACACCTCCTGCTCAAGCTATAGTTCTGCCATCACACCTCCTGCCCCCGCTATGGTTCTGCCATCACACCTCCTGCACCCGCTATAGTTCTGCCATCACACCTCCTGCACCCGCTATAGTTCTGCCATCACACCTCCTGCTCCAGCTATAATTCTGCCATCACACCTCCTGCACCCGCTATAGTTCTGCCATCACACCTCCTGCACCCGCTATAGTTCTGCCGTCACACCTCCTGCACCCGCTATAGTTCTGCCATCACACCTCCTGCTCCAGCTAGAGTTCTGCCATCACACCTCCTGCTCCAGCTAGAGTTCTGCCATCACACGTCCTGCTCCCGCTATAGTTCTGCCATCACACGTCCTGCTCCAGCTATAGTTCTGCCATCACACCTCCTGCACCCGCTATAGTTCTGCCATCACACCTCCTGCACCCGCTATAGTTCTGCCATCACACCTCCTGCACCCGCTATAGTTCTGCCATCACACCTCCTGCACCCGCTATAGTTCTGCTATCAGACCTCCTGCTCCAGCTATAGTTCTGCCATCACACCTTGAGCACTCGCTATAGTTCTGCCATCACACCTCCTGCACCCGCTATAGTTCTGCCATCACACCTTGAGCACTCGCTATAGTTCTGCCATCACATCTCCTGCACCCGCTATAGTTCTGTCATCACACCTCGTGCACCCGCTATAGTTCTGCCATCACACCTCCTGCACCCGCTATAGTTCTGCCATCACACCTCGTGCACCCGCTATAGTTCTGCCATCACACCTCCTGCACCCGCTATAGTTCTGCCATCACACCTCCTGCACCCGCTATAGTTCTGCCATCACGCCTCCTGCACTCGCTATAGTTCTGCCATCACGCCTCCTGCACCCGCTATAGTTCTGCCATCACACCTCCTGCATCCGCTATAGTTCTGCCATCAGACCTCCTGCACCCGCTATAGTTCTGCCATCAGACCTCCTGCACCCGCTATAGTTCTGCCATCACACCTCCTGCACCCACTATAGTTCTGCCATCACACCTCCTGCACCCGCTATAGTTCTGCCATCACACCTCCTGCACCCGCTATAGTTCTGCCATCACACCTCCTGCACCCGCTATAGTTCTGCCATCACACCTCCTGCACCCGCTATAGTTCTGCCATCACACCCCGTGCACCCGCTATAATTCTGCCATTACACCTCCTGCACCCGCTATAGTTCTGCCATCACATCTCCTACACCCGCTATAGCTCTGCCATCACACCTCCTGCACCAGCTATAGTTCTGCCATCACACCTCCTGCACCCGCTATAGTTCTGCCATCACACCTCCTGCACCCGCTATAGTTCTGCCATCACACCTCCTGCACCAGCTATAGTTCTGCCATCACACCTCCTGCACCCGCTATAGTTCTGCCATCACACCTCCTGCACCCGCTATAGTTCTGCTATCACACCTCCTGCTCCAGCTATAGTTCTGCCACCACACCTCCTGCACCTGCTATAGTTCTGCCATCACACCTCCTGTACCCACTAGTTCTGCCATCACACCCCGTGCACCCGCTATAGTTCTGCTACCACAACTCGTGCACCCGCTATAGTTCTGCCATCACACCTCCTGCACCTGCTATAGTTCTGCCATCACACCTCCTGTACCCACTAGTTCTGCCATCACACCCCGTGCACCCGTTATAGTTCTGCTACCACAACCCGTGCACCCGCTATAGTTTTGCCATCACACCTCCTGCACCCGCTATAGTTCTGCCACTTCCTGCAACCACCTGCAATAATTCATGCAGATTGCCATTAATGTCTGGAACATTTAGTGTAGTGCCTGTCATTTTTGCTTTGTTTTCCAAAATTAAGCATTTTGAAACCCCTTCTAGAAATCCTGTGTTTACCCCAGTTTATTATAGTAAATAAAGAGTTACCGTATATTAATAGACAGTACGTTCTATAATAAAGTGTAAATTCTCCTCTCTACATTTCAATGTAATATGTCATTTTTATTAGACAGGAAATGGTGCACCCTTTCCCTTCCAAAGTTCCTCAAGTTTGCGTCCACAGTATCCCCCAAATTCAATGCAATTACCAGCACTCCAGATTTTCTTTTATTATAAAAAGTGTTCTTGTTTTGTAATTTAGAAACAATATAGATTACAGTGAAACTAAAAGCTGTTCGAATCCATCTGTCCCATAACTTTCAGGCGGTAACAGGTAATTGCACGTGAGTGAAAGTAACGTATAAGGTGCATACAAACACAACGATTTTATGAACGCTTATCGTTAACGATATCGTTTACCGTTCAATCGTTGAAAAAATTGTTCACTTTCTGAGTGAAAACAATGAACGATTATCGTTCATGAACGTTCACGTTTGTAGTTTGTAGTTCAGTCTGACTGGCCAACTCAACGATTTTCATTAAGTTAATATGCAAAAACGTTTGTAGTTCAAAAAAATCATTCATTACACTTTAAAAAATCTGACAGATAATCGTTCAGAAAATCGTTGGTAACAAAATATAGTTGTGTGTGTATGCAGCTTGACAATAAAAATCGAGATAGGTCGTTATGACCATCTCGGGTGATTTATTGATTTTTTTTCCCTGCTTGCAAATTTACTAAAGGCAAAGTCGGGTGAGTTAGAGAGAGATTTCTCTCATCTCCCTCATAAAACTCGGGTGAGATAGCAATCTCGAATCAAATCACCATCGGGCCAAATCGGAAGTACTTTTCACCTAAAACATACATCTCTCAAATTTACCAAGAATCGGGATGACAAGCTCGGGTGAGATAGGAGCAAACTCTCTGTCAAAATCACATTTCAAACTCTCAACCCCCTGAGCTGCGAAATGGTCAGAAACATACACAAATCATTGTGATTTCTGTATGTTTATTTCTGTAACTGTAAAAAATAGGGATACATTTTGAAAAAAAAAGACGTGAGGTCCCCCCCAAAACACTAACCAGCTTCGGGCTTGCCAGCCTGTCCAGGTTCTTAACATTAAAGGGAAAAAAATGTGTAGGGATCCACTGTAATGTAAGAACCAGCACAAGGCAGAAGGCACAGAGCTGTTTTTAAATATACGGTGATAAAAAATGACGTGAGGTTCCCCGTATATTTAAAACGAGCCCCAAACCCTTTCTAACGGGGGGACTGATGCCACAGCCAGGGGTTACCTTTCACCGGGCCCCCCAGCCGCTGCATCAGCCCTGACTGTTAATCAGCCCAGGCCAAGGATCCCTGGGGAGTTGTTGACCCCTCCAATAAAGGGGTCACCCTCTCCAGGGCACCCCTGGCCTAGGCTGATAGCCCGGGGCTATCCCCGCCACCCCTGGGTGGTGGGTGGCGGGTTGTGTTAGGTGAAGTGTAAAAAATAGATGTATCATCATTGTCTTTACAGTGGAACTACAGGTCCCAGCAAGCCTCCCCCGCATGCTGGTACTTGGAGAACCACAAGTACCAGCATGCGTGCATTAAGGGCCAACTGGTACCTGTACTTCACCTGTAAAAAATGGTTACAAAAACACACAACACAGCTGTAAAATAAAGCTTTGTTACATACATGCATACACATACATACTCACCTGTTTCCAGATGTTCACGTCCACTTCTCAACGTAAAGTATGCTTTTGGAATTACCTGTAAAAAAAGATCCAATACTCACCTTGATGTCCCACGATGTTCTCCGCAGAAATCCAAGACGGGCCCCTGATACAATGTAACAGCCTTTTACTGCATGCTGTTACACTGCGCTACTGTCCCAGCCAATGAGCAGCCGCTAATGTTAGCTGCCGCTGGTGGCGGCACATGCGCAGTCGGGGACCATCGACCCGCTTGCTAGCGCTGTCTGAATCAGATCCTTAATTTCATTACCACTCAATACTTTGCATAGGGAAATAACTTTCTCTTGCAAGAGTGAAGAACAATCGATTATTGAATGGTACAAATGTATCGCATTTTAACACATGAAGCATTAGCACAAGTGAAAATGGGGTATAGGTCCCTTTAATCATACAAAATACACCACACACAGGGGCCTATTCATCAACACTAAAATAACGTTTTTAAGGACATTTTCCTTAAATAACGTTATTTTGGTATTCATGAACAGACTTAGCACAGTAGATATCACAGATATCTCCTTGCTAAGTTCCCCTGCGTTAATTTCCACACTCCCCATACATTAGTACATTAGTACATTAGTACATTAGTATGGGGATGTGGAAATTGTGGTATTCATCAAATTCCGAAAATTATCAATTTTCGGAATTTGATGCAGTTACTATTCGCCACTGTGAGGTGGCGAATAGCAGGTGAAACTTACCTGTATCCGCGTGTGCAGATCCCCCGACGAGTCCCTCCGGCGCTCTGCTCCGTCCTCAGGCTCCGGAGGCTGGTCGGACATGTGTGCTCCCCAGCAGAGCACAAGAAAGTTTAGAAAAAGAAAGAAAAAGTTTTTTTTTTTTTTTCTAATCGTCATGTGGTCTGCTGGGAAACCACATGACAGACCAGGTGGACGGAGCCGGAGGCTGCTGCGCGGACAGGTAAGTCGGGGGGGGAGGTGAGCGGAGGGGGGAGGGGGCGGGAGGGGGGTCGGGGGGGTACACAAACTTAACGCATCTGTAGGCAGTGCTGCGCATGCGCTGGTTTTACAGATGTAACAGCGCATGCGCAGCACTGTTTCCAGATGCGATAAGGTAGTGTAGGCAGGAAAAGTATCTATTTCCCGAAAAGCCGTCATCGCAAAAATGACAGGTACCGGAATAGATACTTATGGAGAGGTGGAATGATGAATTCCACCTATAATTAGCTAGAACTCCATGCGAGTTCTAAAGCTAATTATCTCCAGAGAATTTTTAGGTTTAATGAATAGGCCCCACAGGGCGATAAGCTTGGCGACTTAGGCCCTCATTCAGAGCCGCTTGTTAGTGGCAGTACGCTCGTTCCGAGCGATGTTTGCACATCTGCGCATGCGTACGCTTTTTAGTACGCATGCGCGAACCAGTCAGTGCGGCCGAAAATCGTTTGTACGCAATATAGCGAATGCCTGCTATTTTGAGTGACAGAATGAGGCGTATGTGGGTGGTAACAGGGGATGGTGCTTGAAAATGGGGAGTGGAGATCCGAACGCAGGCGTGCTTAAAGGTCAAAACGGGCGTTTTATGGGTGTGTATATTTAAAACAGCAGCGTCATTGACCACGTCACTGGGTTATTTTAGAGCCAGAACTGCTCGCAAATTTGTGGTAGCAAACACCAACCACAAGAATAGCGAGCAGTTCATACGCTGGTCGATGTACTCGATTAATCTAATAAATAGCGGACATGACGTAGGATGCGTGCAGCCAGGGGGCGTTTTTAACAAATAAACGAGCGTATGTTTTGCTCGTTCGTTCAGACTTAGAGGTGTGAACAGACTGCAATGTGCGTACGGATCATTTAGCCACCCCTTGTTTTTAAACGAACGACCGCAAATAGCGAACGGCTCTGAATGAGGGCCTTAGACTCAACCAAAGATTATAGAACAGTTTACCCATTTATCACTTGCATGAAAAGAGGCCTCGGACATGATGTTTTCATTTTTGGGGGATTATTTCCACTCTAATAAATGAATCTACCTGATCCAGCATGAGGGTGGCAGGCCTGCAGCTTCTATGTAACTTAAGAAGGTTTATTATAAATCTGGACATGGATTACTGTCAAACCGAGTTTAGGAGTATTCCCAACGGCCGACTGTTTCTCTGGACCTGTCATGTGTATTACATTGATATGTTTCCAATTCTCCGTATTTTAATCAGCGTTGACTTTTTGAGTGAATTGTGTAATTTCTATGTAGCAAGAGTTTGATTTCATGGCCTTATCCTATGTCCATCAGTTACAATACATGGCATGTGAATGATATTAATACCTCCACCGATTTCCTAGAAGAAAACTCACGGGGGCCAAGAATCGGATTGTTTTGACAAATGTAATGACAATTCTTCGGATTGTTGTACTTTGGTGGTCATAGGCTGTTTAGTTACAATGTTTTCACGTCCGTCTGACCTCCTGGCAGCAGACTTTATACAATGAAGCGCACACTTGCTACAACTGTATACACATTCCCCCGTTACATTGGCGCATAATGATATTTCACTTTTTTTTCCCATTTGGGACGAACGTGTTTGACGAGTTCATTTCTACATGAGGCTCCATGTCTGGAAGGTAGAGTTATCTCCTGCAGAAATTTTATGTATGTCCAACTTCTCTTTGATTATTTATTAAAGAAAAGCTTGTCAAACACTTGCAACGTGGAATTTTAGTGTTGCAATTTACGTAGGCGGGAGACATCCTGTTGTGAATTCTAAATTTTAATGATTAATTTCAGTCATTTGTCTGTATCAGGTTTTAAGGTTTCATATGCACTGAACTAAAGCACCCAGTCCACCTACAGTACCTTCTGTCTTTATGTATCCAAATGGGCAGAGTTTTGGATGGTGGCTCCAAATGTAAAAGATATTGGGGGGCTCAAAAACCCAAATGTCTTCAGCAGAATTAAGGCTTTTTGAATTTATCAAAATCTGACACTGGTGTCAGCTATTTGCGGTTATTGCCAGCTCTAGCCATGGCCGGCAATAGTTTAACGATGCTTTGAAAGTGAAAGTTAGATTTAGCGGATTTATCAAGTACAGGGGTACAGAGTACTGCTGCTGTCCTCCGATCACTGTTACTATCTCAGGTCATGTACAGGGGTACAGAGGGCCTCATTCAGAGGCGGTCGGAGGATGCAAGCGGTCGCTCAGTAACTGGGCGGCCACTTGCATCCCGACCGCCCGCCTATGTGGCGGTCGTTAGGCTGTGGGTTAACACCCACAGCTCTAACGACCGCTCGGGTGATGGTCGCGATGGTCTCTGACCATCGCGACCATCGGGGCTTACGACGAGACCCTAGGGTAGGGTCTCACTTGTCGTAAGCCTCGGAGAGCTTCTGGCTCTGTCTGAGCCGGAAGCTCTCCACTGACATCACTAGTGATGTCAGTGGGGCCTCCCCCAAACGGCAGGCGTTCCCATAGGAACGCCTCCGTTTGGGCTGCCACACCCCCGGCCCACCTTCCAAACGGGGCGAGCTGTCAATCAACATCGACAGCTCGCCCCCTTTGGAAAAAGACCCGCTACGACCAGCGCTGTCGGTCGTAGCGGGTCTCACGCATGCGCAAGGGGAGCCGGCTCCCTCGTGCGCATGCGCACTGGCAAAACATTGAGGCGGCCATGCGGTCGTAGACCGTACGGCCGCCTCTGAATAAGCTCCAGAGTACTGCTGCTGTCCTCCAATCACTGTCACTATCTCAGGGCAAGTACAGGGGTACAGAGGGCTGTATTCAGAGGCGGCCGTACAGTCTACGACCGCACGGCCGCCTCGATGTTTGTCTAGTGCGCATATGCACGAGGGAGCCGGCTCCTTCGTGCGCATGTGTGAGACCCGCTATGACCGACAGCGCTGGTCGTAGCAGGTCTCTTTCCAAAGGGGGCGAGCTGTTGATGTTGATTGACAGCTCGCAACGTTTGGAAGGCGGGCCGGGGGGGTGGCAGCCCAAACGGAGGTGTTCCCATGGGAACACCTGCCGTTTGGGGGAGGCCACACTGACATCACTAGTGATGTCAGTGGAGAGCTTCCGGCTCTGACAGAGCCAGAAGCTCTCCGGGGCTTACGACAAGTGAGACCCTACCCTAGGGTATCGTCGTAAGCCCCGATGGTCGCGATGGTCAATGACCATCGCGGTCGCGATGGTCAATGACCATCGCAACCATCACCCTAGCGGTCGTTAGAGCTGTGGGTGTTAACCCACAACCTAACGACCGAAACAGAGGCGGCCGGTCAGGATGCAAGCAGCCGCTCAGTTTCTGAGTGACCGCTTGCATCCTCCGACCGCCTCTGAATGAGGCCCAGAGTATTATTATTATTATTATTATCCTTTATTTATATGGCGCCACAAGTGTTCCGCAGCGCCTTACATAGTACATAGAACTAATAAGTGAACAAGAAACAAGTAACTTACAGTACATTACAGTGCAGGACAAGGACACAACTTATATACATTGCTGAAATAGTGATTAAAGCACTCACAATAAGCTGCCGGGAGTTGGCGGTTCCGTGTTAGGTGCCCTAATGGGGAGTAGAGAGTAGAAGAAAATGTAAAGAGAAGCACATGAGGGAAGAGGTCCCTGCTCATGAGAGCTTACATTCTAAGGGGAGGGGCAGACAGACAGGCGTGACACAGAAGGGGAAGATAGGAAGGAAAGAGCATGAGGTGGGTTAGGAGGAGTGCTGGAAGGCCTTGATGAAGTAGTGGGTCTTGAGAGCCCGTTTGAAGATTTGTAGAGAGGTGGAGAGTCTGATAGGGAGAGGGAGAGCATTCCAAAGGTAGGGAGCAGCATGGGCAAAATCTCGGATGCGGGAGTGGGAGGAAGTAATCAGTTGGCAAGAGAGGCGGCATGCATTAGTTGAGCGAAGTGGGCGGGTGGGAGTGTGAAGGAAGAGAAGGTCAGAAATGTATGCGGGAGAGGATTTGGTGAGGGCTTTGTAGGTGAATGTAAGAACCTTGAATTGGCATCTGAAGGGGAAGGGGAGCCAGTGTAGGGCTTGAAGGAGAGGGGAAGCAGATATAGAACGTCTGGAGAGGAAGATGAGCCGAGCAGCAGCATTGAGAACAGATTGTAGTGGAGAGAGGTGAGAGACTGGGAGGCCAGCTAGGAGAAGGTTACAGTAGTCCAATCTGGATATGACCAGTGAGTGGATGAGGGTTTTAGTGGCATCCTGGGTGAGGAAGGGTCTAATCCTGGAGATATTTTTTAGGTGAAAACGGCAGGACTGCGAGACGTGCTGAATGTGCGGTTTAAAGGAGAGGGAGGAGTCTAGGATAACTCCAAGACAGCGCACTTTGGGGCTAGAGGAGATAGTTGTGCCATCAATAGATAACGAAATTGTGGAAAGTGATGTAGTGGAAGAGGGTGGGAAGATGATCAGCTCAGTCTTAGACATGTTAAGTTTAAGAAAGCGCTGGGACATCCACGAAGAGACAGCAGAGAGACAGTTGGAGATACGGGTAAGGAGCTCAGGGGTGAGCTCAGGGGTGGAAAGGTAAATTTGAGTATCATCTGCATAGAGATGATATTGGAGGTCAAAGGAGTTAATGAGTTCACCTAAAGAGGATGTATATAGGGAGAAAAGGAGAGGTCCAAGAACAGAACCTTGGGGAACTCCTACCTTTAGTGGAAGTGGAGGGGAAGAGGAGTCATGAGAGGACACAGCGAAGGAACGATCAGAGAGGTAGGAGGAAAGCCAGGAGAGGGCAGTTTCACGTAAACCGAGAGAGTAAAGGATTTGCAGGAGGAGAGGGTGGTCTACAGTGTCAAATGCAGCAGAGAGGTCAAGGAGAATGAGCAGAGAGTAGTGGCCCTTGGATTTGGCAGCAAGGAGGTCGTTGCTGACTTTCGTGAGGGCAGTTTCCGTGGAGTGGAGAGATCGGAAGCCAGATTGAAATGAGTCAAGGAGGGAGTGGGAGGAAAGAAAGGTGGTAAGGCGGTTGTAGACAATACGCTCAAGGAGTTTGGAAGCAAAAGGGAGAAGAGAGATGGGTCGATAGTTTGAAAGTATGTTAGGATCAAGGGTAGGTTTTTTAAGAATGGGGGAGACAAGAGCATGTTTGAATGCAGAAGGGACAGTGCCAGATGATAGGGAAAGATTAAGGAGGTGAGCCAGATGGGAACAGGCAGAAGGAGACAAGTGGGAGAGGAGACGGGAAGGGATAGGGTCAAGAGGGGAGGTGGAAGGAGGGGAGGACCGGATACGGGCCAAGACTTTCTCTCCAGAAGCAGGGGAGAAGGATGTCAGAGTTGGTGAGACAGAAGGGGAGGGGTGGTAAGGGCAAGGAGGGAGAGGAGTGCTAAGGGTCTGATGGGATATGATGTCCTCACGTATGTAGTCAATTTTAGATGTAAAGTAGGTGGCAAAGTCGAGGGCAGAGAGCGAGGAGGGAAGGCGAGGAGGGGAAGGGCAGAGTAGGGAGTTGAAAGTGGCAAAGAGACGCCGGGGGTTTGAGGACTGGGAGGAGATGAGGTTCTTGAAATATGTTTGTTTGGAGAGAGACAGGGAAGCACTGTAGGAGGAGAGAATAAATTTGAAATGGAGGAAGTCAGCCTTAGAGCGTGACTTTCTCCACTGACGCTCCGCAATTCTTGAACACTTTTGTAGGTATCTGGTGCATTTGGAATGCCAGGGTTGTGGTGTGGATCTGCGAGGGTGAGTGGTTATTGCTGGAGCAACAGAATCAAGAGCAGAAGCAAGGGAGGAATTGTACAGGGAAGTAGCTTGTTCAGGACAGGAGAGAGAAATGATAGGGGAGAGAAGAGAGTCCAGCAGGGAGGAAAAAGCAACAGTGTCAATAGCCTCAATATTACGCTTAGTAATGGTAGCCTTAGGAGTTAGAGGAGGGCAAGGAGAGAGGGATAGGTTAAAAGAGAGAAGGTGATGGTCAGAGAGGGGGAATGGGCAATTGGAGTAATCAGAAATATCACAACGGTGCGTAAAGACCAGGTCAAGTGAGTGCCCACTCACATGGGAGGGTGAGGAGGTCCATTGGGCGAGACCAAATGAAGAGGTGAGGGTAAGGAGTTTAGCTGCAGAGGATTCTGTGGGAATGTCAATAGGAATATTAAAATCACCTAGGATAATGGAGGGAAGATCTGAGGAGAGAAAGTGAGGAAGCCAGGAAGCGAAGTTGTCAAGGAATTTGGAGGGAGAGCCAGGGGGACGGTAAATGACAGCTACTCTGAGGTTTACTGGTTGGAAGAGTCATATAGCATGAACCTCAAATGTGGGGAATGTAAGGGATGGTTCAGAGGGTATTAGCTGGTATGAGTAACTGGTGGATAGAAGGACCCCAACTCCACCACCATGGCGACCCCCAGGCCGGGGGGTGTGGGAGAAGGCAAAGCCCCCAGAGGATAGAGCAGCAGGAGAAGTGGTGTCAGAGGTGAGATCCAAGTTTCAGTGATGGCTAGGAGATTCAGAGAGTTGGAGATAAAAAGGTCATGGGTGGGGACCAGTTTATTACAGACTGACCTGGCATTCCAGAGGGCACAGGATAGAGAGATAGCATTTGTGGGGGAGATGTGAATGAGATTGTCCAGGTTGCTGTAACGTGGAGGTGAGATTAATTTGGGGGACCGATATGAATAGAGTTTAGTGATGGTGCGGGCACCTGAGCTGGAAAGGGAACCAATAGGAGGTGGGCAGGGAGGGAGATGTGGATGGCAGTGGGGTGAAGTGACAGGGAGAGGAGTGTAGGAGGAGGGTTTGGTGGTGGGGTAGTAGGACAGAGGGGGGGTAGAACAGGAAGAAAGTGGAGTAATGGGTGAGGAGTGAAGAGTAGGCAGACAGAGGAGGGGGGAGAAGGGGAGGAGGAGGTGGAAGAGATAAGGGGGAAAGGATAAAGGTGGAAGCAGGGGGCAGAACAGAGGATTAGGTAGAGACAGAGGGAAGGAGGGAGTTGACGAAAACCTTGTCATGGTGTTTATAAGTAAACAAGAGGAAAGAAATTTGGAAATTTAAATGAGATATGAGTGCAAGAGATTTGTAGGAATGCAAGTAAGAAAACAGTGACGTATCAAAGAACAGTGTATCAATATGTATGCAGATTAACAAGATTGTTATAGGGAGAAATAAAAGTGGGGTTCTAATGTGTGCAGAATGTGAAAAATAACGCAGATTGTAAGCAGACAGAGGATGTGAGGCTAGGCAAGAGAGCTGAGATAAAGGACAATGTTTCAAAGTTGATAGATGTAAACTGACATGGGGAAAAGTACGATAAGCATTGAATTGTATGCTAGAATCAGAAGGCCAGCATTATTAATAGCATTAGAAGTGTTCTTGCCGTGATAGTACAGGGAGTCCAGTTGTAGTCTGAGTCTTTAGATTGTTGGGGTTTGTTGCGTGATGGACCTTTTTCTCCTTCTGTTTTTCCTCGGTTTAACGCAGGTCTAACGCTAGTTATGCACTTAAAAAACTGCACTTAGAAAAAAAGCTGCACCCAGCCAAGGCATCCCCAGCCAAACTACTGACACTTATACAGGGAAGCAGGCAAGTGTGGACACTAATTAATGAAAACCCCCAATTGGCCAGCCAGAGAAAGCTAGCAATAAAAATGGCTTAAGTCAACAATGACCACATACCATACATCTAAGGCTACAAATACTGCTGCTGTCCTCCGATCACTGTCACTATCTCAGGGCAAGTACAGGGGTACAGAGTAGGGGTGTGCACCGGCCACTTTTCGTGTTTTGTGTTTTGGTTTTGGATCTGGATCTTTCTTCGTGTTTTGGATCTGGATTGGTTTTGCCAAAGCCACCCTTCCGTGTTTTGGGTTCTGGGTTTTGTGTTTTGGATCTGTATTTTTTTTAAAAAAAGCATAAAAACAGCTTAAATCACAGAATTTGTGGGTTTTTCTGCTCCTATGCAATTAGTAACCTCAATAACCTTCATTTCCACTCATTTCCAGTCTATTCTGAACACCTCACACCTCACAATATTGTTTTTATGGCCAAAAGATTGCACCGAGGTAGCTGGATGACTATGCTAAGCGACACGAGTGGGCGGCACAAACACGTGGCCCATCTAGGAGTGACACTGCAGTGGCAGACAGGATGGCAGTTTGAAAAAATAGGCCCCAAACAGTACATACTGCATAGAAAAAAAAGAGGTGCAAGATGGAATTGTCCTTGGGCCCTCCCAGCCACCCTTATGTTGTATAAATAGGACATGCACACTTTAACAAACCAATCATTTCAGCGCCAGGGTCTGCCACATGACTGTGGCTGAAATGATTGGTTCGTTTGGGCCCCCACAAAAGAAGCTGGCAATTAATGTGTCCCTGCACAAACTGGCTCTACGGAGGCAAGATGTCATCCTCATCCTCCTCATCCACCGATTCCTTGGATAAAACAGGAAAAAGGGATTTAGGTGTCCCTGGACTGCTTACGGTCTTAGCCAAAGTTTCTGAACTTGACAGTAACTTTTTATGAACGCGCTGCAGGTGCCGTATAAGGGAGGATGTTCCTAGGTGGTTAACGTCCCTACCCCTACTTATTTCACCTTTACATATGGTACATATGGCAAGACAGTTGTTGTCCGGATTTGGATAGAAATATTGCCAGACCAAAGAGGTGGAATGTTTGGTCTTCTGCCCAGGCATGACCGTGATGGGCTTTTTCATCCCACGGACAACAACTGTCTCCCCCGGAGCCTGATTTAAACAAACCACATCACCATCAGAATCCTCCTCGCCAACTTCCTCCTCAGTGCCAGCTACACCAGTATCCTCATCCTGTTGTACTTCAACAGTGACATCTTCAATTTGCATATCAGCAAGTGGACTGTGGGTGCTCCTTTCAGCACTTGCAGGGGGCGTGCAAATGGTGGAAAGAGCCACCTCTTCCCGTCCAGTGCTGGGAAGGTCAGGCATCGCAACCGCCACCACACTTGGACTCTCCTTGGGGATTTGTGATATCTTCTTAAGCTGAGTAAACGATTTTTTCCCTTGAAAAAATTTACTAAAATCGTTTACTAAAGTTGTTCATTTACTAAATGTCATGAACGATTTTTATGAACTACAAACGATTTTTGCATATTCCCTTAATGAAAATCGTTGAGTTGACAAGTCTGACTGAACGACAAACTACAAACGACAAACTACAAACGTGAACGCGCATGAACAATAATCGTTCATCGTTTGACTCGGAAAGTGAACGATTTTTGCCATCAATTATCGTTAAATGATATCGTTTAACGATAATCATTAAAAAAATCGTTGTGTGTGTATGCAGCTTTAGAACGCACAGTTCTTCACTGTGCTTTTGCCAGCTTAACTCGTTTGATTTTTTTAGCGGGAGGAAGGCTTCCATCGTCATGTGAAGCTGAACCACTAGTCATGAACATAGGGAAAGACCTTAGCCGTTCCTTGCCACTCCGTGTCGTAAATGGCATATTGGCAAGTTTACGTTTCTCTTCAGATGATTTAAATGTTTTTTTCAAGGTCATTTTCCTGAACTTTGTCATTTGGGATTGTATGTGCCCTCTACTATGACATTGGGCATCGGCCTTGGCAGAAGACGTTGATGGCATGTTATCGTCTATGTCATGACTAGTGGCAGCAGCTTCAGCACTAGGAGGAAGTGGTTCTTGATCTTTCCCTATTTTATTTTTATCGGAGAAAGTTTGGTCCTCCATTTATGTTATATTGATATATACGTGCGGCTAAGGCGCACACAAGCACAGAAAATAATTTTTTATTTTTGTTGAAGACTAGTGCACTTTGTGGGTTACACCACCCTTTAAGAAATGAGCCAGCCGGCCCGTAACTTATGGGACACAGGCGCACGCTTGGCGCTGCTCCTTCGATGATGCACGTGCAGCCACAGTGCACACAATTCACAAACACAGAAATTTTTTTTTATTTTGTTTGGAGTGCCCTTTGGGGGTTACAGCACCCTTTAGCGGTCAATCCAGGCGGCCCTTTATTTATGGGACACAGGCGCACGCTTGGCACTACTTTGTTGATGCACGTGCGGCTACTGCACACACAATTCACAAACACAAAAAAAAATATTTTTTTATTTTGTTTGGAGTGCCCTTTGGGGGTTACAGCACCCTTTAGTGGTCAATCCAGCAGGCCCTTTATTTATGGGACACAGGCGCACGCTTGGCACTACTTTGTTGATGCACGTGTGGCTACTGCGCACACAATTCACAAACACAGAAAATATTTTTTTATTTTGTTTGGAGTGTACTTTGGGGGTTACAGCACCCTTTAACAGTCAAGCCAGCCGGCCCTTTACTTATGACACAGGCGCACGCTTGGCACTACTTTGTTGATGCACGTGCGGCTACTGCGCACACAATTCACAAACACAGAAAATATTTTATTTTTTTTTGCACTTGGGGGGAGCACCCCTGATGGACAGAGCACCCCCTGGACAACACTACAACACCCCTTTAGGACTGGGACTCTGCACAGGACTTTGGAGTGGACACAGCCCCTATGGACAACTGACTGCACAACACAGTCCAGCCAGCCTCTATGGACTTTGGAGGAGTGGACACAGCCCCTATGGACAACAGCAGCACAGCACAACACAGCCAGCCCCTATGGACTTTGGAGGAGTGGACACAGCCCCTATGGACAACAGCAGCACAGCACAACACAGCCAGCCCCTATGGACTTTGGAGGAGTGGACACAGCCCTTATGGACAACAGCAGCACAGCGCAGCACAGCACAACACTACACTGCACTACACTACACAGCCCAGCCAGCCCTAACTCCCACCCTCCCTCTTCACTGTCCACAGCCGAGTGAGAAAATGGCGCCGACGCGGGTACCTTATATAGGATCCAAAACCCGCGAGACCCGGAAGGCGGGATGATGACGTTTTGCCTCGATTTCAGATCCGAGTCAGGCGGGAAAAGTCGAGCTTGACTCGGATCTGCCTCGGATCGGGGGGGCTCGGGGGGGTTCGGATTTCAGAAATCCGAACCCGCTCACCCCTAGTACAGAGTACTGCTGCTGTCCTCTGATCACTGTCACTATCTCAGGTCATGTACAGGGGTACACAGTACTGCTGCTGTCCTCTGATCACTGTCACTATCTCAGGTCATGTACAGGGGTACAGAGTACTGCTGCTGTCCTCTGATCACTGTCACTATATTAGGGCAAGTACAGTGGTACAGGGTACTGCTGCTGTCCTCCTATCACTGTTACTATCTCAGGTCAACTATCTCAGGTCAAGTACAGGGGTAAGGAGTAATGCTGCTGTCCTCTGATCACTGTCAGCTGAATGCAGGCGTGGCTCAGTTGGGATACAGTAAGCAGCTGAATGCAGGCGTGGCTCAATTACGATACAGTAAGCAGCTGAATGCAGGCGTGGCTCAGTTACGATACTGTAAGCAGCTGAATGCAGGCGTGGCTCAGTTGGGATACCATAAGCAGCTGAATGCAGGCGTGGCTCAATTATGATACAGTAAGCAGCTGAATGCAGGCGTGGCTCAGTGCGGATCCAGTAAGCAGCTGAAAGCAGGCGTGGCTCAGTGGGGATCCAGTAAGCAGCACAAAGCAGGCGTGGCTCAGTGGGGATACAGTAAGCAGCTGAATGCAGGCGTGACTCCATTGGGATACAGTAAGCAGCTGAATGCAGGCATTACTCAGTTACGATACAGTAAGCAGCTGAATGCAGGCGTGGCTCAGTTGGGATACAGTAAGCAGCTGAATGCAGGCGTGGCTCAGTTGGGATACAGTAAGCAGCTGAATCAGGCGTGGCTCAGTTGGGATACAGTAAGCAGCTGAATGCAGGAGTGGCTCAGTTGGGATACAGTAAGCAGCTGATTGTAGGCGTGGCTCAGTGGGGATACAGTAAGCAGCTGAATGCAGGCGTGGCTCAGATGGGATACAGTAAGCAGCTGAATGCAGGAATGACTCTGTTGGGATACAGTAAGCAGCTGAATGCAGGCGTGGCTCAGTTGGGATACAGTATGTCAAAGCTGGATGGTTGGCTGAGACCAAATCTTAAAGTAATATCTGGCAACATCATTTTGTGTTGCCCCTGACGATGCCATCTGGTGTTGTCAGCACGAAACCATTGTGTGCGATGCTATATTTGATTATTAGCGTCGTGAGTCCGCTTTGCTACCGTCCTACCATAACATATACGCACATTAAATAATACATATAAAATATACACGACGCAGAACGCACAGTTGCGCTGTTCATCAAAGCACAGATAAGCACTAAACACATAGACGCACAACGCATACTAGCGACTTTACACAATATTCTCACTCTCACACATGCAATCACTTATAAAAAGGTTCCCAAGCATTAAGCTTAATATTAGATGTTTTATTAGCTAATACTTATGTTGTGAAATTTAAAGTATATGATGTTTAAGGTATAGAGACTAGGAGACAAGTCATGTTTGGTACCATTGTAAATCACTGTTTATTTGCAGATCTCCGGTTCTATCGGCAAGGAGATCGCATCATGCGTCTGCAACATATGAATTATAGGAAATTAGTGGTTAGAATGTATCTCTGTATATAGTGTCTTTTATTAGTTTAAACCAGTTCTTCGATGGGAAAACCACACAAAGCAACATCTGAGGAACTGGGACATACCCCTAGTGACACTGTATGAACTGTCCAATTACCTGCATCGTACCAGAATGTCCAGGAGCAAGACCCAATGGAAATCTGTTAAGTAGTCTCTTTGTTCTGTAAGGTATATAGACTGGGTACTGGTTATAGTATACAGCCATTCTTCTTGGATAACCACAGGCTTCTGGAGAGACGACTGTATACTGGGACCAGTGCGCACGCGTATGTATCGGCTTGTACATTTTGTATTTACTTGCTTTTTGCGCTAATTGTATAGATCACAGCGTGTTATACTTTTCATTGAATAATATAACTTTTTGTGTTTGGAACCACAATTAGATTGGAAAGCAATTATTTCTTATGTGACTTGTAGTGCTAATCAGCGACATTTTGGGTATATAGATTTAGGGGTGGCAATAAGGAAGTAGCTGAATGCAGGCGTGGCTCAGGTGGGATACAGTAAGCAACTGAATGCAGGCGTGGCTCAGGTGGGATACAGTAAGCAGCTGAATGCAGGCGTGGCTCAGGTGGGATACAGTAAGCAGCTGAATGCAGGCGTGGCTCAGTTGGGATACAGTAAGCAGCTGAAAGCAGGCGTGGCACAGTTGGGATATAGTAAGCAGCTGAATGCAGGCGTGGCTCAGGTGGGATACAGTAAGCAGCTGAATGCAGGCGTGGCTCAGGTGGAATACAGTAAGCAGCTGAATGCAGGCGTGGCTCAGTTGGGATACAGTAAGCAGCTGAATGCAGGCGTGGCTCAGTTGGGATACAGTAAGCAGCTGAATGCAGGCGTGGCTAAGATGGGATACAGTAAGCAGCTGAATGCAGGCATGGCTCAGGTGGGATACAGTAAGCAGCTGAATGCAGGCGTGGCTCAGGTGGGATACAGTAAGCAGCTGAATACAGGCGTGGCTCAGGTGGGATACAGTAAGCAGCTGAATGCAGGCGTGGCTCAGGTGGGATACAGTAAGCAGCTGAAAGCAGGCGTGGCTCAGTTGGGATATAGTAAGCATCTTATGTGTGTTTCCTCCGGGTACTCTGGTTTCCTCCCACACTCCAAAATATATTCTGGTAGGTTATTTGGCTCCTAACAAAAATTAACTCTAGTGTATGTGTGTGAGCGTGTGGTAGATTGTAAGCTCCACTGGGCAGGAAATGATGTGAATGGCCAAATACTTTTTGTAAAGCGCTGCTGAATGTGCGCGCTATATAAATAACTGGTAATAAATAAATAAAATATGCATTTTTCATTCATTAGAAAAAACTATTTCACAACATATTGCAATAAAACATTTTCCTGTGGAAGAGACATCTCAAAACACATTGGACTGCTATAGACCAGTAAGTGGGAGATGACTATTTCATCCAGTGATTACAGCACCAGACAGTACTGATGTAGGTTTCCGGAGTGGATCCACCTTATACCAGCAAGCCTTTCCTACATCTGGAAATAGTTCGCGTTCTTCATCCTTACTGTGCATATTGATTTCAGTAGCATTTTGTTGCCATTTGAGAATAAGGGGGGGTATTCTTGAATGTTTGGAGAGAGATAAAATTGTGAGAGATAAAGTACCAACCAATCTGCTCCTAACTGTCATGTTACAGGCTGTGTTTGAAAAATGTCAGTTGGGAGTTGATTGGGTGGTACTTTAGCTCTCTGATCATCAGTCCACTCTGCTGCAGCTGATCTCTGCACTCGCAGAGATCAGCATATTTTTGCTCTGTGGGGAACACCTCTTCGCTCTCTTACGCCCCAAAGTACGGTTCGCACTGCATTCTGGGGCGCGATTCTGCCGCATCACTGCAAGGGGGTCCGAGGAATCAGAGGAGATCTGTTCTGCACTTGTGCAGGAGGGATCACTTTTGCATTAGCCGGGGGACAGAGCGTGCTGGCGTAGTCGCATGTGATGCGACCTTTCCAGATGAAGCACCTCTGGCTCCGGTCGCATCACATGCAACCACGCCTGTTTAGTGGTTAAAGGATTAAAGTAAACATTAGTTTTGTACACATAACCCACATCTGCCCCATCCCCTGTACACATACCCCTATACACCTGCTCCATCCACTATTTTCCTGCTCCATACCCCAAATATCTTTGCGCCATTGTAATATCCTGCTATGCAAGGTATTAGGTCTAACACTGGCCCTGATTCAGAACCGGACGCTCTTTTTTTGAACCGGCCTCCTGGCCGCACGCTAAGCTGTGGGTGACTACCCACAGCTTTTGCAAGCTGCCAGGTGAGGGTCGCGATGGTCGTTACCATCGCGACCATCGGGCTTGCGACGAGACCCTTGTTGTAGGGTCTCGTCCATCGCAAGCCCCAGTGAGCTTCTGGCTCTAATAGAGCCGGAAGCTCACTACTGAGGCCGCCCCCAAACGGCAGGTGTTCCTTCGGGAACGCCTCCGTTTGGCCAGCCACCCCCCTGCCTGCCTCCAAAACGGGGTCAGCTGTCAATCGCCCCGGTTTGGTGCAAGACCCGTAGCGATGGAGCGCCCGTCGCTGGCCGAGTCTCGCGCATGCGCAGTGGGGGACCATTAACCTGCTTGCGAGCGCTGTGCGCTCGCAAGCGGGTCTGAATCAGGCCCACTGTACGGACAATTCCCAGCAACCTCTGCAGCTGCTCAGGAGCAAATCACATGACCAGTGTCAGGCGGGTGTCTGTTGGAAGGGAGCGGCAGTTGGCAGTGGCAGTTCGGTGAGGTGGCGGAAACAGAGCAGGAGCTTACGCTGCCGGGCTTACCTGAAACCGCGATCGCACTGTCTGACTAGCAGGAAGAGAGTGACCGGAAGGCGGAGCTGAGGAAAAGGAGCACCGCGTTGTCGCCAAGGGCAGTTTTCCCATCTTCCGGCGAGAGTAGGCTGATAGACCGGCGGGAGACTTGGCATCGGGCGGAGCTGTGTAGGAGAGACGGATCCTGAGCTGCTGTTCATATAATAGGCAGATCAGAGCTTAGATCATTGGGAAAAGAGAGTCGCACCCGCCCTTCACACAAACACCCACCAAATGCTAAAGGAAAATTGGGGAACTGCACTTTATCTGGCAATGAGTGATTAAACCATCCAGTACACATTCAAATTCAAAATATAAAATAACATAATTGATTAAAATCTGAAAATACAATATTGCCTGGGTCCCAGCAAATATAAAAATGTTGCACAAAAAGAGTATTATTCTGCAATGGCAGCAGTGGTAAATATAACTAATGTCCAGATCTCTGAAAGTAAACAGAACGAGAAAGCACCGCTCTAATTCCAGCATATTGTGGGTTAAATATCCGCTGATAGAATGCGCTAATGTCCGTAATGTTATTGCATAAGATATATAGTTTCTCACCCTTATATCTGCACAATGATTCCGGTGTAATCCCTTGGAAGCCCAGTAATTGTAGGACTTGTAAATAGGGTTGCTTGTCCGCATGGCAGTGTCCAATAATGGATCCTCGGCCCGTTGGCTTCTAGCAGCAATCCCGCACTCACCCTATGACCACACGGTGAGACCGCCGTCTCTACCATGTGATGGGCTGCGAGTGCTGGGAAGGCTAGCGGCTTGTGGCTGACCGGCAATGGGGAGACAGGAGGCTATACCCACAGTCGCGCAGGTGAAGTAACAGATGGATGTTGGTTTGTAGCAGTGCTGTAAATAATTGCTGGATCTCTGCTTGTAATGACAGTGGCAGGTTTTCTTTACTAACGCGTTTCTTTACCCTGAGGTGATTTCATCAGAGGATGGAGCACTGCAGCAGCAGTGAGACTATTTATTCACCCGGGGATGATTGAACAATTGGATAGACCTGTGGTTTCTTTATGTGAAACAGTCTCTGATTAAAGTTGCAGTCAGCAAATTCAAAGCCAAATTTATACTGATAGAAATGATAATATTCAATACATTCAGTATTGATTGTAATAAACAAAACCAAATAAACATATAATATGTAAAAAATACAATAAAAAACTATATAAAAAAGAAAAAAAAAAGAAAAATGAAAACAATTAGTAAAAACATTATCTCAGAAATTATTTAAAAAAATTGAGCTTACTTGTAACACTGAGTGGGCCTATTCATCAACACTAAAATAACGTTTTTAAGGACATATTCCTTAAATAACATTATTTTGGTATTCATGAACAGACTTAGCACAGGAGATATCACAGATATCTCCTTGCTAAGTTCCCCTGCGTTAATTTCCACACTCCCCATACATTAGTACATTAGTACATTAGTATGGGGATGTGGAAATTGTGGTATTCATCAAATTCCGAAAATTATGAATTTTCGGAATTTGATGCAGTTACTATTCGCCACTGTGAGGTGGCGAATAGCAGAATCGACTTACCTGTATCCACGTGTGCAGGTCCCCCGACGAGTCCCTCCGGCGCTCTGCTCCGTCCTCAGGCTCCGGAGGCTGGTCGGACATGTGTGCTCCCCAGCAGAACACAAGAAAGTTTCGAAAAAAAAAAAAAGTTTTTTTTTTCTAATCGGTCTGCTGGGAAACCACATGACAGACCAGCAGGACGGAGCCGGAGGCTGCTGCGCGGACAGGTAGGTCGGGGGGGGTACACAAACTTAACGCATCTGTAGGCAGTGCTGCGCATGCGCTCGTTTTACAGATGTAACAGCGCATGCGCAGCACTGTTTCCAGATGCGATAAGGTAGTGTAGGCAGGGAAAAGTATCTATTTCCCGAAAAGCTGTCATCGCAAAAATGACAGCTTTTCGGAATAGATACTTATGGAGAGGAGGAATGATGAATTCCACCTATAATTAGCTAGAACTCCATGAGAGTTCTAAACCTAATTATCTCTAGAGATTTTTAGGTTTAATGAATAGGCCCCTGAGTCTTGAGGCATAAATATTGGCATAAAACTATATATCAGCTCTAGTGCATTTATTATTGTCATTCTGATATCCATCATTTTATTATCATAGACCTATATAGACTAATCCCTATTCATAACACTATACCCATAAAAATCCAAATAACTAGATGCAGAGCATTAGATTCCTTAAGGGATTTAGGGCTCGATTGAGACCCGCTTGCTAAGAAGCGTTCGCTCGTAGCTGGATGATTTATGCATTCTGCGCATTCATCGCAGTGCGCGAACCAGTGCGAGAGATCGGGAAGCGGTCGCTCGCTGCGCATAGACAGCCCAGCAGTGTGAGTGACAGGAGAAGCCGTTTGTGGGTGGTGACAGGGGCAGGCCACTAGAAACGGGGGAGTGGAGGTGCGAACGCAGGCGTGCCTGACCGTATCAATGCCGTTGTAGAGGCGTGCATAATTAACAGGCAGCGTTATAGTACACGTCACCTGGTTGTATTTCACACTGAAGTGATCGCAGTGCTTGCGGCCAGGTATAGTCAACCTCAAGCGCTGTGATCGCACTCGATGGTCCTCGATGTACCGAGGTTACATACACTTCCTGGAGATGACGTGCGCAAGTGGGCGTCTTAAGATCTTAAGACAGGCTGGTGGGCATCTGCAGACACAAAGGGATCGCACGCCAAGACATAGTGGGCGTGCTTATGCCTTGCTGTGCGATCGCCTGCCTCGCTGGGTGTGCGCTGGATTTGCATACGCTGGGTGCGAGCGAACGCATCTAGCGAGCGGGTCTGAATGAGCTCCTTAATTCCTTCATTTATAGCTTATCTCCATATTAACAGAGGAATGACATAATAAAATCCACAATAATCTAAGGCAGTTGACCATAACTATTTGGAAAGAGGACCACATCATTTATAGAAAAATGTACCCCCATATTGCATAACTATGTGTACCTATAGTCACTACCTCAGTTATCGGTGTATATCGATGTTGATACAAATGTTTCAACAGTAAGACACATGAAATAAACATGAAATTAACAATTAAAACATTACTCATATTATACATTTCAGTTTCTAAGGTTAACTTACTGGATCCCCTCATCATTACCTATATATCATTATCTATACATCATTACCTATACAATACTCCACATAAAATTGGTTAATATTATATCTAATTATATCTTATTATATCTAATACAATTACCTAGTACGTAAGGAGGGACAGGACACTTATAGTAACCCAGAATCGAATACCAAAACCTAATTTACTAATTTAGGTAATGATGAGTGGATCCAGTAAGTTATCAGAAAGAGAGAGCCTAAATAGTTTGATCAGTACCAGTTTCAGCGTAGTTAATGCCCCTATGCCTCCACTACTGACTCTTGCCTGTTTTATTGATTGAGAGTAGAGAAAGTGCCTTTGCCATCAGGAGACATTATATTATTTCTTCTCAGAAGAGAGCTGCACACCTACTACAGTAATTATAAGGAGACATACACCAGTGTGTTAATAGCCACATTGAGAATCATTCAAGCAAGTGGCAACTCATCATATATAATCCGTTAATAGATTCTGCCATAGGCAGGGATGTACTAAAGGTAAAAATGCAGGAAAAACCCCTGAAAATGCAGTTTTCGGGAGTTTTACCGCATTCCCTGAATGTACTAAGCACCTGGAATGCGATGTATTCAGGTGCTTCTTCCCGATGGGTAACGCCACGTTCAGGTGGCATTACCCAATAGAAGCCTATGGGCTTCTTATCGGGATGCTCCAGACTGGGAGGGATCCGCCCGGATCCCTCCCATGAGCCCCCGTGGGCGGCGGCCTTCTATGCATGCGCAGAAGGACGCCAGAGGGACTTCTGGGTGTTCAACACGGAAGTCCCTCTGTCTGGCAGCATCACAAAGGACAGCTTTTATCGGGAGAGCTGTCCTTTGCGAAATTCTTGGTACATACCGCGGTAATGAACCGCGGTATGTAGCTGAAGTCAGGGGGGATGTACTGCATCGCTAATGCCATTCTTAGTACATCCTGCCCATAGGCTGAATGCTTAACTAATAAGAGGATCCATAATTGGGAAAAAGACAGTTAACATAAGAGTAGCCCCACACAGGCAGGAAAGACTTAAATTGAATAGATACAAGTAACTTTACTGCTTACTGCTGCATATCTGCTGCAGTGAAATCATATGTGAAAGAAGCACTGGAGAAGTCTGGGATGGCGTATATGTGTGTCCCAGATTCCTATCATATGTGTTTTAAAAACCCCAGGAAAAGTCTGTTATGCCAAACAGACCAGAAGTGTTGGCTTTTGGTAAAAGCCGGATAATGGATCCTGGGGGTGTGGATGTGAGAAGAGACGGGAGGGCTCCATCCATAGGCCATTCCAGGTGTTGGGCCTTTCCGTCTGTGAGCAGGCTGATTAGTAGTTGCACCTGGAAGTGGCTCAGATAAGCTGTGTTAAGTTTTGGTTGAGTGTCTCACATACCCTGGGGAGAGCAGGCACTGAGGTTTGTTCAGAAACACTGTGATATTTGAAAGTGCTTTGTTTGTGGTAAGGCAGTAGGCCCTGCCACTTGTAGAGAGGGAATAACCTGTCTAGTTAGTATCCAGACGGGCTAGGATTTATTTTTATGTTTTGTTTATTGTGCTGTTTATCTTGCACAATAAAACTGGTTCCTACCAGCTTGCACGAAAACCCTGGACTGGTGTGCTGTTTCCTGGCTGCTGTGTGTAAGGAGGTGTCCATCTACCTCAGGAGAGGGACCCCCTACCCCGACTATATTACACATATTTAAAAAGGGATATTGTTGCACATTCATATTCAATCAGAGGTGAAAAGTCCATTTTCGGTGATAATTTCGCCAATGGCGTAATTTTCGCCTGTTTCAATTATCCCCATATTCAATTTCAAAGACTTTTTGCCGATGCGAAAAGTCTTTGTTAAAAAAAACGGGGATAAGTTTTCACCATGTAATACATGGCGAATAAAAAGTGCAGAATTGGGGTTTAGGGGTGCAGGCTTAAAAAAATAGCCTGCAGCCCTGGGAGTGTCCCCTAAAAGTAATCTGTGTCAAAAAAATTAAGAAAAAATCCTCAGGACACCCCAAAAAATGTACTTTAATTTTGGTGGCGAAAAAAAAAATATTGGGGAACAAAAGTTTTAAACTGGCAAAACTGATACACGGGGGGTTCCCATGTATGCAGCAGGCGTTTTCTAGAACGCGACTGGTAGTGGCAGGTGAATTTTTGAAGAATTTTGAAAAATGGCTTTACGAACTTAAAACTATGCTTACACCCATTCCCATGTACCCCAAATTTGATGGGCATAGTTATTTAAAAAAAATATATATATATATATATATATATATATATATATACACAGTATATAAATGCTATTCTTTCTTCACAAGCGCATTTATGCACCTGCCGCGGCTATTTAAAAACCCGACCTACCTTCCGCAGGCCAAAACGGGGGTACCCATAGTGATCCCCCATGTCAGGACATCTTTAGGGGGGTGCCAGGATGATTTCCTGAAAATTCCCAGGACTTTTCCATACTTACCTTTCCGCCGGATCCCGTTTCCGCCGGATCCAAATTGAATACGGGGATAAGCGGGCAAGCACCCGATACTTTATCACTGGAAAAACCTACAATGATGGCGAAAACTCAGAGCTCTGACTTTTCGCCTCAAATTGACTACAGGCCTAAATTGTAGCCAGTCAGTCTGTCAAAAACCTCAGCAGGGAACTGCGATAAGGACACAGATTGACTTACCACAAAGGAAGCTATAAATTGACACTGATGAAGGTACCGAAACAGGGGACATTACCTTAATAGTGTACACTACAGCCTAATGAACTTTCAACAACCCGGGCAATGATTAGTGCACTTCCATAAATTAGACACCACTGAACTTTGATAAATAGAGAGTGAGGAAATACAAAATGTTGTTTCATTTTATTGTACTGTGAACTTAGTTGAACTAATTGCAATAACTGTACACTTATATCTGTTGTTACAATATATACACTAACCTATTAAAGTCCACAGGTTCCTGGTCAAGAGTCGCAGTTGGCCGTGTTCGAGATCCTGTGAAATAAAAAAAATTATGTTGTTGCTGAAAGTATTAAATGCAAATGATTTGTATTACCCATGTACTTTGAAAGTGAAAATTTTTCTCCCTCTTGATACATTCATGAATAAACTAAGTTTTTAGGTAAGGAATACCTTTGACGTATCCCTTGTCTTAGCCTGGGTCCTTATCTCTTGGAGAAGTTGCTAAAGGAACACACAAACCTTCCCTTCTACTCTATCTCACATGTCTCAAAGAAAGCAAGTACTACACAATCCCCTGTATACATACCCAATATGCACCTGCCCTATCCCTTGTACATTTACCCAATATGCACCTGCCCTATCCCCTGTACACATACCCAATATGCACCTGCCCTATCCCCTGTACACATACCCAATATGCACCTGCCCTATCCCCTGTATATATACCCAATATGCACCTTCCCTATCCCCTGTATATATACCCAATATGCACCTGCCCTATCCCCTGTACACATACCCAATATGCACCTGCCCTATCCCCTGTACACATACCCAATATGCACCTGCCCTATCCCCTGTACACATACCCAATATGCACCTGCCCTATCCCCTGTACACATACCCAATATGCACCTGCCCTATCCCCTGTACACATACCCAATATGCACCTGCCCTATCCCCTGTATATATACCCAATATGCACCTTCCCTATCCCCTGTATATATACCCAATATGCACCTGCCCTATCCCCTGTACACATACCCAATATGCACCTGCCCTATCCCCTGTATATATACCCAATATGCACCTTCCCTATCCCCTGTATATATACCCAATATGCACCTGCCCTATCCCCTGTACACATACCCAATATGCACCTGCCCTATCCCCTGTACACATACCCAATATGCACCTGCCCTATCCCCTGTACACATACCCAATATGCACCTGCCCTATCCCCTGTATACATACCCAATATGCACCTGCCCTATCCTCTGTACACATACCCAATATGCATCTGCCCTATCCCCTGTACACATAACCCTATATAGTAGCCCTATCCCCTGTACACATACCCAATATGCACCTGCCCTATCCCTGTACACATACCCTATATGCACCTGCCCTATCCCTGTACACTTAAGGTGCCCACAGACATAGCGATGTGCTCACGCTCCGACATTGTGTACGATTTCCCCTGAACTCTCCCCAAGAGCTCCCCGGCAGTCGTGAGCACGAATTTGGTCAAAAAAGCTGCCAATTTCACTTCCGACCTCACGATCTATCGGATCGTACGCATCGTGAGATTCTACAGGATAAATCGTGAGTTTCCTAAAACAACAGAAGAGGCCCTTCATGATTGGTGGGAAATTTAAATAATAATAACAATGGGAAGGGCTAGCCAGGGGGTATAAAAAGCAGGCACCATTTTAACCCTGTGCACATTCTGCTCTGCTACTACTCGCTTTGCTTTTTTTTTTTTTTTTTTTGTGCTATACAATACATCACAAAAGGATCAGCATTATTATATTCCACTACAGATTATCAGACTGTATTATCAGCTTCATATATTGCTGAATATATTATATGCGAAATGGATTTATCTGTTGGCTCAATTCAGTGAAGGGCCATCACTACCAAGGTCTACCTATATATAGGGAGAGTGTGTACATATATCAGGTCCTTCCATGTATTAACCTGGTTCTTAGTACTTACTTCATTACAGCATTGTTTCTCCAGCTAATTAATTGATTCAAGTGGATTTTATTTTATTTTATTTATTATATTTTTTATAGATGCTATTGGTGACACAATATTGGAGCCTGATCAACTCCTCTGTTGTCCCGTTTTTGCGTATTTATGGTTTATATTGTTTTTTATAATTTTCCACTTCTAACTTTATAACAACAAATCATTGGAGTGTATTGTCATATCCAATTTTTTTATATATTGCTACTGTGTTTGTTACAGATTTTCCAATTAAATTTTGAATCTCACGTGATCTGTGTTTTTCCTGTGTCCCTGCAATAATATTGGAGCGCAGTAAACCCTTTTTCCTGCTACTAGTGAGGTTAGGTGTATACCTGCTGAATTCTGTACATTGCTACTGTGCTCTTTGTATTTGGCTTGCCTTTCACAAAGTTTATTCTACCTGCAAGTGTGTGCAACTGCATTCTATCCTGTTCCTGAATTCTGTGCTGATGGATCCCTATCAGTATAGAGTGTTGGTCGCCCAAGCTGGGGTCAAGGTAATCCAGGAGAGGGCCCAGCGAAGTAGGACGAGAACATGCTGGACCAAGGAGTGGCTTCAGCAAAGGGATACTCGCTCTCATATGTCCCTGCTGATGGAGATCAAGAAGAACATCCCGGACGACTACCGGAACTACCTGTGTATGGATGACGCCACCTTCCAGGAGTTGCTGCATCTGGTGACCCCCCCACATCCTGAGGCAAGACACAAGGTGGCGGAGGGCAATCCCTGCTGAAGAGAGGCTAGTGGCTACCCTAAGGTACCTGGCTACAGGAAGGTCATTTGAAGACCTGAAGTTTGGGACACTCATCTCACCTCAGTCCTTGGGCGTCATCATTCCAGAGACCTGCAAGGCTATCGTTAAAGTGCTGCAGTACCAGTATTGCAAGGTAAAGAAAAAAAACACTACACATTTGTTTCTTGTGAAAGAAAAAAAGTTTTTGTTTTTTTCTCAATTTAACTTTTTATCATAACTGTGACAGCCAATAAGGCAGCATTAACAAGACTGTACTGCATAGCAGTCATTAACTACACTACGTTATTTTTAATATATAATATAAAATAAACATGTATATAAATTGTACAAAACAGCATTATCACCAAATTTTATCAATCCCAATAGGTAGGCTGCTGTATGTTGTACGGTGGGTCAGATACCAGATTGAACAGGCCAATACACACATGGCACAAGTACAGATTGTGGCCCCGGCTTCCAGCATCTGTACTTGCGCCATGTGTGTAGTGACCTTGTCCAATTAGTGTCATCACGGCCGTATAGCAAACAGCCAGCACCTATTGGGAGTGATAAAATTTGGTGATAGTAAAGGCAAGAAGAAGGAAAAAAACTAAAAATTAAGAGTAACGCGGCAAATCGTCCTCTGACTCCAGCAAAGCATTATAAATGGTCTGCCTTGTGGTTGGGGTGCTGGGTGGGGGAGTAATTTCCAACTGGGCTGTGGGGGGCATGACATAGGCAGTTGGGGCAGGCAAATAAAGCAGTGGGTCTGCAATGTAGGTGGAGACATGTAAATTGCTGTTGAGTGACCTAATTAGAAGCTCATAGACAAGCCTGTGGAAATTTTTATTAGTGACCTCATCCATTTTTCTCATGCGACTATTAATATATGCAGTAAAATCGTCGATATCAGCAGGGGGTTTCTGAAGGATGCTTTCAACTTTTTGGAGAAACAAGTCCTCCTGTTCTGTGTGCTGCTGCTTTCTTGCCTGTTGTTTTTTTTTTGGGGTGGTACCGAAGAAAATGATGGTCCTGGTAGAATGGGTGTTGGTATTGGGGTCAATTTTTCCAACTCGCTGTCCCCGAGCAAACTTTGGTCCGGTGTGGAGGACAAATCAGGCTCTTGGGTGGGAGTCTATATAGAAAAAAAAAAGAAAAGCAATATTATAGTCATGTTTTAACACATTTTTTTTCTATTTTTCCAGTTTTCTAACACCGTGGAAGAGCATCGCTGAAGAATTTGAACAACGTTGGAATTTTCCTAACTGCGGAGGAGGAAATACATCCACATCAACCCACCTGCCAACACTGGATCATATTACTACAACTACAAAGGCATTTTCAGCATCATTCTCATGGCAGTGGTGAATGCCAACTTCAAATTTTTGTTTGTGGTTGTCAGCAAGAATGGCCGTGCTTCAGATGGTGGGTCCTTCAAACAGACTGCTTTCTACCAGAGACTCACCAACAAAACCCTCCACTTGCCGTCACTGGACGAGACAAAGCACGGCCTAAATTACATTTTCATCGCAGATGAGGCTTTTGCATTACATGAACATGTGATGAAGCCATTTGCACAGAGGGGCCTGACCAGAGAGAAGAGACTATACAACTATCGTCTATCCCGGGCACGGCGCATTGTGGAAAATGCGTTTGGGATACTCAGCAACCGGTTCCGCATTTTCCACACCACCATAAACCTACGTGTGGAGAAGATAGACTGGGTCGTGATGCGTGCTGTGTGCTACATAACTTTCTGCGAAGGAAAGCTACACAACGAGGACCAGTCCCAGCTAGACCAGAAGATGTAGGACCTCCGGAGGAGATTCTCCAGTTTACATCAGTGTCTGCACCACCAAATCCAACAACATCGACAGCACATGCCAAAGAAGTGAGGGAGGAGTATATGGCCTATTTCATAGGACCAGGTGCGGTGCCAAGGCAGGAGGACTGTCTCTGAGATAAATGACTATAGTTGACAATTGGGAATGAGCTATAAAAACAATAATAGGTTTTGGTTTATGAACTGTGGGCCTGATTCAGAGACGGATGCTCTGAAAGAGCGCTCGCTCTGAATCAGGGCGTTTTTCATTCTTTTTGGAGCGGCCTCCTGGCCGCTCGCATAGCTGTGGGTGACCACCCACAGCTATTGCGAGTGGCCAGGATGATGGTGGCAATGGTCAACGCTCCATTTGTGAAGCCACCCCCCGCCACGCCTACAAAATGGGGCGAGCTGTCATTCAACATCGACAGCCGCCCCTTTTGTAGTGAGCCACGGAGCGAGTGCTTTTTGCGCTCACTCCAGGGCTCGCACACGCGCACTGGGCCACCATTGACCCACTTGCAAGTGCTATGCGCATGCGAGCGGGTCTGAATCAGGCCCAGTGTCTCTACTTACCAAAATTTCCTCAGACGGTCCACTCCTGCCGCCTCCTCTTCCCCCTCTCACTCGGCCATCAGGACAACTGACTGGCGTTGTGGTTCCTGTTCGCTGATGAAGCTTATGAGGTGATAAGCGTGCTTCCTTGTTGGCTGGTACACATCGTCGGTGCCTGCACTGGAGATTTTTGAATCGTCCACTTTTCTCTTTTCCCTTATGTAAATGGTACGCAGGTTCTGGATTTTGTGATGTACTGTTTTAAGGTCAGCATCCGTGATTAACTTTTTGGTGTAGTCCAACAACACCCCCAAAGCTGCCAATTTCTGCGACTTGTTGTGGTACTGTCGACAGGATATCCGCCATATGACTGGACTCCTTTGACTGGAGGATCTCTAGGAATCCCATCACAAACTCCCGTTCACTATCCGTAGACATTGCTAGGAAGAAACAAATAATAAGAACATTTTATTAATCTTCAATTTTGAATTGTTTTGTACATTTTTAATGTATATTTCTACAGTTTTCCATATTTAAAAAAATATATATTTTTTTTTAGGTTTTTAATGTTTTGATTTGTATATTTTTTTTTACAGGAATGTAATGTGTTTTTATATGTATTGTAATATGTTTTTTTTACGCGATTGTTATGTATTTTTATTGTATTTTTTTTTACAGGAATATAATGTGTTTTTATATGTATTTTAATGTTTTTTTTCAGGATTGTTATGTATTTTTATTGTATTTTAATATGTTTTTTTTACAGGATTGTTATGTATATTTAGTGTATTTTAATAGTTTTTTTTACAGGATTGCTATGCATTTTTATTGTATTTTATTATGTTTTTTTACAGGAATGTATTGTGTTTACTTTTTATATGTATTTTATATGGTTTTTTTCTGGATTGTTATGTATTTTTATTGTATTGTAATATTTTTTTTAATTGCAATGTAATGTGTTTTTATAAGTATTGTAATATGTTTTATTTTTTTTTGTTGCAATGTATTTGTTTATGTTTTTGACATACATTTGTTTGTGGTGGTATATTCAAACATAAACAAATGTATCACAACTACAAAAACATATTTTAGATATGTATTGATGTTGTTGTAATATTTAAAATTTTGCTGTTGAACTAAATTTGTTTTTGCAATTTTAAAGTATTTAGAATGTTTTATGATTTTGAAGTTATTTATTAGGTGGCCCTTGACATTGGTGGACATTGGTGGGTAGGTGGGTGGCCCCCATTGGTTGGCAGTGGGAGGTTAATACATGACCCAGCCACCGCCCACCTCATTCCGGCCCGTGGTGGCTGGGTCATGCATTTATACGTGGGTGGCACACATTGGTGGGTAGGTGGGTGGCACACATTGGTGGGCAGTGAGAGGTTAATGCATGACCCAGCCACCACCCGCCTTATTCTGGTGGGTGGTGGCTGGGTCATGCATTTATGTGGGTGGCACACATTGGTGGATAGGTGGGTGGCACACATTGGTGGGCAGTGAGAGGTTAATGCATGACCCAGCCACCGCCCACCTCATTCCGATGGGCGGTGGCTGGGTCATGCATTTATACATGGGTGGCACACATTGGTGGGTAGGTGGGTGGCACACATTGGTGGGCAGTGGAAGGGTAATGCATGACCCAGCCACCGCCCCCCTCATTCCGGCGGGCGGTGGGTGGGTCATGCATTTATACGTGGGCGGCACACATCGGTGGATAGGTGGGTGGCACACATTGGTGGGCAGTGGGGTTGCATTAAATACAGTACCAATACTAACCAAAGTGATGCAATCCAGACTTCAGGTGTGCAGGCTCTATCATGCTTCCTTCTATCCACGATGCTGCACAAGATGGTGATTGGGCGTGTACAGGGTCCTGTCAGTCAAATTCCCCAACGTACGATGAATCGTGAAATACATCGTGAGCAAAAAACACCTCACGATTTGGATCACATCGTGTCCCAGATTGGCAAATCTTCCCTACAGCACTGCAGATTTGAAGATGTGATGTACGAAGAGCGGGGACGCGCATTGCCATCATGATCGTGAGTGGAAACTCATGATTTGGGCATATTTGTAATGATTGATCGTCATGATTCATCGAAATCGGCCTAATCGGGTAAAAAATCGCTATATGTGTGGCCTGCTATACCCAATATGCACCTGCCCTATCCCCTGTACACATAACCATATACAGTAGCCCCATCCCCTGTACACATACCCATATACACCTGCTCCATCCACTATTTTCCTACTCCATCCACTGTTCACATACCCCATATGCCCCTGCCCTATTCCCTGTATACATACCCAATATGAACCTGCCCTATCCCCTGTACACATAACCCTATACAGTAGCCCCATCCACCTGTACACATACCCATTTACACCAGCCCCGGAGCTGAGCTTGCAGTGCTGTGAGGAGGTCCCTGGTCCCTGCAGCCAGAGCTGGATGGAGGCTGTCAGGAAGACCCTGCATAAGGAGCTGAGCTTGCAGTGCTGTGAAGAGGTCCCTGCGGCTGGAGAAGGATGAAGCACTGTGAGGAGGTTCTGGCCAGGGCCGCAACAATGGGGGGGCTAAGGGGGCACATGACTCAGGTGCCTGACTTGAGGGGGTTCCGGGGAGAGGCTGCCGGGAGGTTAGTTTGCTGTTCTTGTGCGTTTGGAGCCACATCCCAGCCTTGAGAGGCACAGACAAGTCAGTCTAATGTAGTGCCGGTCGCAAGCCAATCAGTGCTCGCGGACCGGCAGCCAATCAGCAGAGGCTGCAGGTCCATGAGCTCCAGTTAGTTTGCGAGCAGTGCTACATTACAATGATGGCATTACTGACAGTTCCCCAGTATGTGGAAGCCCCATCCCACGCCACCCCGAGCTCACCCACCGCACGGCCCTGGCAGGTAAGAGAAGGGAGATGGGGCCTTACTGTGGCTTAATGTAAAAGAGGCCTTACTGTGGCAAAATGTGTAGGAGGAATTACTGTGGCATAATGTACAGGGGGCCTTACTGTGGCATAATGTGTATAGAGCCTTACTGTGGCATAATGTGTAAGGGGCCTTACTGTGGCATAATGTGTATAGAGCCTTACTGTGGCAAAATGTATAAGGGGCATTACTGTGGCATAATGTGTTGTAAGGGGCTTTACTGTGGCAAAATGTATATGGGGCATTACGGTGGCATAAATGTATAAGGGGCATTACTGTGGCATAATGTATAAGGGGCATTACTGTGTTGCATAATGTGTTTCAAGGGACATTACTGTGTGGCATAATGTGTTGTAAGGGACAATACTGTGGCATAATGTGTTGTAAGGGGCATTACTGTGTGGCATAATGTGTTGTAAGGGGCATTACTGTAGCATAATGTGTTATAAGGGACATTACTGTGGAATAATGTTTTGTAAGGGGCATTACTGTGTGGCATAATGTGTTGTAAGGGACATTACTCTGTGGCATAATGTGTTATAAAGGACATTACTGTGTTGCATAATGTGTTATAAGAGACATTACTGTGTGGCATAATGTGTTGTAAGGGGCATTACTGTGGCATAATGTGTTTTAAGGGACATTACTGTGTAGCATAATGTGTTGTAAGGGACATTACTGTGGCATAATGTGTTAAAAGGTTCATTACTGTGTTGCATAATGTGTTATAAGGGGCATTACTGTGTCACAAAACCACATACCCTTTTCATCCTCTATGTTGTATTTTTTTTTTTGGGGGGGGGGCGCCAAATTACGACCGGAGCTTGCAGTGAGTCCCTTACATACTGTAGGATCGACCAGTATGTGCTCGTGGCCGGGGAGTATAGGTGGTGCAGTCAGTCCTAGCGGTGCCCGGACCAGGATGCAAAGAGACAGCAGCAGAAGAGGTACCGGCGGCTCTCCGAGGGACTGTCATGACAGGTGAGTGTGAAAAAAGTAGGCGGGCACTGCCAACCAGTGTCCGCCTACTTATCGTTCAGTTGGGGGGAACTTTTCCCCCTACACTAAAACGATTATTTGGGAAAATCAAACAGTTTTGAGTTTCCCAACTAGTTGGAACAACCGTTTTTGTCCATTTTTCGTTGTGTAGGAGGAAACTAATGCACCCACACACTAGACAATTATCATTCCAACCTGCCAACTAGTTGGCTGGTTGGAACGGGATACGTTCAATATCCTGGCACCGGGGACTCCGGTGCTGGAATCCCGAAACACCTGTCAGAAATGCAGCGCAGGCATCCTGACTGCCGGAATCCCGAAGGTAAGTAGCGGGGTTAGTGGGAGGGCTATAGTTAGGGCCCAGGGTGAGGCTTAGGTTTAGGGTTCTGGGATAGGTTTACAGTGCAGGAGGTTAGGTTTAGACACTAGGGGGCGAGGTTAGGTTTAGGCACCGGGAATGGAGAGTTAGGGGTAGGGAAAGGGGGAAGCTTAGCATACAGACCGACAGGTGTCAGTATGCTAACCCTGACGGTTTGCCGGCGTCAGGATTTTGACCACCGGGATCCCGAACGCTGGCATCCCGAACGATGACATCCTGTACCCATCCCATTGGAATGATATCGTCCTGGTGTATGGCCTGCTTTATATGCACCTTTATATGAAACAAAGTTCAGCCGACATTGTTATGGAAGTTACTTAGCTTATCTACTTGGTCATAGTCGTACAGCAGGCTAATAAATCGTTGTAATTACTGTTTGGGCTGTGAAAGATGTAACTGTTATAAACATAATTTAATTGTACATAAAAGGAAATATTTGGGCTTAGGAAGTTGTTGAGATGAGTGAATAAGTCATTGGACAAATGAATCTGTGACTGGGAATGCAGCTGATATCATCTTGCTGCCCGTCATTCACCAGGCAGGGACACAAGATGATTAACCAATCTGACTGTTAACACAGGAACCAAATTCATGCAATCTTTCCATTCTTCTCTAGAGGATTTCAACTTATCAAAGGGCATTAATGAGGTCATTACTGATTATATCATTCAGAATTTACGTTGGCAAGAACAAGTTACAGTAGAACTAATGAACCAATCGGCCGGCATGCGGCTCACTCCAGGTCATCAAGACCCGGAGTGCGCCGTACACACAGCAGGGTTTCACGGGCTGCACCCGTGTTAAACCCTGCTATTTACCTGGGTTGGATTGCCGGTTCACTCGACCCGGTGATCCAACCCTCAACCCTTTTACACCAAGGAGCTGCCCGGGTTAACCCTGCAATAACCCGGGTTTTAGCTCCGTTGTAAAAGGGGTATAACATTCCTCCCTCGCCACCAGACCACCATTATGCAAATCTCTAAAAGTCGCTCCCCGTGTTCTCCAGAATCCAAATAAGATTGCTCACCCCCACCTATAAAGCCCACAATACACCCTCTCAGATCTCTGAATGTGCCTACACACTTGGCGATGTGCTCACGATCTGACATTGTGTCCGATTTCCCCTTGAACTCTCCCCAGCAGCTCCCCGGCAGTCGTGGGCACAATTTGGTGTTAAAAACTGTCCAATGTGACAAACGCTCTATCGTGCCTCCTAACTATTCCAGTGCATCGTGACTGAGATTGTCAGATCTGTCCTACAGCACGGCAGATCTGAAGATGCGATGTGCGACCTGCGGGTACGCGCATCGGCATCGTAAGTGGACACTCACGATTTGGGCATATTTTACACGATTTGACGTCACGATGCATCGGAAATGGGCAATTTGTGTAAAATATCGCTAAGTGTGTAGGCACCTAGAGTCCGTACAAAAATCATGAATCAGCAGGTGACAGGACTAAGTAATGCTCTCTACATCCTCTAATTCCATGTCAGTCGTCTCACATCATTATAGTACATCTCATTTGCAAGGCACAACCTTAATTGGACTATCTGCTCCTCCAAATGTGTTGCTAAGCTTTACCAAAAACCTACGTTCTTGTGCATTCTATTGATTACTAATAGTCGCTATTTAGCGCTGCAAGTTGCTTGAGAAAGAATTGCTTTCCAGTCCAATCGTGTGGTTCCAAAGCACAAAAAGTTATTTATGTAATGAAAAAGTAACACGGTGAAAGATTTAACAACTAGAGTAAAAATATTAGTACAAGCCGATACATACGCATGCGCACTGGTCCCAGTATACAGTCATCAATCCAGAAGTCTGATCATCAATGAGGATGTGTGTACACTGGGATCGGGACGCAGTTTATATACCTTACAGAGTTCTATGTTAACATAGGAACTAGTTTACAGGTTTCCATTGGTTCTTGCTTCTGGATTGTCTAGTCATTGGTTGATTCATACGTTGTCATCAGGGGCATGGCTCATTTCTCCAACGGTCTCTTTGTGTAGTTTCCCGCTGAACAACTGGTTAATACTAGCTACAACACTGCATACTGATAATAACATTCTATGCAATAAATCCCTATCATCCATAACTAGCGGACGCAAGATGCGACTCCTTTGTCGATAGGAACGGGAGTCTGCAAATAAACAGGGATTTAGCATGATACCAAACATGACATGTCCACTATGTTCTAAACCTTAGCTCTTGTTTAAGTACATATTACATCATAATTATTAGTCAATAATATCTTTAATAACACTGGTTAGTAACTATTGTGAATGGGAACCATCTTGCACATATGCGTCCGCATATGTGCGTCTGTGTGTTGAAATAACAACTATATACAAATGAACGTCCATGTGTGAGTATTGTGCGTACGCATTTGAGCATCCATGTATATAAGTATATATACATTTATATGTGTGTGCGTTATGTGCAGCAGTGTATGTGTGTGTTGTGCATACTCAGTTTAGTGAATCAGATTGTGCGACGCAAAGTAGCGTCGTGGAAACGCATCGTCAGACCATCGACGACCAGATCGTCAGATAATAATTGTGTGCGATCATATTTCATTATTTGACTTCGACAATTCCGAGACCCCCGTACCAACCCATACAGCTTTTTACTATTGCTTTGTTACTCGTCCAAGTGTCCTTTTGATGTCAATAAAGTCTGATAACACTCTGTGGTCTAATTATTTCACTGAGCTCGCATAGGGGCGGATTCTCATTTGCAGTTAGGCAAAGTCGTGGCTGCGTCTTTATGCTAATGCTGCTACAAAGCCCCTCCCTGGTGTACATCCTTGCGTCCCAATGCGCAAGGACTGAGACGCCCACTAACAGCATCCGCAGACCCCGACCTACCACTTGGTGCGTCTTTAGATGCACCATCGAAACTTTCACCTGTGTCAGGTGCAGTTTTCCCCATCCAAGTATGGCCTCTTATTTATTTATTTATTTATTAACAGTTTCTTATATAGCGCAGCATATTCCGTTGCGCTTTACAATTGTAAGCATTAATAGAACAAAACTGGGTAATAACAGACAGATATATAGGTAGGAAGGCCCTGCTCGCAAGCTTACAATCTATAGGGAAATAGGCATTGATACACAAGGATAGGTGCTATATATTGCATTTTGGTCCAGCCAGAATGCACAGTTTCTTGGTTGGCTGCATGATCCAGTCACACAGGAATGTCGACCAAATGTCATGAGGATGTGAGAGAAAGACAATGTGTGAGATTGTGTGTGGACTGTAAAAAGGGGATGTAATTAGATTTGGAAGCTATGAAGGTTATGTGGGAGGTTCTGGAATTTGATAAGCTTGCCTGAAGAGGTGAGTTTTCAGGGATCGCTTGAAGGATTGGAGACTAGATGAAAGCCTTATTGTGCGAGGTAGTTCATTCCATAGAGTGGGTGCAGCGCGAAGAAAGTCCTGTAACCGTGAATGGGAGCAAGTAATGCATGGGGATGAGAGATGCAGATCTTGTGCTGAGCGGAGAGGTCGGGCTGGGAGATATTTTGAGATGAGTGAAGAGATGTATGTTGGTGTGGTTTGGTTAATAGCCTTATGTGTAAGTGAAAGTATTTTGTATTGAATACGGTAGAAAACCGGCAACCAATGGAGGGACTGACAGAGTGGGGCAGCAGACGATGAACGTTTGGCAAGGAAGATAAGCCTTGCAGCTGCATTCATAATGGATTGTAATGGTGATAGTCTGTTTTTGGGAAGACTAGTAAGGAGGCTATTGCAATACTCAATGCGGGAAATAATAAGTGCATGGATTAGAGTTTTTGCAGTGTCTTGTGTGAGATATGGTCGAATTTTGAATATGTTTTTTAAGTGTATGTAACATGATTTTGAGACAGATTGAATGTGGGGAACAAAGGACAGTTCAGAATCAAAGATGACACCAAGGCAGCGAGCTTGTGGGGCGGGGTGGATGGTCGAGGTATCAACAGTGATAGAGAGATCAGATTGGTAACTGTTATTGGCCGGTGGAAATATAATTAATTCTGTTTTAGAAATATTAAGTTTCAGGTGGCGAGATGACATCCAAGATGAAATGGCAGAAAGACATTCAGTGACACGGACCAATACAGATGGAGATAAATCTGGAAAGGATAGGTAGATTTGAGTATCATCCGCATACAGATGGTACTGAAATCCAAAAGAGCGGATTAGTTTGCCAAGAGAGGTGGTATAGATTGAGAATAGCAGAGGACCTAAGACAGAGCCTTGTGGTATTCCAACTGATAGAGGTAGCGAAGAGGAGGCAGAATCAGAAAAACGAACAGTAAAAGAGCGATCAGATAGGTAGGAAGAAAACCAAGAAAGAGCTGTGCCCTTAAGACCTATGGATTGTAGTGTTTGTATGAGAAGAGAGTGGTCAACAGTGTCAAAAGCAGCAGAGAGATCTAGAAGAATTAGGAGTGAGTAATGGCCTTTAGCCTTGGCAGTGACAAGATCATTTACTACCTTAGTCAGTGCTGTCTCTGTGGAGTGTTGGGAATGAAAGGCGGACTGAAGTGGGTCCAATAAGTTGTGTGAGTTAAGAAAGTGTGTGAGGCGGGTGTAGACAAGTCTCTCAAGTAGCTTGGAGGGGCATGGGAGCTGGGAGATAGGATGGTAATTTGAGAGAGTACTAGGGTCAGAATTTTGTTTTTTCAGAATGGGAGTAATCACTGCGTGCTTGAACAGTGATGGAAAGTTGCCAGTAGAGAGAGAGAGATTGCAGATTTTAGTTAGGGTTGGGATAAGCACAGGAGACAGAGCTTTACTGATTTGTGAGGGTATAGGATCTAGAGGAGAGGTAATAGAGTAGGAGGATGAGAAGAGTGTAGATACTTCATCTTCGTTTGTGAGATCAAATAGGTCACTAGCTGAGGAAGAGCATACTATTTCATTTTGGATCTTATCAATCTTGTCCCTAAAATAGGAAGCAAGATCAAGTGCACAGATAGTAGCAGGTGGTTTGGGTGATGGAGGGGTAAGAAGCAGTTTAAATGTATTAAAAAGTCGCTTTGGGTTAGAAGCTTGAGCAGAGATTAGAGATTGGAAATATGTTTGTTTGGCAGTGTCCAGAGCAGTACGATAAGAGTTGTAGATAGTCTTATATGTGAGGAAGTCACTTGGAGTATGAGACTTTTGCCACTGACGTTCAACTTTACGCAAGAGTTTTTGTAGATGCCTTAAGCTAAAATGCCATGGTTGACGTCTAACGCTACGCGGTGTGTGATGGGTAGCTGGAGCTACTTCATCGAGGGCTTTTTCTAGAATCTGATTTAGGTGTGATGCAGCAGTCTCAGGAGAAGTGAATGTAGAAATTGGTGAAAGTTGTTGTTGTAGAGAGGTAGATAGTTGTTGAAGGTTAATGGCATTAATATTTCTACGGGTTTTGGGTTTAGGTTTGGTTGATTTCAATGATGTTGATGTAATGGAGGAGAGTGTGCAGGTGATAAGGTTTTAATCTGAGAGAGGGAAAGGAGCATTAGTGAAATCAGAAACTGAGCATAGTCTGGTGAATACAAGATCAAGACAGTGGCCCTCCTGATGAGTAGAGGAGTCAGTCCATTGGGAGAGGCCAAGAGAGGATGTTAAAGAGAGTAGTTTGGAGGCATGAGGAGATTGTGTACTGTCAATGGGGATATTGAAATCACCCATAATGATGGTGGAGATGTCTGAGGATAGAAAGTGAGGGAGCCAGGCAGAAAAGTGTTCCAGAAATTGTTGAGGTGGCCCAGGTGGGCGGTAGATAGCAGCAACTCGCAGAGAGAAAGGGGTGAAAGTCCTGATAGAATGCACTTCAAATGATGTAAATGTGAGTGAAGGTACCTGTGGGAGAACTGTGTATGTGAAAGATTGGGAGAGTAATATTCCTACCCCACCTCCTTTACAATTACCAGGCCTGGAGGTGTGTGAGGAGTGTAGGCTACCATGTGAAAGTGCAGCAGGGGAGACATTGTCTGATTGTGTAAGCCATGTTTCTGTTATTGCCAGAAGGTTGAGGTTGGTTGAAATAAAGAGGTCGTGGATGGATGTTAGCTTATTGCAGACAGAGCGTGCATTCCATAAGGCACATTTTAGTGACTTGGATGGTGAAGAGAGGCACACAATGTTTATGAGGTTAGCTGGATTTATAGTTCGTTGTGGGTGTGGCATGTGGGTTGGGCCTGGATTTGGTGATATGTCACCAGCTAATAGAAGCAGCAGGATAGAGATATAAATATAATTGTTGGATTTGTCCGAAAGATTTTTATGGCGACAGGTTGTAAATATTATTTTCATTGTGTATAGATAAGTTAAAAGCTCATGTGTGTTCATAAGTGGAGAGTAGATTAAAGAGGCAGCAATATGTACAGAAGGGTGAGCTGCAGGAAGAGTAAAGGATGTAGTAGCCTTAGAGAGGATTCCATGGAGTGAGATTATAAAGTTTTTGATACATTGTCTTTTTTTTGTATTTGGAAAAAATAATTTTTTCTAAGTAATGGGTTTGTAATTACCTGGTCTTCAATGTTATTCAATGTTTTTCAACTGTTATTTAACTGTTCAGAAAGCACACTTGGTTTTAACCACTTAATGCATAACCACAACACGCTGCTACCCTCAGCAAGCTGCCCTAAGCCTGAATGTTAAGAAATAGTATGCCTGATTAAGACCCTAGCTTACATCTGAGCCAAATGGTCAGCTGGTTGAAATGCAGATTGATCAGTGGATATATATTGCACTAAGTTTAAGTAAACAGGCAGTATGGCACTATAAACTATGCTTCAGTGATCCCCATCCAAACACAGGTCATGACTATGGCTAGCAAGTCAAAAAAGATTCACAGACATTTAAACAATACTAATTACAAACATGTACAGCATTAAACACATACTTTAAATACACCGCTAATTTTGCATTAATGCAACTATAGATTAGGAGTTGTGGTTTGCAGGATGTCAAATAATATCACATACATTTCCTAGACAGCTGATGGTGCATGGGGGTTATGTGGGCGGTTCAGCGTATCCGGACGCAATCACTTTGGCGACATGCCTGCGACACAACATAGTCTTTTTAGTTAAACGTTACATTTCTTCTGTACGTACAAAATCAGGAATGCATGTGCCCTGCGACTGAGACGCGTAGGTAAAACATGGCGCCACTGCGTTCGACAATCGTCGCTGCGTCAGCCCCAGTGTGCATTTTGTCTGGTGACATCTAAGAGACCAGCCTAAAACAGCTGGCGAGGATCGGTCTTCTTGGACAGACACGTTTGCATGCTCCCCAGTTTACATTGCGGAACAGTGGAAAAACATTCACAACCGGATGATTCATCAGGGTCTTCCACCGACAGTTTCCAAGGTATGAATTGAATGTTGTTTTCGAAGATGCTCCACCCAATGAACCCTTCTCTAGGCAAGATTTATATAGAAGACGCGGGGACTCCCCGGTAAGACCTGCAGAATATAATTTGAGTCCTGGCTCTGTCACGTAAAGGTCACATTCATGGGCGCCATAAAGATTTATCTTCTGATAGAAATGTGTTTTTCCCCCAGCTCTATTTTTCCACTCCAAAAACAATTGGTATTTTAAAGAGGCTATTTTGTCAAAAACGTCAAGAGGAGCGTATTGTGGCCAGTGTTACTTACTCCCACACGGGAGAGGTATTCTCCTGGTGCCGAACAGCTAAAACCACAGTGCAAATAAATTTTAATGTGCTAAATTTAAAATATATGTGCAGTTAGGAATGTATATTTAATGACCAAAGTACTTTACCTGCCCTGGTGACCCAGTGGGGACAGCGACTCCTCAGGTGGGGACCGTGACTCCTCCGGTGGGGACCGCGACTCCTACCCTTGATATTTCCATATTTTGTGCCAAATGGTGGTCTCTTCTGGCAGCCGCACTTACAGGGGGCTTTGTTAGGGACTCTGGAGGCAAAGTGTCACACTGGAGGCCAAAGCATAGTGACTCCTTCCTGAGGATCTGGCCACCATTCCCTCCTAGAGGTGATTTCGGCTTACGGAAGAAGCCTGATGCTGAAGGAGGTCTCCTGGACGTATATTAGACAGGAGATTTACAGATCCCATCTCCCAGCACAAACTTATTCACGCCAAGGTGGGGAAGGGACTGGTAGGTCATGGACAGTGGGGAAGAAACCCATCCTGTACCACTAAGGGGATGGGTGTGAAATCATCTATGCATAGTCACATACTGTATGTGAATCAGCCTGGATTGGCTGAAGGGGCTAGGGCTGAATTACCTCTTACCAACATGTTTGTACAGTACAAACTGTATATATATATATAGGGATACGTTTAGACCCATTCCATATATATAGTATCTTGAACGAATATGTCACGTCTACCGCAGAGGGGTGTGCAGCGGCCTTTGTAAAGACTACTGTTAAGCAAATAATCACTATTACGCTTACAAGGAGGTGCTGCAGCAGCTAAACCAACACCCAGAAGTAAGCAGTCCCAGATACCGGTGAAGGAGCTTGGTGGTGACAGGGACTCCTCTACTACAACTAAGGCCGATTCATTGGTGCGAGTAATTCAAACAGAATGACGCCGTTCACGTAGATGATCAATTATTTGCAACTGCGCATGCGTTCAGTGATCTAGCAACCCCTACGGTGCATGCGTCACCCGGAGTCTACGCTCAAAGATTCTGCTGCGATCGGGACAGATGCAGATGGTATCAGAAATGAGACGGAAAATGGCATTCTTGGGCAATGACTGGGAGATGCCCAGAAGTGAGCGCATAAAAATGATGCCCCATAGGCGTGTTATGGGAGTGTCGTGGGCGTGTCAGTAAAAGACACTGCGCTCTGAGGCGCACACCCGCAGCCACAGTGGCCATGTTCAGATGGGAAAAACGCACCTTCCGCAGGGTTGGTGCACGTGCCGATGGTCGGGTGCGATGATGTGCCGATGGTGACCAGTGGCATCACTAGGGGGGTGCGGGGGGTGCGGCCCGCAACTGGGTGTCACCCTTCAAGGGGTGACACCAAAAAGAGCCGCACTTACAGCCGCACCCCCATCCACAGATGCATCCGCACCCCCTTTCACAATCCCCGGCCCAGCACCAAACGCCGCAATCAATAACCACCGCACCCCAGATGACTCCATGAGCTTGAGTCCACGCTGGACAAACTCACTGACAAGCCCACAGTGACACTGGTGGTTAACTTTGCACTCCACCACTAGATCGTACATACTGTGTCCCTGGACGCTGGGCGCAGTGACTTCACGCCGCGATGATGTCATCTCGTACGCGGCACGCCGGCTCCGCATTGGTCATTCTGGAAGGGAGAAGTAGGAGCAGAGGAGACTGACCCCTGCGGCTGTGCCAAGAGGAATAGGACCTGACCCTGCATTAAAGGTTGGGGAGATACTGCTGGCTGGGGGTGCGTGTTGCGGAAGTGCTCTGCATTGCATTGGCCTGGGCTGGCTGATCTGGTGTTGGCGTCAGCGGCCAGCTCCTGTCCGCTCTTATCCTGGGTAACCGGCGGCCGAGATGGAGGCGTGCACTGACCTGTGCTGGTGCCTGAAGAGGCTCGGGGAGAGACCAGAACGGCTACTGCTGCCAGAAGGGGAGGAGGTGAGGTGCCCTGATTCCACAGCACGCTAAGGGCCTGATTCAGAGCCGCTCGTAAGCGGCCGCTCATTCGTTCCGACCGATGTTCGCACAACTGTGCATGCGTACGGATTTTAATACGCATGCGTGAACCAGTCAGTGCGGCCGAAAATCGTTTGTTCGCTAAATAGCGAATGCCTGCTATTTTGAGTGACAGAAGGAGGCGTATGTGGGTGGTAACAGGGGAAGGTGCTTGAAAACTGGGAGTGGAGATCAGAACGCAGGCGTGCTTAAAGGTCAAAACGGGAGTTTTATGGGTGTGCATAATTAATACAGCAGCGTCATTAACCACGTCACTTGGTTGATTTATAGTCAGAACTGCTCACAAGATTGTGGTAGTAAAAACCAACCAAAAGAATAGCGAGCAGTTCATACGCTGTTCGATGTACTCGATTAATCTATTAAATAGCGGACATGATGTATGGTGCGAGCGGCCAGGGGGCGTCTTTTTCAAAATTACGACCGCAAGTTTTGTTCGCTCGTTCAGACATAGAGACGTGAACAGACCGCAAAGTGCGAACGGTTCATTTGAATAGCCACCCCTTTTTAATGAACGAGCGAGCGCAAATAGCGTCCAGCTCTGAATCAGGCCCTAAGTACCTTGTATCCTGTTGTAATGATGATGGGGCAGGCTGTGGTGTAATACTATTACACAGCTAGCACATGTTTATTACCAACTGCTGTAAAACATGTCTAAATATATTGTTCCTCTCCCCATGTCTGTACCCCTTCTGCTCTCCTGTGTACTCTGCCCTCCCACCCCTGTGCCCTCTGTTCCCCTCTCCCCATGTCTACACCCCTTCTGCTCTCCTGTCTACTCTGCCCTCCCACCTCTGTGCCCCCTGTTCCCCTCTCCCCATGTCTGTACCCTTTCTGCTCTCCTGTGTACTCTGCCCTCCCACCTCTGTGCCCCGTGTTCCCCTCTCCCCATGTCTGTACCCTTTCTGCTCTCCTGTGTACTCTGCCCTCCCACCCCTGTGCCTCCTGTTCCCCTCTCCCCATGTCTGTACCCTTCTGCTCTCTTGTGTACTCTGCCCTCCCACCTGTGCCTCCTGTTCCCATTTCCTTCTGCTCTCCTGTGTACTCTGCCCTCCCACCTGTGCCCCCTGTTCCCCTCTCCCCATGTCTGTACCCTTTCTGCTCTCCTGTGTACTCTGCCCTCCCACCTGTGCCCCCTTTTCCCCTCTCCCCATGTCTGTACCCTTCTGCTCTCTTGTGTACTCTGCCCTCCCACCTGTGCCTCCTGTTCCCATTTCCTTCTGCTCTCCTGTGTACTCTGCCCTTCTACCTCTGAACCACCTGTTCCTCTCTCCCCTGTGTATTCTGCCCTCCCACCCCTGTTCCCCTTTCTCCATGTCTGTACCCCTTCATCTCTCCTGTGTAGTCTCCTCTCCCACCTTCGTGCCGACTGTTATCCTCTCCCCTTCTGCTCTCCTGTGCACTTTGCCCTCCCACCCCTGTGCCCCTTCTCCCCATTTCATTCTCAGTGCAAAATATGCCCTACAGCGTGTTTTTACGTGCTACAGACAGGCATTAATTGTGATGGGACCCAGAAACTGTCTAGTAGGATCCCAACTTTTTAAAGTGAGGAGTTCCCGGGACCCACATATTTTTTATTGCTCTGTGCTATCACTGAAGTTTCAACATAATGTGAACTGAGAGAAGTGAATTAAAAAGTGGGGAAACCTTCCTGGGGCATAATTCAGCACGGATCGCTAATGCGGTAGCAATCTCTCACGCAGTTCTGCTGTGAAATTATGCAAATATGAGCGATCGCTATGCCGCAGCAGCACAAAATAAAGACGCTCACTAACCTTTACTCACATCCGTAATACCATGCAAGGGTGCAAAAATAATTTAGGCGTTGTTTAAATTGCCTAACTATAATGTAAATGTTTTTTCATTTTACCTGTGCATATGATATTGTAATTTAAAGGTATAATGGTAATTCTGTTTATTTAACTACTATTGCCATCGCATTTAGTAATCCACAGGAATTATGATTTACATGTGAAAAAAATGCAAAACATTACTAAAGATTCGGTGTGGTGAGGAATTCCATGGGGGGGGTGACACCAAGAGCTACCACACCGGGTGACACCAACCCTAGTGACGCCTCTGATGGTGACGTATTTAGAATCGCCGGCGGTGTAACAGAACTACAAATGTATCACTCAGAGGATGATTCCAATACTCACCAATTAGGTCCCCCAAAATTTTGTCCATTTAAAAAAAACCTGTCAGTGACTTTTTGGGAGGTTAGGTGAGCGAGCAATCTGTAATAGCCTGGGAAAGAGATCGTCATAGACTGTAACTTACAGTATACTGGTGGAGCTGCTGGAGAGAGGACCAGTGTCAGCATACTGGGGAGTACCCCTTTATGTTATACACAGATCATTGTGCTGTTACATAAGGGCCCAGTTATCATTCATCGAATTTACACAGCGATCTGGGCACGATAGTAGCGCCCCATGATCGCACTGCAGAATGTGATTACATTGACGGGATGTGTTATAGAGCACCTGCGGTGACAGGGGCTACGAAAAAAGCCCACCCCTGCGATGTGCCCCGAGTGCTGCCGGGGCTACTGCACATACACAGCGCCCATTTTCCTGAGGGTTCCGGCTAAATGCGTGATGTGTAGCCCATAGGCTACAACAGGCTAACGCCATATTCAGATGGCGGTAGCTGCGGGGGCCAATCTCCGGAAATTGGTAAATATGGCAGTATCGCCTCCCCCATAGAAACCTATGGGGGCTGCGGCTGCCGGTGGGAATGGAGGGATTGCAGCAGGTTTCGGAGATACGGTATTTTGCTACGGTCCCTCTGTGATACATCTGGGGGAAACTTAATATTTGCGGATAACCCCTGAAAACGGTGTTTTGGGGGATTAAGAAACATATATAGAATGATAAATGGGCAACACAATACTTAGGGCTGTATTCAGAGGCGGCCGTACGGTCTATGACCGCATGGCCGCCTCGATGTTTGTCTAGTGCGCATGCGCACGAGGGAGCCGGCTCCTTCGTGCGCATGCGTGAGACCCGCTACGACCGACAGCGCTGGTCGTAGCGGGTCTCTTTCCAAAGGGGGTGAGCTGTCGATGTTGATTGACAGTTCGCCCCGTTTGGAAGGCGGGCCGGGGGGGTGGCAGCCCAAACGGAGGCGTTCCCATGGGAACGCCTGCCGTTTGGGGGAGGCCCCACTGACATCACTAGTGATGTCAGTGGAGAGCTTCCGGCTCTGACAGAGCCAGAAGCTCCCCGGGGCTTACGAAAAGTGAGACCCTACCCTAGGGTATCGTCGTAAGCCCCGATGGTCGCGATGGTCTCTGACCATCGTGACCATCACCCTAGCGGTCGTTAGAGCTGTGGGTGTTAACCCACAGCCTAACGACCGAAACAGAGGCGGCCGGTCAGGATGCAAGCGGCCGCCCAGTTTCTGAGCGACCACTTACATCCTCCGACCGCCTCTGAATGAGGCCCTTATTCTGCACACAGGAGGAACAGTTTGGTTTCTGTGTCAATTCAAGTGTCTCTGAACATTCTAGATACCTGCCAATATTAGGAGACCCCCCCCCCTTGATACGGAAGTCTGAGTCCTATAACGACACAACACTGTATACAGGTTGATGACAAGTGCTTCAGTTATTATACTGTACTTGGAGTATTGAAGTTTGGACCCATTTCAGCTTTTCCTTCACAATACGGAAGATTCTGAACTTTAAGTTCCAACTTGCGCAATTGCTGTGATGCTAACTGCTGGAAATGAGTTGTTCTACATTATATCCTGAGGTGCCTTAATGCTAAATAGCTATTTAATTCACAGTTTGGTCCGCATAGTCATGATCTATGAATAGAGAACACCAGCCTAAACTCACTGTGTTATTTTACCGTACTTCTAGCTATGGTTGGATGTTACATCATTTTTATATGTGAATCCCGGTCATATCCCACTTTACTTCCTTTGTATGTAACAGTCTGGTTTCTGTATCATTTGTGTTTGGAGTTTGAAATTGATTGGGCAGGGCGGGGGGAGGGTCTCCCAAATCTCCCCCTCTCCCCAAAAGAGGGCGAGTATCAAGATTTGGGTAGACGACACCAAGATCAAAGAAAGTACCTTTCTCATAAGTTGTCACCCTTCAAAAACCCCTCACACCAGCAGAGCCTAATAAGGGGGTGTTACAATAATTTTGTCCATAATAACTAATGAGAATATTAAATTTAACTTTTTATTATCATCCATAAAATTATCCGATTGTTATATTATATAGGGGGGGGAGGTTTTCACCAAAAAAATTAGAAAATATTTTTTCAATTTGTTTGGCCATTCTGAGAACCTGTTACAACGGGGGCGGCCATTTCTGACAAATTCCATGAGAATACAACACTAAGGGGGTCATTCAGACCCGCTCGCGAGCGGCAGTATGCTCGCAAGCGGGTCGATGTTCCCCACTGCGCATGCGCACGACGGAGGGAGCTCTGTCGTGCGCATGCGCGAGACCCGGACTGCGATAGCCAAGCTGTCGCTCCGGGTCTCGCACCAAAGGGGGCGTGCTGTCGATGTTGATTGACAGCACGCCCCCTTTGGTGGGCGTGCCCGGGGCGTGCCTGCCATGGGAACGCCTACCGTCTGAAGCCGGCCCCACTTACATCACTAGTGATGTCAGTGGGAGTGATTTGGGCTCTGATAGAGCCAAAATCACTCCAGGGCTTGCGGCAGCGAGACCCTACTGCAGGGTCTCCGTCGCAAGCCCGATGGTCGCGATGGTCAAGACCATCGCGACCATCATCATGGACGCTCGCTATAGCTGTGGGTGGTAACCCACAGCTATGCGAGCGTCCATGAGGACGCTCCAAAAAAAGGTAGGAGGGCCCTGATTCAGAGCGAGCGCTCTGGTCAGAGCGTTCAGCTCTGAATCAGGCCCTAAGGCAACATCATGATATATGAGGGTCTGGTTCTAAATGAGCGGATATAATGTGTTCTAAAAATAAATATTATAAATGGCTTCTCCACTATATGTAGATGACAGGTATATACCCAACTGTCACCATTTAGATAGGACAGACCTGGTTCGTGGACCTCTAAATCAGGGGTCTTCAACCTTGGCCCTCCAGCTGTGTGGAACTACACATCCCAGCATGCACTGCCACCTTTTTGTCATAACAGCATGCTAAAACTATGGCAGTGCATGCTGGGATGTGTAGTTCCACAGCAGCATGAGGCCCAAGGTTGAGGACCCCTGCTCTAAATGGTTGCAGTTTTGTCCAAAAATGAGACTCTGGGCCTGTTTCAGCATGGATCGCTATTGCGATAGCGTATGCAGATGGTCGATTGTTGCGTACTGCGTATGCATCGCAGTGCACGTGCGCGAGTTAGCATTGCGTCGCTCTGCATTCACCTACGCAGAAACAAAGCCATCGCAGACAGCGGAATGGGACGTCAGCTTTTGGGGGGTGGTGACGGGGGAGTGGTCGGAGAAACGCAGGCGTGCCTGTCCGCTTGGACGCCGTTGCATGGGCGTGCATAAATGAGCCACTGCGACGGCATAGGCAGCATCAGTACTCGCTGCGTGCGACGAGGTTAGCGGTTTCTGAGTAAGGTCAGACCTGTTGTAATTGTGCGTGAGGGGCCGATGTTACTCGGTGTTCCCGAAAAACAGCCCCTGAACATTATACTTCCTTCGCCAAACTTTACAGTTAGCAGCACACATTTGGACGGGAGGCATTGTCTAGACCCGGGATGGGGAACCTCGTATACGGCCCGCAAGATGGTTTAATCAGGCCCAGTCGGCTGTGGCTCTCTACCCCTCAGCGGCAGCAGAGTCGGAGCAGCAGCCACAGTCATGCTGAACGCGGCCCCGGAGATCAGAGCCGGGTGTCAGGCGGAGGTGCCGGGAGGACTGCCCTGCTCACTGCTCCCACCAGTCACTGCACATCGCCCACAGGACAGCCAGCTGCAGGTCACTTACCAAGCCGCCACTCAGCCCTTCCTCTCTGCAGTTCCAGCAGCCTGGTAGCACTACAAGTCACAGCCTTCCGGATGCCGTGTCTTGTCATCATGCCTCAAGTGCTATTAATAAAATAGCATCTGTGACCGGAAGGCTTCTATTACAGCGCCCTGCTGTGCCTGGCTATACTAGTCCTGTTACTGGGCACCTACCTCTTATCACTCATGCAGGCAACACTGGGACTAAATAAGCCCCGCCCCTTCCTGGGGCCACACTTGGGGACAGGTGTGTGTATAAGTAGGTGAGAGGTGTGTATAAGAGTCTTTGGGACATGTCTCAAAGTGTCCTTTTATCTTAGTGCTAAGAGACATCCTGATCCACCGCTTACGGCAGCAATACAGGATGTCTTCACAACAAAATGTATTGACACAACATTTGCGGCACAGTCTTGTCCCTCTGGCGAACTGTTAACTTTCAGTATTGGATCAGCATAGCTCTAATGCCGTACATAGGGGGGAACATATGCAGTCTGCCCGCACACATAAAACTATAGGGGAGATGTACCAAACCTTAAATAGACATAGAGTTGATCATGTTGTATGGCTCGCGAATGATTTTATAAAAATCCAAATGACCCTTGGCAGAAAAAAGGTTCCTCACCCCCGGCCTAGACCAAGATCCATCTGTCAGACTACCAGATGGAGAATCGTGATTCCTCACTTCAAAAAGAGTCTGAGGCTTGAGAGTGGGTGCCCAGGAAAGGAGTTAAGCCGCGTACCCACTTGCCGATAATAATGAGCAATGGAACGATAACGATATCGTACAATCGCTTATTAATCGGGCATGAATCGGGCACTAAAATGTGGGAGACGACCAGCGATGCGCCCTCCCGACAGATTGGCCATGTTCTGGGATGAGGGAGGGAGCCTACACTGAATTACACATCGTTCGGTGTAGGCACTACAGGGGATCAGGAATGACTGTACCATTATGATGTCGTAATCGTACTGTCATTCCAAGATCGAGTAGTGGATGCGCACATTTACTTCCAGAGGCAGTTTAGAACTTGTTAATCTTGAAAGGAGGACAGACGATTTTCCTGAGATACTGGCTTCAGTGCTATGATCTTGTCTGGCCCTATCACATCACAGAACAGTGACAGTCACTGAGTTCCTCACTACAACCCATTCTACGGCCCCTGGGTGCGACTATAAAGGCCAAATACACTAATTAGAGGGGTCTACAGATACTTTTTGACATGGGAGGCCAAATGTAATAGAGTGAGAGTTTAGAACATGAGAGAGTTTAGCAGTAAGCTCTCACATTGGCCGAGTTTTATCTTCAAAATGGCAAAACCTCTGGATGAGAGTTTAAATCGTGAGAGTTTTTTGAGTCTAATAACCTGCGAGTTTGCCTGTTGTCGGACTCTATTACATTGGCCGAGTTTAAAAAGTGTGATAGTTTACAGTTAAACTCTCACATTTTCTAAACTAACACCCAAGGACATTTGGGATCTTATTCAGACCCGCTCGCAAGCGCCTATGCGCTCGCAAGCGGGTCGATGGTGGGGCACGGTGCGAGCGCAAGCCCCGGAGCGAGAGATAAATTCTGTTAGAGCAGGAAGCTGCCTGGGGCTTGCGGTAGACGAGACCCGACCCCAAGGGTCTTGTCGCAAGCCCCGATGGTCGCGATGGTCTCGACCATCACCTAGTCACTCGCTAAAGCTGTGGGTGGTAACCCACAGCTTAGCGAGCGGCCAGGAGGCCGCTTTTCAAAAGAAAAGCGGCCGCCCTCATTCAGAGCGAGCGCTCGCATTTTGCGAGCAGCTCTGACTGAGGTCTTTGGCCCGTAGTGTATAGTTTGTCTGTAATATGGTTATGTGTCCCTTGCTGTATCACTTTGCATATTCTGAGAAAAACAGTTTACTGTAGGTTGAAAATGCTCAGGCACATTTTTGTTGTCCACTTGAGCTTACAATCTAAATGTTATGCTGGTGACCCTAGGGGTAAATTTACTAAGATGGGAGCTCTATTTAAGAAGTGATGTTGCCTACAGCAACCAATCAAATTCTACTTCTCATTTATCTAGCACCTTCTAGAAGATAATACCTGGCATCTGATTGGTTGCTATGGGCAGCATCACTTCTTAATAGAACTCCCATCTTAGTAAATTTACCCGCTAGGAGACTTGTGCATGATCACCATAGTTCACAGCAAATTGTCGTTATACGGTTAGGGTTATGGAGCATACACACGGTCAGATTTGTCAGATCTGTCAGATGAACAATTTGAATGATTTTGCCAAAGATCTAAATGATTTGAACGATTTTTGACTGCATTAAAATGAATGGAATCATCCAAGTCTGACTGCAAACACATCAGATGTCAGATATCGTTATCTGACCATCGGGAACGCGCATCGTTCAAATCGTTCATCTGACAGATCTGTCAGATTTTCCTTCAGGTATGAACGATTGAACGATTTTTTAAATCGTTATCGTTCAGATGTGAAGAAAAATCTGACCGTGTGTAGGCACCATAACACCTATTCTCCTCCAAACAGGTGAGCGGGTGTCATGTCACGCTGTGTGTAGGTAACACTGAACCTCCGCAGGTTGTTACAGAACAGGCAACTCGTGGTTCAGCACAGGGACAGATGTTCTCATTCCTGAGTCACATTTACAGAGTGCGGCTGCTTCACAGAGCCATGACTTTAAAAGGAAAACTGTCCCTTCTCAATGATGTTGTGTTGTCTCCTGTCTGCCTCGTCCCAATGCATTCCAGGGCTGCAGCATCACTTCCCAGCAGCACCCTGGGCCGGATGAGAGACAGCTCTGCTATCTGCGATTAAAGCTGTCCCATCTTTGCCTAACTCCGCCGGGAACCTGGATTCTTCTCTTCTCCATCAAGCCAGGTTTACTCTCAGATCTCATTCTTGTCATAGTTCGGATGCACAAACTCGCTTATAAAACCCACATTTCCAGGATTCTTTCCGCCACCCCCCCATGCAGTAAAATATACAAAGACGGGACGAGGAGTAAACATTTTTTTTTTTTTTTTTTTTAGCACTAATCTGACTTTATTTTCATCTTTTCTTTTTGGTAATGGAATTTACAGTTGGACGTCGAGCTGTGGTTAAAAATAAAATGATCGGTTGGGTCTCGCAAAGGGGATCTGAAAACAGATCTCGCGTGTCTGCTGTAACGCAGCGCATACACCTCTGACTGACAGAGCAGGATATGTTATGTCTGGTGCTTTGCTGTGTGCTCTGTGCAGAACATCTTGTTTATGCCTTTACTCACTCACCTACTGGGCAGCCACCAAGGTTCAACTGAAGGACCAAGGAAGAGGATTCGGCAAAGATTTTCGAATCGGCCCCTTCTTACCCCTACTACGGCATTTACAGTACCTTCCTGTCCCGTTTTGGATGATGATTAGAGACATTAAATCAGTGTTACAAGTGTTGTTCTAATATTATCTGTTCTATTAGCTACATTTCTGTACCTATGACTGATGCTAAGAGCAATATTTACTAAAGTGCAGGGTTTTTAGAAGTGGAGACGTTGCCCATGGCAACCAGTCAGATTCTAGCTATTGTCGTCTAGATCAGAGGTTCTCAAACTCGGTCCTCAAGACAGTGCATGTTTTCCATGTCTCCTCACAGAATCGCAAGTGAAATAATTAGCTCCACCTGTGGATCTTTTAAATTGTGTCAGTGAGTAATGAACACACCTGTGCACCTGCTGGGTGACCTGGAAAACGTGACCTGTGTGGGGTCCTGAGGACCGAGTTAGAGAACCTCTGGTCTAGATGGTACTAGATAAATGTTAAGTAGAACCTAATTGGTTGCTATGGGCAACATCTCCATTTCTTAAAACCCGCACGTTAGTAACTATACCCCTAAGTGTCATTTAAAAGAATAAGAATCAGATTTTGGGGGTAAAAAAATGTAACTCAATTTAGGATTTTTACAATTAAAGTGTTACTGTGACGATCATGCAGTGGAGGCTGCCATTTATATGTGTGAGTATATACAGCAATCAATTTACTAGAAACTATCGACATAACTGAGGTAGGAGGCACTCTGTGCCTCAGTGACAGCACAAGCTCCTAGTCAACTGATAGGATGAGCATTGGACCACAATGATGGCATTTACTGTGTGTAAGCGATGATCTAATTCACAGGTTCTCAAACTCGCTCCTCAGGACCCCAAACAGTGCATGTTTTCCAGGTCTCCTTATAGAATCGCAAGTGAAATAATTAGCTCCACTTGTGGATCTTTTAAAATGTGTCAGTGTGTAATGAATACACCTGTGCACCTGCTGGGTAACCTGGAAAACATGATCTGTGTGGGGTCCTGAGGACCGAGTTTGAGAACCACTGATCTAATTGGAAGAATTTTAAATTGTGACACAACAGATGTAATTGTTTTGAAAGTGTCGTAAGCATAAAGGTGAAAATGATTTACTAAACACATTAATAGTCATTTACAGACTGTAACGGTGCACAGCCCCAGCGCAAATGGTCTTTTCAAAGTTACATGCCAGCTTTTGCGAGGATGTACCCAGGTTTATAGGGAATCGACGTCATGGCCACCTGTGTCTGTGCAACTTCACCTTTACAGACAGGCTCTGGCCACAACTCACCTGCGTCTGGCTAGCCTCTCCCTAGCACCCAGAAACTCCCACGGAAATTGCATATCTATACATCCAACTTTGTTCTCCGTCTTAAGGCCGTATTCAATTTGAAGCGAAAAGTCAGTTTCGGCGAAAAAGTATCGCGGGTGATGTCATTTCGCCAGGAGGTAACTTTTCATCGTATTCAATATCAAAGACTTTTCGCCTAGGCGGAAAGTCAATGCAATGGACCCGGCGGAAATGTTTCGCCTATGAATAGCAGGCGGAAAAAAGTGCAGAATTGAGGTTTTGGGGTGCAAAGTTGCGGCATTCCTGTGGAGCCTTAAGAAAGTCCCCCAAAGGTAAGCTGTGTCAAAATGTAAAAAAAACCCACTTAAGAACACCCCAAAATAGTACTTTCCTTTTGGGGGCAAAAAAAAAACAAAGTTGGGGGGCAAAGTTAAAAACTAGCGAAATAGACTCCAGGGAGGACCCCAAGTAGACCCCAGGTGTTTTTTTTTAGTGCAGGTGCTTGCGGCAGGTGGATTTTTCACAAAAAAACCTGCTAAATGCTATTCTTCACCACTTATGCAAAGAAGCTAATTAGAACCTATTGAGAACATTTATACCTTCAGCAGGCCTATTCGGGGGTATCCATAGTGATCCCCCATATCTGTGCATCTTTTGGGGGGTGTCAGGCTGATCTCCCCAAATCTGACAGGACTTTTCGCCTGTTTCAGATTCGCCGGGTCCGTTTTCTCGTCCTTTGAAATTGAATAGGGTGAAAAGCTACGTGTGCGCGGAAAGTGTTTTCTCCAAAAACATGCGATGTAGGCGGAAAGTCCGGCAGGCGAAAAGTACGGGACTTTTCGCCTCAATTTGAATACGGGCCTTAGAGCAGTAACCATCAGGACGCATGGGCGGTGCAACTCGGCCGCATGTGCAGACTGAAAACATGGCCCGTTTTGAGAGAAAGCAGAATTATATTCCCGCACCAGTTAAACACTTGATATCTGTTATTGATCTAAGTGGTTTGTCGGGGGTATTAATGTCTTTTATTAGTAAATATCTCTGTAATACCTCTTTTGCACCAAAAACCCGGGTCCGACCTGGGTTTTTTCAGACATGGGCCCTGATTCAGAGCCGGACGCTCTGACAGAGCGCTCGCTCTGAATCCGGGCCGGTCTTTTTTTTTTTTAGAACGGCCTCCTGGCCGCTCGCATAGCTGTGGGTAACCAGAGCCGAAATCTCTCCCACTGACACTCACTCGTGATGTCAGTGGGGCCGTCCCCAAACGGTGGCGTTCAAATGGGAACGCCTCCGTTTGGACAGCCACTCCCCGGCCCGCCCACCAAAGGGGGCGTGCTGTCACTCAACATCGTCAGCACGCCCCCTTTGGTACGAGACCCGGAACGACGGAGTGCCCGTCGCTATCCGGGTCTCGCGCATGTGCACGATGTAGCCGGCTCCATCGTGCGCATGCGCACTGGGCCACCATCGACCCGCTTGTGAGCGCATAGCGCTCGCGAGCGGGTCTGAATCAGGCCCATGGTTCCAACCCAGGTCAGACACCGTTTACACAGCACCATCGATCTGGGTTATTCTCAGGTCAGCCCCGTTCACACTGAACCCAGGTCTGCCCTGCTAACCTTGTGAGGTCCTAAAAAGTGGGAGGTGACTGCTCCACAACCACCAATCAGCTCATTTTAGGCATGACTCAGGTTGGATAACCCGGGTTGCGCCATTTACACTGCACCATTACCCAGGTCCGACCCTGGTAGCTACCTGGGCAGGATTGCCGGGTCACTTGACCCAGGTTATTTTTCAGGGACCCTTTTACACTGAGCTGCGACCCGGGTAGACCCAGCAATAACCCAGGTTTTTGCTCTTGTGTAAAAGGGATATACAGTAATAGGATATTCTTCTTTTAACATATCATGTTGTAGACAGGAGTGCTACTGATGCCCCTTATAGTAAACTGGTTTAAAGGAAAAGGAGAAGAAAGAAGGGGTTTCGTTTTCAGTGCACTTACCCCTAAACTAACACACAATATTTAGTTCTGTGAGTTGATTGTTTCATTAAAACTAGAGATGAGCGGTTCGGATTCTGTGGAATCCGAACCGCTCCGAACATTGGGGATCCGAGTCCACCCGAACCCTGTTCGGGTGTTCACCGCCTGACTCGGATCCCCGTTCGGGGCCGAACGGCGGCCGCCTGATGTCGGATTCTCACTAGAGAATCCGACATCAGGTCTCCTATTGTGTAGGGCAGAGCGCTGTGATAGCGCTCTGCCCTACACAGATACAAACACACAGCCGCCAGCGGCAGCTGTGTGTTTGTTACAGCAGCCAATGAGAGTCACACAGACTCTCATTGGCTGCTGCACGGAGGGAGCCGGCTGGAGCTCACACATGAGTGTGTGACAGGCTCAGCAGAGCGGACGGCGCGGGAGCGGGGAATCAGGAATCAGGTAAGTTTTTTTTTTTTTTTTACTTGTGAAAGTTGTGCAAGGGCCGGGGGCGCTACTGGGGGGGGTCTGCTACTGGGGGGGTCTGCTACTGGGGGGGTCTGTGCTACTGGGGGGGCTATACAACTGGGGGGGTCTGCTACTGGGCGTCCATACTACTGAGGGGCCTGCTACTGGGGGGGGGCTATACTACTGGGGGGGGGTCCGCTACTGGGGGGGCCATACTACTGAGGGGCCTGCTACTGGGGGGGCCATACTACTGTGGGGGCATACTACTGGGGGGGCTTACTACTGCTGGGGGGGCCATACAACAGGGGGGGCCATACTACAGGGGGGCTACTACTGGGGCAGCCTACTACTGAGGGGGGCCTGCTACTGGGGCAGCCTACTACTAGGGGGGCCATACTACTGGGGGGGCTGCTAATGGGGGGCATACTACTGGGGGGGCTGCTAATGGGGGGCATACTACTGGGGGGGCCTGCTAATGGGGGGCCTGCTAATGGGGGGCATACTACTGGGTGGCATGCTAATGGGGGGCATACTACTGGGGGGCATACTACTGGGGGCACTGTATAGGGGACCCTACTACTAAGGGGACTGCATAGGGGGCACCACTGCTGGGGGCATTGTGTAAGGGACACCGCTACTGTGGGCATTGTGTAAAAGGGGCACTACTGTGGGCATTGTGTAAAAGGGGCACTACTGTGTGTCGTAACATAAATAAGAGACACTACTTTATGGTGTAATGTGAATCAGGCCCTATGTGCGGTGTAATGTGAATAAGATTGTGCACTGTGACTCTTTGGGCCGTAGCCCACTATGTAAACAAGTACTGTGATTCTGCTGGCCGTACCCACTGGGTGGGTGCACTACTTTTCATTTCTGCCACTGCTGTGTGGCAATGTGTCATAGATGTGCTTTATACTGTGGTGTCTGTGTCATTGTGCCGCTGCTCTGTCGCTTAGTAACCAGTCAGCTCACTGCAACTTTTGGCCAATAATGTTGAAAACAATATTATAAGCTGTGATATGGTCTAAATTGACTGGAAATTAATGTTATTGAGGTTAATAATACTCTAGGAAGAAAAAAAAAACCAATTTATGTGATTTTAGCTTTTTTTGTCAATTTTTGTAAAAAAAATCCAAATCCAAATCCAAATCCAAATCCAAAGCCAGTCACCGCAGTTTGGCAAATCCAAATCCATAGCCGGACGACGAATTAGAACCAAATCCAAATCCAAATCCGTCAAAAATGGTCCGGCGCACATCCCTAATTAAAACATAACTTTTATTGTTTGTTGACCCTAAAATATATAATTACAGTATAAACCTTCTATCGGATGAGGTGTTGTCATGTGTGCAAACCACTTATCATACTAACTTAAAATAAAGACACTGAGACGTGGATTTGGCAGATAACTTGATGGCGATTTATTGGAGCAATAATAATTTATTATTTATTTAAGGATGTATGGTGGCAAAGAAAGGACGGCCAGAAATCAGCCAAATCTGCTATGCCCACACACAAACAACAAAAGGCATAGCAGGCGTAGATCGCCCAGAGTGCATACACTTAACCATGTAACTCATATCATCAACAAAAGGTAACGCTCAGCCTCTATCTTGACTTCCCACCCGTTTAGGTGGTGATACTGCCCCCCGTTAGGTTGGTACAGCCAACTACCAGTCAACAGAAGGGAGCGCCCTTCAATCATAATTGCACCCGGACTGGTGACCTGCCGTTCTTTCCCGCCACCCAAAAACAAACCCACCACATACCAAAATATATAGGGGAGGGAGGGTGGGGAATCTGGAACAAAGAGGGTTAAGCCCACACTTCAAGCCCTTTATATAATGTTCCTGTTACAAACCCGCCCCTGCTTGCCATAGGCTAACTCCAACAAGTAATTTGCATACATGCCGGCCCCCATCGTAGAGGTTTAAAACACCTCTTTTCTTATGCAATCTTTCGGTTTCTCTAAACCTTCTATCGGATGAGGTGTTGTCATGTGTGCAAACCACTTATCATACTAACTTAAAATAAAGACACTGAGACGTGGATTTGGCAGATAACTTGATGGCGATTTATTGGAGCAATAATAATTTATTATTTATTTAAGGATGTATGGTGGCAAAGAAAGGACGGCCAGAAATCAGCCAAATCTGCTATGCCCACACACAAACAACAAAAGGCATAGCAGGCGTAGATCGCCCAGAGTGCATACACATAACCATGTAAATCATATCAACAACAAAAGGTAACGCTCAGCCTCTATCTTGACTTCCCACCCGTTTAGGTGGTGATACTGCCCCCCGTTAGGTTGGTACAGCCAACTACCAGTCAACAGAAGGGAGCGCCCTTCAATCATAATTGCACCCGGACTGGTGACCTGCCGTTCTTTCCCGCCACAGCAAGATTCTGCTTATAGAACCGCCGCACCACCACCATACCAAGGACTACCCCAAAAACGCCAACTCCTCAAAAAGATCCCCAATAAACCATGACAAACCCTCTGTTAAATGGACCCCGTCAGCCCTATATAAATCAATACAACGAAATTTAATGTTCTTATGGTAAATGATACGGCCATAATTGGCCATCACAAATTTGGCTACTGCAAAGTTAAGTTTCCTCCTAGCTTCATCAATAGCAGGAAAACTCCTAACCCCACGCCAGACCTGTCGAGGTACAATGCAAGACCAAATTCATTTACACGAGGGCCAGGTCGCCAAACCGTTGACAGTATCAACTTGTAATTCTACAGTGGACCTCCGCCCTAAGTCGTTGCCTCCTACCCAGTTAAAATATATGAGTGGCCTATAACCCAAATGTCCTGCGTGTCAAAGAGCAATCCTAAAGGTGGAGGAAGGCAGTAAGGAAAAATGTAGTAATTGTCATAAAACAATAAAATTTTATGGTGTATTAGTGGGATCTGATAGAACATAAGTGAGTATCTGCCAAAAGAAAAATTTTCTATTGGTCGCCGACTTTACTATTTAAAGTGGCTAAGACAAACAGAAGACACAAAGGGGAAGAATGGGTGGGGGGAAATTGGGAAAAAACAGGTGAACTCGGCAAGAGGTAAAATAAAAACCTGCTGAGGGATGGACTATGAATTAAATGATAGAGAATAGCCGAATTGAATCCGTCAGTTCAGGTAAAAATTGTAAAATCCCTCGACTCCCATTGCCAGCAATGGCGAGTAGCTAATCCCGAGTAGGACAGACAGGGGTAACAGACAAGACAAGACAGGACAGTACATGAGACAAGACAAAAAACCAGGCAAGCACAAAAATATAAACGTCACAAGAACACCCTGTGATATGACTTTAAACAAAGGACCTTAACGCTTAGGTCTAATGTAACTTTATAATAACTATCCGATTTCCAACATCCCAGGGCCTTAATTGCTGATGCTGAGAATCCCGCAGCTGCCGCCGAAGTTGCGGCTCTAAACCGAAACGAGTGTGTACCAAAATCCTGAGGCGGAAGGCCTAAACCTGATACACACCTCTTCAAAAACCAACCAAACTGGCATTTGGTAAGCGGAGTCCTGCCCAAATGCATGAGCCATGAACCAGGGACATCCAGCCATAATAATGCGTAGCGCGTAGCTAGTGCCACAGGGCAGGTCCGTTCATCCTTAGACGGACTCAACGAGATCCAGCCTTACCAGCCTGGTCGGTCTTTGACCGCCGTATCCTACACAGCAAAGACCTTACATTGCGAGATATCCGAGAGGAGCATGGTGGCATCAACCCATTTGGAAGATGCCACCAGCTCCGATACCCACAAGGCGCCGTAAAAAGCCATCGAAAACGCCAATTGGATCAGGACCGCATCGTACTCGGTAAGAGAAACTCCATGAACTGCCCCCGATACTGCCGGGAGCAAATGAGCATCCACAGGTTTCCTTCGGTCAGCTACTGGCCGGGAGACCCGTGCCCAACCCTTTAAAGCCTTCATGATCAGAAAGCTTTTTGTAAAGTCAGGCTGTCCCTTCAACTTACTATAAAATGCAATGCCTGCCAAAGAGCGCGTAACAGAAGCCATGGATCTGCCAGCCAAATGGAAACTCCAAATAAAAGAAAGCGTCGAACGATGCTGACTGTTACCTGCCTGCCTGCTGCTATGGGAATAATCTTCCCATTCATTCCATGCCTGATGGTATGCTCGCAATGTGGAGGGGGCTAGAGACTGTTCTGCTAAGCCCTCCATGCCGGCTCGATCACCTGCCAAACATAAGAGGGGCAAAGCACCGCGTCAGCGTCAGCACCAGGAGCCAAAAATCGGAATCGAGCCCACTGGAAACGTGATAACGCATCGGCTATCTCATTCTCAACCCCCGGCACGTGTTTTGATTTAAACATGATGTTACAGCGCAAACATGTAATCACCAGCTGCGCTAGCAAACGCAAAACCAGCAGGGAAGACGCGCGTTGCCGGTTAATCGCGTGCACCACGCCCAGGTTGTCACACTTGATCACAATGCTACGATTGCATAACCGTTCACCCCAGATTTCTAATGAAACCATTATGGGAAAGAGTTCGAGAAGGAGCAAGTCCTTAGTCAAACCCCTTCCCTCCCATTCCTCCGGCCAATGACCAAAACACCAGGAACCATCGAGGTAGCATCCAAAACCCTGTGGCTCCTGCTGCGTCAGTGAATAGCTGCAGCTGGGAATTGTCCATGGGTGGAGACATCCACAACCGGACGCCATTAAAATCCTGAAGAAACGAGACCCAGACAGAGAGGTCCCGCTTAATCTCTGAGGACAAATGGATCAAATGTCTTGGCTTAGTGACTCCAGCCATGGCCCTCTCCAGCTCACGTGAAGAAAAAAAAAAACTCTGCCCATTGGTATAACCTTAACAGGCCCAGGTGAGATTGCGCCTGCCGCAGGGTAATTTTACTGGAAGCTGTGCACTCCGCTATGGCATTGCGCAACTTGTGGACCTTATCAAGAGGAAGACGACAAACACCCGCCGAAGTATCGATCTCGAAACCTAGGAATGACAAGCAAGAGGAAGGTCCCTCAGTTTTGTCCGCAGCAACGGGAACTCAAAATGAAAAAACAGCGCTTGCAAAGAAAACAACAAATAACTACATCTATCTGAATCGGAAGGGCCGACGCACAGAAAGTCATCGAGATAGTGGGCTATCCCATGACCACCACAAGTAAACTCCACGCACCAGTTAGGAAAGTGCTAATTCGCTCAAAAAATGCACATGACACAGAACATCCCATAGGCAAGCATTTGTCTATGTAATATCCGTTGTCCAAGCGAAAACCCATAAAACAGAATGACTCTGGGTGTAAAGGAAGTAGGTGAAAAGCTGACTCAACATCTATCTTAGCCATCATAGCGCCCGGACCATAACAACTAATGACGACCAAAGCATTGTCAAAAAACTGGTACACCACCGAGGAAACCTCAACTGGTATGGCATCATTTACTGACGAGCCTGATGGACAAGACAGATGCCGAATGAGCCTGTATTTTCCTGGAATTTTCTTGGGAACCACACCCACCGGGGAAACAACAAGATCCCTAATGGGGGGTTCGGCAAAAGGGCCTGCCTTACGTCCGACGCCAACCTCAGCAGCCACCTTATCCCTAACAATGTGAGTCAACTCAAACACAGAACTTCAAATTTCTAGTCGAACCCGTGTCGACAGCCCTGCAAATAGATAAACGAAAACCAAAACTGAAACCCTTTAACAAAAATTCAGCATCCTGCAAATCTGGGTACCAACGCAACCATTTCGCCATCGCTTTAACACGGACAGGGGATGGGGCTTTACTTAGCACCTGCTCCTTTTGCAGGCTGTGCAGGCTGCTGCTGGGCACCCAGCTTGAAACATTTGGAAGCTGGGTGGTTGCCACTACATCGCAAGCAGAGGTGACGAAAACAACATTTATGTCCCTGCGTACACGTAGAATTGTTAAAAGCGAAACATTTGCCAGACGCCTGCTGTTGGCCTTGACGAACCCAACTAGTCGCTTTGCCTGCGCTAAGCCCTTCATAGGCAGGATCCGAAGGCTGCGTGACTTCCAGCCACACCTCCACGTCCTTCCACCCTAGATCCAACACCTGTCTACCATCTTGCTTGCGACTAAATTCTCCATCGTAAGCGCGCCAAGCCATGCCCTGGAAGATAACTGCATGCTATGAACTAAATGCAGATACCTGATGACGTTCAGGTGCTCCTGAGGACGCGTCTCCAAATAACAAGCCGAAAAAACTCAAAAAACGGCCAACCAATATTGTAAGATTTGAAAGCTTCCAAACCTATACCGCCATTTGCCCTAGCCGCTTTAAACGCCCTCTTCGTCTTTTCTGTAAGAGCAAAAATATCCACATAATCTCAATGCGGATCTTAGTGCGGCAAGTTGCCCTTAAACCTCGCAACACAGCGGTGTTGTCGCAGTGTACCCCTGTGGAACCCTCCACACCTTTTTCCACTGGCTTACGCTTAGGGGTGCGATGCCTCCGCTTCGAGCGTCGCTTTGCCTCCAATTTCGCATATTTTGCAGTTCGCTTACGCGCTCTGCCGGCACTGTCCGCATTAGATATAGAGGAAGCGAAAGAAGACGTCAAAGAACTAGATTCTGAGAAAGACCCACCTGAAGCCTCCGATGTCTCAGTATCAGAGGAAAATCTGGACGGCCCCTCACTGGCATCCTCGTCAACAAGTTCGCCTTCCTCGACATCGTCCTCTGAAACAGAAGGACACCTGCTGTCGCCTCCGCGCAGGTCGCCTCATATCTGTACTGCCCTGACCAGCGCCCTGACTCAGGTGATGGAAGGGTGTGTCAGCCACTAAACTCTGCTGGACCATACTAGGTGCAAAAACTCTCAATGCTTGCACCAATTGATCTACATCGGACCCCCCTTGAACCCTTGAGGAAGTAACGTTAGCAGACGCGACAGACTGGTTAAGCAAAGAGCCTGCTGGCGGAGATGCTAAGAATGGGGCAAAAATAGCAGCCAGGGTTGACAATGCAGACACGATAGCTGAAGGCTCTGGCTGCACCTCAGTGGGAGGAGGGGCAGCAATACCTGACACTATAGGGGCTGACTGGGCTTGCACCAGCCTGTGGGCACTAGTGGCCACTTAATCCCCGCCCCCAGACATGGAAACAGGAGTCTGATGCAGACTGCCTGCAAAATGGCTGACCCCCCCTGATTAAGCCCTGTTCCCCGCTGTGAGCGGGGAACAGGGAGGCCCCCAGGGTAACTGGACCCTGCAAGCCCTCTAAGTGATCCCTATCCCCCCGCCGGGACCTCCTCCTTTAACCGGAGGATGAGACCCTTATGTCAGACGGGGGAGCACGCGCGTGTGCAGCTGACGCGGCGCGCTCAGTAGAGCCGGGCGCCGACGCGCACTCCGCTCCTGCACAGTGATGGCGCTGGGAGCATCACCCGCCGCACATGCGGCAGGGTCCGCTCCGCGGCTCTGGTACCAAGAAACAGCCGCGACGGGAACGGAATCCGCCGCGTCCACGGCAGAGGCCGTTCCCCTACGTTGGCATGTACCTGGCGTCCTGGCTGCTTTGGCGACAGCAGCAGCAACCGCCGCGTCCGCAGCAGAGGCCGCTCCCTGGTGCCGGCGTGGGCTCTGCTCAGCCGCAGGGACTACATAACGGGCAAGAGGGGGCACAGAGCGGCGGGGACGGGGAAAGCTGAAGAGGTAAGGGGGGGGGGGAGGCAGGAACAGGGCAATAATCCCTGACATTGACAGGCCAGGAAAGTAAGAGTAAGAAAGAAAATGCAGAAAAATAGTAGAGAGATATGTAGAGGAAGAAAGATATGAAGCAGAAAAGTGAATACAAGAAAAACAAAAGAAGAGCAATTAACAGTAATCAAACTAGACAATGGCTAATCTCTGTTACTAACCAGAATCTGGAACAAAGAGGGTTAAGCCCACACTTCAAGCCCTTTATATAATGTTCCTGTTACAAACCCGCCCCTGCTTGCCATAGGCTAACTCCAACAAGTCATTTGCATACATGCCGGCCCCCATCCTAGAGGTTTAAAACACCTCTTTTCTTATGCAATCTTTCGGTTTCTCGAAGAGAAGTATCTGTATTAAAAAATAATAGTAGTGTATAGTATTAGAAAAAGTGATTAAAATCTTTCCACTTTAAAAAGAGTCTTTCACCACTCAACAAACAATAAAAGTTATGTTTTAATGAAACAATCAACTCACAGAACTAAAAATTGTGTGTTGGCTTAGGGGTAAGTGCACTGAAGAAGAAACCCCTTCTGTGTTCTACTCTTCCTTTAAACTTGAAAACATAGCCCGTGCGTGTGCGGCAGCGACACGTCAACCTCCGAGTCAGGCCTGTGATGTAGTGAGCAGGAAGGCTTTGGAATGCATCTCTGAGCTCAATCTGCACTGTGACAAACTTACCCTCCCCCTGCAGGCTTCAAAGCTACTTACATTGATATTTAAAGATAGGCTATGCGGGATAAATGCTTCAATAAAGTTTATTTTAATTATACATGTAATTCTGCTGGCGTTATCGCCAGGGTAATGGGATATCCAGTTATTTTTTTCTGGCATTACTAAATCACATCTAAGTGTCTCTTATTAATTAAGGTCATTTAGATGGACAGGGTTAAGATAACTTAAAAACTAATTTTAAGTGCACCACCCCTCATTATTCTATACACTGTCCATTTGCACTTTGGGACTAAACAAGCTTGCCATCCTATGCAACAGCAATGTAATATTGGTTTCTAGTGACAGATGAATGTCTTCTGTAACCTATAGGTCTAACATCACATTTTATAATATGCCTGAACTTGTCATAGAATTCAATGATTAATCATGTAGGGAACAGCACAGTGGGGAATTAAACCAGAGCGTTTCTTTTTAACTATGACACCCACTAAACACAAAGGTTCCATCAGCTGCCAGACCAGAAACTCAATGTCACAGCCTGAGAGTTCCCAAGTATAATTATTGGTTTAACAACCTCTCTCATGATCTACACAGAACATTGCTTTATTCAGTCACTCTTGCCATACACAGAGAGAGGTTTTTTCATATTAAGCCAAAAGCGCATTTCCACACATGGCCTGTTTTTTGGTCCACATCCTCAGCAGTCCCCTTTCTGTACAAGGAATTATGGGACTGATTCAGCGTTACGTGCTAGTGCACTGCTGAACACAGATTCCCGACATTTGGGAATCTGCGCAAATGCCTGACCCGTTCTGCGAATGTGCAGAATGGTTCTGCGATCCCGCACACAGACTGGCAGCAGACTGTCATTGATTGATAGTCTGCTGCCGTTTGCGGGCAGGGAGTGGGTGGTGGCGGCCTCCGTTTCCCTGAAAACAAAGGCTTGTCGCCGCCGTTGGGGGGTGGGGAGAGACCAGGATTTCCGTCAGCTGACGGAGATTTCCTGGCCTCTACCTCTCATCTGCGGCGGCCGGCTTGCGTGACCCCATGGGTCACCTTAGCCGGCCGATGTTCCCGCAGAGTATCCGATGCTGCATTGGACAACGCAGCTCGGATAAGTAATGCAGCAGAAGGCGTGATGCCCCCTGTGCATTACAATATCTGCAAGGATTGCAACAGCAAAGCTGCCTGCGTACATACATCATATATCTATAGCCTGCGTGCATACATCATATATCTATAGCCTGCATGCATACATCCTATATCTATAGCCTGCGTGCATACATCAGATATCTATAGCATGCGTGCATACATCATATATATAGCCTGCGTGCATACATCATATATCTATAGCTTGGGTGCATACATCATATATATAGCCTGCGTGCATACATCATATATATAGCCTGCGTGCATACATCATATATCTATAGCCTGCGTGCATACATCATATATCTATAGCATGCGTGCATACATCATATATATAGCCTGCGTGCATACATCATATATCTATAGCATGCGTGCATACATCATATATCTATAGCCTGCATGCATACATCATATATCTATAGCATGCGTGCATACATCATATATATAGCCTGCGTGCATACATCATATATCTATAGCATGCGTGCATACATCATATATCTATAGCATGTGTGCATACATCATATATCTATAGCCTGCGTGCATACATCATATATCTATAGCCTGCGTGCATACATCATATATCTATAGCCTGCTTGCAGACATCATTTCTACTTCAGGGTCCATAGGGTATCCACAGGATACCTTGGGGTATAGGTGTGACGTCAGTCGCAGGGCACCAAAGAGTTAAGCTTTCAGCCTCCCAGGATGCACTAGGTCCCCCTCCTATACCCCGCCCCCGGGCCAAGGCACCTCAGTTTAGTTTGGTGCCCGGCCGGAGTCGGGTGCACCTGTTGGAGTGGGGGCTAGAAGAGCCCCTGAAGCTTATTCTTCATGCAGCTGTGGCTGCACATCTGGATGAACAGCATGGACAGTCAGTCCTGACGTCCATGCTGTCTTCCCTACACCCCGCCGGTACCAGAACGCCGGTACTGATCCGGGGATGCTGGTGGGCGTCTGGGGTCACAGCTAGCGGTGACCCCAGATGCTCCGGACCATGGCCGGATTCAAGGGGGACAGAGGTAAGCAGCGGGGTCCCGCGGTGGGTCCCCGCTGATCACATGGTCCTAAGTCCCCAGGCAGGGGGCTCCCTGGGGACTGGCTGCAGCGTGGAGCCAGGCGACCAACCTGCGCTTCCACTACCCCCTGGGACAGCGGACCGCAGCAGAGCGGTAGCGCTGCGGCGTCCCAGGGGTTAAATGCATGCCAGGGGAGCGCGCCTTCCCTGTCTCACAGCCGGCGCCTCCCCCGCTGCACACAGCCCTCTCTGCACTGTGCTGACTGGTCCTGTGTCAGCGCTCCTCCCCCAGGCCAGCTTCTCTCTGCTCCTCGGCGGCCATCTTCTCTGCAACGCATGGTGAACGCTGCTGGAAGTCTGGAAGGAAGCATCGTGGTCTGGGTCCCCCCGCATACCTCTCCTCCGCTGTGGCTCAGGTCTGTGTATGCAGCGCTGTGTCCTACCAGGCCCTGTGTCTGTGTAGTTGAGTGATCAGCGCTGTTAGTGCAGGAATTGTTATTTCTCTGCATTGTATGTGACTGTGCTAGCGCTGCCTGTAACTATTCTTCTCTAAACTGTCAGCTTTATTACTGTCCCTGTTCTTTCTGCTAAAGCCCTTGCGGTGCGGTGCTGCAGGGTGGTCTCTCGCCTATTTAATACTTAATTGGTGAGAGAGGTCACATACGTGGTGCCATCATGTCTGAAAGTGATTTTCCCCTCCGGCTACAGTGTACCACGTGCAAAGTACCGTTAGCGGAGGGGGAGGGTAGCGCGGAGGGCCTTTGCCGGCAGTGTTTGTCCATGGCGCGGCCTATTACGGTTACAGCATCGGTACAGGAGCCGCCCTGGGCTTGTTTCGCTCAGGCGTTAACAGCTTTAGTGGGCCAGTTAGCTCCGCAGCCCGCGTTTACTCCGATGGGTTTGTCCCAGCAGTCTGTGGTGTCGTCACCCATGCAGGGGTTCCCACGACAATTGGTGGTACCCCACAGTCTCCCTATTTCCCCGCTCCCGGGTTCTCAGGAGCCAGCGTGGGTTAACTCCCTGACGAGTTCTTTACAGCACTTGTCGGATGTGTTGCAAGGGGAGTCTGTGATGCGGCCTCATAAAAGGCCGGTGGCGTCTCTGTCCGCTCCTTATGAGGATGACGAAGGGACGTCTGATGATGGGGAGATTCTGGATCCTTACGATCAGGAACCTCTCCATACTAAGGACGCTGATGCTAAGTCCAAAGTATATATTCCTGGACTTATTCGGGCGGTCCGCACAGCCTTGGTGACTGAGGACGAAGTTCCCCCAGCGGCTAAATCTAAGTATGCCTTTTTCAAAGATGTGAAGGGCGATGCCACAGTCTTTCCTCTTTCGGGTCAGTTGGTGGACCATTTAGAGGAGGCGTGGAAACAACCTGGCAAAAGATACCAGCCGCAGAGACGCCTGGCGGTGGCTTATCCGTTCGCGGATAATTATTTTGCTAAGTGTGAATCCCCTCCACAGGTGGATTCTCACGTGACCCGTCTTGTCCGTAGTGCCACATTGCCGATGCCATCCATGTCCTCCCTTAAGGATGCTACGGACCGCAAGGTAGAAATCTGCCTGAAGTCCGCTTATTCCCTTGCAGGGGGGGCAGCACGGCCGGCTATGGCCATTTGCTGGGTTGCCAGAGCGATGGAGCGCTGGGCGGATTCATTAGAGGCTTCTTTTGAATCCGACTGTCCGGCCGAACAAGCGGAGTTGATTGGCAATCTCCGTGATTCGGCCACCTACATCAACGAGGCGGCTCTAGACATTAGTACTCTGGTGTCTAGAATTTCTTCAGCAGCGGTAGCTGCTCGTCGCACCTTGTGGCTGCGATCCTGGAAGGCGGACGCAGATCCAAGAAAGGTCTGGAAGCGTTGCCGTTTACCGGAGAAGTTCTCTTCGGTCCGGATCTGGATAAGATTGTGGCCACGCTGGCGGCAGCCAAATCTGCTTGTCTCCCGTCGGCCGCTGCTCCTTCTGGTTCTGGACCATCGTCCTTTCGGTCATCTAGGGCCCAGGGCAGGCCCAAACCACAGTCGTTTCCTAGACAGGCTGGCCCTAAGAAATCGGTCAAGCCCCGGAAACAGGCATGGAGTACCAGACGTCCGGCCCCCAAGCCAGATGACAAGCCTGCGGCCTGACGGTCCGGGTCTCCCCTTGGGGGATCCCAGGGTGGGAGGCCGCCTGCTGCAGTTCTCCCGGTGTTGGTCGTTCACTACGACAGACACTTGGGTTCTGGAGGTGGTCTCTCACGGGTACGCCCTCTCCTTCCGGCACAGACCCCCGGCTCGATTCTTCACCACGGGTCTACCATCAGACCGGAACAAGGCTACGGAGCTGCGGAAGGTATTGCACACTATGCTCCAGGCTGGAGTTATAGTGCCTGTTCCATTCTCCCAGAGGGGCCAGGGTTTCTATTCAAATCTATTTTTGGTACAGAAACCCAATGGGTCATATCGTCCGATTCTCAACCTCAAAGCACTCAACAAGTCTTTGCGGGTCCCGAAGTTTCGGATGGAGACCCTACGGTCCATCATTCTGGCGCTGGAACCTGGGGACTACATGGTGTCATTGGACATACAGGACGCTATGGCGGTCATGGCGGCTTCTCTGCGGCTGCAAGGAGTCCGCATGTTGCCGTACTTGGACGACCTGTTATTGGTGGCAGGATCTCCAGAGCTCCTGTTACACCACTTGGACCTGACCATTGCACTGCTGCAACGGCACGGCTGGCTAATCAACTGGCAGAAGTCCACTCTAATCCCGTCTCGGAGGATTCTGCATCTTGGAGCCTTATTGGACTCGGGACAGCAAAGGATCTTCGTGACGGAGGACAAGATCTCTGCTTTACAGTCAAGGGTGCGCAGTTGTCTGCACAGCCGCCGGGTGTCCTTACACTCGGCGATGAGGTTACTGGGCTCCATGGTGTCGGTGTTCGACATGGTGGAATACGCCCAGTTTCACTCTAGACCTCTGCAGCACCTGATCCTGTCCAAGTGGAACGGGCTGCCTCAGTCTCTGAAGTTCCAGACGATTGTGCTCACCCCGGAGGTTCGCCTGTCCCTTGCGTGGTGGTTAAAGACGACCCACCTCAACAAGGGACGTCCGTTCTGGGTTCCAAATTGGGTCCTGTTGACAACGGACGCCAGTCTTCGGGGCTGGGGAGCAGTTTCGGGTCCACACTTGTTCCAGGGCAGGTGGACACCGACAGAAGCGGAGCTTCCAATAAATATCTTGGAACTCCGTGCGGTCTTCAATGCTCTCCTGCAGGCACAGCGGTTTCTCCAGGGTCACCCGGTGCAGGTCCAGTCGGACAATGCTACCACCGTGGCCTACATAAACAGGCAAGGAGGAACTCGCAGTCGGGCGGCTCTCGTAGAGGTCTCTCGGATCCTGGTTTGGGCGGAGCGCAATCTTCCGGCCATATCAGCGGTCTTCATCCCGGGAGTGCTAAATTGGGAGGCGGACTTTCTAAGTCGCCAGGACGTTCATCCAGGGGAATGGTCCCTGCACCCGGACGTTTTTCAACTACTGGTGGACAGGTGGGGTCTTCCAGAAATCGACCTCATGGCGTCCCGGCACAACAACAAGTTGCCGGTGTACGGGTCTCGCACAAGAGACGAAGGGGCGTCTCTGGTGGATGCTCTGTCCTTCCGGTGGACGTTCAGGTTCGCATACCTGTTCCCTCCGGTCTCCCTTCTTCCACGGGTAATCCGGAAATTCAAACAGGAAGGAGGGACGCTCCTGTTGATAGCTCCCGCGTGGCCCAGACGGCACTGGTTCTCAGACCTTCAGGGTCTGTCCGTGGACAGTCCTCTGCGGTTGCCGCTACGACCGGACCTTCTGTCTCAGGGTCCTTGTCTTCACCCGGACCTGACTCGGCTGTCTTTGGCGGCGTGGCTGTTGAGACGGCCATGCTGAGGTCCTGGGGGTTTGCCAGCTCTGTGGTGCGTACCATGTTACGAGCTCGGAAACCGTCTTCCGCGAGGATATACCATCGCGTGTGGCATACGTTCTTCCAGTGGTGTCGACCGAGAGGTTATGCACCGCGGGAGTTTCGTCTGTCTCGGATTCTCGCCTTCCTGCAAGCGGGACTAGATCATGGGCTTCGCCTTGCTTCTTTGAAGGTACAGGTTTCGGCCCTATCTGTCTGGTTTCACCGTAGGATTGCTACAATCCCGGATGTGCGCACCTTTATGCAAGGTGTTCTCCGTATTCAGCCGCCCTTTGTTCCACCTGTGGCGCCTTGGGATTTGGCTGTGGTCCTGAGGGCTCTCCAAGGACCGCCGTTTGAACCACTGGGCTCAGTGGATATTAAATGGCTAACAGCTAAGACTGTTTTCCTTCTGGCCGTTGCTTCAGCCAGACGTGTTTCTGAGTTAGGGGCTCTTTCTTGTAGACCCCCTTTCTTGGTTTTTCATGGGAACAGGGCAGTGCTCCGCACTCGGCCCGAGTTTCTTCCCAAAGTTGTTTCCCAGTTTCATGTTAACGAGGAAATAGTTGTTCCGGCCTTTAACTCACCGGGTCTTTCCGTGGGTGAGGCCTCTTTGGATGTTGTGCGGGCCTTAAGGACTTCTGTTGACCGCACTTCTTTGTTTAGGAAGTCGGACGCTTTGTTGTCCTCTATGGCTTCTGTAAAAAGGGTTGGCCTGCTTCAAAGCAAACTTTGGCAGCCTGGATCCGTATGGCTATTTCTGAAGCTTATCTTCATGAAGGCCTACCGGTCCCTCCTTCTCTGAAGGCTCATTCCACTAGGTCTGTGGGTCCTTCGTGGGCAGCTCGACGTGGTGCCTCGGCAGTTCAGATCTGCAAGGCTGCTACGTGGTCTTCTGTCCATACCTTCGTGAGGTATTACAGGTTTGACACCTTCGCCTCTCAGGATGCTTCCTTCGGGCGGCGGATTCTCCTTTCTGCACAGGAGCGTCCCCACCCTTAAAGGATACTGCTTTGGGACATCCCCAAGGTATCCTGTGGATACCCTATGGACCCTGAAGTAGAAAATATGAGATATGGTAAGAACTTACCCTTGTTATCTCTATTTCTACGAAGTCCATAGGGTTCCACAGGACTCCCGCCCTGTCGCACCTGTGCTGCAGATGGGCTTTGCTCTGGTCACCGGTTTTCCGTCTCCCTCTGGTGAGAATGTGATTCTTGTATGTGTCCAGATCTTTGTTCTCTCTCTTCCTTCTCCTCCTCCGGCCTATGGCTTGGTAACTAACTGAGGTGCCTTGGCCCGGGGGCGGGGTATAGGAGGGGGACCTAGTGCATCCTGGGAGGCTGAAAGCTTAACTCTTTGGTGCCCTGCGACTGACGTCACACCTATACCCCAAGGTATCCTGTGGAACCCTATGGACTTCGTAGAAATAGAGATAACAAGGGTAAGTTCTTACCATATCTCATATTATATCTATAGCTTGAGTGCATACATCATATCTATAGCCTGCGTGCATACATCATATCTATAGCCTGTGTGCAGACATTATATATCTATAGCCTGCGTGCATACATCATATCTATAGCCTGCATGCAGACATTATATATCTATAGCCTGCGTGCATACATCATATCTATAACCTGCGTGCAGACATTATATATCTATAGCCTGCGTGCATACATCATTTATTTATAGCCTGCTTGCAGCTTTGCAATTGCGATCCTTGCTGAATCAGGCCCTACTGTATATCCACAATTTAATAAGGATCATTGACTAACCCCCGAGTATTTGGACATGCCACAATATTATTTAATCTCTTTGTCACCAGGAACATACATAAATCCTCTGCAAGACTGCAGGTTCCAAATGTGACTACAGATAGTGCAAGAATGTCCTGCAGATGTGTCCTTACAGTTCTTTGCTGCAGTCGAGCTAAAAAGCCCCTCTTGGCACGCTAGGTCCTGTGAGGCTTTCCTAGTGCTCAGCTCTTTTTTTGCATCTTATTTGGCAGAAAATGACTAGGACGCACCAGCAGACTGCTGATTAATATATGTGACACTTGTGTATATGTGTGCGACTGAGTCTCTGAATCTGTATACGAAGTGCTACAACGTAGAAGACGCAGCTTTTTCCATCCCCAATGCGCGGGCTCTTAGTCGCGGTATTTTTTCCGAAAATACCGCGACCAGAGTGCGGATGGGATCCGCAGGGACAGAGCTTTATCGCAAGCTCTGTCCCTGCAAGGGATTTATAGTAAATCCCTGTGATATTGCCTGAATTCGCAATGCGAATTCACTCGGTAATATCACACTACAATCCGCATTCAATATGCGGATTGTAGTAAATAGAGCCCTGTGTCTTGATGTATACCAGAATAGGCTATTCAAATATACAGGGAATATCTTGTGCTACTGTAACTTTTATATGTAATTATGGGGTCTAGTTACTAAGCAGTGTTAGGAGACAGAGTGAAAAGTGATAAGGTACCAGCCAATCAGCTCCCAACTGTCATCTCACAGGCTGTGTTTGAAAAAATGACAGTTGGGAGCTGATTGGCTGGCACCGGGATGTAGTCTGGAACCCTACGGTCTAAATGCCGACCGGCGGCTTCCAGACTACTTTATCCCGACTAGGGCCGAATAACAGGCATCTAAATGTAGACGCCTGTAATTTGCCCGACTTCGGGAGACCGGCGCCCGGCATCCCGATCGAGCGGATGCCGGGCGCCGCAGCGGACAGCCGCGGGGGGGGAGGGTTAGGTTTATGGCTCCCGGGGGGGACTTAGGATTAGGTACCCCCCAGGGAGGTTAGGGTTAGGCTTGGGGGAGGGAGGGTTAGGGTTAGGCACCCCCCGGGGGACTTAGGTTTAGGCAGCGGGGAAGGGGGGGTTAGGTTTAGGCACTTAGAGGGGGGGTTAGGGTTAGGCACAGGGGGGGAGGTTAGCGTTAGGCACCCTAAGGAGGGTTAGGAGGGTTAGGTTAGGTTAGTAAATACCTTGCCACCGGCGGTAATACATATCACACCCCTGGCACCTTATCACTTTTCACTCTGTCTCCTAACACTGCTTAGTAACTAGACCCCTATGTATTTACCCCGTAACGGTTTTATTGTTTGTAACAATATACAGTATCTATGGTAAAGTCAGTAGCTTCAAGGTATAGATATAGCTGTCCCACTTATTTATATGTTCATCCTATATAGGTTTGGTTAGGGATCTATTGTATTATTCCATTTCTGATTTATACCACTATTACATGTGGTTTATTTCCACTCTTGTCCCTCTTTTTCCAGAAGTGCCAATAATTGGTTCAGCGGCTCAGATATTATGCCGCGCCTCGCGTCACTTCTTATATACTCTGTCTCAGTGAGGTCTGATACTGTATATATTGGCACACCTAATAAATCCCGATATCCTCTTTCTCCTATTCCGCTAAGTATCACGGCAGAAACTCCCTCCTATTTATAGTGCCTCTTTATCAGTGGCATAAGTGGCGATTTCTGGTTCATCACAGTCACTTAAGCCCTCATATGTCTCACTCGGTATTTCGCATAAACTTAATTTCAATAATATATATAGTAACACAACGTGCGCTGCATATGATAGTGCATAGGCCGGCGCCAGCGTGTGGAACGCCGATACGCGTTTCGCCAGGGGCTGCTTTGTCAAGGCAATGCAACCGGAATGTAAACCCTGTCCGGTTCTTATACTCTCCGGTTAGTTCCTATTCGTCAGTTTATAAGTCCTCCGTTCCACTTCATTTTCATTGGCTTCGATTTACCTCCTTAGTTCTTTCTGTTATCTGACGTCACAGGGTTATCTATTTTCGGATCCATTGTCCGTTAATAATTATGTTCTCATAATTGGTTTCAATGACTGTTAATTAGTATTTTTAGATACCGTGGAAATCAAATAAGCTTTTCATATGTATAATCCTATACAGGTTGAGTCTCCCATATCCAAAATGCTTGGGACCAGGGGTATTTTGGATATCAGAATATTCCGTAGTTTGGAATAATTGCATACCATATTGAAATATCTTAGGGATAGAGCCCAAATCTAAACACAGAAGGCATTTATGTGTTATATACACCTTATACACACAGCCTGCATTTATGTGTTATATACACCTTATACACACAGCCTGAAGGTCATTTTATACAATACTTTCAATAATTTTGTCGCTCAAACTTTGTGTACAAACATGAAATTCATTTATGTGTCATATACACCTTATACACACAACCTATAGGTAATTTTATACTTTATTTTTAATAATTGTGTGCCTAAATAAAGTTTGTGTACATTGAACCATCAAAAATAAAAAGTTTCACCATCTCAGTCATGCTAAAAATATTCCGTATTTTGGAATATTTGGATATGGGAGACTCAACCTGTATCATGTATTACCGTATATGAAAAGGATCTGATATATTAATGGATTCATATGCTATTCCCATGTTTTTATTCTGAGTGGGCTTGATTAGTATATCCATCATTATGTCCTCATGCCTGATAAGTATAAATCTAAACTCCTTCTCATAATGTACCTAATAAAATAGGTTATTTGGATTTACTCTCTGACAATTATGTAGACGTAGGGGTAATTATGTTATATCCCTCATCCCATTACTTAATCACCGTGATTATTATATATATATATTATATATACAAGTGTTGCATATCAAATGAATCAGCACAGTCCTAGATGCATTTTCAGCAAAAAAAGACGCCCAGCGCTGGCAGAGTAGCACGGTACCCGCGGCTCACTCACGCCAGGCAAGTCGCGCTGCGGGGCGTTTTGTGGCTAGATGTATGAGGACACATCTCTAGATGCTAAAATCTCAGGGTCATGCTCCATTATTATATACTGTTACATTTCCGTCCTAAAATATATCTCATGTTTTGAGCATAAGGGAACGCCGTGTTTATTATATTGATGCTTGCCTGCATAAAAATGAGCTCTCTCTTTTAAAGTGCAGCTGGTTGCTGACAAAGGCGTCCGCTAGTGTAATTATAAAGTGAGGCCCATCATCGCCACCTCTGTCCACGTGTAAAAAAAAAAACTTTCTGTGGGGCGGAGGGTAAACTGCTAAACTTAGAACGGGCAATCTCCAGCCACAATGCAAAATCAAAATATTTTTTATGTGCATGCAGTGGTAGGCTCCATTAAGGTGCTGAACCCACAGAGAGAGCCATCCGCCCAGCTCAGAATATTGCAGCCTCCGCTATCAGAACACGCTAATCCATGCATGCACTCATACAGACCGCCGGCACATTTGTGCAAAATATATTCTAATGACCTCCCAACACTGAATTTGCCCGGTGAGGCCGCAGAGGCGCTGTTGCGAAGCTTCTCTGTCTCAGTTACGTACATAACCCTAGTGAGTGCCGTGTCCCTCCAGCACTGGGTGACATGGTGATGAAAGTTTCAGCATAAAGAGCTATAGATCTACTTTCTGCCTATATGTCATCCTCCAGTAGGTGGGAAAAAACATTGTGTCCTGAATATCTCGTCGCTCGGATGATGTCACTCAGTAATTCCGTCCACACTGGGTGCTTGCCAGCAGGGCCCTCTCTGGGATACACAGAGCCTTTATGAACTGAGCGTTTGGACAGGACAGGAGCTAGTCATTGTGCCTGGATGGTTTTATTCCCCCCCTTTTTCTCACTTTCACTCTTTTCCTTGTCTTTCAGTAGCCAGACGTGAGACGGATACACAGAGAGCCCAGATCACAGCGGTTGTCCCGAGGGTCAAATTTTCAGGAAAAACTTTTAGGAAGCAGCTTCTGGCAGAGTGTCCCGGGGTGTGCGGCCAGCTGTCTGTGTCTGATCCTGCCAGGGCGAGGGCAGACAGCAGTCGTGTGTGAGGATACGCTAGGAACATTCAGTCTCAGTCCCGGACGTATCTTTCAGGGATTAAAGGAATTACGCAGCATTTTTTCATTTTTCTGTCTGTGGGATTTGTGCAGACTCCATGACGGGCAAATGCGGAGATAGCCAGTGCGTGCCTGATCCAGAGATGGACGCACGCCCAATTACAGAGCGCATCTCATTTGTGTTTTGCGCAGCGCATGATCTGGAACTGTGCGCTCAGAAGAGCTGCGTCGCGTGTTTCTGCATCTGGCTCTGCATGTTCTGCCCAATCAGTGGTTGGCTGGACAGGACCTCCGGGAAATGTTTGCTGGATATTTTATAATGGGACACAACTGGCAGACTCTTAACAATCCTATTAATACATTATAGGGACATAACCAGCCATCCAGTGAAAAGTAAATTTGTAGTCAACATCCTCCCCAGATCCCCTGGTTTAGGAGGATTTTTCACCAGGAGATCTATCTACCAACTCCTCTTCCTGTGCCAACAAAAAGGGAAACAGCGGTGCCAGGGGCAGCACTTGGCATCGACGCAGGTCATGGCATTAGTTCTGCCAATGGGGACTCGGGGCCTGATTCAGATCCGGTCGCTAGATGCGATCGCTCGCACGATGTGTATGCAAATTGCGAAGGCAGTGCTATCGCACAGCAATGCATTAACACACCCAGTATTTCTTAGACAGCAATCACATACTGTATGCAGACACCCACCAGCCTGTTTTAAGACGCCCACTTGTGCACGTCATGTCCAGGAAGTGTATGCAACCATCGGTACATCGGGTAGCATCGCTTGAGGTTGACCATACCCTGCCTCAAGCACTGCGAGCACTTCAGTGTAAAAAACCAGCCAGGTAACGTGTACTATGACGCTGTCTTATAATTATGCACGCCTCTAACACGCCGTTGAGATGCTCAGGCACGCCTGTGTTTTCACCTCCACTCTCCCCTTTTTTTAATGGCCACCTCCTGTTGCCACCTACAAACGGCTTCCCCTGTCACTCACTCTGCTGGGCTGTCCATGTGCAGCGAGCGAATGCATTGTGAACTTTCGCTAAGGTATGCGCATACACACTGCGATGCATACGCATCCGCACCATCGGCAGCAGCAAGAGTATTCATCTTAGCGAGCGGGTGTGAATGAGCTCTTGATTGCGCAGAGACACCTGTTAGAGGAAGAACTGCTTTCAGATTTCCTGGGATGTCAATGCGGAAGTAGGGGAGACTTGGTAAAGCGCTGACAATTGCCCTGATTCAGAGCCGGACGCTCTGAATCAGGGCCCTCCTCCATTAAAATGGAGCGTCCTCCTGGACGCTCGTATAGCTGTGGGTCACCACCCACAACATATACGAGCGTGCAAAAAGATGGTCGCGATGGTCTTGACCATCGCGACCATCGGACTTGCGAGGGAAACCCTGCGGTCGGGTTTCCCAGCCGCAAGGCCAGGAGTGATTTTGGCTCTATCAGAGCCAAAATCACTCCCACTGACATCACTAGTGATGTCAGTGGGGCTGGCTTCAGACGGTAGGTGTTCCCATGGGAACGCCTCCGTCTGGCAGGCACGCCCCCGGCACGCCCACCAAAGGGGGCGTGCTGTCAATCATCATCGACAGCACTCCCCCTTTGGTGCGAGACCCGAGCAATGGAAAGCCCGTCGCTCGCCGGGTCTTGCGCATGCGCACGACGGAGCTCCCTCCGTCGTGCGCATGCGCAGTGGGGAACATCGACCCACTTGCGAGCGTACTGCCGCTCGCGGGTCTGAATGACCCCCAATGTCCCTGATACCCCCAGTTCTACTACTTTGATGGGGTATTGACTTAAAAAAATTACGTCACTTAGTTAAGTCCCTAATAACGGCAATTCTTAAATAAGATCTTTGTAACGACTTCCCTCATGACTTGCCAGCAGGGGGCGCCCTGACCCATTCTACTGAGCAAGGTGGCTCTGTACCTGTAACTCCACTCACCAGCTGCTCTCTGTATAAGGGAGTGCAATGACTGACGCAGAGGGCGGATTAGGGGCAATACATATTCTTATCCTTATATCTGCCATTGCACGACTACGTCTACAGGAAGCAGCGTACAAGTCCCATACACACATGTCCGCTTTCTCGAAGGTCAGGATCTATCCAGGACTCCAGGAAAGCAGGGAAACCTCCTGGTCCCTGTACAGCTCACAGGTTAAGCAAACGCAGCGGGGGGCTTGAATACGGAATTCATTGTGAATGGACGATTGTGCTGCGAAAAGCATCCACACACACCCCCCCCTGTACTTATCACTTGGATCATCCCAGTGGAAAGTCCTGGAGGGGAGATGATAAAGGGAGGAAAGTATGAACCCAGGGCGGGGTAATCACAGTACAGCGTCACACTTTCAGGCTCTCAGTGACGAGCAATCACCGGCAGCATCATTACACAAGTTAGAGCATCCTAATCCCAATCTCCACCTGTGACACAATTCTCATCTCAATTTATGGCAATAAAATTCCGAGTTATTAATGATCTAACTATTACCCAATTACGAATATGATCAATGTAATCAGTTACACAAAAATTCCTGCTATGTACAGATCTGTCCTTATACTCCTAGGGGTAAATTTACTAATATGGGAGAACTATTAAGACAGGGCTCGGCAAATCCCAGGGGCCAGGTCGCCATGGCTACCAGATTTTGCTGCCTGGCTACCAGATTTTGCAGTGAGGAAGGAAGCAGATCCTCATCAGCTCTGGCAGAGATTCGTCCCTATAGTATTGCGGTGTTCATATCGTGCACAGGAGCGCATGTGCTGAGTGTTGTCTGCAGTGACTGCTGTGCCTGTGTCCGTCCCGGCCTGCACTGACTCCTCCTCTCCATCCTGGCCTGCTCTGATCCCTACTGTCTGTCCCAGTCTACGCTGATCCTCTTGTACGTCCCGGCTGTCTACTGTCTCCTATCTCCAGCTGCATAGAGCTCTCTGGTAGTAGGGTCTATGCGTGGCCAGGGATTGCGGAGCGGCTTCAGAGGGATAGTGGTGTGACCACGAGGGGAAGGGGGTTCTGTTGTACTTTCTGGCACCATTATTTTATGTGAAATGTGGTCCGTTATTACTGGAGGGTGGGGGGTGGAGCAGGGGAGCTGTGCAGAGCAGTGAGGGGGCACCGTGTTACTATATCCATTCAACTGCAACCATTTTGTGGACTAGTATAGTGTGTATAACACACAGCTGTGCTCCTCACTCACTTCTGTCATTTTTTGGGGGGACGGTGGTCTGGCTCCTACACTTTCATCCTGTCTCCTAGATTTTAGAAAATTTGTCAAGCCTTGTATTAAGAAGTGATGTTGCCCATAGCAACCAATCATATTCTAGTTCTCATTTATCTAGCTCCTTCTAGAAGATAAAACCTGGAATCTGATTGGTTGCTATGGGCAACATTACTTCTTAATAGAACTCCCATCTTAGTAAATAGACCCCCTAGTCTCGATACACCATGCGGCGCGAGACGCCTGTTCCCATGTTACTCAGCATATTAGTCGCAATCAGATGCGACAAACAGACTCACAAGACTGCGCTGATTCATTTTATATGCGGCACTTGTATATCTGTGTACGTCTGAGTCTGTATATATAGTACAGCAGAACTTAGCATAAAAAAAAATATAGAAACGCCGGCAGTTGCATCGTAGCACTTTGTATACGGATTCAGACTCAATCGCACACAGATGTACAAGCGTCGCATATCAAATTAATCAGTGCAATTAGCAGCGTAAACACCCGGTTTTTCCGCCTTTGGCGAAAACGCCTGTTTTTTGCAAAAAAAACAGCGCCATTTTCAGAAAAAGAAAACGGCGAAAACAGCAAACAGGCAAAAATGGAGACAAAAAACTGGAGAAAAGTTTTCTCCATTCCAGAACAGGAGAAAAAAAATGCTAAATCCATATTTTGGGGTAAAAAATGTGGGGATTTCTTTCAGAACCCTTTGGACACCCCCTAATGATAAATTACTCAAATAATTTTTCGTAAGTTGTGAAATGGTGAAAGAAACACGTTTTCGCGGCTAATTGAACACGGCCCTAAGACGCATTTTTAGTACAAAAAATAAAACACGCCCGGGACCTGGTGGGCAATGAAGGACTGTTTGGAGCAACTGCAGCAATACTGTACAAGGACACATCTGTACTATATGATGAGCATTGTTTAGCTGTGTTATAGGTCTGAGAGCCTTCTTATAACCGTTCTAAATCGCTAGATGCTAACTACTATGGGTCCTTAATGACTACCATAGACATCTCAAGCACCAGGTTGCCTATGACCTAGAGTTCCTGTTTTTGTGACTTATTCCCTTTGCTTTCTATGAATGCGTGGTCATACCCTGGGTAACGGGTTGGGTATGAAATGCTGATGGCCGGGAAGCCGTCTGACTAGATCCCGGCTGGGACTGGTAAGTACCCTAACCCTCCCTTAGTGGTGCCTAACCCTAACCTCCCCTCGGTGGTGCCTAACCTTCCCCCGGGGGTGCCTAAACCTAACCCCCCTTCCCGCACCCTAAACCTAACCCTCCTGGGGAAGTGCCTAACCTTAACATCACCCCAGGGGTGCCTAAATCTAACCTTCCCTCCCCGCTCCCTAAACCTAACCCTCTCAGGGTGGTGCCTAACCCTAAGCCCCCCCGGGGGTCCCTAAACCTAACCCCTCCCGCGCAGCTAAGTGCTAACACTGCCGGGCTTACCTTGTTAGGGAAGCCGTCTGTCTAGATTCCGGCGTCGGGATATATACGGGCGTCTGTCTTTAGACCCGCGTCTGTATTTAGATGAGGAATCAGTATGTTTGACCGCCGGACGTGAGCCCGGCGATTCAAATCCCGACGCCGGCAGCCCGATGGAGGAGATCCCGACAGCAGAGGTAAGTTTACTATTCCTAACCCTCTCCCCTCCCTAACCCTAAATCACCTTTTGGGGTGCCTAACCCTAACCTCCCCCTTAGTGCCTAACCTCCCCCCGTTAGTGCCTAAACCTAACCCCCCCTCGCTGCACCCTAACCCTCCTGGGGGGGTGCCTAACCCTAACCTCCCCCCTTAGTGCCTAAACCTAACCCCCCTTCCCCTAGCCCAGTGTTGGCTAACCTTGACACTCCAGCTGTTATGGAACTACATAACCCAGCATGCACTGCTACAGTTTTGCTATTAGGGCATGCTAAAACTGTAGCAGGACATGCTGGGATATATAGTTCCACAACAGCTGGAGTGTCAAGGTTAGCCAACACTGCCCTAGCCTAACCCTAACCCTCCACGGGGGGGGGGGGGGGTGCCAAACCCTAAGTCCCCCCGGGGGTCCCTGAACCTAACCCCCCCATTCCCAGCTACGTGGATGCTTACCCCCGGTGCTGGACGATCGGAACAGCATCCTGTCGGAGTTCCAGCGTCGGGATTAACATAGGTGTCAGTATTTTGACGCATATGTTAGATCCCTTGCCAGGATTACACTGTCGGTATTGAGACCGGCGGACGCTCACAACTACATACCTTAGAGGACGGAATTTAGTCAGACGGCTTCCTGGCCGTCTGCATTTTGACAGTATCCCTGGGTAACATGGGGTTTAGGTACCATGAGTCCTGGTGAATCCATGCTAGAAGTCTTTCTACAGTCATCCACCAAGACCAGGATGGCTTGTACATAGGCAGGTTACACCATATTGTTTGGGACGCTGGCCTTGTTCATACTGATAATGGAAATGAATCACAGAGATTATAACTAATTGCTGTATACCTTTAGATTACATGCAGTTTATACATTCAACATGTTCATGTAACATTTTCATTGTCTCTTTACAGTTACAAAATGAGCATTTTTAGTTTGAACTTCCTAAATCTGGAGTCTTTTTGATGAAAACATTAAAGTTTTTGGGGAATAATCGTGATGAAGAATTTTCAAGAGGGCCGCTGCCACCCGGACAGGTATACTTAGTGAGCCAATCACTGAAATAGAATCTAATTACCTAGCTGCAAGCAGAAAGGCTATCGGTATAGCCGGACGGTAACGGTACCTGAACTTTTGTTCCATTTCTTTAGGCTAAATGTTGGTAGCAGACTACAATAACTAAAAATCAACTGCACAGTAAGAACCTGATATAGAGTCATTCCGCATCTATTTGTCCGAGCTGTCCTGTCTACCCGCTTGTGAAAGAAGCTGTAATCACTATCCGCGCGGACTTGGGCCAACCCTATCTTTGGTGCAGGAGGTCTGTCTGAAATCAGTCAGTTCTCTGTGTACACATGCCTCTCAAAAGCACGCAATTCCACCTACACTCATGTGACGCGTGCAGGGCACTCTTATCCTAATTGCAAATACTCAGATGCTTCCCAGTGACAACCACTGAGTTGCAATGCAGCCGAGATTCGCCCGTAGCTGCTCAGTGTTGTGTATGCAGACTCCGGTGCATGTGCTAAAAATTGAGATACATGTCCATAGTTTTCCCGCCAGACCACGAGCAGGGCACTGAGGGTGCGGGCAGGGAGACTCTACGCGCACCAAAGGTGCGTGAGCTGCCTAAAAGGGGGCCTCATCGACTGGGGAGGGGCGTGCCCTTGTGATAGCCCCCAATTCGTCACACTTGGGGGCGTGCCCATCACTTACGGAGGTGCTAAGCTTTTCCCAAGCTTTCCCCTCCTTGTATAACGGCAACTTCAGGATGCGGCGCCCCCCTCTGCTGGGCCTGTTACGGCGCCCAGGGCACGTGCCCTGCTCGACCCCCCCTAGTTACGCCACAGCTTACAAAAATGAGCAGCTTAGGGTTAGGCACCCCACCGGGAGTGTTTGGGTATGAAAGGGGGGGTTAGGTTTAGGCACCACTAGGGAGGGTTACTGTAGGGAGAGGGGAGGGTTAGGCTGCTTACCAGGCTTAGGGTGCAGGAAGGGGGGTAGGGTTAGGCACTAGGGGGAGGTTAGGGTAAGGCACCATTAAGGTATGGTTAGGGTTAGTGTAGGCAGAGGGCAGGGTTAGGGTTCTTACCAGCCCCAGTCAGGATTTTGATCCGTTGGTCTTCCACTGTCGGTATTTGATCTGGCCGCTGGGATTACATACCGATTCCATAAAATGAATAGCCTGGTCCCCTGAAGACAGGGGCGTCTTAAGAGAGGAGGGGGCCCGTGTGCAATTCCCGTGCGGGGCCCACTCCTCTCTCCACGGTGGCCGGCAGCCGACTAACGCAGCTTGCCAGCCATCGGAGTATTAGTAGACTCCGGGCACTAGAGTGTGCCCAGACTCTACTGCGCATGCACAGAACACCGGAAAAATGGCCGCGGCTGCCATTTTCCGGTGTTCTGAGCAGCACTGACACCCGACGCAGGACCACTGACAGGTGAGTTTAAAATAATATGGGTGCAGGGTGTGCGGTGCGGGGCCCCGTGTGCCCAGCACACACTGCACCCATTATAGATACGCCACTGCCTGAATATCAACTGTGTTGAGTGACTGTAAGGCTGAGACAGATCTTAAAGCGACTGTTATATTATTATTGGAGAAAACAAACAAAACTGGACAGAAGTCTGTATGCAGCATTTCCGTTTGCAAAGCTCAGAAGATTCAAGTTATAATTACTAATACAGTACTAGTGGATCTTCAAGGTCGGAATCATTTCTGTCTTAATGCCCTCAAAGTTTATATGACCATTAGTTTTTAATCCATGCGGGAGTGACTCTTATTTTAGCTGTACAGACTGCATCCTTTCATGACAATTTGAGCTTGTCGCCTAAAAAAAGGGCGGTGTGGTGGCAACCAATTAGAAATGTGCTTTCATTGTCAAACTTGAAGTACATTAATGAAACATGATTGTTGATTGGTTGTTATGAATTACAGCCAGTTTGACCTTTGCACATACATAACCCTCATATATATGTATATTATTACTACATTATGTATAGACGTGCTCCAAAATAACTCACTTGCAGCAATTACGCTGGGATCAGATTGTGTGACTCACAGTCCCGTCTTGGACTATCCCCGACACTGTACTCGCTTATCACAGATCCGGCTCACCCGGTGCCCAGAATTTGAGGAATTTCTACAAAACAGATAACACAGAAATTTGAGAATCTGACTCTGGTCTCGAACAATTTCATATATTTCTGTGTTTATATGAAAATCTTCCTAAACTCATCTGTTAAGCAGCAAACATGTTGCGTACCATAAAAAGCAGAAATGCCTGAACACACCCTGATCATATTTGTGTCTACACAACCGCCGACATGTGTCTGAAATACTTATCGCAGGTTAAACTTAAATACCTTGTACAATTGTGCAGATACGAGTGCATGGAAAAAACAACCAATCAACTACTATAACATTTCTGGGAGTCCTCCCTGCATAGACAGCCCAACCACATCCCGTGTGTCAAGACGCATTTCGCTGTGATTCACGACATTGTGGCCACGCCTAACGCTGCAAAATGCAGAGGATCTCTGGCTGTGATAATCTGATCCAGGTGCCCCTAGAACCTACCTCTTTAGGATCTCTCAGAAGGGGGTGTCCCACAAAGTCAGCAATGATGTCAGAAACTTGGAAACATTGCTCAGCTATTGAGATGGGTCTATAAGCTAAAATGGCAAATGATAGCATGGGCCATTTAAACACACATTTGTATTTCCGTTACCTAGTAGACTGCAAGGAATTCATTCAAACCTACGACACTTTGGCCCTCATTCAGAGCCGCTCGCAAAAAAGCGAGCGCTCGCTCTGAATGAAGGCGGCTGCTTTTGTTTTGAAAGCTGGCCTCCTGGCCGCTCGCTAAGCTGTGGGTTACCGCCCAAAGCTTTAGCGAGTGACCAGATGATGGTCGCGATGGTTGAGACCATCGGGGCTTGCGACGAGACCCTTGCAGTAGGGTCTCGTCTACCACAAGCCCCAGGTAGCTTCCTGCTCTAACAGAGCAGGAAGCTCCCTACTGACATCATTGGTGATGTCAGTAGGGCCACCTACAAACGGCAAGCGTTCCTACAGGAACCCCTCTGTTTGGCCGGCCATCCCCCCACCCCACCTACAAAACAGTGCGAGCTGTCGATCATCATCGACAGCCGCCCCGTTTGTAGCGAGCCCCAGAGCGAGTGAATTTGTCACTCACTCCGAGGCTTGCGCAAGCGCACTGCGAGCGCAGCGCGTGCACAGGCCCTCACCATCGACACGCTTGCAAGCGGGTCTGAATGAGGGCCTTAATTCTTCTGGGCAATGTTTCTCTGCTTCCTTACAATCTATTGTAGAAAAAAAAGGAATGGGGCGATTCCCCCTTCTCTATAGAATTTCATTTCTAAGTCGCTTAGCTTATATCAGTACAGAACCATGTAAGAAATCTCAACTACAATCAGGGGCAACTTGCTGAAGTCTAGTTTACCGGCACTAAAGTCAGAAAATGTACTTCTCAAATTTTAAATGGACCCAGTTTGTAGGAAAAGTCTACTTGAAGTCTACACATTTTCTTTATATACACACTGGCACTAGTCAAGGTCCGGGAGATATTAGGCAGCGGGTGAACACCCAGTTCTTGAAGCTGATGTTTGGAAGCAAGAAAAATGGGCGAGCGAAAGGGTCTGAGCTACTTTGACAAGGGCCAAATTGCGATGGCTGGGGGACTGGGTGAGAGCATCTCCAAAACGGTAGATCTTGTGGGGTGTTCCCATTATACAGCGGTTAGTACCTACCAACAGTGGTCCAAGAAAGGACAACCAGCAACAGGGTCATGGGTGCCCAAAGCTTATTGATGTGCGTGGGGCATGAAGGCTAGTCCGTCTGGTCCTATTCCCACAGAAGAGCTACTGTAGCTCAAATTGCTGAAATAAGATAATGTTGGCTATGATAGACAGGTGCCAGTACACACAGTGCTTCACAGCTTGCTGCATATGGGACTGCCTAGTCGAAAACCAGAGGTCCCATGCTGACTCCTGTCCACCGACCAAAAGCGCCTAAAATGGTCATGTGAGTGTCAGAACTGGACCATAGAAGACGGAGGCCTGGTCTGATAAAATAAATCACATTTTGTTTTCACATGTGGACGGCCGGATGCGTGTGCCTCGTTTACCTGGAGAAGAGATGGTACCAGGATGCACTAAGAGAAGGTGGCACGCTGGCGGAGGCAGTGTGATGCCTTGGGCATATCCTGCTGGGAAACCTTGGGTCCTGGCATTAATCTGGATGTTACTTTGTCACATATCACCTACCTAAATAATGATGCAGACCAAGTACATACCCTCATGGCAGCGATATTCCCTGATGGCAGTGACCTCTCTCAGCAGGATAATGCGCCCGGCTGCCACACTGCAGACACTGCTCAGGAATGGTTTGAGGAACATGACAAGGACATCAAGGTGTCAACTTGGCCTCTAAATTCCCCAGATCTCAAACCGATCCAGCATCTGTGGGTTGTGCTGGAGAAACAAGTCCGAGGCATGGAGGCCACACCTCACATCTTACAGGACTTCAAGGATCTGCTATCGTCTTGGTGCCAGATACTGTACCACAGTATACTGAACCTTTGGTGGTCTTGTGGCATCAATACCTCGACAGGTCAGAGCCATTATGGCGGCACGAGGAGACCTACACATTATAAGGCAGGTGGTTTAATGTTATGACTGATAGGTGTATATTAGGGGTGAGCGGGTTCGGATTTCTGAAATCCGAACCCCCCGAGCCCCCCCGATCCGAGTCCGATTCGAGTCAGGCTCGACTTTTCCCGCCTGACTCGGATTCTGAAATCGAGGCAAAACGTCATCATCCCGCCTTCCGAGTCTCGCGGGTTTTGGATCCTATATAAGGTACCCGCGTCGGCGCCATTTTCTCACTCGGCTGTGGACAGTGAAGAGGGAGGGTGGGAGTTAGGGCTGGCTGGACTGTGTAGTGTAGTGCAGTGTAGTGTTGTGCTGCGCTGTGCTGCTGTTGCCCATAGGGGCTGTGTCCACTACTTCAAAGTCCATAGGGGCTGGCTGTGTTGTGCTGTGCTGCTGTTATTAATAGGGGCTGTGTCCACTGCTTCAAAGTCCATAGGGGCTGGCTGGACTGTGTTGTGCAGTCAGTTGTCCATAGGGGCTGTGTCCACTCCAAAGTCCTGTGCAGTGTCCCAGTCCTAAAGGGGTGCTGTAGTGTTGTCCAGGAGGTGCTCTATCCATCAGGGGTGCTCCCCCCAAGTGCTAAAAAATAAATATTTTTTCTGTGTTTGTGAATTGTGTGCGCAGTAGCCGCATGTGCATCAACAAAGTAGTGCCAAGCGTGCGCCTGTGTCATAAGTAAAGGGCCGGCTGGCTTGACCGTTAAAGGGTGCTGTAACCACCAAAGTACACTCCAAACCAAATAAAAAAAAATTTCTGTGTTTGTGAATTGTGTGCGCAGTAGCCGCACGTGCATCAACAAAGTAGTGCCAAGCGTGCGCCTGTGTCATAAGTAAAGGGCCGGCTGGCTTGACCATTAAAGGGTGCTATAACCCCCAAAGTACACTCCAAACCAAATAAAAAAAATTTTTCTGTGTTTGTGAATTGTGTGCGCAGTAGCCGCACGTGCATCAACAAAGTAGTGCCAAGCGTGCGCCTGTGTCATAAGTAAAGGGCCACCTGGCTTGACCGTTAAAGGGTGCTGTAACCCCCAAAGTACACTCCAGTCCAAACCAAATAAAAAAATATTTTCTGTGTTTGTGAATTGTGTGCGCAGTAGCCGCACGTGCATCAACAAAGTAGTGCCAAGCGTGCGCCTGTGTCATAAGTAAAGGGCCGGCTGGCTTGACTGTTAAAGGGTGCTGTAACCCCCAAAGTACACTCCAAACCAAATAAAAAAATATTTTCTGTGTTTGTGAATTGTGTGCGCAGTATCCGCACGTGCATCAACAAAGTAGTGCCAAGCGTGCGCCTGTGTCATAAGTAAAGGGCCGGCTGGCTTGACCGTTAAAGGGTGCTGTAACCCCCAAAGTACACTCCAAACCAAATAAAAAAAAATTTCTGTGTTTGTGAATTGTGTGCGCAGTAGCCGCACGTGCATCATCAAAGTAGTGCCAAGCTTGCACCTGTGTCATAAGTAAAGGGCCGGCTGTCTTGACCGTTAAAGGGTGCTGTAACCCCCAAAGTACACTCCAAACCAAATAAAAAAATATTTTCTGTATTTGTGAATTGTGTGCGCAGTAGCCGCACGTGCATCAACAAAGTAGTGCCAAGCGTGCGCCTGTGTCATAAGTAAAGGGCCGCCTGGCTTGACCGTTAAAGGGTGCTGTAACCCCCAAAGTACACTCCAGTCCAAACCAAATAAAAAAATATTTTCTGTGTTTGTGAATTGTGTGCGCAGTAGCCGCACGTGCATCAACAAAGTAGTGCCAAGCGTGCGCCTGTGTCCCATAAGTAAAGGGCCGGCTGGCTCATTTCTTAAAGGGTGGTGTAACCCACAAAGTGCACTAGTCTCCAACAAAAATAAAAAATTATTTTCTGTGTTTGTGTGCGCCTTAGCCGCACGTATATATCAATATAACATAAATGGAGGACCAAACTTTCTCCGATAAAAATAAAATAGGGAAAGATCAAGAACCACTTCCTCCTAGTGCTGAAGCTGCTGCCACTAGTCATGACATAGACGATAACGTGCCATCAACGTCGTCTGCCAAGGCCGATGCCCAATGTCATAGTAGAGGGCACATACAATCCCAAATGACAAAGTTCAGGAAAATGACCTTGAAAAAAACATTTAAATCATCTGAAGAGAAACGTAAACTTGCCAATAAGCCATTTACGACACGGAGTGGCAAGGAACGGCTAAGGTCTTTCCCTATGTTCATGACTAGTGGTTCAGCTTCACATGACGATGGAAGCCCTCCTCCCGCTAAAAAAATCAAACGAGTTAAGCTGGCAAAAGCACAGCGAAGAACTGTGCGTTCTAAGAAGATATCACAAATCCCCAAGGAGAGTCCAAGTGTGGTGGCGGTTGCGATGCCTGACCTTCCCAGCACTGGACGGGAAGAGGTGGCTCTTTCCACCATTTGCACGCCCCCTGCAAGTGCTGAAAGGAGCACCCACAGTCCACTTGCTGATATGCAAATTGAAGATGTCACTGTTGAAGTACAACAGGATGAGGATACTGGTGTAGCTGGCACTGAGGAGGAAGTTGGCGAGGAGGATTCTGATGGTGATGTGGTTTGTTTAAATCAGGCTCCGGGGGAGACAGTTGTTGTCCGTGGGATGAAAAAGCCCATCACGGTCATGCCTGGGCAGAAGACCAAACATTCCACCTCTTTGGTCTGGCAATATTTCTATCCAAATCCGGACAACAACTGTCTTGCCATATGTACCATATGTAAAGGTGAAATAAGTAGGGGTAGGGACGTTAACCACTTAGGAACATCCTCCCTTATACGGCATCTGCAGCGCGTTCATAAAAAGTTTCTGTCAAGTTCAGAAACTTTGGCTCAGACCGTAAGCAGTCCAGGGACACCTAAATCCCTTTTTCCTGTTTTATCCAAGGAATCGGTGGATGAGGAGGATGCGGATGACATCTTGCCTCCGTAGAGCCACTTTGTGCAGGGACACATTAATTGCCAGCTTGTTTTGTGGGGGCCCAAACGAACCAATCATTTCAGCCACAGTCATGTGGCAGACCCTGGCGCTGAAATGATTGGTTTGTTAAGTGTGCATGTCCTATTTATACAACATAAGGGAGGGCCCAAGGACAATTCCATCTTGCACCTCTTTTTTTCTTTGCATTATGTACAGTTTGGGGCCTAGTTTTTCAAACTGCCATCCTGTCTGCCACTGCAGTATCACGCCTAGATGGGTCACGTGTTTGTGCCGCCCACTCGTGTCGCTTAGCATAGTCATCCAGCTACCTCGGTGCAACCTTTTGGCCATAAAAACAATATTGTGAGGTGTTAGGTGTTCAGAATAGACTGGAAATGAGTGGAAATGAAGGTTATTGAGGTTAATAATTGAATAGGAGCATAAAAACCCACAAATTCTGTGATTTTAGCTGTTTTTATGCTTTTTTTAAAAAAAATACAGATCCAAAACACAAAACCCAGAACCCAAAACACGGAAGGGTGGTTTTGGCAAAACCAATCCAGATCCAAAACACGAAGAAAGATCCAGATCCAAAACCAAAACACAAAACACGAAAAGTGGCCGGTGCACACCCCTAGTGTATATATGGGTAGAATACAAATTTGTCGGTATCTTTCCACAAAAAAAGAAAACCCCATAAGAAATCAGACTTTCCATTTGATTTTTTATTCAACAGAATATTTTAAATAATAAAACAATTGAAAATGGCATGGACAAAAAATGATGGGACCCTCAGTGCCTGCCCTAGGCATTGGCATCATTGGCAAATGCCTAGGGGCATCCCGATTTCCCAAGCTTAAGGTCCAGCAGTGTAGTGGGATGTTCCGACAGCTACTACCATCAGAGCTCAGCTCCGATTGGGAAGCAGTCACACCTCATGGCTCAGCCTCTAGCAGCCGCCAGCCAGCAACCATCAAGTCCAAGGAGCCGTAAAAAAGCACGGGGCAGGCCGAGGCTGCCGCCTGGCCCTGACTTAAGAGTCTATGTAAGTCAGCTGGGAGAAGCCTCTCCAGGGGAGAGGGTTGCTTGATGACTGAGGAGTGCTGGGTGAGGGGTGCTGTGCTGGGTGAGGGGTGCTGTGCTAAATGAGGTTTGCTGTGCTGGATGAGGCCAGGGGTGCTGTGCTGGGAGGGGTGCTCGATGAGGCCAGGGGTGCTGTGCTGTGAGGCAGGCAGTGAAGGGGGTAGTATGTGGTGCTGTGAGGAGGGTCAGTGAGTGCTGCAAGGTGGGCAGTAACTTGATCAGTTTGTGTGTGTACATATATATATATGCATGCAGGAATGTATTTATAATAGGTGCAGCGAGCCCCTGTATGTACTGTATATATATATATATATATATATATATATATACTGTATATGAGAGATGTGATAGATATGTTAAAATGGGGGCAAATAAATCACAATTTTGTGTCCTCTGCCAGACTCCTAAAGGAAGAAAGTAAAGATAGGTGAGTAAAAATTCAGTATCATGTTTGAAGAGGTGGGGGAGAGTGTCTGTAAAGTGTAGTGTGGTGGGATTATATGCTAGGGGACACCAGCCAAAATCTTGTCTAGGGCACCAAATTGGTTAGGGCTGGCTCTGAGGACCCCTAACCTAATATTTTGTTGCATAACCTTAGAGGCAATCACTGCAATCCAGCGATATCTGTAGCTCTCAGTGAGGCTTCTGCACCTGTCAGCAGGTAGTTTCGCCCGCTCATTCCTGAGCTAACTACCTCCAGCGGTCTCAGGCTTGATGGGTGCCTTCTCCAGAATGGATGTTTCAGCTCTTTCCATAGATATACGATAGAATTCAGATCAGGGCTCATAGAGGCCACTTCAGAATAGTCCAATATTTTGTTCTTATCCATTCTTGGGAGCTTTTAGCTGTGTGTGTTTTCGGTCATTACACTATCCTGTTGGAGGACCCATGACCTGTGACTGAGATGGAGCTTCCTGACAATGGGCAGTATGTTTCGCTCCAGAATGCCTTGATAGTCTTGAGATTTTATTGCACAATGCACTGGACGATAACAATGTATTTTGTGACCCGTACATGCAGGCCGATCGGACGATATCGTCAAGAATTGTCTGTTCAGAGATGTGGCAGGATGACTTCACTGAAAGATATCTATCAGTGTGTACACCCAATATCGTTTGTCCTGCACTACAGGGAAATCGTTCAGCGATATCGTTGGTTGTACAGATCGTCCCGTGTGCACCCAGCAATGGATATCTGTCAGTGTGTACACCCAATATCGTTTGTCCTGCACTACAGAAAGTTCAAGGAAATCGTTCAGCAATATTGTTCATACAGGACATCGTCTCGTGTGTATGCACTTTTAGAGTTAAGCTTGTATCTCTTTGGGAGTTTTCCTTGCCTCTTTTTCTACCACTATCTCTCTATTTAATCTGGGGAAAATTTTCCTCTTGCGACCACATCCAGGAAGGTTGGCTACGGTCCCGTGGACGTTGGCCACTTAACTTACTAATATTTAAAAAAAAAAAATCCCCAAAATTGTTGATTTTTTTTATAAGCAACTTACGTAAATAAGATCTATTTATACCCAATTCAATATAATGTTTTTAACAAAAATTTTAAGTTAGCTATTATTTACATAATGTGTTAATAACCCCCCCATCACACTATTTTGGGGATGTTTTTTTACAAAAATTACTTTATGGTTTAAAAAAATCTGTATACGTGCGTACATACATATAGTATATACACATATATAAATATATATATATACAGTATATATATATATACTGTACATATATTATATATAAAGTGCATTGGTCTGTTTATTTGTCTGTCCGGTTATGCATTTGGAGACCCCTACAACGAATGTGATGAAACCAAAGCGAGGTGGTCCAGTTGGATCCTGGCCAGGTTTTCGGGGGGGGGGTTAGGGTCCCAGTCGGACCTCCTGTTGGTGTACGGTGCAAAAGACCCCCAGGAGGGTTAGGCAAGGGGAAGGGGGGGTTAGAGTTAGGCACCGCCAGAGGGAGGTTAGGATTAGGCACCCCCCCCCGGGAGACTTAGGTTTAGACTGCGGGGAAGGGGGGGTTAGGTTTAGGCACTTGGGGGGGAGGTTAGGGTTAAGCACCCCTAAGGGAGGGTTAGGGTGTAGAATAGGGTTAGTTGTACTTACCTTTTTAGGGTCGGGATCTTCACCCCTGCTGGACTTCCGCTGTCGGGATTTGAACCACCGTCCGTCAATCATACTGATTCCAATTGTGCTTACTGTACCTGTCATCCTTAGGTTCAGTTATATGGCAGTGGATAGGATTATGCATCTGTTTGTCCACATATTTATATTACATTGATTATAAAATAGTTTGATTTGGTGTTAGACCACCAACCTGAGGCACCCCTGCAAGTGTCCCATGGTGCCTCGGCACACAATTTGGGAACCACTGTACTAGGGAGTTGAGGTCCTGGTCGGACCTCCTGTTGGTGTATGTTGGGCAGAACTTTGACCCGGGAGCCTGTTCTGAACCTTCCACTGGATGGAGTTGGACGTAAACTTCACAGAGTGGTAACATTGGATCCCAGAAGACATACTGGGGGGTTGAGGTCCCGGATGAACCTAACGTTGGTGTACGTTGGGCAGAACTTTGACCTGAGGAGCCTGTTCTGGGCCTTCCACTGGATAGATTTGGATGAAAACTTCACAGAGGGTTGGCAATTGATTTGCGATGCCCAACTTAATAACTTGAAGGTTTAAACCCGGGAAAGGTACAATGATATGTGCTAAACAGTTCTTAATATTTTCACATAAGATTGAACTTCTTTTAGGATTACATAACAAGTGTCAAGTTAATAACTGTTGCTGTTTTTGTTTTACAGACACTTAAAATGGACAGGATGAAAGATTTTCCCAAAAATTAACATAATAGCTCATCACGCAGTCATCCGTTACCTCATCATTAAGGGTTTAACACTCACAGAGATCCATGAGGACATGTTTTAGACACTAGAGGAGGCTGCCCTTTCTTAGATAAGGGTTAAGAAATGTGTGGCAGAATTCAAACGAGGGAGAGCCTTGAAGATGATCCCCCGCCCATCATCGTTACCACTCAAGAAACCATTGACAAAATCTATAACATGATATTGGAAGATCGAAGAATAATAGAGCGTTACATCTCCCAGGAACGTGTTCATGCTGTCATTTACAACGAACTCCGAATGACAAAGGTCTCAGCTCGATGAGTCCCAAAACTTTAGTGTTGATCACAAGTGGGAACGTCTCACTATGGCAAAGACCAATCGGGCTCTGGGGCTGATTCAAACCCGCTCGCAAGCGGGTCGATGTTTACCCCCTGCGCATGCGCCGCCTCTGGCGTGCGCATGCGCGAGATCCGGCCAGTGATGGGCGCTTTGTCGCTACGAGGTCTCGCACCAAAACGGGGCGGCTGTCGATTGTGATTGACAGCTCGCCCCATTTTGGAGGCGGGCAGGGGGCGTGGCTGAGGCGTTCCCGAGGGTTTGTGGTTGGCCCTACTGACATCACTAGTGATGTCAGTAGGTGGACTTCCTGCTCTATTAGAGTCAAAAGCTCACTGGGGCTTGCGATGGATGAGACCCTACCACAAGGGTCTCATCGCAAGCCCGATGGTTGCGATGGTCATGACCATCGCGACCATCACTTGGCCGCTCGCAAAAGCTTTGGGTGGTCACCCACAGCCTAGCAAGCGGCCAGGAGGCCGGCACCAAAAAAAAATAAAAAATGCCGCCCTGATTCAGAACGAGCGCTCTTAAAGAGCGTCCGGCTCTGAATCAGGGCCTCTGTTTCATGCAGATCCTGAGAGGTTTCTTCAGCAATCTGTAACCATGGATGAGACTTCGCAGATGAGGGAAAGAGGCCAGGAAATCTCTGTCAGCCGAAGAGATCCTGGACTCTTTCCTCCCCCCCCCCCCCAACGTTGTGAAACGGAGGCCATCTCCACCGCCCCCACCTCCAAACAGCAGCAGACTGTCAATCACTGACAGTCCGCTGCCGCTCTGCATGCGAGCACCCAAGATCCGTACTGCACATGCGCAATACGGGTCTGGCGCCCGCACAGATTCCCATCCAAAGGTAATCTGCGTTCGGCTGCATAAAGCCCTCAAGACAGTCCAGGTTTTAAGGATATCCATGGTTGAACACAGATGGTTAAAGCAAAAGACTGAGATACTAATTAAGTCACCTGTACCCAAGCATGGTAATCCTTAAAACCTGGACCGCTATGTTGTCTTAAAGGACCGAGTTTGGGAATCTCTGGATTACATGTTACAGCCAAGCTTCCTGGAAGTAATATGCAGGAAAAAAATTTGTTGAGTGTTATACAATCGAGTTAATTCTATTTAAAGGCTAATAAATTCTTGAACAGAACATTTTTAAAAGGGCCTTGTAGGCATAGGGCTCTGGCTAATGCCAGCTTAATCACCCATGGTCTGGCTAATGCCAGCTTAATCAGCCATGGTCTGGCTAATGCCAGCTTAATCAGCCATGTTAGCCAAAAAACAGAATACGTGATAAGACTTTCAGAAGTCTATTGCTGCCTTGTATAATTTAACGTTACATCGCATCAAAGTGCAATGTTTATTTATTGTTATTAATGTTGCATAACGGTAATTGATTTGGAATCCCTGGTGATGCATTGTATCAGTACAATAATATTTTACTGCACGAATGACTGAGCCAGTCTCACCATAGCTGATATTTAGATGCTGACTCAAGAGCTCCCCCTTGGGAAGAGTTTTGTCATGACGGCGATAACTTAGGGTGTAAGTATCACGATGTCTCCAATATAAATGTTTTGATTTGTTGCTATTAATATTATTTATTATGTCATTCTCCTTTGCAGAACAAGGCTTAAGGGCTTTCTTTGACGGTACACTATATATCACAGCACATTTTAAAACTCTGCAGACACAGGTGCGAGTGGCTTATTTTCTTAAATAAGAATATAAATAAAACCATCCAGAAACTAAGCGGTAATTCACATGTTGGAGATCTGCAGAACGTTGCTTTGTTCCAACTTCAGACACATGAATATAATTTATGCAGAGCATCTCATAATTGTAAAACGGGGAATCAGTGTGTAATACCGGCGGCTGTTTAGTTGCCGATTCAAATCCCGACATGAGAAGCCCGACGGCAGGAGATCCTGAAGCCGGCTGGTAAGTACCCTAACCCTCCCCCCCTTAGGGGTGCCTAACCCCAAGTCCCCCTCGGGGGTGCCTAAACCTAACCCCCCTTCCTGCACCCTAAAATGAACCCTCCCGTGGGGTGCCTAATCCTAACCATCCCCGCTAGGTGTGCCTGACCCTAAACTTACCCCCAAAACCGAACCCTGCTGTATTCCCTAAACCTAACCCTACCCCACCCCCCCGCGCGGTTAACTCTAAGGACGACCCAGACTTACCTTGCTCGGGTTGTCGTCCTTCGGCATTCCGACGTCGGGATTCAGATAGGCGTCTGTATTTTGACGCCTATATGAAGTCCCCTGTTGGGCTTCTCATGTCGGGATATAGACCATCAGCATCCCAGGGAATATCCCCAAAATTTGAGATATGTGACCCATTGCTGCACTGTAATCTACAGCTTAATTTTATCACAGCCAAGCAGGACACATAATAATTAGACAGAGGTATTCCTGGGGATGCACCTTGAAAAATTATACTCCTAGCATAATGTATGTTAGCATCAATAGCCAATGTGTACGGACCTCATATTCACAGGGAGCAACGTTTTAAAAGCTTCTATTTACGAAAGAGGGATTAATGTTTGGCAGGCTTTCGCTTTACTTGACAAAAACATTCAATATACAGAATATGGGGTTCATTTACTAATGTGAGAGTTTTAGAAGTGGAGATGTTGCCCATAGCAACCAATCAGATTCTAGCTATTGTCTTCTAGAAGGTGCTAGGTAAATGTTAAGTAGAATCTGATTGGTTGCCATGGGCAACATCTCCATTTCTAAAAACTCTCACTTAGGTAATTTATCTCTAAGACTAGTAAAGATTAAAAATTATGCAATTAACTATTTAAGGAAAAGAAAAGTTTGGTGATATGTTAAGAAAACATTAATTTGCAAGTTGCACTAGCAAATATTGGATATCACCTTAGTCTCCGCCCCCTGCCCCACCCTCCACTGTCAGGCCCCGCCCCCATCTCTGCTGTTTCAACCAGGCGCTCCAACAGGCCAAAACCATAATGGTAGGCTAAATTATATATACGGGTGGACTTATTCATGAAACACTTGCTGCAGGTCCTTGTACTTACCTAGTGATGTCAGGGCCAGTGTAAGCACTAGGCCATACTTGCCTACTTTTGAAAAAGCATTTAAAGGAGATTGTGGAAGCAGCACCTATGAGCGCAGCGTGTAAGATCTATTTGTTGATGAAAACACACTGATACGTTTCAGGCCTTGCTCATATATTGTGTGTTTACAAGGGGTTCCATGTACGTGGCCATGAGAAACCTTATATGAAAATGCACAGAGCCATAGGGATTATTCTGCCTTATAACCAATGCATGGAAATGCCACTGATAATCCTATTTGAATGTATATATCTCTGATTTCTTATTTTTCCAAGTATTTAACAGCTACATTATGGGGGTAAAGTGCAATCAGGGAGATTGTTAGACTCCTCAGGGAGTCAGGGATATTGCTATGATTTCAGGGAGCCTCCCTGACATTCAGGGAGAGTTGGCCAGTATGACTAGGGGTCTCCTAAAGCACTTGAGTGAGTTTAATTTCCCCACATATGCAACCCCCCCCCAGCACCAGAGCCGTAACTAGACTTTTTGGTGCCCTGTGCCAGAAAGAGCATTGGCGCCCCCCTCATTTTTCAAAGGGGCATAATGCACCCAAAAAAGGGCCATGGCTTCATGGAGAAGGGCCAGGGAAGAGATAGGAGAGGCCAGGAGATGCTGGGGATGAAATATGAGGAAGCTACAAGAAATTTGACAGGCCCAAACAGTGCCCCCTGACCTGTGGTGCCCTGTGCGATGGCACCGGCCGCACTACCCTAACTACGGCCCCTGCCCAGCACCTCCAAGTCACTACTCTGGCAACAGAACCAGTTTTTCTTGCCACTTGCTGGGGCAAGTTAGCAGATTATATTGAGGGAAGTTTGCCCAAAAGTGAATGTGGAAAATGGACTCGTCAATTTGGTCTCTAGAGAGGTCGGTCGCCTAATAATCTGCTAAATGTTGGTATCAATCAAAACTACGAGGTACCGGGTGAAAAATGTTTCATAAGGCGATAGACTCAGCGGCTGGTGAAATGAGGGGGCTGGTTCACTTCACAGGTGGGGGGGCAAAGTGCAGCAAAACATCACCGTGATGTTTAGCTGCGAGCGCGCCAGTCTATTACCTCAGCAAATCTTCGCTGATTGTCCTGGGCACGCCTATGGGGCGTGGTTGGAAATTGGCGCATTTAGATGGCCGGATACATCTCCTGGATTTGAATCTCCCCCCCACGCCCCTGCGAAGACCGTCCTTGCACCCCTACCTACGCGTTCAGTAGTCTTTCAGCAGCCTGTGTATTTATCTGTTATATAACGGTGTAACTCCATCTCCCCAGTGTGTGCGTAGTGTATATAACCCGTCCCCACAGGCTGTGTATAAGTCTGTATATGTTTGTGTGATCTGCCTCTCTCCGTGCTCTCTCTCCCTCTGCGCTGCTGTTTGTTCTGGACGCCGGGTACTGGCACAGCCGACTGTGAGTGATGAGAGGTAAATTGTATCCAACATACACCTGGGGAGGAGAAAAGACAACAAGAGACAGCTGCCAGGAGCCAGGAATAGATTCTATAAATAGGGGTGAGCCCCCCGCCCCCACGCACTATATACACAGCGCTATTTATCATGTGCAGTGAGGTCACCCATGGGAGGGTAGGTTGTAAATCACACAGAACGGGATTTCCTGAAGGTTCTGCTCTGATTTCCCCTCTCTCCATCTCTGGATGCCATATTACCCCGCTCACCCACCTTATTCCCCCGTGCACATTGCTCTGCAGTACGTGGGGGTCTGGTAGAGCAGTTCTGCACAACATACAGTAATGTGCATTATTAATCCCTGCTTGCAGAGACCGGCAGGGCTGTGGGTGGTTGCAAATAATTCTTGCTGGCCCAGCAGTCAAGCCAACAGAAGCCCTCACACTTCCACTGTGTACACAAGCAGGGTTGGATAAACACCCTCGTTCAGTCGGCAAAGGCAGATTCTGGAAATCAGACATTGCAGCTGCTGCAGAACTTTACGCTGAGCGGCTCTTAGTTCCAGGGAGAAAGCGCTTTCCACGTCACAAACTACCTACCTAGGCGCCCGGCGCTTGCACAAGTCTCACGGGACCTGGGCTGTTTGCCGCCACTGCCGCAAAAATGTGCGATTACACGTAAAGCTGCGAAGCTTTATACACTGCAACATATATAGGGGGTCATTTACTAAGATGAGTTTTTAGAACTGGAGATGTTGCCCATAGCAACCAATGAGATTCTAGTAATATTAGCTTCTAGAAGGTGTTAGTTAAATGTTAAGCAGAATCTGATTGGTTGCTATGGGCAACAACTCCACTTGTAAAAACTCTCATCTTAGTAAATTTACCCCAATAGTGTTTATCGGTGCAGCGCGTGCAAAGGGAATGGGGTTTTTATATTGCTCCAACATATACCAGAGCGTTGTTCAGTCAGGGAACTGTGCTCAGGTATATCCATCAGTGGATCTTGCCATCTGATTTTCCCACCAAAGGTCTGCATACACGAATTAGCCAGGTCTGTGTTAAGTCAGAAGCCAATGAATCTACTAGGCCCAAAAGATAAGCAGAATAGCCAAAGAAAAGCCAATTGATCATGGGGAGAACTTGGCGCAGATATCCCCAGTGGCGGGATTACTCAATTTGCAGTGTTTTTAATCTACAGGGACAATCCCAAATTTTATTGCAGCAATCCCATGAAAATATGAGGTGTTTTTAACCATATATCACAGTGGCAAGCAATATGAATAAGTATAGTATAGTATAGTAATCACCATTCTCAGTGATTTGTTTCTTCTGAGAGCTAATAATAATAGATAGTTCCTCAGATTTCCCACATTTTTATGTGATTGCCATAACAACCACTGTCATAATGCACATGGTGTAGTGTGCAGAGTGGCTTAGGCATGCCCCTCTGAGCTCTGTATCCATTGTACCATCCTTCCCCTCCACAACCTCCCTCTTTGCTGTCACATGGCATGTTGAGAGAACATGGCAGTCATATCTGTCTGCTCTCATAGAGGTGTTGAAAAGATGATTTGTAGGATGAAAGCTAATCAAAAAATGCCTGTGAAAAGGCACTTGTAACTTTCTATTTAAAGAATAAAAAAGTAGGTCTGACCGCAGCTTTAACCACTTAACTGACAATTTTTTCCTGGCAAAATCGGTCAGAAATTGACGTGTTTTTTTTTTTTAATTTTATATAGTCGAAAAGGTACTTGTAAAAATATAATAAATTATTATTTTTTAAATATAGGCCTAGGGAGTGTCCCGCACCACTCTGGGTTTATAGGCCCCCATTATAAATCACTTCCCACCCCCATTAGCAATAGACCTCCCAATGGTCATAAATCCTAATAACCATACCCCTCACATCCCCCATAATAGTAGTAAAAGAATCCCTGTCTTATAAACCAACTCCTCTGTAAAAATCCTGTTTTTTGCACACACCCCTCTCCTCCTCCTCCCGTGACTAATGTAAAAAAAAATATTATTATTTGAACCCCCCTCCCCTCCAGTGTTATATTACTTTATGTTGCCCCTCCCCCACTGTTACCCGCCCTCCCCACATGCAGAGCGTGCGTCGGTGGGGACTAATGATGGTCCACGATTCCAGTAGAGATGTCGGCGGTGTGAGACCGCAGGGGTGTCCGGGGAGTCAGCTGACCTCCTCTATTCAAAACCGGGGCACGCAGCTGGGCGGCGTGGTCGCATATGACGCGACCTTGCCAGCAGAAACACTTACGGCTCCGAATTCATCACATGCGACCACGCCAGTTAAGAGGTTAAGGAGGTGTCCCTGAATATGTCCCTATTTTCGCTAATATGCTGAGCAACTGCGCAACAACAAAAAAATTCTATAAAAAAAAAAAAACACATCTTTTAGTTTATATCTGAAATTCTTACCATTGATATTCTTTTTAATTCTCTGGCCTTTATTAAATATTGAAGGGGAGTATTTGAAATACAGAAGCACATTCTAAAAATGTGTCAACTGTGATGCTTCAAGGTCAGCTGAGACCGCATTGTGTGCGACCAGATTAGATGTCCCCAGAAACGATTTTAAAATATTTGACAGACACAGGAATAATAGGAATATTAGCTGTTAGGGAAGTTAGTTTAGCACTTGCTATAAACGTTTTTATGGCGTCATTGAGAGAACAGTCACTTTAACGTCTTCACTCTCCATGCCAAGATGTACTTGATATTTGGGACATGGGCCCTCATTCAGAGCCACTCGCTAGCGGCAGTACGCTCGTTCCGAGCGATGTTCGCACATCTGCGCATGCGTACGGATCGTTATACGCATGCGCGAACCAGTCAGTGCGGCCGAAATTCATGTGCTCGCAATATAGCGAATGCCTGCTATTTTGAGTGACAGAATGAGGCGTATGTGGGTGGTAACAGGGGAAGGTGCTTGAAAATGGGGAGTGGAGATCCGAACGCAGGCGTGCTTAAAGGTCAAAACGGGCGTTTTATGGGTGTGCATAATTAATACAGCAGCGTCATTGACCACGTCACTGGGTTATTTTATAGCCAGAACTGCTCGCAAGATTGTGGTAGCAAAAACCAACCACAAGAATAGCGAGCAGTTCATACGCTGGTCGATGTACTCGATTAATCTAATAAATAGCGGACATGACGTATGGTGCGTGCGGCCAGGGGGCGTTTTTAACAAATAAACGAGCGTATGTTTTGCTCGCTCATTCAGACTTAGAGGTGTGAACAGACTGCAATTTGCGAACTGATCATTTGAATAGCCACCCCTTGTTTTTGAACGAACGACCGCAAATAGCGAACGGCTCTGAATCAGGCCCATTGTTCGGGTTCCTGGTGTTAGTGTATTTTCCCACGTGATAACAGCAATAAAATCTGCAGTTACCCGGGTCATGGTAAGTCTGTGGCCTTTCTTTTGTGATCGAGCCATATCATCCTCAATGTTTTGTTTGAGTCATATAATAGCTGTGGATCGGTTCCCGCATACACATTGTCTTATGTTTATTTGGGTTAGAGAGAAAGGGGTTATTGGAAGGTTACCGGTCCTTCCCAAATTATGTAATGTCAGAATATTAAGTGTTACTGCTGACACGGTGCCATTTAATACTGCGTGGACATGGAAAAAAAGTTACTGTCATCTCCTTAGCGCCCGTCTGCGTGTGTGTTGCCCTCAGGGGGGCTGTGCAGCTGACCCACCAAGACCGGTGTTCAAGGGCGCGTCGTGTTCCATTTTAAGTCGAGGCCATTACAGGACGTGACCTCACATTAAACACATCTAAAAATTACAGTTCAAAAAAGATGCCGACAGCGCAAAATAATACGTAAGCAGGTTTTATATAAAACCACCACACAAAAGGGTTGCACAATTGTAAAAATAAGTTATAAGATGTGTAACAAATGCAACAAAAATAAATGTTATATACCAGTATGTCTTTACTGTTGCATATTATCCTGAAAATGACCCCAAAGGTTTAATTGCTCTTTCTGGGCCTGACTCAGACCCGGTCGCGTGCGCTGAGCGCTCGCAACCGGGTCGATGTTTGCCCACTGGGCATGCGCACGACGGAGCCGTCTCCGTTGTGCGCATGCGTGAGACCCGGCTAGCAACAGGCGAGCTGTCAATGGTGATTGACAGCTCGGCCAGTTTGGTAGGCGTGGCCGGGGGGTGGCTTCACAAACGGAAGTGTTCCCAAGCGAATGCCTACCGTTTGTGGGTGGCCCCACTGACATCACCAGTGATGTCAGTGGGAGAGCTTCCGACTCTATTAGAGCCAGAAGCTCTCTGGGGCTTGCGGCCACGAGACCCTACCACAAGGGTCTCGTCGCAAGCCCGATGGTCGCGATGGTTTTGACCATCGCGACCATCATCCTGGCCGCTCGCTATAGCTGTGGGTGGTCACCCACAGCTAAACGAGCGGCCAGGAGGCCGCACAAAAAAAAAAAAAAACGCTCAGATTCAGAGCGAGCACTCTTTCAGAGCGTCCGGCTCTGAATCAGGGCCTCTGTCCATTCGTAACAAAATAACATTAAAAATAATAAGCTAGGTTGACGGAGTAATGGTGCATACACACGGTCAGATTCTTCTTCAGATCTGAACGATAACGATTTGAAAAATCGTTCAATCGTTCATATCTGAAGGAAAATCTGACATATCTGACATGTTTGAACGATGAACGATGCGCATTCCCGATGGTCAGATAACGATATCTGACATCTGATGTGTTTGCAGTCAGATTTGGACAATTTCAGTCATTTTAATGCAGTCAAAAATCGTTCGTAGTTCAAATCGTTCAAATCGTTCAAATCGTTGGTGAAATCATTCAATCGTTCATCTGACCGTGTGTATGCTCCATTAGTTCAAATAGGAGCAAGTCAGCTGGTCACATGGCTCTGAATTTTTTCTGCGCCGTGGCTTTTTCAAAGCGTTGTTACAGTTTTATGCAATGCACAAAGATATGTGAAAATGGTGGCATCTGCCATTTTGATTCTTCATAGGGGAGGAGCTGAGTAGATCAGGGGCAGTGCTTGCTTAGTATGGACACACCTATCTCTACACTCACTGTACATACAAATAATTTTGCTTTGGTGAATGAGGTGTTTGAAGGCACTACTTGGAGTGTGTTCGGGATATATTTGTCAAAGGCTCCATACTGAGAGGAGTATATTTCTCAAAAGGACTTGATTTTTATATACGCATACCTCCCAGCAATTTAGAATCAGGGCGAGACTTGTGAATGTAGTATGCTACATGGGCGTCATGGCATCATAGCGGGGCGTAATTTTTAGCAAAAAAGCTATAATTTAATTTTACACCCGCATGCCTACCTGCCCCCAGTGCTTGCGGCAGGAAAATAACTCCCAAGCCACCCGCTAATCAAGATGGTTCAGAGGCTTGCCTATTGCATACTGGCCTACCCTCCCGATTCGGCCGGGAGCCTCCCGAGAATTGGGTGCCCCTCTCGACCCCCGGAAAGGCAAGCCAGCCTCCCGGCCACCGCCGACCTCCTTGCCCCCCAACCGCGTGGTTACAAGACAATCACCCGCAGCGGTGACGCGATTCATGCTGAATCGTGTAATTTTGGCCCCGCCCCCTGCTTCACAATGTCGGTAATCTTGGCAATGTGTAGCAAGGGCAGGGCCCACATGACACAAGCACGTGACCACGCCCCCGCACTGCCCACAAATGCCAGGTAAGATGTCCAGCCACGCCCCCCAATGTCGGTCACGCCCTCCTGCTATGCCGATCTGGCTGCCCCCACCCGATGGGCCAACCAGAATGTCTGCAACCCTGGCCTATTGGCTTATACAGAGGTGGGCAATCAGTGGCATGCCAGCTGCTATGGAACTACACATCCCAGCATGCCCTAACAGTTCCACAATAGTTGTCTACCTCTGCCTACACTGTCACTGGAACACATCTTACATCTCCGAGTTGCACGCCGTACAGGAAATTGTATCTGCAAATGTGTTTTTTCGAACCACATAATGAAAACACCCCCACGCACAAGTGTGACCAACACAGTTCTCATTTGCCTTCACTCTTGCGGTTAATGTAATGCTGGGTACACACGAGACGATGTGTGCACCCAGCGACGGCACGCTGTATCGAGTGGTCCGTCCACACTGCAAGATCTTGTGCGATATATTGTTCCCCCGCCGCATCTAGAAGCATGGTGGCGGCCACCAGATCTGCACTGCAGGCCGATCTCAAGATGCAATGAACGACGCTGGGGAGCGCGCAATAGTGCTTACACACTGGACCATTTGTCGTTCCGATTCGCCTCAAAATGATGATATATATTGGGCGGTCAATACATACTGCACAATGCGGTGACCGAACGCCCAATATGTCGGGCACCGACTCCATCCACTATGCCAGCATCGGCACCTAGGTTGATCCATCGGCCCGACATGCAAGCCGATGGAACGACCCCGATGGACGACCCATGGGAGTGCGCAGGGTCACGCATAGTGGGTACACACTGGTCGATGTGGACGATATGTCGGCACGATCAGCAGGATCAGGTGACCTATCGTCTAGTGTGTACCCACCTTTCCTTTACCTGACTCCCCATTCCTCTCACCCCTCTTCCTTACCTCCTTCATTCCTGTCACCTGTCTAATTCCATTATCCCCTCACTATAACAGGCTCAGTCATTGTAACTCGCCCCCATGTACCTGCCTCATTTCTATCATCTAGTTTACCTCTCCCTCTTATCTGCCCCCTCCAACTTCACCCTGTTCACTGGCTACTGCCCTCTATTCCCCAGACACAGCCTCCCCCCCTCCCTCAGGGCCTGATTCAGAGGCGCTCGCAAAAAGCGGCCGCTTGTTTTTTTAGTTGCAGCCTCTTGGCCGCTCGCATAGCTGTGCGGGCGGCCATGTGATGGTCGCGATGGTCAAGACCATCGCGACCATCGGGCTTGCGATGAGACCCTTGCGGTAGGGTCTCATCTGCCGCAAGCCCCAGTGGACTTCCTGCTCTAATTGAGGGGTTCCTTCAGCAACGCCTCCGTTTACCCAGCCACCCCCCCTCCTCGCCTTCCAAATGGGGCGAGCTGTCGATCAACATCGACAGCTGCCCCTTTTGGATGCTCGCGCAGGAGCGAGTGCTTTTTGCGCTCACTCCGCGGCTCGCGCATGCACACTGGCACACCATCGACCCGCTTGCGAGCGGGTCTGAATAAGGCCCTCAGGGGGTCATTCAGACCCGCTCGTGAGCAAAGCGGGTCGATGTTTGCCGAATGCGCACGACGGAGGGAGCTCCGTCGTGCGCATGCGCGAGACCCGGCGAGCGACGAGGAATACGTCGCTCGGGGTCTCGCACCAAAGGGGGCGTGCTGTCGATGGTGACTGTGGGCGTGCCGGGGGCGTGGCTGTCAGACGGAGGCGTTCCCATGGGAACGCCTACCGTCTGAGTCCGGCCCCACTGACATCAGTAATGATGTCAGTGGGAGTGATTTTGGCTCTGATAGAGCCAAAATCACTCCTGGTCTTGCGGCAGCCAGACCCTACCGTAGGGTCTCGTCGCAAAACCATCGCGACCATCATCATGGCCGCTCGCTATAGCTGTGGGTGGTCACCCACAGCTATACGAGCGGCCAGGAGGCCGCTCCATTTTTAGGGAGGAGGGCACTGATTCACAGCGAGCGCTCTGGTCAGAGCGTCCGGCTCTGAATCAGGCCCTGTATTCTCTCCTCAGTCACTACTGGTGTAAAAAAAACACACACATTACACTTACCTCCAGGGGCGCCTCACCAATGCACACAATAAAAACAAGCCCAAAAACAAGCAACTCTCGAAAAAAAAAAAGCGGGTCGATGTTTGCCGAATGCGCATGCGCACGACGGAGGGACGGAGGGCTTGTTATAGGCGGACTTGGCAACTATGCTTCTACTCCTCACACTGCCAAGGGCAAGCATCCAATCAGGGAGATGCTGATGTGCAACTCCCTGATTGGCTCCTGATGCTGCCGGGGCCCGCCCCCCTGGTAGGAGGAGTCTGTCTCTGCCCATTGATTGCGCGCGCAGCCAGCCAGGCAGTCACACAGTCACACACACTCCCCAGCGCCGGCAGCAGCCACCAGAGACAGCTACAGGGCAGCAGCAGCAGCAACCGCCCGGCCAGTGTGAGTGTGACAGAGGGGCAGGCAGGGAGTGAGGTGTATTCTGTATATAGATATCTCTATCAGAGGTTCCCAAACTCAGGGCTTGAATCACTATGGATCGTAACTGCGAATGCAATAGCGATTACGCACACAGTCTCACTGCTATAGTCTGCTAATCCATCGCCGCCGCTGCGCTACATAAGGACGCCCACTTAGCACACATCCGTAATGTTTAGCAAGACTGCTAATCCATCGGTAACATGGAGTACCATCGCAGCCTCACGCACACTTTCACAAGCTCTGGGCCTGATTCACAGTCGCTTGCTCGCGCTGTGCGTTCGCAAGTGGCCCGATGTTCTGCGTACGCGCATGCTTCGTTCTGCACGTACGCGAACTACACACTGCGATCGCATCCCTCTCGCTCGCCCAGCAAAGGCAGCCCAGGGTAATGAGTGACACCCACAAATGGGCAGGACACTAATAACGGGGGGTTGGAGATGCGAACGCAGGCGTGCCTGAGTGTTTCAACACCGTTTTAGAGGCGTGCATAATTAACAGGCAGCATCATAGTACACGTCACTTGCCTTTTTCTTACACTGTACCAATGTTTTAATACACTTCCTGGAGATGGTGTGGTGCTGGTGGGCGGCTCTGCCTGTTCGATTGGGCGTAGGCTCAGACAAAGTGGCCGCTCGCTAAGACATGGTGGCCGTGATTATGCCTTGGCGAGCGTTCCCTTCCCGTGGTGTCACTTTGACAAATTTGCATACGAATCCAGCGAGCGTACGCAGATAGCGACCGGGTCTGAATCAGGCCCGCTGACCTCACTCAGGAATTGCTAATCTCATCGCTAACAGGCCTCAGGCTGCGTAGGCCATCGCAGTGGATAATTTATGCACGCCCCGGCAACGGCTTTTAAACGCACTGGCACGCCTGCATTTTCACCGACCATCACCTATCACCACCCACAACTGGCACTTCCTGTCAATTACTGCGGTGGGTCTGCGTAGTCACTGCGATCGCAGTGGCCAGTTCGCGCACTGCGATGCATGTGTATTAGCAACAGCGTTCCTTGCTGAATTAGGCCCTCAGTCCTCAAGGCACCCTAACAGTACAGGTTGTAAGGATATCTATGCTTGACCACAGGTGACTTAATTAGTATCTCAGTCAATTTGATTTAACCACCTGTGCTCAACCATGGATATCTCACACTGGTATCGTAAGTTCACTTTATGGGAACCATTTACAGATGTGTCCACAAACATCTATTCTCCGTGCGCTTCAAGTCACGTTACACATAACGCAGGAGCTCCATGTGACTCAGTACCACTGAGCGTCTTTTTGTGCAACTTTTTTTACCTTCAAATGCGTCTTATCCGCACAGCGATGCGAATAGGACACACAATCAGCTTGTGCTGATTAAGATGATATGCGGCATGTCTATATTCTGTGGGTGTATCTGCATGCAAAATGCTACGTTACAGTGTCTGCAGCAGTGATGCTGTAACGTAGCATTGTGCATGCAGATACACCCGCAGTCGCACACAGAATAAAGGCGTGCCATATATCATTTTAAGCAGCAGAAGCTGCTTGTGCGACCAATTCACATCACCGTGCAAATAAGATGCATTTGAAGGCAATAAGTCGCATGAAAAGACGCTCTGCGTTACCGAGCCGCGGCATGGCGTGACTGGAAGGGCTGTTTAACACGCAAGGATCCTAGATGTACGACGACACATCTGTATCAAATTCTAACCTTAAAACATTTAAGGCAGAATGAAAAAAAAATATCTCCTCATCACTTTGTATGGGGACGGCTATTTAACAAGCTCCTGAAAACGGAGCTAGGGGCATCAGACCTCTGCTGCTCCCTATGGATGGAAGTCCGGCAGGTGCAGTGATCCCTCTCAATTTTGCGGATGCAAACCCGTGAGTAAAGTGCTAGTGTGAGCTATAGCAGCTATCATTTTAATTTTAACTCAGTGGTTCCCAAACTTTCGTGAACCACGGCGACCTGGAGTATCAGCGTTTTTTCACGGCACCCCTAGGCCAAAAATTTCTTATTGAGAAGTTCAAGAAAAATTATTACATGAAGTAAATTGTGTTTATTTGTCATCCTAAGTTTCAGTTATGGGGTGGTGGATAGAGTTGTGCCAGGCTTGCCTACCCTCCCGATTTGGCCGGGAGCCTCCCGATTTTCGGGTGCCGCTCCCGGCCCCCCGGAAAGGCAGGCAAACCTCCCGGAAGCCTCACACCCTCCCCACCTCCCCCCTGAAAAAAACAGAAACCCCTGCAGCGGGGTGCCGGTGACGCGATTCACGCAGAATCGCGTCATCGTGGCCCCGCCCCCTGCTTCGAAATGCCGAAAATCACGGCATTGTGAAGAGGGGGCGGAGTCACGATGACACGATCGTGCGGCCCCGCCCCCGGCTCCACCCCCAGTGTGACCCAAAATGGCCGTCCAACCGCCCCCAATGGCCGGCCCCGCCCCCCGCTATTAGCCGACAATCAGCTCCCTCCCGGAAGGCTGGAGCTGATTGTCGGCAAGTATGAGTTGTGTTTCTGTTTGTACACATATTTTTTGATTGACAGCCACAAGCACGAGTTCTGCCTATTGCACTGATCATAAATAATTAGTTTTGGTCCCAGACCACCAACCCGAGGCACCTCAGGGAGCCACGGCACCCAGTTTGGGAACCACTGTTTTAACTGACTACGGTTGACAGGCTCTTATTGGGGTCTGTGGCCTGGCGACCTCAGAATGGTAAGTACCCCCAAAAAATATTCCTTATTACCATGGTGTGCCGTTATAAGAAATGTTAGATTTTTGGGGATGAACCCCCAGAAATTATGTTACTAAAAAGGCCTCTATCTGTGTGTATTTTTTATGTGCTTATCGGGTTTGCGTGGATTTTAACATACTCCAAAGATATAGAATAGCAACTGATTTAGAGATTTACACAGTGCCGATATTTACGTAGATTAAGCGATCCTTTGCGTACAGGCAGCGATTGTATTGCGATCACACTCGCACAGTGGATTCAGGGCCTGATTCAGACCCGCTCGCGCGTGCTATGCGCTCGCAAGCGGGTCGATGGTGGCCCAGTGCGCATGCGCGAGATCCGGATAGCGACGGGCAAACCGTCGCTCTGGGTCTCGTACCAAAGGGGGCGTGCTGTCGATGTTGAGTGACAGCACGCCCCCTTTGGTGGGCGGGCCGGGGGCGTGGCTGCCCAGACGGAGGCGTTCCCATGGGAACGCCTACCATCTGGGGCCGGCCCCACTGACATCACAAGTGATGTCAGTGGGAGTGCTTTCGGCTCTGTTAGAGCCGAAAGCACTCTTGGGCTTGCGGTAACGAGACCCTACCGCAAGGGTCTCGTCGCAAGCCCGATGGTCGCGATGGTCTTGACCATCGTGACCATCTTCCTGGCCGCTCGCTATAGCTGTGGGTGGTGACCCACAGCTATGCGAGCGGCCGGAAGGCCGCTCTAAAAAAACAGAGGGCCGGCCCTGATTCAGAGCGAGCGCTCTGTCAGAGCGTCCGGCTCTGAATCAGGCCCTCACTTGCAACTTGAGTGAGAGGTAGTCAGCGTTTGGGGGAGGCAATGGGGTGGCTAGGCAAACGCAGTCGTGTCTGACCATTTAAATGCGTTTCATGGGCGTGCATAAATCAGCCATTGTGATCTCCTTGTTGTTACAATGACTTTCATTTTAGCCTTCTGTCAATCATGGTGTAATCCTGCATCTGTCTGTGTGTACTACATATATATCATGTGACCACATTGTTGGGGAGCGCGCGTGCACGGCGCATGTCTCTCGACGAGTTTTATGGTTTCTGTATACTCTGACCACCCGGCCAGGCACTGGCTGACAACAACCAGAAGAACTGAAGATGGGCCCATGGAGTGGAAGGTACAGAAGTCTATGAAATGAAAGAGGGAGTGAAGAGCAAGAGAGACGCGTGGTGAAGAGAGCGAGAAGGGAAGAGACAGTGTTGTGGGAGAAAAAGAAAGAAGGAAATAGAAAAAGGGGAGAGAAAGAGGGAGGAATGAGAGAGGGAGAAAGTAAAATGAACAGGGCGGTTGCTATGGGTCCCAGAGGTGTGGAAGTCAGGGCTATGCCAGGCCAGTGTGGGGGCCTTGGGAATGGGTGCACAAGATTCACTAGGCCTTCACCCAAATTTTGCTATTCAGTGTCGCCATGTCCCTCCTCTGGATGGTCATGTATTGTCAGGAGCGATTCTACTTCTCTGATCTGCACTCCCACCTCCTCCAATCTGCACTCCCTCCTCCTCCAATCTGCACTCCCACCTCCTCCAATTTGCACTCCCTGCTCCTCCGATCTGCACTCCCTCCTCCTCCAATCTGCACTCCCACCTCCTCCAACTTGCACTCCCACCTCCTCCTCCAATCTGCACTCCCACCTCCTCCTCCAATCTGCACTCCCTCCTCCTCCAATCTGCACTCCCACCTCCTCCTCCAATCTGCACTCCCGCCTCCTCCAACTTGCACTCCCGCCTCCTCCAACCTGCACTCCCACCTCCTCCAATCTGCACTCGCTCCTCCTCCAATCTACACTCCCTCCTCCTCCAACCTGCACTCCTTCCTCCTCCTCCAACCTGCACTCCCTCCTCCTTCTCCAATCTGCACTCCCTCCTCCTCCTCCAATCTGCACTCCCTCCTCCTCTTCCAACCTGCACTCTCTTCTCCTCCTCCAACCTGCACTCCCGCCTCCTCCTCCAATCTGCACTCCCTCCTCCTCTTCCAATCTGCACTCGCTCCTCCTCCAATCTGCACTCCCTCCTCCTCTTCCAATTTGCACTCGCTCCTACTCCTCCAATCTGCATTCCCGCCTCCTCCTCCAATCTGCACTCCCTCCTCCTCCAATCTGCACTCCCTCCTCCTCCTCCAATCTGCACTCCCTCCTCCTTCTCCAATCTGCACTCCCTCCTCCTCCTCCAATCTGCACTCCCGCCTCCTCCTCCAATCTGCACTCCCTCCTTCTCCTCCAATCTGCACTCTCTTCTCCAATCTGCACTCCCTCCTCCTCCTCCAATCTGTACTTCCTCCTCCTCCTCCAATCTGCACTCCCGCCTCCTCCTCCAAATTGCACTCCCTCCTCCTCCTCCAATCTGCACTCCCGCCTCCTCCTCCAAATTGCACTCCCTCCTCCTCCTCCAATCTGCACTCCCGCCCCCTCCTCCAATCTGCACTCCCGCCTCCTCAAATCTGCACTCCCTCCTCCTCCTCCAATCTGCACTCCCTCCTCCTCCTCCATTTTGCACTCCCGCCTCCTCCAATCAGCACTCCCTCCTCCTCCTCCTCCAATCTGCACTCCCTCCTCCTCCAATCTGCACTCCTTCCTCCTCCTCCGATATGCACTCCTGGCTCCTCCTCCGATCTGCACTCCCTCCTCCTCCGATCTGCACTCCCGCCTACTCCTCCAATCTGCACTCCCTCCTCCTCCATTTTTCACTCCCTCCTCCTCCAATCTGCACTCCCTCCTCCTCCTCCAATCTGCACTCCCTTCACCTCCTCCAATCTGCACTCCCACCTCCTTCGATCTGCACTCCCTCCTCCTCTGATTTGCACTCCCTCCTCCTCTGATCTGCACTCCCTCCTCCGCCTCTGATCTGCACTCCCTCCTCTGATCTGCACTCCCTCCTCCGCCTCCGATCTGCACTCCCTCCTCCTCTGATCTGCACTCCCTCCTCCTCCTCTAATCTGCACTCCCTCCTCCTCCAATCTGCACTCCCTCCTCCTCTGATCTGCACTCCCTCCTCCTCCTCCAATCTGCACTCCCTTCACCTCCTCCGATCTGCACTCCCTCCTCCTCCTCCGATCTGCACTCCCTCCTCCTCCGTTCTGCAGTCCAATCTCCTCCAACCTGCACTCCCTGCTCCTCCAATCTGCAGTTCCTACTCCTCCTCCAATCTGCACTCCCTTCTCTGATCTGCACTCCCTCCTCCTCCTTTTCCTCCAATCTGCACTCGCTCCTCCTCCTCTAATCTGCACTCCCGCCTCCTCCTCCAATCTTCACTCCCTCCTCCTTCTCCAATCTGCACTCCCTCCTCCTCCTCCAATCTGCACTCCCTCCTCCTCCTCCAATCTGCACTCCCGCCTCCTCCTCCAATCTGCACTCCTGCCTCCTCCTCCAATCTGCACTCCCTCCTTCTCCTTTTCCAATCTGCACTCCCTCCTCCTCTTCCAATCTGCACTCCTGCCTCCTCCTCCAATCTGCACTCCCTCCTCCTCCTTTTCCTCCAATCTGCACTCCCTCCTCCTCTTCCAATCTGCACTCCCGCCTCCTCCTCCAATCTGCACTCCCTCCTCCTTCTCCAATCTGCACTCCCTCCTCCTCCTCCAATCTGCACTCCCGCCTCCTCCTCCAATCTGCACTCCCGCCTCCTCCTCCAATCTGCACTCCCTCCTTCTCCTCCAATCTGCACTCTCTTGTCCAATCTGCACTCCCTCCTTCTCCTCCAATCTGCACTCTCTTCTCCAATCTGCACTCCCTCCTCCTCCTCCAATCTGTACTCCCTCCTCCTCCTCCAATCTGCACTCCCGCCTCCTCCTCCAAATTGCACTCCCTCCTCCTCCTCCAATCTGCACTCCCGCCTCCTCCAATCTGCACTCCCCCCTGCTCCTCCTCCAATCTGCACTCCCTCCTTCTCCTCCAATCTGCACTCTCTTCTCCAATCTGCACTCCCTCCTCCTCCTCCAATCTGTACTCCCTCCTCCTCCTCCAATCTGCACTCCCGCCTCCTCCTCCAAATTGCACTCCCTCCTCCTCCTCCAATCTGCACTCCCGCCTCCTCCAATCTGCACTCCCTCCTGCTCCTCCTCCAATCTGCACTCCCTCCTCCTCCTCCAATCTGCACTCCCTCCTCCTCCTCCAATCTGCACTCCCTCCTCCTCTTATCTGCACTCCCTCCTCCTCCTCCAATCTGCACTCCCTCCTCCTCCTCCAATCTGCACTCTCTCCTGCTCCTCCTCCAATCTGCACTCCTGGCTCCTCCTCCGATCTGCACTCCCTCCTCCTCCAATCTGCACTCCCTCCTCCTCCATTTTTCACTCCCTCCTCCAATCTGCACTCCCTTCACCTCCTCCAATCTGCACTCCCACCTCCTCCGATCTGCACTCCCTCCTCCGCCTCCGATATGCATTCCCTCCTCCTCTGATCTGCACTCCCTCCTCCTCCTCTGATCTGCACTCCCTCCTCATCTGATTTGCACTCCCTCCTCCTCCTCCAATCTGCACTCCCTCCTCCTCTGATCTGCACTCCCTCCTCCGCCTCCGATCTGCACTCCCTCCTCCTCTGATCTGCACTCCCTCCGCCTCCGATCTGCACTCCCTCCTCCTCTGATCTGCACTCCCTCCTCCTCCTCTGATCTGCACTCCCTCCTCCTCTGATCTGCACTTTGTCCTACACTGATCTTCCCTGCCTTTTTCTCTGACCTGCACTCCCTCCTCCTCTGATCTGCACTCCCTGCTCCTCTGATCTGCATTCCCTCCTCCTCCTCTGATCTGCATTCCCTCCTCCTCTGATCTGCACTCCCTCCTCATCTGACCTGCACTCCCTCCTCCTCCTCTGATCTCTGACCTGCACTCCCTCCTCCTCCTCTGTCCTGCACTCCCTCCTCCTCCTCTGATCTCTGTCCTGCACTCCCTCCTCCTCCTCTGATCTCTGACCTGCACTCCCTCCTCCTCCTCTGATCTCTGTCCTGCACTCCCTCCTCCTCCTCCTCTGATCTCTGACCTGCACTCCCTCCTCCTCCTCCTCTGATCTCTGACCTGCACTCCCTCCTCCTCTGACCTGCACTCCCTCCTCCTCCTCTGATCTCTGACCTGCACTCCCTCCTCCTCCTCTGATCTCTGTCCTGCACTCCCTCCTCCTCCTCTGATCTCTGTCCTGCACCCTCCTCCTCCTCTGATCTCTTTCCTGCACTCCCTCCTCCTCCTCTGATCTCTGTCCTGCACTCCCTCCTCCTCCTCTGATCTCTGTCCTGCACTCCCTCCTCCTCCTCTGATCTCTGTCCTGCACTCCCTCCTCCTCCTCTGATCTCTGACCTGCACTCCCTCCTCCTCCGATGTGCATTTCCTGCTAGTGGCCCACATTCAGCCTGTTGCACATAAATGTTGTAGATATTCCCCATGGCACGTTTTTCATCTGCAATTGGTTAATAAATACCTCAGTAGCACCTGAGAGCAGTCGTACAAGTGACTGTGAGCTTATTTGCGTACCAGAAACGCGCAGTGATGCGGCACTAATCTTTAGGGCAAAGGTGCCCATTTGTCCGCAGTGTGAATATGTAGGTGCATAGCCCCAGTCTGCTTTGTGCATCTGTGCAGACCCAGCCATCTGTGGCAATGCATTCTGTGAGAAGAACCCAAAAGCAGATATTTGTAGCCTCATATATGTCTTATTGAAGTTCTGATAAAGTTCTGGGAAAGCAGAACCTCCTTTATCTCATGTGTCACTTTAAAACACTTTGATTTGGTTTTATCAACTTTACATTATGTTTAATTTAAAGACACTTTCTTGCTTTTAGATAGAACAAAAGGAGTCGCATTGTAATAAAAACATTGGCGAAACATTGATGGCAGTTTCCCAATTGTCCGCAAATTCCTTCAAAGAAACACATAACATATTGTTGTATTTTTTTTATTCAGGGAAGCCTAGAGCGTTTAGTCATTGCTTGACCTACCAATCGCTTTTCCGAACAGTGGGCTATGCGCTCGCAAGCGGGTTGATGGTGGCCCAGTGCGTAGGCACACGACGGAGCCGGCTCCGTCGTACGCATGCGCGAGACCCGGATAGCGACGGGCAATCCGTCGCTCCGGGTCTCGTACCAAAGGGGGCGTGCTGTCGATGTTGAGTGACAGCACGCCCCCTTTGGTGGGCGGGCTGGGGGCATGGCTGCCTAGACTGAGGCGTTCTCATGGGAACGCCCACCGTCTGGGTCCGGCCCCACTGACATCACAAGTGATGTCAGTGGGAGAGCTTTCGGCTGTTAGAGCCGAAAGCTCTCTGGGGCTTGGGGCAACGAGACCCTACCACAAGGGTCTCGTCGCAAGCCCGATGGTCGCGATGATCTACTCTTGACCATCGCGACCATCATCATGGCCGCTCGCTATAGCTGTGGGTGGTCACCCACAGCTATGCGAGCGGCCAGGAGGCCGCTCTAAAACACAAGAAGGCCGGCCCTGATTCAGAGCGAGCGCTCTGTCAGAGCGTCCGGCTCTGAATCAGGGCCAGTGTTCTAACATTTCTGGATCTTGGGCCTGATTCAGCTGCGCCCGTAACAGCCATTACGGACGTAGATCGAGTGATTGTCTGCCATCGTGCATGCGTATAAGTCGCACTGCGCGCGTAGTGACCTCATTGCGATTACGGTCGCACAGAGGAATCCATCGCAAAGTGATTGATGGGCTGACAGGCCATGACAAAATAATGGTGGGCTGCAAGGCATAAGGATTTGTACAGATGAGCAGGCTTTGTTGCAAAGGTGGCATGTGGTCAGACAAAAAATTGTACCTCTTTGTGGAAGGACTAGTGGGGTCATTTTGAATGTTGCAAGAAGAACAAATCTATAGACTCGTTTATCCAGCTTGTCAGCCATGTTGGTGGAGGCACATGGGTAACAGCTGCAGTCTTCCCGCCTGCTGACTGCTCACAAACCAGAGGTGGCCTACTGTATAACTTGTGCTATGATTACGTGACTATGAATGTGACTCAAGGTTTCTCCTCAGGAGCCATATCTTGTCCTAATTGAGCTCGTTACTATGCAGATTTTTACCTCTGACCAGTCTTCATCAACTGCAGGAGATAATAGCTAGAATCTGATTGGTTGGCTATGGGCAACAACTCCTTCTAAAAGCCTGCACTTATATATACCCTTATGCATCCAGTGCGTGCGCACGGCATATCGTCACGTCATGGCCTCTTAATAAGTTATTTCCTACATGAAATTACCTCATCATTTTTCTTTCACTTTAGAGGTTTATGTTGATTTCTGCTGTTTTCTTACGAGCCCCAGTGTTATGCGCGTACATATAGATATCGCAGCATCTGGGACTTTAAATCGTACCATGACTTATAAAATACTCTTCACCCAAATCTCTTTACCCGCTGTATTACTACGGAGACATTAGGAAAGAAAACACTATCCACGGAGCTGTGGAATATGTTGGATATTTGGAAATTACAGGCATTTATTTATAAAGCTTCAGTTGACATGTGCTGGGATGATGGAATTTTCTTCAGGAGAATCGCAGAATTTTTTTTTTTACTTCTTCTAGTCTCCAAGTCGGGTTATAAAGGCCTGGTCAGTGTGTGTGTGGAGGGGGGGGGAGGACATTCGGTGATACGTCTCTTTGTGTTTCCTTCAAGTGAAGCTCTTGTATGTTATGAGTGTTTTATCAGCACATTTTGGGGGCCTGGTGTATGAGTAGGACAGCGTCAAGAACTATTCTGTTTCATGAGAGAATTTGTGGAAAAATAAATGAGAAACTTGAGAGTGAAACCAGAGAGTGCGGGAGAGTGCCCACATCAGAAGGGAGCGCGCGTCAGTGGAGAAGGAGCCCCCACGGCACCGCTGACAGCGCTCTGCGTTTTGCGAAGACCTGCCAGGGGGGTACAACAAGGCTGCACTTGTTAGAGAACGCAGCCCTGAGCCATCAGATTCATATACACTGCTGGTGGAACAGGACCTGGAACCAGGAGAGCTGAGCTTTGCATTCGTGGAACTCAACTAGGGCAACAAGAGATTCACTTTCTGCACAAGGAACCCCTACATATAAGGATCAGTATGTGTCTTGGTACACATGGAGAACATGTGATGCTGTCTATTTATAACTTTGCTCCGTACAGCTGCGTTACTGTCAGCCAGTAAATGCCCGCTTATGTTTTACATATGAGACGGGTTCCTATGTACATGAAAATTCATGCATTTGTGTACCTTACGTGTTCATAAATATTGTCACTTCGTAACACCCAACTATCCCCATTTCACCAAGACGGGCCTGATTTGAGGGCTCTGTCTCGCTGTACCGAGCGGGACTGCATTTCTGCCTATCATCCTGGATCTTAAGGAGGTATGTCTCCATGCAGAGCAAAGATAAACGGGCGCCACACCCACCTACCACTGCTATTGTGGTGGTGAACGTGTGGTTGGAGAAGAGTGGCAGCCTGGCGCCTTTCAGTGGTAGACAATCCGCTGTGGCCATGACCCCTTGTCCAATCACCTAACTTGAAAATGCTGCTCTTATTAGACACTGGGGCGCAGGGTGAAACCAGCTTTGGACCTGCCCCATGCCCTTCAGTTTGCATAACCATGGTTCACTGAGAATGATGGACACCCATGAAAAACTGTTCGGTGAAAGCTAACAATTGTGGGGCCCCCTGCAGCTGTGCCCACTGTACAAGGGCTCTTATGTCATGGCCTCCTGCAACTACCAGCCCCCTGAGCTTCAGCTTACACAGCCCCCAAACCTTCCCACATTATTTCATTTTTAGAATAGAATTTTAGTTTGTATTTTGTTTACTATTTACTACACCTTCCCCTCCAGTGTAATAGGTAAGTTCACTGCAGCTATTTCATTACACAACATTAGTACATCTCACTGGCCATAGTTGAAGCCCTTTAATCTACCCACAAATTCCTTAGAATCCGGGTCCACCTACTGCAATACTTAATGGCTTTGTGCCACACTGCTTTACAGCTTCCTCTGGAACGGTGTGATTGCTGTACTGGAGATCTCCAGGCCTTGGGGGATCATCTATGATAAATTGCTGTACACTTGAAGGGGTGTCCCAACCCCAAGTGAACACAGTGCGCTGCAGTAATATATGGGGTCCCACCATATGGTGTCCCACCATAGCCAGCATAGCCAGCAATATCTCACATAAGACACTTTTAAAACTCTAATCCATGCACTCATTATTTCCCGCATTGACTATTGCAATAGTCTCCTTACTGGCCTTCCCAAAAACAGGCTATCGCCATTACAATCCATTATGAATGCAGCTGCGAGGCTTATCTTCCTTGCCAAACGTTCATTGTCTGCTGCACCACTCTGTCAGTCCCTCCATTGGCTGCCGGTTTTCTACCGTATTCAATATAAAATACTTTTGCTTACACATAAGGCTATTAACCACACCACACCAACATACATCTCTTCACTCATTTCAAAATATCTCCCAACCCGACCTCTCCGCTCAGCACAAGATCTGCGTCTCTCATCCCCATGCATTACTTGTTCCCATTCACGGTTACAGGACTTTCTTCGGGCTGCACCCACTCTATGGAATGCCGTACCACGCACAATAAGACTTTCATCTAGTCTCCAATCCTTCAAGCGTTCCCTGAAAACTCACCTCTTCAGGCAAGCTTATCAGATTCCAGAACCGCCCACATAACCTTCATAGCTTCCATATCTAATTACATGCTCTTTCACAGTCCACACATAACCTCACACATTGTCTTTCTTTCACATCCTCCTGATATTTGGCCGACATTCCTGTGTGACTGGATCATGCAGCCCACCAAGAAACTGTGCATTTTGGCTGGACCAAAATTGCAATCTATAGCACCTATCCTTGTGTATCAGTGCTTATTTCCCTGTAGATTGTAAGCTTACGAGCAGGGCCTTCCTACCTATATATCTGTGTTATTACCCAGTTTTGTTCTATTTATGTTACCAATTGTAAAGTGCAACGGAATATCCTGCGCTATATAAGAAACTGTTAATAAATAAATAAAAAATAAGTCCTCTGATCCTCTGGCTAGCCAACCACGTGTTCCCTACCAGAAACTCCCACTGAAATCTACAGCAATTGCGCCCAAAATCGTTCTGCGGTAATTATCAGGGGCACATGCGCCGTGTGACTCGGATGCATGCGCCGACGTACAACATCAGCCAACTGCATGTGACATCAGCACCGCGCCCACGTCTGCAACAGGCCCAGGATGTGAAATTTCATTGTAGTGAAATACAAATACAAAGCTGAGTTGGAATCTCCCCCCCCCATGAGGAAAATGAAGGTTCATATAATTTCTAACTATGACACCCAGTGATCATGATTTTTACCCAGCCAAAGAGTCCTATCCATACTCTCTTTTGGGTGCGTAACAATGTTTGTTTGTTTTTTCTGCCCTCTTAAGCATGTAGTCGGCATTCCAGCGTGCGAAATCCTGACAGGTCGGGATCCCGGCACCAGTATCCCGACTGTCGGCATCTCGAAGGTTAGTATTGGGGTGCTAGAGGGAGGTTAGCGTTAGGCAGCGGGGTTAGGGTTAGGCATTAGGGGGAGGGTTAGGCACCGGGGAGGGAGTATTAGGATTAGGGTGCGGGGAGGTTAGGTTTGGGCACCGGGAGGGGGTGTTAGGGTGCGGGGAGGGGGAGCTTAGGTTTAGGCACTAGGGAGGAGGTTAGGATTAGGCACCGGGGAGGGTGTGTTAGGATTAGGGTGCGGGGATGTTAGGTTTAGGCACTGGGTAGGGGGTGCTAGGGTGCGGTGAGGGGGAGGTTAGGTTTAGGCACTAAGGGGGGAGGTTAGGGTTAGGCACCGGGGAGGGGGTGTTAGGGTGCGGGAGGGGGAGGTTAGGGTTAGGCACTAGGGAGGGAGGCTAGGGTTAGGCACCGGGGAGGGGGTGTTAGGGTGCGGGAGGGGGAGGTTAGGTTTAGGCACTAGGGAGGAGGTTAGGGTTAGGCACCGGGGAGGGTGTGTTAGGATTAGGGTGCGGGGATGTTAGGTTTAGGCACTGGGTAGGGGGTGCTAGGGTGCGGGGAGGGGGAGGTTAGGTTTAGGCACTAGGGGGGGAGGTTAGGGTTAGGTACCGGGGAGGGGGTGTTAGGGTGCGGAAGGGGGAGGTTAAGGTTAGGCACTAGGGAGGGAGGCTAGGGTTAGGCATTGGGGTGTGTGTGTTAGGGTAGGGGTTGGGAAAATACTTACCAGACGTTCTTATGGGTGTCGGTATTCTGAACAGCGTCATCCCGACAGCTGGGACTCCATACCCGACCCCCCTCTTATACTGTGATTCTGGATTGTCGGAAACCGTGTAGGGCACAGAAAAGATTTCCAATGGTAAAAACCAGGACTGTCTTGGAAAACTTGGACATGTGGACCTCATTAAAGGACAGAACACATCATCTTTGTTGCATTCAGGGACAGCTCATCGGTCAAACTTTCACAATTTTTGGAGTAACCATCAACACAGAGACCACACACAGTCTGAGAGCAGAGACAGACAACGCGCGCGCTCACAATGACAGACCTAAGTGCAGCGCTGACATACCCGTGCACATGGCACACACGTGTTCTATGCCCAGAAATGCTGTGCTTCCAACTTCAGTCATTCCCATGCGCTGCAGCCTGTACGCATCACTAACCATTGCTCTGCAGCCTGTACGCATCCCTAGCCATTGCTCTGCAGCCTGTATGCATCCCTAGCCATTGCTCTGCAGCCTGTACACATCCCTAGCCATTGCTCTGCAGTCTGTACGCATCTCTACCCATTGGTCTGCAGCCTGTACGCATCACTAGCCATTGCTCTGCAGCCTGTACGCATCACTAGCCATTGCTCTGCAGCCTGTACGTATCCCTAGCCATTGCTCTGCAGCCTGTACGCATCCCTAACCATTGCTCTGCAGCCTGTACGCATCCCTAACCATTGCTCTGCAGCCTGTACGCATCCCTAGCCATTGCTCTGCAGCCTGTACGCATCCCTAGCCATTGCTCTGCAGCCTGTACGCATCCCTAGCCATTGCTCTGCAGCCTGTACGCATCACTAGCCATTGCTCTGCAGCCTGTACCCATCCCTAGCCATTGCTCTGCAGCCTGTACACATCCCTAGCCGTTGCTCTGCAGCCTGTACACATCCCTAGCCGTTGCTCTGCAGTCTGTACGCATGACTAGCCATTGCTCTGCAGCCTGTACGCATCCCTAGCCATTGCTCTGCAGCCTGTACGCATCACTAGCCATCGCTCTGCAGCCTGTACGCATCACTAGCCATCGCTCTGCAGCCTGTACGCATCCCTAGCCATTGCTCTGCAGCCTGTACGCATCACTAGCCATTGCTCTGCAGCCTGTACGCATCCCTAGCCATTGCTCTGCAGCCTGTACACATCCCTAGCCATTGCTCTGCAGTCTGTACGCATGATTAGCCATTGCTCTGCAGCCTGTACACATCCCTAGCCATTGCTCTGCAGTCTGTACGCATGACTAGCCATTGCTTTGCAGCCTGTACGCATCCCTAGCCATTGCTCTGCAGCCTGTACGCATCACTAGCCATCGCTCTGCAGCCTGTACGCATCACTAACCATCGCTCTGCAGCCTGTACGCATCACTAGCCATTGCTCTGCAGCCTGTACGCATCTCTAGCCATTGCTCTGCAGTCTGTACGCATCACTAGCCATTGTTCTGCAGCCTGTACGCATCCCTAGCCATTGCTCTGCAGCCTGTACGCATCACTAGCCATTGCTCTGCAGTCTGTACGCATCACTAGCATTGCTCTGCAGCCTGTACGCATCCCTAGCCATTGCTCTGCAGTCTGTACGTATCACTAGCCATTGCTCTGCAGCCTGTACGCATCCCTAGCCATTGCTCTGCAGTCTGTACGCATCACTAGCCATTGCTCTGCAGCCTGTACGCATCCCTAGCCATTGTTCTGCAGCCTGTACGTATCACTAGCCATTGCTCTGCAGCCTGTACGCATCCCTAGCCATTGCTCTGCAGCCTGTACTGCACAATTGTGCTCAACGGGCCTGATTCGCTAGAGATCGCAGCTGCGATTACGCACGCAGGTCTGCTGCAAAAATATGAGAGACAGAGACGCCCAAAGCCAGGATAGAGACGCCCACTGCCGCTTTCGCACATCCATAAGACCGTCCAGTCCTGCGTATACAGTACATCAGTAACATCGGCCCCTCGCGCAGAATTACAGCAGCCCTGACCTTACTGAGAATTGCTGACCTCGTCGCACGCAGTAAGCACGAGACCGCACGTCATACATACTTATATCATAGCTCACCGTCTGAAACTCTTCCCTTAATTTCTCTTGCAGAGGTCTCTGAAGAGCAAACCGCATGTCCATTGGTACAAGCACCCTCTGGCTGTATCCGCCACGGTTCAGAAAAATGCCAGATGTCTCAGATATTCAAAGAATGAGCGAGATGCATTTGTCAAAAATTCTATTTTTGTCTTTTAAAAGGGGAAGGGGGGGGGCGGCAGGTGGAATGTACATTTTAAAATAAGGAAAAACACAATTGCACTTGGAAACTCAAGAGTATAATGATTCACACTCTGAGCCTCATTCAGAGGCGGTCGGAGGATGCAAGCGGTCGCTCAGAAACTGGGCGGCCGCTTGCATCCTGACCGCCCGCCTCTGTTGCGGTCTTTAGGCTGTGGGTTAACACCCACAGCTCTAACGACCGCTCGGGTGATAGTCGCGATGGTCAGAGACCATCGCGACCATCGGGGCTTACGACGAGACCCTAGGGTAGGGTCTCACTTGTCGTAAGCCCCGGAGAGCTTCTGGCTCTGTCTGAGCCGGAAGCTCTCCACTGACATCACTAGTGATGTCAGTGGGGCCTCCCCCAAACGGCAGGCGTTCCCATAGGAACGCCTCCGTTTGGGCTGCCACCCCCCCCCCCCGGCCCGCCTTCCAAACGGGGCGAGCTGTCAATCAACATCGACAGCTCGCCCCCTTTGGAAAGAGACCCGCTACGACCGACAGCGCCGGTCGTAGCGGGTCTCACGCATGCGCACGAAGGAGCCGGCTCCCTCGTGCGCATGCGCACTGGCAAATCATCGAGGCAGCCGTGCGGTCGTGGACCGTACGGCCGCCTCTGAATAAGCTCCTCTGACTCTGGCATTTGCGCCCAGAAATATGGATTCAAATGATTTCCCCGCTGTTATGCAAACTTCCTAGGACTGCTGTAATTCATTAAGAACACAATGAGGATTGCTAATGAGAGTACGTAATGTATATACACGTACACGGGCGAGCGTGCCCTGGCAGGGCCTCACGCCTCCACACACCTCATCTCTGCCCGTGATTTGCTCCCAAAGCCCTTTTCCAAGCCCCCAGGCTCTCGCTCACAAGACTTGGCTGGTGTCCACCCCCCGCTGTACAGACACAAGAAGTGCCTTATTGTCCGGCTGCAATTTTACCTGGAGATGTTATTTTTTTTTTTACGTTAATTGAAAAATTGAAGTTGAAAAGGCCAAAGCACACACAAAATGCGGGCACCCTGGCTCCGTAACAGGTACTTTCTGGCTCCGTAATGGGTACAATCTGTCACTACCTTGCTCAGCAGCAGGGGCAGAATCCATTACACTGGCCTCACTGCGGGCACTGCTTGTTCTCGCATTGGTAACTCTTCACCCTGGCTCAGTAGCCACCACTCTCGCCTGATAAGCACTGCAGCTCTCTCACTCAGGGATAGAGCTATATCTAGTGTAGTGTAGTTCACTCACAGAGGGCCTGATATAAAACTGAAGTTATGCTGTTTTGCAGAGCGTATCTGGCGTGTTTCTGCACTGTGCATGCTCTGCAGCTGAGCGACCGCCTGCGCAGGTGATGAAGAGTCGTAGGCATACCGGGCCTGATCCTGAGTCAGAACAGAAGTGGAAATACAGGCGCACCTTGCAGATTTCAGTGCACTGCGCACATGCCAGAGAAAGGAAATGGTCATCTGCTTCACACATAGGTGCACAGACGGAGGTCGCCAGTGTGTACGGATTGATCCGCCCGTCAACGAAGCATTTTCTGGGAGCGTTTCTTCGCAGTAATTGGCATCGGAGCAGGAGGGCAGAGATGGGGCATCTTTTTCAGGCTGATCTTTGGCCCCCAGTATGGGGTGTGTGTGAGTCCTGAAACTAATAATGGAAGCTGAGGTTGGGCAAACAGCTGGCGTTATAGCCTTCCACACACACAAGCATGGATCTTCAGCATACACTGGCGGATTCTCGCATTACCATACAGAAATGAGTAGACTGGGCTGTAACTGGGTCTTCCAACGAATTGCCACGCTCAGAGAGGGTGTGGTGACATAGCACAACTTCGATATAATATAGGGAGTCATTCAGACCCACTCGCGAGCGGCTGTCCGCTCGCAAGTGGGTCGATGGTTCCCACTGCGCATGCGCACGACGGAGGGAGCTCCGTCGTGCGCATGCGCGAGACCCGACGAGCGAAGGACTTTCCTTCGCTCGGAGTGTCTCATCAAAGGGGGCGTGCTGTCGATGGTGACTGACAGCACGCCCCCTTTGGTGGGCGTGCCGGGGGCGTGCCTGCCAGACGGAGGCGTTCCCAAGGGAACGCCTACCGTCTGAAGCCGGCCCCCCTGACATCACTTTTGATGTCAGTGGGAGTGATTTTGGCTCTGATAGAGCCAAAATCACTCCTGGCCTTGCGGTTGAAAAACCCAACCGCAGGCTTTTGCTCGCAGTTTCGATGGTCGCGATGGTCAAGACCATCGCGACCATCATTTTGCACGCTCGTATATGCTGTGGGTGGTGACCCACAGCTATACGAGCGTCCAGGAGGACGCTCCATATTAATGGAGGTGGGCCCTGATTCAGAGCGAGCGCTCTGGTCAGAGCGTCCGGCTCTGAATCAGGGCCATAGTTCACTGATATATTTTGCAGGGCCGTAGCTAGGGTAGTGCGGCCGGTGCCATGGCACAGGGCACCACAGGGCAGGGGGCGCTGTTTGGGCCTGTCAAATTTCTGTTTATTATCATTCTTGTAGCTTCCTCTTATTTCATCCCCAGCATCTCCTGGCCTCCCCTATCTCTTCCCTGGTTCTTCCCCATGAAGCCATGGCCCTTTTTTGGGTGCATTATGTCCCTTTGAAAAATGAGGGGGGCGCCAATGCTCTTTCTGGCCCAGGGCACCAAAAAGTCTAGTTACGGCTCTGACATTTTGTAATGTGTAATAACCATTACTGAAACTCCATGGCATATCTATAATAGGTGTAGGGTGCGTGGTGCATACAGGCCCACCCTGCACCTTCTCTAAACTTACCTCTCAGACGCCAAGTGATTTTTAGTAAACTGCGCGTATATGGTATTGCATGCATCTCATGCAGAATCCAAATTACCGATATATCAGATACCAACAGACTGCTGAAAAGAATACTTAAGTATCCAACTCGCAGCGTGGGAAACATAACAAAAAAAGCAGCTGTCCCCTCGGTTATCACAGCTACAGATGTAGCTGCGTTACTTACCTCTTCCCCATCGTCTCGGCTACGCATGCGTTGCGCAAAGCCGCCGGGGAGGTAGCGTGTAGGTGGCGGAAAGATCCGCTCAGATCCCTCTTCGCATCCCCGGAACTACTTTCCATAGGATGGAGCGGGGATCCGAGAACAAGTGCCGTCTGAAGATGATGCTTGCTCTAGGCAGCAAACTCAAAAAAACTTTCAGTTTTTGGAGTTTGCTGAATATCAGGGGGTCCATTTGGGACCCCTGATAATGATTAGCTCGGTAACATAAATATGCGGATACTATCGTTTCCGCATGGTTACCGGGCCGTTTATCGGTTGATGAATAGGCCGACCTTAAAGTGCAAAATGAAAGTAAGAACTATATACTATATGGCTATGATACTAGAAGGGAGTAATTGTCCCCTCAAGCATGGGTTGGTTGGGCCAGGACAAGAGTGACATCTTGGTTGGTTGAGATAATGTTTGCTTGGAGGCTGAGAGACTGACAGAGGATCCTGGCCAGCCACTTCTTAGCTGCCAAACACAGTCTGATTGGTGGATGGCACTGACCACCAGTCACCAATCAGAGTAGTGGGATGTTTCCCCCCTTTGTTGAATGGACAATGCCATCCTCCATTCAGATGGCAGGATGCTGTCACATGGCTTATAAAACATGCTTTGGAACAGTGAGGAACCAGGGTAGGTGTTAGTCACCCCTACAGATCTGGGGTCTGATTTTTGCACCAATAGACAATATCCATTGCTGATATCTGTTCTCTTAGGCCTTGATTCAGAGCCGCTCGTAAGCGGCCGCTCGTTCGTTCTGACCGATGTTCGCACATCTACGCATGCGTACGGATTTTAATACGCATGTGCGAACCAGTCAGTGCGGCCGAAAATCGTTTGTTCGCTATATAGCGAATGCCTGCTATTTTGAGTGACAGAAGGAGGCATATGTGGGTGGTAATAGGGGAAGGTGCTTGAAAACGGGGGTGTGGAATTCGAACGCAGGCGTGCTTAAAGGTCAAAACGGGCGTTTTATGGGTGTGCATAATTAATACAGCAGCGTCATTGACCACATCACTTGGTTTTTTTTTACTCAGAACTGCTCGCAAAATAGCGGTTGAAAAAACCAGCCACAAGAATAGCGAGCAGTTCATACGCTGTTCGATGTACTCGATTAATCTAATAAATAGCGGACATGACGTATGGTGCGAGCGGCAAGGGGGCGTATTTTTCAAAATTACAACCGCAAGTTTTGCTTGCTCGTTCAGACTTAGAGGCGGGAACAGACCGCAATTAGCAAACGGTTCATTTGAATAGCCACCCCTTGTTTTAGAATAAACGACCGCAAATAGCGAGCGGCTCTGAATGAGGGCCTTAGCTCGCTACCACAAGCTCCCACTACAGACTGAGAGACTGTGTCCAGACTCTATAGTAGGAAATGTTGTGCTTCAGGATGGTGACTAGTACTATACATCCCAAGAGCTACCAATCGTGGGGGAGGGGGAATGCAATAGCCTGCTAGGTGCAGACATTGGCGCGATTCCGGTGAGTCTATTTGCTTTAAAGCGGCAACATTTTAAAAGGCAAAACCGACAAGTCACCTTCCCTGCCAAGTTCCAGGATCAACGCCGGCAAAGACTTAGTGATGGTTTCTGTAGTGCCATAAAAAGACCAACCAAGGGCCTGTGATATCGTAACTGGAACAGGAGTCAGCGCACAGAGGGCAGCAGTGAGCCCGTCTACAGGATTACCCATAAACCCTCTGGACTCTCCCTGCGACATGGTGAGCTTCAGGAACTGTGCTCGCTGTCTTGCCTCTGGGCTGTTATAGACTTTATGGGGGAGGTAAATGGGACTGGTAATAACCTGGCATGTTATTTAATGTGTTACAGGTTTTTTCAAGTGTTTTTGTACTATGGTATTGCACAAGTTTTACCTTATTATTATGCATTGAAGGTGCTGCTCTCTCCTCCTTACCTGTGTGATTGATGAACCAAAGGATCCGGGCGCGCTTAGCGAACTACACAGGACCGGCACCAGTGCGGTCGAACAGAGGCACCACCCCATAGAGGGCACACCCCTCCCAACCAATCCCGATTTCAGCGGGACAGTCTCGTTTTTCGGGCACTACCCCGGTGTTCCACCCGTGGGACAAAGTGTTCCGCGCACGGTCAGGCACCTCCACTGCTGCAGCTGTGCGGCAGTGCTGACCCCGGAGAAGAGGAATGGATGCCGTGCACATGCGCGCGGCATCCATTCAGTGCAGGAACAGGGCTGGGGGCAGCCCAGCTATTGACGTAGTCCTGGGCTTACCCCCAGCCTGACGTTAGCTGGAGGCATGCCATACAGACACGCCCCCAAATACAATCATTTAGGGCCGTGACCTATGGTAATTATGCCACAACTCAATTTTCGGATGCGCAGAGTAACGAGAGCCTAAGTCTTGTTCTGCACACAGCGCGGCTCCCCATTGAGCCGGCCTTGGAACTACGGTTCCAATACCCGGTGTCCTCTCAACTGCATCTACACAAGACATCTCCAGTGTGGCCACCAGGACAAAGTGAAGTTGATTGCTGTGTCTGACCATTGATTGCTGTGTCTGACCATTGATTGCTGTGTGTGACCATTGATTGCTGTGTCTGACCACCCAGTCCTGACATTCAAATTCTGTGCCTGAAAGTTAAAATATAGAAGAGAAGCCAGGAGCATGTCTACCTCATGTTATCCATTGTGCCTGGCTGCCATTAATCGCTTACAACAACCCTTCTCTCCTTTTTGTGCTCCTGTGATCGTTTCTGCCGCATCCGTGGCTTTCTCAAATTCTGGCCCCCATAAAGCTTGTTGCCCTGCCTGAGCTGGTTCTTCGTGATTCCAGTTACGGCGGGGGAAAAACCTACCCTTGGCCAGCAGTAAGGGTACCCAGGATTTCAGCACTGGGTCTGATTGCGAAGGCAGACGCGCTAGCGGCTTTTGCAGAGTCTGCGTCTTTATGATAATACTGTGGCCCGATTCTGAGCATACTGAGACGCCCACTTGCAGCGGCTCTAATCTGCCTCGGCGAGTCTTTAGACGTACCATCGCAGCTTGTACCAGCCCTATGGCAGGCGCAGTTTGTCAGTCTGTACATGGCATCCTGTGTCAGCGGCGCCTTTAGACGTGGCCGCTAAAAGCGACGCCCGCATCTGGCTAGCTACCCCAGTTACCTCCCAGGAATGCCAACTGAAATCCACAGCGCTTGCGTCCATATTCGCTCTGCGTCTCCTTGCGATAACAGCAGTCCTGTACTCATTGATTTAACTCTCACATTATACAGTATCATTTTATTTGTACTGTACTCAATATCACTCTCACATTGTACAGTCCAGAATTGTGCATTCTATTTGACCTATACTCATTGATATCACTCTCACATTGTACAGTCCAGCATTGTGCATTCTGAGCCTGATACAGAGCCGCTCGTAAGCGGCCGCTCGTTCGCTCCGAGCGATGTTCGCACAACTGCGCATGCGTATGGGTTGTAATACGCATGCGCGAACCAGTCATTGCGGACGGAAATTGTGTGCTCGCAAAATAGCGAATGCCTGCTAATTTGAGTGACAGGATGAGGCGTTTGTGGGCGGTAACAGGGGAAGGTGCTTGAAAACGGGGAGTGGAGATCCGAACGCAGGCGTGCCAAACGGTCAAAACCGTCGTTTTAAGGGTGTGCATAATTAACAAAGCAGCGTCATCGACCACGTCACTTGGTTGTCTTTTAGCTAGCCTGAACTGCTCGCATGATTGCGGTAGGAAAATCCAACCACAAGCACTGCGAGCAGTTCATATGCCTTTCGATGTACTCGATTAATCTAATAAATAGCGGAGATGACGTAGGATGCGAGCGGCCAAGGGGTGTTTTAAAAAAAATAGCGAGCACGTGTTTCGTTCGCTCGTTCAGACATAGAGGCATCAACAGACCGCAAAGAGCGAGCGCTCTATTTAAATATCCGGACTTTTTCTGAACAAGCGAGCGCAAATAGTGTCCGGCTCTGAATCAGGTCCTCTATTTGTCCTGTAGTCATTGATTTCACTCTCCCATTGTATAGTCCAGTATTGTGCATTATTTTTACTTTAATTACACTCTTGCAGTGTACAGTCCAGCATTGTGCATTTCATTTTTCCTGTACTCATTGATATCACTCTCACATTGTACGGTCCAGCATTGTGCATTCTATTTGTCCTGTACTCATTGATATCACTCTCACATTGTACGGTCCAGCATTGTGCATTTCAATTTTCCTGTACTCATTGATATCACTCTCACATTGTACGGTCCAGCATTGTGCATTCTATTTGTCCTGTACTCATTGATATCACTCTCACATTGTACGGTCCAGCATTCTGCATTCTATTTGTCCTGTACTCATTGATATCACTCTCACATTGTACGGTCCAGCATTGTGCATTCTATTTGTCCTGTACTCATTGATATTACTCTCACATTGTACGGTCCAGCATTCTGCATTCTATTTGTCCTGTACTCATTGATATCACTCTCACATTGTACGGTCCAGCATTGTGCATTCTATTTGTCCTGTACTCATTGATATCACTCTCACATTGTACGGTCCAGCATTGTGCATTCTATTTGTCCTGTACTCATTGATATCACTCTCACATTGTACGGTCCAGCATTGTGCATTCTACTTGTCCTGTACTCATTGATATCACTCTCACATTGTACGGTCCAGCATTGTGCATTCTATTTGTCCTGTACTCATTGATATCACTCTCACATTGTACGGTCCAGCATTGTGCATTCTACTTGTCCTGTACTCATTGATATCACTCTCACATTGTACGGTCCAGCATTGTGCATTCTATTTGTCCTGTACTCATTGATATCACTCTCACATTGTACGGTCCAGCATTGTGCATTCTATTTGTACTGTACTCATTGATATCACTCTCACATTGAACAGTCCAGCATTGTGCATTCTATTTGTCCTGTACTCTTTGATATCATTCTCACATTGTACGGCCCAGCATTGTGCATTCTATTTGTGCTGTACTCTTTGATATCATTCTCACATTGTACGGTCCAGCATTGTGCATTCTATTTGTCCTGTACTCATTGATATCACTCTCACATTGTACGGTCCAGCATTGTGCATTCTATTTGTCCTGTACTCATTGATATCACTCTCACATTGTACGGTCCAGCATTGTGCATTCTATTTGTCCTGTACTCATTGATATCACTCTGACATTGCACGGTCCAGCATAGTGCATTCTATTTGTCCTGTACTCATTGATATCACTCTCACATTGTACGGTCCAGCATTGTGCATTCTATTTGTCCTGTACTCATTGATATCACTCTCTAGTTGTACATTCCAGCATTGTGCATTCTATTTGTCCTGCACACATTGATATCACTCTCACATTGTACAGTCTAGCATTGTGCATTCTTTTTTACTCTAATTACACTCTTGCAGTGTACAGCACAGCATTGTGTATTCTCTTACACTCTCCGCCAGGCTTGTCAGTATAAATGATTCGTTTTGACTTGGCAGCTAGCCCTGGTAATTAGACTTTTCCGGTGGGCTCTTTATACATTGACTGTGGGCACATACTTTGGTTCACCGGTGATCAATCTAGTGCTGATGTCCTGAAATCCTTACTGTTGGCTGAACAACTAAGGAAACGGCTTTCTAAGTGTCTGTGATATCCAGCACAGAGAAGGATGTTGGTACTTTTGTAACTCAGGAGGCAGCGGAAAGCTTCCTAACTCACAAGGATTATTTCTCCATCCTTTCTCAGTATGAAGCTATATAATATATACAGTATATAATATATATATTTATATATACTAGCGACCCACCCCGGCTTTGCACGACTCGCACCGGCATCTCCCCACAGCCCCCTGCATCTCATAATAATCTACGCCATGTCACCACAGCCCCCTGCATCTCACAACACAGCCCCATGCATCTTCTTAATCATGATCCTCCTGCCCTTCCCAGCGCATCCAAGTGGTAGAAGCAGGAGGCTGTTGTGAGATGCAGGGGGCTGTGTTGAAGTGCAGGGGGCAGTAGTGAGAAGCAGGAGGCTGTTGTGAGATGCAGGGGGCTGTGTTGAAATGCAGGGGGCAGTAGTGAGAAGCAGGAGGCTGCTGTGAGATGCAGGGGGCTGTGTTGAAGTGCAGGGGGCAGTAGTGAGAAGCAGGAGGCTGTTGTGAGATGCAGGGGGCTGTATTGAAATGCAGGGGGCAGTAGTGAGAAGCAATAGGGCATATTGCTATCTCTGATTGGCTCTCGCTGTCTCAGAGAGCCAATCAGAGCGCAGCTCTCATCCCTGCAGCAGCCAGTCACTCACATAGCACAACAATTTTTTCTGTGACTTGCTTCAGTAAAATTGTCACTGCTCCGCTCCCTTTTGTCACAGATGAATGGTTCATACACCTAAACCTTCCTCGACCAATGCTGTAGAGAATATTGAAAACCCCATCAAAATCCGTACAAGGGTTCAAGATATAATAGCCAGAACGAACAAACAGACCCTTAAACCGGGGATCTTATTTTATATATTTAGATATATAATTTCCCACCCACCCTCGGATAATGGGCAAGCATGTAGCATACTAACCATCGATGTACCCTTTCCAGGAGGGACACAGGGCTTTATTCAGAGGCGGCCATACGGTCTACGACTGCACGGCCGCCTCGATGTTTGTCTAGTGCGCATGCGCACGGGGGAGCCGGCTCCTTCGTGCGCATGCGTGAGACCCGCTACGACCGACAGCACCGGTCGTAGTGGGTCTCTTTCCAAAGGGGGTGAGCTGTCGATGTTGATTTACAGCTCGCCCCGTTTGGAAGGCAGGCCGGGGGGGTGGCAGCCCAAACGGAGGCGTTCCCATGGGAACGCCTGCCGTTTGGGGGGGGCCCACTGACATCACTAGTGATGTCACTAGTGATGTCAGTGGAGAGCTTCCGGCTCTGACAGAGCCAGAAGCTCTCCGGGGCTTACGACAAGTGAGACCCTACCCTAGGGTCTCGTCGTAAGCCCCGATGGTCAATGACCATTGCGACCATCACCCTAGCGGTCGTTAGAGCTGTGGGTGTAAACACACAGCCTAACGACCGAAAAAGAGGCGGCCGGTCAGGATGCAGGCGGCCGCCCAGTTTCTGAGCGACCGCTTGCATCCTCCGACCGCCTATGAATGAGGGCCTCAATGCTCTGGTCCTGGACTTCCCTGGTAATTTATGATTGGTGGAGGCTCCAGGGGCGGGGCTGCAGCACAGTCCAAAATTCAAATAGGGGAGTCACACCAACTGCCAGTGAGTCCCAGCCAGTGATGTTTGGCAGTGTGTGAAATGACAGTTGGTGTGACTCCCCTATTTGACTTTTGAACTGCGCTGCAGCCCCGCCTCTTACCAGGGAAGTCCAGGACCAGAGCATTGTGTCCCTCCTGGAGAGGGTCATGTTGGGAGGTGTGATGTAGTGATATTGTCACATTTAGGGCCTGATTCAGAGCCGCTCGCTAGCGGCAGTACGTTCGTTCCGAGCAATGTTCGCACATCTGCGCATGCGTACGGTTTTTAGTACGCATGCGCGAACCAGTCAGTGCGGCCGAAAATCGTTTGTACGCTATATAGCGAGTGCCTGCTATTTTGAGTGACAGAATGAGGCGTATGTGGGTGGTAACAGGGGAAGGTGCTTGAAAACGGGGAGTGGAATTCGAACGCAGGCGTGCTTAAAGGTCAAAATGGGCGTTTTAAGGGAGTGCATAATTAATACAGCAGCGTCATTAACCACGTCACTTGGTTTTTTTAAACTCAGAACTGCTCGCAAAATAGCGGTTGAAAAAACCAACCACAAGAATAGCGAGCAGTTCATACGCTGTACGATGTACTCGATTAATCTAATAAATAGCGGACATGACGTAGAACCATGGTAAGCTGGTTCTGGTAATCATGCGGAACCATGCTAGTTTCCGCATATTTAGGTTACCAGGCCATTCATCATCAGGGGTCCCAAATGGACCCCCTGATATTCAGCAAACTCCGAAAAACTGAACGTTTTCTGAGTTTGCTGCCGAGAACAAGCTCCATCTTCAGACGGCGCTTGCTCTCGCACACCTCCCAACTGTCCCGTTTTTCTGGGACTGTCCTGCTGTCCCGCTCGCGGGCCGCAGTGTCCCGCGGTGGGGGGGGGAGTTGGGGGAAGCATACACGCTGCTCTGCTATGCAGACGTGCAGAGCAGCGTGTATGCAGAGCTAGAATAGACGCTGTGCGCATGCGCACAGCATCTATTCAGAGTATGGGGGGGAAGCCCGGGGGCTGCCCAGCATCTCGGAGATGCTGGGCTGGGCACGCTCCATTAGTGATGTAAACGGGGGCGTGTCATCAGACCACGTCCCCTTTCCGGTTAGGCCACACCCCCTTTTCGGGCGCCCCTTCAACGCATACGTAAACATTGATACCATTGACGCACATCGACCACTCACGCAGCCATTTACAACAGCTCTGACCTGCCGCAGATGCTGCAAGTCTCCTCGCACACAGTGGGCTCTCAAGCTGCGTATGCAATCGCAGTGGCTAATTTATGCGCGTCCATAAAACGGCTTTCAAATGCCTGCGTTTTTCCGGCCGGTCCCCCGTCACCTCCCCCAAAACGCTGACAGCCTGTAACTCACTCTACGATGGATTCCTCTGTGCATGCGTGATCACAGCATCACGTGCGTTGCATACGCATGCGAAACAGCTAACAACCGCTCGATCTACATACGTAGTTGCATTTGCGATCGCTTCTGAATTAGGCCCATTGTCGGATACACTCTCTGGCATTTTTTTCATTTGAGAAGCCCATATTTGTCGTAGATGTGTTTTTAGGTTTAATCTAGTAACGATGATGAGCTGATCGCAGCAGTGTCCTGTGGTCAGAGTCACACTTGCTTTCCGTTACTAGCACGCGCCTCAAACTTCGCTGGGGGGGGTGCACAGAATAGGCCCCCTCCTCCTTCTGCTGCAGAATGGACTCACTTATTGCTCCTTGGCATCATTTCCCTAACCCTGGGCAGCGCGCGGCCATTCCTCGCTCGTAAATCCAGAGCTCCGGGCCACTCCTTCAGGGCCTGACGCCCTCCCAAGAAGACGAATGAATGAGACTTGGCAACGTATCTCCTGCAAATCCAGCTCTGCAGATCAGCTCTCCCTCTGCTCCTGTGGGATTGCGAGAATCGGGCCTCTCTCCGAAGCCACCGCGGGAGCTCAAAGTCGTGATACATAAATTCTATATACGTGTGAAATGATTCTTTTCATCCAAGTCCTGCTCGGGTTTTTTTTTTTCTTCTCCCCTCTGCATGTTCTGAAAAGCAGTCATTGATAAAAAAAAAAAAGCCTACTTTGAGGGCTGCACAAACTGTGTGTGTGTGGGGGGCCGTCACAGAAGCATGGCTCTTCTGTACCCCGTTCACCTGCCCTGATCACCTAGGCCAGCCCCCCTCTCTCTCTTCTGTCGACCTGCCTCAGTCACGTGATTTCCAGACGCCGGGGTTTGGAGTGAAATACGGCTGTTAACCTGGAAAAGAGACTCAAACATTCGAGGGAACAAACACACAAAAAATACCTCACTTGTTAAAAAACATTTATGGCAAATAGCGAGATCCCAGCAGTAAAAAATATCTTTCCAAGAAATAAAATGCGCTTTCATGCTGTGTTCCTGGTAAAGATAAATAACGTTTGATAGGAAACACTTCGCCAAAATTCTGAAACCCATCAAATATATACGATATGCATTGCTTTATATAGCAAGCACCTGTGTATTTACGTAACGGAATTCTCTTATTCTGTAAAAAAAAGGTGTTTTGTTTTTTTTCAATAATATTACATTTTACAACCTCAGCCTCTTATGGAAAAAGCATTGCACTGCGACCAGCTGCCGTCTTCATAGGCTAATTGTAGACAGTCGTGACTAGGTCTAAAAGCAAAACGGTTGAACTCTTAGAGCTCAATTAACTAAGGGTAGGTTTTGCTTTCAGTTCAAAACTGAGGGCATCACTAGCAGTACAGTGTCCAATTGATAAGCAGACCATAGGTCCCCCTATTTTTCACTAACCAGCACCGGGCTGAGCTAGCCAGAGTTGGTAACACGGGATGCAGTTTATAGAGCGGCGGACTGAAGGCACGACAAGCCCGACGGGGGACTTCAGATAGCCGTCAATAAACCAATGCCTACCTGAAGCCCGATGCCGGAATGCCGAAGGACGACAGCAGACCCTCCTCCCTAAGGACAACCGGCAGCCCAGGGCTCTTATTTCTACCCCTGGTTTTGTGAATACAGATGTAATTAAGTATTAAGGGCCTATTCATCATCACTTAATTTTCACAAAAGCAGGTGAAAAAGCACATTCACCTGCAATTGTGAAAATTAAGTATTCGGTCATGCTTGCCGACATTTAGCTCCCTCCTTCCGGGAGGGAGCTGTCGGGCTTACAGGGCTGGGGCGTGATGCGGCCAAAGGGGGCGGGGCCCAGCACATGACGCAGCATTGGGGGCGGAGCATGGGGTGTGACAGCACGATCGCGTCATCGTGGCTCCGCCCCTCTTCACAATGCCGTGATTAATGGCATTGTGCAACCGGGGGCGGAGCCACGATGAAGCGATTCAGCGCGAATCGTGTCACCGGCCCCCCTGCTGCCAGGGTTTGTACTTAAAAGCGCGGGGGGGGTGCGGGCACATCGCGGGGGGCCGGGCGGATTGCCTGCCTTCCCGGGAGGCCGGGAGCGGCACCCGTTTTTCGGGAGGCTCCCGACCAAATCAGGAGGGTAGGCAAGTATGTATTCGGGCCATTCATTAAGAAGGTTAAGCAGGAGATATCACAGATATCTCCTACTTACCTTCTGTTTGTGGAATGGCCCGCTGTCCCCATACACTAGTATCACAGATATCTCCTACTTACCTTCTGTTTGCAGAATGGCCCGCTGTCCCCATACACTACTATCACAGATATCTCCTGCTTACCTTCCTCTCCCGGAATGGCCCACTGTCCCCATACACTAGTATCACAGATATCGACTACTTAGCTTCTGTTTGCGGAATGGCCCGCTGTCCCCATACACTACTATCATAGATATCTCCTGCTTACTTTCTGTTTGTGGAATGGCCCGCTGTACCCATACACTAGTATCACAGATATCTCCTGCTTACCTTTCTCTCCCGGAATGGCCCGCTGTCCCCAAACACTAGTATCACAGATATCTCCTGCTTACCTTCCTCTCCCGGAATGGCCCACTGTCCCCATACACTAGTATCACAGATGTCTCCTACTTACCTTCCTCTCCCGGAATGGCCCGCTGTCCCCATACAGTAGTATCACAGATATCGACTACTTACCTTCTGTTTGCGGAATGGCCCGCTGTCCCCATACACTACTATCATAGATATCTCCTGCTTACCTTCTGTTTGTGGAATGGCCCGCTGTACCCATACACTAGTATCAAAGATATCTCCTACTTACCTTCCTCTCCCGGAATGGCCCGCTGTCCCCATACACTAGTATCACAGATATCTCCTACTTACCTTCTGTTTGCGGAATGGCCCGCTGTCCCCATACACTAGTATCACAGATATCTCCTACTTACCTTCCTCTCCCGGAATGGCCCGCTGTCCCCATACACTAGTATCACAGATGTCTCCTACTTACCTTCCTCTATCCCGGAATGGCCCGCTGTCCCCATACAGTAGTATCACAGATATCGACTACTTACCTTCTGTTTGCGGAATGGCCCGCTGTCCCCATACACTATTATCATAGATATCTCCTGCTTACCTTCTGTTTGTGGAATGGCCCGCTGTACCCATACACTAGTATCACAGATATCTCCTACTTACCTTCCTCTCCCGGAATGGCCCACTGTCCCCATACACTAGTATCACAGATATCTCCTGCTTACCTTCCTCTCCCGGAATGGCCCGCTGTCCCCATACACTAGTATCACAGATATCTCCTGCTTACCTTCCTCTCCCGGAATGGCCCGCTGTCCCCATACACTAGTATCACAGATATCTCCTGCTTACCTTCCTCTCCCGGAATGGCCCGCTGTCCCCATACAGTAGTATCACAGATATCGACTACTTACCTTCTGTTTGCGGAATGGCCGTCCCCATACACTACTATCATAGATATCTCCTGCTTACCTTCTGTTTGTGGAATGGCCCGCTGTACCCATACACTAGTATCACAGATATCTCCTACTTACCTTCCTCTCCCGGAATGGCCCTCTGTCCCCATACACTAGTATCACAGATATCTCCTGCTTACCTTCCTCTCCCGGAATGGCCCGCTGTCCCCATACACTAGTATCACAGATATCTCCTGCTTACCTTCCTCTCCCGGAATGGCCCGCTGTCCCCATACACTAGTATCACAGATATCTCCTGCTTACCTTCCTCTCCTGGAATGGCCCGCTGTCCCCATACAGTAGTATCACAGATGTCGACTACTTACCTTCTGTTTGTGGAATGTCCCACTGTACCCATACACTAGTATCACAGATATCTCCTACTTACCTTCCTCTCCCGGAATGGCCCGCTGTCCCCATACACTAGTATCACAGATATCTCCTGCTTACCTTCCTCTCCCGGAATGGCCCGCTGTCCCCATACACTAGTATCACAGATATCTCCTGCTTACCTTCCTCTCCCGGAATGGCCCGCTGTCCCCATACACTAGTATCACAGATATCTCCTGCTTACCTTCCTCTCCCGGAATGGCCCGCTGTCCCCATACACTACTATCATAGATATCTCCTGCTTACCTTCTGTTTGTGGAATGTCCCACTGTACCCATACACTAGTATCACAGATATCTCCTGCTTACCTTCCTCTCCCAGAATGGTCCACTGTCCCCATACACTAGTATCACAGACAGTGGCGGAACTCCCGGAGACAATGGAGTCATTTGCCGCCGGGCTCGAGCCCTTAAGGGGGCACCTGGCTCCATTGTCCCCCAGGCCATTCCGGTCACTGCCATGGAGATGGAGCGCCGCTGACCGGCGCTCCACCTCCAGCGGCGTCAATACGGGGGGTGCGGGAAGTCACACCCCCTATTTGCCGGGTGCCCGCTGAGTGTATTACCAGCGGGCGCCCGGCTCCTTCGTTCCCCCCTGCGGTAGCCGGAGGAACGGAGCTCAGTGTGAGCTCCGCTTCCGGGTCCCGCAATGCACTATGGGAGTGACGTCATGACATCACTCCCATAGTTCCGAGGAGCGGGCGCCGGGGACGGAAGGCAGCAGGACTGGAGCGAGGTTTCAGGTAAGTATTTTTTTTTTTTATGTATGTGGGTGCGCTCGCGGGGGGGGGCTCGCTACAGGGGGCATTACTGGGGGCTTACTACATGGGGCATTACAGGCGGCTTACTACAGGGGGCATTATGGGGGCGTACTACAGGAGGCATTACTGGGGGCTTTCTACAGGGGGCATTACAGGGGCATTACTGGGGGCTTACTGCAGGGGGCATTACTGGGGGCTTTCTGCAGGGGGCTTACTACAGGGGGCATTACGGGAGCTTACTACAGGTGGTATTACTGGGGGCTTTCTACAGGGGGCATTACTGGGGGCTTACTACTTGGGGCATTACTGGGAGCTTACTACTGGGAGCACTACAGGGAGTTTACTACTGGGGGTTACTACAGGGGCCCTTAGTACTGGGGCACTGCAAAGGGGGACCACTACTGGAGGTACTGCATAGGGGGACCATTACTGGGGGGCACTACATAGGCGGCACTGCATAGGGGGACCTCTACAGAGGGCACTGCACAGGGGGACCACTACTGGGGGAACTGCATAGGGGGGTGGAAGCTGGGGCTGGTATAGGTGCTGGGGGGGTGGTACATTTTAATTTGGGGGGGGCACCAACATTTATCTTGCCTCCGGGCACCTGGGATGAAGTTACGCCACTGATCACAGATATCTTCTGCTTACCTTTCTCTGGTGGAATGGCCCGCTGTCCCCATACACTAGTATCACAGATATCTCCTGCTTACCTTCCTGAAACGGAATGGCCCGCTGTCCCCATACACTAGTATCACAGATATCTCCTGCTTACCTTCCTCTCCTGGAATGGCCCGCTGTCCCCATACACTAGTATCACACAGATATCTCCTACTTACCTTTCTCTCCCGGAATGGCCCGCTGTCCCCATACACTAGTATCACAGATATCTCCTGCTTACCTTTCTCTCCCAGAATGGCCCGCTGTCCCCATACACTAGTATCACAGATATCTCCTGCTTACCTTCCTCTCCCGGAATGCCCGCTATCACCATACACTAGTATCACAGATATCTCCTGCTTACCTTCCTCTCCCGGAATGGCCCGCTGTCCCCATACACTAGTATCACAGATATCTCCTACTTACCTTTCTCTCCCGGAATGGCCCGCTGTCCCCATACACTAGTATCACAGATATCTCCTGCTTACCTTTCTCTCCCGGAATGGCCCACTGTCCCCATACACTAGTATCACAGATATCTCCTGCTTACCTTCCTCTCCCGGAATGGCCCGCTGTCCCCATACACTAGTATCACACAGATATCTCCTACTTACCTTTCTCTCCCGGAATGTCCCCATACACTAGTATCACAGATATCTCCTACTTACCTTTCTCTCCCGGAATGGCCCACTGTCCCCATACACTAGTATCACAGATATCTCCTACTTACCTTTCTCTCCCGGAATGGCCCGCTGTCCCCATACACTAGTATCACAGATATCTCCTACTTACTTTCTGTTTGTGGAATGGCCAGCTGTCCCCATACACTAGTATCACAGATATCTCCTACTTACTTTCTGTTTGTGGAATGGCCTGCTGTCCCCATACACTAGTATCACAGATATCTCCTACTTACTTTCTGTTTGTGGAATGGTCCGCTGTCCCCATACACTAGTATCACAGATATCTCCTACTTACCTTTCTCTCCCGGAATGGCCGCTGTCCCCATACACTAGTATCACAGATATCTCCTACTTACTTTCTGTTTGTGGAATGGCCAGCTGTCCCCATACACTAGTATCACAGATATCTCCTGCTTACCTTTCCCTCCCGGAATGTCCCGCTGTCCCCATACACTAGTATCACACAGATATCTCCTACTTACCTTTCTCTCCCGGAATGGCCCGCTGTCCCCATACACTAGTATCACAGATATCTCCTACTTACCTTTCTCTCCCGGAATGGCCCGCTGTCCCCATACACTAGTATCACAGATATCTCCTGCTTACCTTTCTCTCCCGGAATGTCCCGCTGTCCCCATACACTAGTATCACACAGATATCTCCTACTTACCTTTCTCTCCCGGAATGGCCCGCTGTCCCCATACACTAGTATCACAGATATCTCCTGCTTACCTTTCTCTCCCAGAATGGCCCGCTGTCCCCATACACTGGTATCACAGATATCTCCTGCTTACCTTCCTCTCCCGGAATGCCCGCTATCACCATACACTAGTATCACAGATATCTCCTGCTTACCTTCCTCTCCCGGAATGGCCCGCTGTCCCCATACACTAGTATCACAGATATCTCCTACTTACCTTTCTCTCCCGGAATGGCCCGCTGTCCCCATACACTAGTATCACAGATATCTCCTGCTTACCTTTCTCTCCCGGAATGGCCTGCTGTCCCCATACACTAGTATCACAGATATCTTCTGCTTACCTTCCTCTCTTGGAATGGCCCGCTGTCCCCATACACTAGTATCACACAGATATCTCCTACTTACCTTTCTCTCCCGGAATGTCCCCATACACTAGTATCACAGATATCTCCTACTTACCTTTCTCTCCCGGAATGGCCCGCTGTCCCCATACACTAGTATCACAGATATCTCCTACTTACTTTCTGTTTGTGGAATGGCCCTCTGTCCCCATACACTAGTATCACAGATATCTCCTACTTACTTTCTGTTTGTGGAATGGCCCGCTGTCCCCATACACTATTATCACAGATATCTCCTACTTACTTTCTGTTTGTGGAATGGCCCGCTGTCCCCATACACTAGTATCACAGATATCTCCTACTTACTTTCTGTTTGTGGAATGGCCCGCTGTCCCCATACACTAGTATCACAGATATCTCCTACTTACCTTTCTCTCCCGGAATGGCCGCTGTCCCCATACACTAGTATCACAGATATCTCCTACTTACTTTCTGTTTGTGGAATGGCCAGCTGTCCCCATACACTAGTATGGGGACAGAATTCATTAAGCTCCGAAAATATTATATTTTTGGAGCTTGACTGCGGGGGTATTCGCCATCTTCAGATGGCGAATACCCCCGCTTGTGGATCGCTACCTGCTCTTCCCTATGGGAAGAAGGTCCGCATTGCGAGAAGGGATCCTTTCGGATCCCTCCGCCCCTGTCTGGCTCCTTCCGCCGGACGTCGGGGCTCTTGTGTGCGTGCGTGACCTGTAGGTCGCGCATGCGCACCGCCGACACTGCTCCGACAGAAGCAGTGAAAAGATTCACTGCTCCGAAAGGAGCAGTGAAACCGCTCGTGGGGGCAGCTGATTTCACATCAGCTGCCACCGCGCTGGAGCAATGCTGAATTGTTCCAGTGGCCGCGGCGAGTTAGAATGTTAATTATCGAGGTCCGTTCGGACCCCGATAATTAACATCATGAATAGGCCCCTTAATCCCAGCAAGACTGCCAAGGGATGATGGCACTTGGAGAATCACAAATGCCAGCAAGCCTGGGCATCAAGGGCCCACTGGCACCTGTATAAAATGTATGAAAATACACACAGGACACACACACTGAAAGTTGTATTCTTTATGTAAACAAGCCTCCGCACCGTCTCTGTACGTAACTGCATTCAGCTACACACCCGCGACACTCCTATATGTCGCAACATCTCTATGCGTCCTTTTAGTCACCCCGCTGTTACCTCCCAGTCACCGTTCAGAAACACCCCTCACATTTCTGCTACCGTGCGTATAACATGTTGCTGATACTTTGTACAAACAAAATCGGGACTCAAGATGCATGCACAGACAAAAAGCATTGTTTTACTACGTCTCCGAAATCGCTGCTACGTCTCCGACAGGAATAAGATTTGTAATCATCGATGGGATATACGCCACATTTTCCTATGATCATTCCAGATGATTGATGGAAAATAATCCAAAATGAAACTCCGACACGACAGTAAGAATGAGCGAGCTGATCCTGTTACAAGCTGTAGGCGAAGCACTGCTGAGAAGCACGGCACCCACAAGCAAACTGGGTTGAATGTGGAAAGCAAAACCCCACATTATAGAAACTGTTCCACATACCGAACAACCAACTTATCGCTTCATCTCAGAAGTTGATAAACGGGATCTTGTTGAAGCCAAGAAAGAACAGCCAGCCGAGAGGGACATCACTGACTCTGGTATGAAAGGTTGAGAGACTGCAGGTCGGGAAGAGATTCTGGGAAACAAAAATGTTCTCTAAATACTCTGAACTATGGGCGTTAAGCTATGACATGAAGGAGGACTCAAATGAGCTTCAGATGAGCAATGTAACTGACGTAGGACGGTCTGTCGGCTAACACATCAGAGAGGAGGTCGTGGGCTTTCTCATGAAAGGGGCTAGGGCAAGGGGTCACGTATGGCCCTAGGAAGTATCCAGACTGGCTAGGGGAAGGTCTAGACTAGCCAGGATCCAGAAGAGCAGCCCATAGGTGATGAGGAGCCTGCGAGGAGGAACAGCTACCTCCAGCACGGTGTCTGTCCTATAACTGGCCGGAGAAATATACTGTAGGCACATATCTGCCTAGTCAGTATCACTTGATCACGTGATTGTTTTTCGTGAATCATGACCAGTGCATTGGAAAAGAGAAGGGAAGTAATCAGTGTGTCCTGGTGTCTTTATATTAGGGGGGGGGGGGTTGCTATATTTAAGAAACTACAAAAAGATCTATTGTTGGTGATACAGGACTTTTTCTTTGCCAGTGATCGGGTTAGTATTGCTTCGCTCTATGCATTCAAGGGATCAGCGTTTTTTTTTTGTTTGTTTCTTTTCTAGTTTTCATCGTTTTTTTCCCTTTAATTTAAATAGTGAAACTGGAATTTCAAACTGAGCTTCCAGTTCCATGTACAAAGCAGGCCACCAGTGCAATAAGTACTAGTAATATTATTATTTTTATGTCTATGGCTTTGCTGCCACCACAATAAACTTATGGTAAATAGGTGGGAGATATGTCCCGATGTCTTTTAGTTAGAAGGAGGCGAGAGGTTTGTGTCCTGATGTTTACTTATTACGAGGACTTGAGATGGTATACAATCGGGAAGCCGGCTGCTGGAATCCCGGCAGCCGGCTTCCCAACTGCTTTATCCTGCCGTGGGATAAATGACCGGCGTCTATATCTAGACGCCCACTCATTTCCCCGACGCCGGGAGACAGGCGCCCGGGATCCCGATCGAGGGGATGCCGGGCGCCGCGAGCGGACAGCCGCGCGGGGGGGGGGAGGGTTAGGTTTAGGGCACCCTGGGGGAACTTAGGGTTAGGCACCCCCCCAGGAGGGTTAGGGTTAGGCTAGGGGGAGGGAGGGCTAGGCACCCCTGGGGGGGACTTAGGTTTAGGCAGCGGGGAAGGGGGAGGTTAGGGTTAGGCACTTAGATGGGGGAATAGGGTTAGGCACAGGGGGGGGGAGGTTAGGGTTAGGCACCCCTAAGGAGGGTTAGGGGAGTTCGGTTAGATTAGTTCATACTTACCTCACTACGATCGGGATTTCCAGCGCTGTCGGTCTTCCGCTGCCGGGCTCTGCTGTTTTGTCGGGCTGCCGCTGCTGGGATTCGAACTCCCGGCCATGCGGCAGCCGGCATTCCATACCGATTCCCTTGGGATGTCTGTCATTTTTATTTTTTTTGCAATCCAGCCTTTACATGCCCTCTGCGCTTGTTTTATGCCATGTTCTGCCGTTTCTTGTCATTCTGTTTAGTTCCTCGAACAACAGACCCTTTTCCATTTTTCTATTTCATCAACTTCATTTATTACAAAGTGTTTGCTGCATATATTCGCACTCTGTGTGGACTGACAATCCCAGTCACCTCTTTAACACCAGGCTCCCGCTGTGGATTACATTGGATTTACGGATCCCCCATGAAGTGGCTCTGGTGTGCCCTCCCACTGAGAGATAAATCTAGATTACAAAGAGCTATTGTGTTCCTTCTGATCATAGGTGGCAGAGGTGCCAGCCCAGCCCTGCCACACCTGGCCTCGTACCCGACGTCACAAAACTGCAGGTGTGCAAAACACTGTTATTCCAGGGGAAAACCTTTGGCAAAGTCGTGATGTTTAGAAAGTAAACACAATGTAATTCATAGGTTGGGAGGTTATGAGGACCACCAGCGGATCAAGTGCCTGCTGATTGCTGGGTGGCTAGGGACAGACGATCGAACCTGAACTACTGTCTTTGTTTTGTTTTTTAACCTATATTGTGAGATGTCTGGTCGATTCATATCATACACTGAATAACTGGTGATTCGTTTCAGTGAACTTGTGTTTCAGTGCTCCCTTCTGCCTTTCTCATTGTAGCTGGATTAAAGATACAGGAGGCGTCGTTATCGAATGTTTTCAAAAATATTTTTTTTTTTAAAAAGAGTTCCTTATGCTAAAATAAGCAACGAGCACCAGTGATGTAGTCTAGGCTAACAGGCTGAGTGGCAAACAGCCAATCAGAGCGGTTTTATGTAGCATTCAGAATTCAGCGCGTGCGCAATAAAGCGTAGCAGATTTTTGAGGCCGCCAGTTGGACTTATCTGCAACTCTAAATTAGACCCACGATGGCCCAAAATGTAATTAACCCGCTTTGTTTTCTGAATTGCAATACAGACAGTTGGCTCATTCTGTAGGTACAACAGTTTTTGTTTTGTTTTTTTGTAAACTTTTTATTTTTAAGGACACGGCACAACATCAAAGAGAATGACTAAATAAATAAATAAAAGTCACAAGAAGGATCGAAAAAAATCCATCGAATCCACAATGTTTTAAAAAGATTTTTTTTTAATTTTATTTCAATTTATTTACAGCGCTTTGTTCCCAGTGTTTGTAATTTCTGTCTTGTCACATGTAATTCTCATAATGGAAATCAGCAATCCTCTCCGGTTATGATGTTAACATTGGATATGTCGGCATCGTTGACATGTGAAATGTTGACATTCTGCACTGACTGGCAGTGGAGGGTTAGGCATAGACTACAGGAGGGGAGGTTAGGGTTAGGCACTAGAGGAGGGTTAGGATTAGGCACTAGGCGAGGGTTAGGATTAGGCACTAGGCGAGGGTTAGGATTAGGCACTAGGGGGAGGGTTAGGCACTAGGGGAGGGTTAGGATTAGACTACAGGAGGGCAGGTTAGGGTTAGGTACTAGGGGAGGGTTAGGATTAGGCACTAGGGTTAGGATTAGACACTAGGGGGGAGGGTTAGGCACTAGAGGAGGGTTAGGATTAGACTACAGGAGGGCAGGTTATGGTTAGGTACTAGGGGAAGGTTAGAGTTAAGTGCTAGGGGAGGGTTAAGATTAGACACTAGGGGGAGGGTTGGCACTAGAGGAGGGTTAGGATTAGACTACAGGAGGGCAGGTTAGGGTTAGGTACTAGGGGAGGGTTAGGATTAGGCACTAGGCGAGGGTTAGGATTAGGCACTAGGGGGAGGGTTAGGCACTAGGGGAGGGTTAGGATTAGACTACAGGAGGGCAGGTTAGGGTTAGGTACTAGGGGAGGGTTAGGATTAGGCACTAGGGTTAGGATTAGACACTAGGGGGAGGGTTAGGCACTAGGGGAGGGTTAGGATTAGACTACAGGAGGGCAGGTTAGGGTTAGGTACTAGGGGAGGGTTAGGATTAGGCAGTAGGGTTAGGATTAGACACTAGGGGGAGGGTTAGGCACTAGAGGAGGGTTAGGATTAGACTACAGGAGGGCAGGTTAGGTACTAGGGGAGGGTTAGGATTAGGCACTAAGGTTAGGATTAGACACTAGGGGGAGGGTTGGCACTAGAGGAGGGTTAGGATTAGACTACAGGAGGGCAGGTTAGGGTTAGGTACTAGGGGAAGGTTAGAGTTAAGTACTAGGGGAGGGTTAAGATTAGGCACTAGGGCAGTGATTTTCAATCTTTTTCAACTCGCGGCACACCGAACAAGATTTTTAAATTGCTTTGGCACACCATCAGTCCCCCATGGGAAAAAAAACACACGCATTGGCCCCCATGGGATAAAACACTCACAAATTGGCCCTGCACAGGAAAAACAACAGACATTGGCCCCCTTGGAGAAACAAACACACACATTGCCCCCTACAGAAAAAAAAATAAAACACAATGGTCCCCACAGAACAAAATCAAACACAATGACCCCACAGGAAAAAAATATAAAACAAAATGGTCCCTACAGAAAGAAAACAAACACACACATTGGCCCCCACAGAAAAAAACCCAATCACATTGCTCCCCATAAGTAAAAAAAACACATTGCTCCCCGCAGGATACAAAAAAAAATTACATTGGCCCCCACATAAAAAATTAAAATAGCTGAGAAGGCTCACTGCCGTCCCTGTCCTGTCCCTCATCGGCTGTAGTTGCTCAGTCATATTCAGTGACTGAACACACAGTGCAGCTCTGTGAGCAGTGTGCAGGCGGGTGTGCAACACGGCATGTGTGATATATGTCATGCCACCACGTCTCCATAGATCTCCCGGGTGCGCCTGAGCCTCCCAGAAGAGCCCAACACTGCCCGGGCCAGTAGTATAAGTAAAGTCAACTCTGACTTCGCTGACCTCGCGGCACACTTGACAACCGCTCGCAGCACACTAGTGTGCCACGGGATAGTGGTTGAAAAACGCTGCACTAAGGGGAGGGCTAGGGTTAGGTACTAGGGGGAGCGTTAGGCTACAGGAGGGGAGGTTAGGGTTAAGCACTTGGGGGAGGGCTAGGGTTAGGCACTAGGGGGAGGGTTAGGCTACAGGAGGGGAGGTTAGGGTAAGGAACTAGGTGGAGCGTTAGGGTTAGGCACTAGGGGGAGGGTTAGGCTACAGGAGGGGACGTTAGGGTTAAGCACTTGGGGGAGGGCTAGGGTTAGGCACTAGGGGAGGGATAAGATTAGACTACAGGAGGGGAGGTTAGGCTACAGGAGGGGAGGTTAGGGTTAAGCACTTGGGGGAGGGCTAGGGTTAGGCACTAGGGGGAGGGTTAGGCTACAGGAGGGGACGTTAGGGTTAAGCACTTGGGGGAGGGCTAGGGTTAGGCACTAGGGGAGGGATAAGATTAGACTACAGGAGGGGAGGTTAGGGTTAAGCACTTGGGGGAGGGCTAGGGTTAGGCACTAGGGGAGGGATAAGATTAGACTACAGGAGGAGAGGTTAGGGTTAGGCACTTGGGGGTGGGTTATGGTTAGGCACTAGGGTGAGGGCTAGGATTATGCACTATGGGAAGGGTTAAGATTAGACTACAGGAGGGGAGGTTAGGGTTAGGCACTAGGTGGAGCATTAGGGTTAGGCACTAGGGGGAGTTTTAGGCTACAGGAGGGGAGGTTAGGGTTAGGCACTAGGTGGAGCGTTAGGGTTAGGCACTAGGGGGAGGGTTAGGCTACAGGAGGGGAGGTTAGGGTTAAGCACTTGGGGGAGGGCTAGGGTTAGGCACTAGGGGAGGGATAAGATTAGACTACAGGAGGGGAGGTTAGGGTTACGCACTTGGGTGACGGTTAGGATTAGCCTACAGGAGGGGAGGGTTAGGAGTAGATACTAGGTGGAGGGGTAGAGAATAGGAATATACTCACCACTGAAAGCACCGTTGAATCCACCAAAAGTCATCATCACATGACCACCGGACCCAGAATATACCATTGGAGCGGCCGTACAGGCTAGACCACCAGGTACATTTTTGTCAACATTCTAATCATGTCGATATTTCATCCCTGTCAACGTGATAAATGTTGACATGGTCAATGTGGACATGCTGCATATCAACATTACGACCTTGTCAACATGGTGAATGTCAACAAAATATACCCCACCCTTTAATGATATTTAGGAAACATCCATGGGGGCTAAATGTGCTCCCTCATACAAATTCACTTTTATGTTGGTGGGAAAGGAAGTTGGTATTTTCCAGCAGAAGGGAAAGACCTAATAGCCATGTAACAGCCGATCCACATTTATTGTGATGATTGTTAATTATTTTCTCAATAACTATTGCTCCAAGCTTAGAAATGTGGGGGGTAGATTTAATGTCCTTCAGGTTTACAAAGCCGCCAATAATCGTCGGCTTTGACCGATAGATTTGAAAGGGCAATAATAACTACTGCTAAGCTCCACTGATTGAGCATTAATTACGACGGGTGTGGATCATTAGGTCTACATTGTCTAGATAGACAATGTTTGGGTAGACAATGGAAGATAGACAGGCAATAGGTCGACAGGGACTGAAGGTCGTCAGGGTCTGAAGGACGACACACTAAAGGTCGACTAGTAACAAGGTCGACAGGTACTGAAGGTCGACGTGGTCATTAGGTCGACACTCATATGGTCGACATGCAAATGGTCGACACATGTTTGGGGGTTTTTTTTAGCCCTAATCTTTACCCTAATTCTAACCCCCCATGGTGCCTAAACCTCCCTCCTGGTGCCTAACCATTGGGGTAAGTGCCTAACCCTCCCTCCTGGTGCCTAAACCTAACCGTCGGGGTAAGTGCCTAACCCTAAAAAAAATAATAATTAAAAAAAAAATGTGTCGACCATTTGCATGCCGACCATATGAGTGTCGACCGAATGACCATGTCAACATTCAGTACCTGTCGACCTTATTACTAGTCGACCTTTAGTGTGTCGACCTTCAGACCCTGTCGACCTATTGCCTGTCTATCTTCCATTGTCTACCCAAACATTGTCTATGTAGATAATGTAGACCTAATGACCGGATACCAATTACGACTACCCTTTGAAATCCATCAGTCAAATCGGCTTTGTAAGCCCAAAAAATAGCAAATATACCTCCTGGACTGATTTACATTAAACATTTTATTATTATAGTAATTTGGAGGCAGATGCTCAATAGATTTCATAAAAAAGTAGTTATTTCACACATGCTGGAAGGAAATGATATAAACCAAAATCAAGGGTTTATACATATTTCCTGCCGGTCCTGTTTTTGGTGCGACAGCCACGATTTTTGGCTCCACAGGTGACATGGACCAATGCGCTGGGAAAGTTGCATAATAAAAGTTTGAGTGGAGTGGAGCCCATTTTGTGCTGTGCTTGGCAACTTCCAGACTATGGGGCCTATTCATTAAACCTAAAAATTCTCTGGAGATAATTAGATTTAGAACTCTCATGGAGTTCTAGCTAATTATAGGTGGAATTCATCATTCCTCCTCTCCATAAGTATCTATTCCGAAAAGCTGTCATTTTTGCGATGACAGCTTTTCGGGAAATAGATACTTTTCCTGCCTACACTACCTTATCGCATCTGGAAACAGTGCTGCGCAAGCGCTGTTACATCTGTAAAACCAGCGCATGCACAGCACTGCCTACAGATGCGTTAAGCCCTCCTACATGAAAATGGAGCGGCCTCTTGGACGCTCGCATAGCTGTGGGTTACCACCCACAGCTATAGCGAGCGTCCATGATGATGGTCGCGATGGTCAAGACCATCGCGACCATCGGGCTTGTGACGGAGACCCTGCGGTAGGGTCTCGCTGCCGCAAGCCCTGGAGTGATTTTGGCTCTATCAGAGCCAAAATCACTCCCACTGACATCACTACTGATGTCAGTGGGGCCGGCTTCAGACGGTAGGCGTTCCCATGGGAACGCCCCCGTCTGGCAGCCACGCCCCCGGCACGCCCACCAAAGGGGGCGTGCTGTCAATCAACATCGACAGCACGCCCCCTTTGGTGCGAGACCCGGAGCGACGGCTACCCCGTCGCTAGCCGGGTCTCGCGCATGCGCACGACAGAGCTCCCTCCGTCGTGCGCATGCGCAGTACGGCACCATCGACCCGCTTGCGAGCGTCCCTGTGTTCCTCGTCGTGTGGTAAGCAGCATCTATCTGTACTGCTGCACCCAGCTTTGCATCAAACATATGTTGGTTTTCGGTCTTGTGGTCATACAGACTGACCATGGCAACGCTGGGACATCGTGTATTAGGGAGACATTAGCTGGTTATTATTATAGACCGTGCCTGGCACATAATAGTGTTGATTATAGGCTATATTGAGGACACAGAGTCCCCTATTCTGTGTGATATTGTAGCCAGTTACATGGGATTGTGAAAGTTCCTTAATATGTCACTGTGACACAGATAATTAATATGGCAGCAACTGAACAAGAATGAGGTAATTGATACAAAGGAGAATGTTGTGCAGTGTTACTGACGATCTGCTGCTGACAGATACATAATAGGGTACAAATATGTTTACTTGTCCACCATCTACTGCAGGGGTGGGGAACCTTTTTTCTGTCGAGGGCCATTTCAATATATATAACATTATTTGCGGGCCTGGTGCAGGCCATGTCCCCTCCATGTGATGTCACACAGGGGTGGGGCCACAATCGCCGGTGATTACAGCAATGCCCGGAGCATCCTGAGGATGCTCCAGGGAGCTGTAAGGTCAGCGGTGTGACCGTCTGAAGCATCCTAAGGACGCTCAAGGTGGCAATGCTGCACAGATTCTGGCCGCAGGGTCCCATTCTAGGCACATTGCTAGCCAGATGAGGCTAGCAGAAAAAAGCTCTGAGGGCCAGACCAAATGATTCTGTGGGCCTTATACGGCCCCCAGGCAGGAGGTTCCCCATCCCTGATCTACTGTATGATAGCTGCAAAACAAATGAATGCAGCAATCTCACATTGCTGTATTTAAATACATTAGTACTTTTTATACATTCACATGATAGGCCTTTCTTCTTAGCTGTCCACCAATAGATCATTATCCCCTTTTCAAAATCTGCAGAGGGCACAAAGTGTATGGCTGCCAGTCACACACAGACTCACAGCACAAGATGTGACGGTAGACTGGGGAGAAGGAGAGGGAGGACCTTACAGTACAACAAGCAGCCAGAGCTCAGAGGGGCATCCCAAAGCCTCTCAGCTCACTACTTCATGTGACTGTGGTTTCTATAGTAGTCACAGAACAGTGGCCCTGATTCAGAGCCGGGCGCTCTGACAGAGGGCCGTCCTTCCTGATTTTAGAGCGGCCTCCTGGCCGCTCGCATAGCAGTGGGTGACCACCCACAGCTATAGCGAGCGGCCAAAAAGATGGTCGCGATGTGGTAGGGTCTCGTCTGCAGCAAGCCCTAGAGTGCTTTTGGCTCTATCAGAGCCCCGGAGTGAGTGAATTTGTCACTCGCTCCAGGGCTTGCGCACTGCGAGCGCTGTGCGTGCGCAGGCCCTCACCATCGACCTGCTTGCGAGTGGGTCTGAATGAGGGCCATAGCGCGGAGGAGCTATTGCTATGAGCAATAGTAAAAATAGAAGGATTGATTTAATGCAAAAAAATCATATAGACAACATAAAAAACCAAAAAAATTATAAACTGCTAAATCCAATGAATAACCTGCTTGCTAAATATGTCAGTTCTGAATAAAGATAGTCAAAAAAAAAATAATCGAAAAATAGATGTATTCATTTTTAAAATATATAAAAATTTAATATAATGTTGCATTTTAAAAATTGCTTCATTCTGATCATAAACCACATTTGAATTATTTCTGTTGTCAGCATCCTGAGATGGCGATAACAGTATAGACACTCAACAATACTTGATACATAGGCTTTGCTGTGCCAAGACTGATGCCTTCGAAAGGGAGATTTCGCCCCTTTCATAAATTTGCCCCTAAGTTTCAGGTGTAATTGCTGACATTCTGCATGGGAGGTGTGTAGTGCTGTGAATCACGACTTGTGTACCTCGATTGTACCTGAGCAGCTGGGGGCGGAGCCATGATGACGCATTTCACTGCGAAATGTGTCATCAAACAGCAGCCAGCCTGCCCATTTCACTGGGAGAGTGGACAAGATCCGGGAGGCTGGCCTACTCTCCAGGGTACTCAGGACAGTTGTAAAAAACTTTAGGAGCCTCCCAGATGTTAAGGGAGAGTAGGGAAGTATGGCTTCAACTACAGGAGTCACCTGAGAGACATTCAGATTTGTTAGACAGAAGAATATAGACCAGAGTAGCTAAGATCCTGCCTGAGATGGGGATGGTCAACTATCAAAAGCAGGAGGTAGGTCCAGAAAATAGTAAAAGCCCCCTGCAATTTATCCTGCTTGCAATTAGAATCTTAATGTAAAATCTCTCCAAAACTGCTTAATTATAATGGTTCTTAGTTACGGAAATCACATTCTAGAACGGTTGGAGAAACTACAGTATAAGCATTTCACAGAATGTCCTTGACGTGCAGTATAGAGCGGCTGAGCACCGTACGCTGCTTACCCCTGCTCTAGCATCCTTTAAATCTCGGGTAGACAAAACCAGTCTCCTGCATCTCGCTATTAGGGGACAAGTATGTGGAGGAGTAGCCACGTCCTGTCGGACATACGGGCGCCCTCTTTATATGCTATGTGTTGCCAACTAAAAGGGACGAGTCATGTCAGCTTGGGGCAGGCTGAGCCTCATTGGCAGCTCGGAACCCTTGTAAAGACCCAACCCATTATACACAGGAACTAACGCCATTTGATATTGGCTTCAGTTTCTGGGTTCGTTGAGTATGGGGAGGCCACACCGACACCAGAGTCACTAAAAAGAAATGGGCCTGTTACTACTGTTTCCATGGGTTGGGTATGAAATCCCGGCGGCCGGGTGAAATGCCGAAGCCGGATGCCCGAAGAAGCAAAATCCCGACGGCTAAGGTAAGTACCCTATCCAGGGGCGTATCTATAATGGGTGCAGGGTGTGCACCCATAATATTACTTACCTCCCCGGAGTACCACATAGGCGCGGCGGTCTGGCTCTGTAAAACGACTGGAAAATGGCCGTGGCGGCCATTTTCCCATCATTTGCTCATGCGCAATACAGGGAAAATGGCCGCGGCGGCCATTTTCCCGGTGACCTGTGCATTCATTATAGACTCTGGGCACACTCTAGTGCCCAGAGTCTATAACTCCGGCGCTGGCTCAGTTCGCTGCCGGGCGGAGAGGAGGGGGCCCATGTCGGAGACTGCACACAGGCCCCCTCCTCTCTAGAAACGCCCCTGACCCTATCCCTACCCCTCTCCCCCTCTATCCCTCCTTTAGGGGTGCCTAACTCTAAAACACCCCAGGTGCTGACTGACCCTATGTCCCCCTGGGAGTGCCTAAACCTAACCTCCCTTCCCACACCCTAATCCTAACCCTCCCCGGGGGGTGCCTAAACCCTCATGGTGCATACACATGGTCAGATTTCTTATAAGATATGAACGATAACGATTGTAAAAATCGTTTATATCTTTGACATATTGGGCATGCGTCGACCGACGATGTGCGTTCCCGCATGTCAGATAACGATATCTGACATCGACTGTGTTTGCAGACAGATTTGGACGATTTCATTCATTTTAATACTGTCAGAAATTGTTAATCGTTCATGAAATCGTTGGTAAAATCGTTCAACGTTGATCTAGCAAGTCTGACCATGTGTATGCACCACAAGTCCCCTCGGGGGTGCCTAAACCATATGGTGCATACACACGGTCAGACTTGCTGGATGAACGATTTTACCAACGATTTCATGAACGATGAACGATTTCTGCCAGCATTTAAATGATGAAATCGTCCAAATCTGCCTGCAAACACAGTCGATGTCAGATATCTTTATCTGACATGCGGGAACGTGCATCGTCGGTCGATGCATGCCCAACATGTCAAAGATATAAACGATTTTTACAATCGTTATCGTTCATATCTGATAAGAAATCTGACCGTGTGTACGCAGCATTACTCTCCCTCCTGCTTACCTTCGTTCGGCTAAAAATACTTCAGTTGTAGGGACAGTATAATTAGTTTTTTTTCCTAATCCTCTATGTTATGTTGAGAAGTTTACCTGCACTGGTCACAGTAATGTTGTCTCACAATCTTACCGTGATAGATGCTGGAACGGAGAAGCGTGTTCTGAAACTTTACGTCAATCATGTACACACAGGGAGAGATTTGTCAAACATTGGAGATAGATAAAGTGGAGAGAGATTAAGTACCAACCAATCAGCTCCTAACTGTCATTTTTCAAATACAGCTTGCAACGTGACAGGAGCTGATTGGTTGGTACTTTATCTCTCTCCACTTTATCACTCTCCAAGGCTTAGTTCATCTCCCCCACAGTTTCTGAATTAGGCGGTGATGGAGCTCAGGGGACACAGCAGCAAAGACGTAGGACCGTGAGCAGGGACACCAGGAGGGAGGGGGAACAGGTATTAAGTACCCGTGCTTGTTAGAGGAGCCGGCCAGCTGCTAAGGGTGCCTCTTGCAGTTCACATAGACACGCCCACAGCACCTGTGCCACCTATGGGAAGTGACTTCTTCGAGGGCACACGCTCCCTCCTCCCAGCCAGTCTGTGGGTGCAGCAGTTGCTGAGAAAGACCCCCTGTACAGCCCGTAGGGGTTTTTTACAAGGGTCCGTGACCACTTCTCCCCGGATTGGCCATGTCCCATCTAAATACCAGGGCCCTGAGTCACCCTAAACTGCACAAAATGCACCCACTGAATTTACTTGGGGCTGCCGCTGAAAAAAAAAATCACTGGGAAAATGGCGCTGGCACCATTTCCCCGAGATATGTGCAGTAGACTCTAGCACAATTCAAGAGTCTTCACTCTTGAATTGCATTGGCATGATAAAACACAGTGGGGGAGATGTATCAAAGATTGGAGAGAGATAAAGTGAAGAGAGATAAAGTACCAACCAATCAGCTCCTAACTGTCATTTTTCAAATACAGCTTGCAACGTGACAGTTAGGAGCTGATTGGTTGGTACTTTATCTCTCTTCACTTTATCTCTCTCCAATCTGATACATCTCCCCCACAGTGAGTTATCATGCCAACGCACGCACAGTCTCCTAACGCTGCTTAGTAAATAGACCCCTCAGTACTTACTCCACTCCAGTTTCTCCCGCCACCTCCTACTTATGTCTATAGAGTTACCGGATCATCGGGGCAATGGAATGGTACATGCTACGAGGCTGAACTGAAAATACAGCACATGGATTCCTGGCGTGTGTTCAGTCTGTGTTCTGTGTAATTCACATGAGACTGATGTGATTCTTAAGTGACTTCCATAGGCAAACGCAGGGGGGGGTTCCCGTCTGCCTGGAAACCCCCCTCCCCAGCCCACACCATGACCACAATAGAAATAGTAATATATTGGAATTTTACTAGCGCTGCATGTTCTTCTCAGTATCATAAATTAAATAATTAGCACCACCGGTGGATCTTTTAACATGTATCAGCCTGTAATAAATAACCTGCGCACCAATTAGGGGATATGGAAAACATGCACTGTTAGGGATGCACTGCTATAGAGCCCAATATGTACCTATATGTCCAGGGTAGTGCTAGGTTCTTCTGCTGCTCCCCCAGACTCCCGGACTTGCTCCCATGCCCTGGAATGGTGCCCACATCTAAAATAAAAATATTCAGCTCAAGCAGGATGGCCCTACTTCTGCATTTAATGGCTTACAGTGATCGCTGGTCCTGTATATGCTGGAATTATGACACACAATACACTATGTATGATGCATATTAAAGCTGGATAAGTGGTAATTATGCCCTCTTCATGGACTGGCCACACTCACTCTAAAATCAGGCATTTGGAAACCCCCCTCTGGAAATCCTGCATTTGCCACCGACTTCTATGTGGCTTCAAAAACTAATACGTTTTCTGTGTGATGACGCTCTAAGGGTTAAATCCATCTGCTCAGTGGTGTCTGTAAGTGTTTAGGAGTCATGGAAAACAGCACCCACAGATTGGGGGTCAGGAGTTTACATAAAACACAGCATCCTGTTACCTGCAGCCAGGAATATCAGGAGAGAAAGCCTGCGGTCTGGGTTGATATTCTGCAGAACAGGTTTATTATAAATTACGGTTACACTTCCACTTAGAAGCCTATCTCTCGGTGCGGAGTAAGTGTCTCCACGACCGTCAGCCGGCACAAAGAGGCCTGTGTGTCCGGAGCCAAACATAAGGCGAAAGACTCGGTGCCAACATGAATCTGCTAGCAGCGAGTCAGGGAGTGGTAGAGTTACAGCATGTTACAAGATGGAGCGGGACGTGTTCTGCGCGGCGATGGAGGGAGGGTTTACATTATGAAATTTATGGGACACTTGTTTAGGCGTACTTATGGAGAAGTTATAGGCTGGACGTGTGTGGTGTCTGGGGTGGGGGGGAGGAAGTAGTGGTTATCGCATGTTTAATCATAATAAATGTTTATTTTCTCCTTTCATGTCACATTTAATGCTGCAAAAACATCTTGACTCCAACTTAAAGGGACGTTACTTAAAACTGAGACGTTATTCATTTAATAAATTAGACCGTATATGTTGTATAGAGCTCTTTTAGCTAAATAAAACAAGGGTACTCCCATGTCTGCGAGATGCATGCTATACATAAAACCAAGCAGGCTTTTCACCAACTGTATGACGACGTGGGCACAAAACTTGCTCGTGTGTGGAATTCTATGGATGATACTGTAGCTATACTGTACCTCACTAGTTAGCGGCCTGTCAAAATGTCGGTACTTTGTCGCTCTCGGCTTCTCTCCCTGGTTTTATCCCCGAGGGGGCTTTCTGCTGCTGTATCTGAGGTGAAGACGGCGGCTGACCACGTACCACAAGTGGTTACAAGAGAGAGGCAAAAATCCACAAGTATCTGCTGTGCTCACCAGAGCCTGAGAAACCCAAACACACAGCGACCGCAGCCAGCGCCACTGAGTGTGTGAGACGGAGACTGGAGGGCAAGGTCTGCACCCTGCGGGGGACAGTGTCATCCATGGGGATGCCGTGTAGTGATTCTGTGCTTAGACGTCACAAAGCTGGAATGAGGGAGCAGCCGAGGATTGGATTAACAAAACTTGAGCTACTACGCTGAAAAAAATAATAATTAGATCCTATTTTGGAAAGATTTGGGTTTAAAGTGCACCCATCACCTACCTACTGCAGGCAGCCATTTTGTGGCCCAAAGCTACTACAGGCTTGACAATGTAGTCTGTCCATTCATTGGAACCACAAAATGGCTGCCTCCATGGTGTATCGTGACAGGAAAATCTGTGGTGGATGTTCCTCAGAACCAGGCTTTCCTGCAGTGTGTCTGCACAATACAGTGGCCATGTTTGAAGCGGGATGCCGGACGTCAATATACCGACGCCCGTCAGAATGCCGACTCCGCCATCCCGAAGAGATAACGATACCGACGTCGGCATCCGGATCGTAAGTATGCAGGTTAGGATTAGGCCGGGGATGGGGGGGTTAGGTTTAGGGACCTCCTGGGGAGGGTCAGATTTAGGCTACGGGGAGGGGGGGGATAGGCACCAACGGGGGAGGGTTAGGTTTAGGGTGCGGGAAGGTGGGGGTTAGGTTTAGGCACCACCGGGGGAGGGTTAGGTGGGGAGAGGGGGGGGGGTTAAGCTACTTACTGGCCCCTGTCGGGATCCTGAACAATGGGATGCCGCTGTCGGTCTTCTGACCTCCGACATCCCGACCGCCGGTCAATCGTATGTATTCCGTTTGAAGCTGACACTAGACCCCACATACCTCCCAATGTTTCCCATTTACGAGTAGGAACACTACCTGAAAAGGATAGGTCGCCATGTCCCACTGGTCAAGTGATTATAGGGGATATGTATCAAAGCTTCTATAGAGTGAAGAAGAGGAAATGTAGAGACGTTCCCTATAGGAACCAATCAGCTTCTAGCTAGCATTTATCAAGTAAATTTTATAAAACGATAAGGGCAACTGCTCCTCTTCTTCAGTCTTTTGAAGCATTGATACATCTCCCCCTAAAGCTCAAAGGGCTTATCTGTCATTGTTGGAGTGTTTCCAAAGTACCTCTGCCCCTTTCCTCCCAGAAAATACACCCCTTCAATGCTGCATGCGCTACCACTGATAGGCTCACCATTGAAGGGCCACCAGTCGACACCCGGCAGTGAAGGGCCACCAGTCGACACCCGGCAGTGAAGGGGCACCAGTCAGAGGAGCATATCTCCCAAATTACATGGAATTGGGACAAGTCCTGATCCAAAGAACAGTCCCCTAAACTGGGACAAATGGAAGCTATGCCTAAGGTGCTATTGCTAGTTCCCAGCACAAAATGGCCACCTCCACTCTGCGTAGACGAATGGTAACACCACGTTGTCTGTACTTGGCACAGTAAAATGGAGCTCTATGGTGAGGAGGATGCAGATGTCATTTTAAAGGCCTGTAAAACCGCGCGTGCCTTTGTAAATCTCCCTCAATGTGTTTATGCAGAACCTGAAGCGGGACCTATCTGAGAAGCATCACGCACTGGCACAGGGTACGCTCAATTTAGTCCAAAAGTGTCACTCAGAAAAGAAGAAAAAAAAGAATATTTATGCCTGCGAAAATAGGATCTGAGTAGGAGAAAATTAGATATCCTGCCTGCATTATAAACCACACAGTTAATCCATGGTGCTCGGGGCCTGAATCTGGCAGATGACGGCATATTTCCCTGGTTCTAGTTAATGCTTTGATTTATAAAGTAAACAAGACACCTGTAGCCACCTACATTGCGGAGATCAAAGCTGAGGGGTTTCTTAGTTTAGGGTAGATGTACTAAGCTTTGGAGAGAGATAAAGTGGACTAAGATAAAGTACCAACCAATCAGCTCCTGTCATGTTACAGGCTGGGTTTGAAAAATGACAGAAGCTGATTGGTTGGTACTTTATCTCTCTCCGCGGCTTAGAGTGGGTATACACCTAAACGACCGGCAATCGTGCCGAAGTTTCAGGGTGATTTGCCTTCACCCTGGACATAGCATGATTGCCAGTACACACTTAACAGATTTACTCGTCTATTTATCAAGCAGTGAAAAGTGTGGAGAAGTTGCCCATAGCAACCAATCAGCTTTGAAGTAGCATTTATCAAGTACAGTCTATACAATAAAAGGTAGGAGCTGATTGGTTGCTATGAGCAACTCCTCCACTGGTCACTTCTCCACACTTTTCAATGCTTGATAAATAGACCTCTTAGGGCGGGATATACTAACCTTGCGGTGTACATCACACCTGTCTCCGCAAAATTACTAAACACATATGTACTAACATATGCGATTAGTATCACAAAGGCATACCTCCCAACATTTGATGATCACAAGGAGGGACAGGGCTTATGCTAAAAGGGGTGGAGTCTATGGAAAATGGGGCGGAGCCTAGCGCCTTGCCCCGTTTTCGTCACTTTTGGGGGCGTGCCCAGCACTCTCCGAGATGCTGGGAAGCCCCCAGGCAGTCCGTACACATGAGAACAGAGCTTCCTGCTGGTCACCTCTGCAGGAAGTCCCGGGCTCCTCCTCCTCCTCCTCCTCCCTGCACCCGGAATATGAATAGGAGGAGAAGGAGGTGGAGGACCTAAGAGGAGCACGGGCCGGCATGCAGGAGGTAAGTGGAGGGGCCGGCAGGGAGAGGTGCGAGGCGGTGACGAGCGGATGTGGTAAGAAGCCCATAGGCTTCTACAGGGTAATAGCAGAAAAACCTGATGTTACCCTCCGCACCGAAAATAGGGTGGCCAGGGATTAGTACATATGAAAATGCGGTAAAAACCATGAAAACTAGTACATCCCGGCCTAAATGAAAGACGGAACGATCACTGGGCCTGATTCAGAGACGGACGCTCTGAACGAGCGCTTTCTCAGGGCGTTTTTTGTTTTTTTTTCGTTCGGCCTCCTGACCGCTCGCATAGCTGTGGGTGACCACCCACAGCTATTGCGAGCGGCCAGGTTGATGGTCGCGATGGTCAAGACCATCGGGCTTGCGACGAGACCCTTGTGGTAGGGTCTCGTGGCCACAAGCTCCAGAGAGCTTCTGGGTCTAATAGAGCCGGAAGCTCTCTCACTGACATCACTGGGAACGCCTCTGTGAAGCCACCCCCAAGCCACGCCTACCAAACGGGGCGAGCTATCAATCACCATCGACAGCTCGCCCCCTTTGGTGTGAGACCCGAAGCGATGGAGCACCCGGAGCCAGCCGGGTCTCACGCATGTGCACGACGGAGCAGGCTCCGTCGTGCGCATGCCCAGTAGGCAAACATCGAGCCAGTTGCGAGCGCTCAGCGCTTGCGACCAGGTCTGAATCAGGCCCACTGTTCCGTCCTTCAGTAATATGTACAGCCTCACATGCGACATCGTGTGATTGGCCGTGCAGCACGGCCAATCACATGATATCGCATGCGACCGCAGGAGCGCGCAAATTGGGCATACACACTGCACGATATGCCCGATTTATCATACCGATTTGGCCAAATCGTGCCGATATCGTCCAGGTGTGTACCCACCCTTGAGAACATCTACCCCTTTGTCTCCCTGAAGATAAACGATGCATCCAATATGATAATGTGGCATCTTTCACCAGAAGACGGTATGCCCAGAAAGCTCTTCCACCTATGAGCAATGGGAAACTGTCCTACTAACGCTTGCCGTTATTTTACCCTCCCGGTCCTTATTCATGGTGACATATAAATGGGTACTTTTGCCCACGCATCTGAAATTACAAATCCGACTGGTGTATAACACGAGCCACTGTTTCATTGTGGACTGTAGCATTGGGTGCTGCTATGGGAAACCACCAAGGATGGAACGATCGCTAGGATGATTTTAGGTTTTCCTTTCGTCTCCATGGCAACATGCAAATTTAATTTGATGAACAATAAAAAGGGAGTGATTAAGGGGGAAAACATTCTAAGGATTGGAGACGTTGCCCACAGCAACCAACTAGCTTATTAAGTGCATTATAGAAAATGATGGGGAGGAGCTGTTTGGTTGCTACGGGCAATTTTTCTAGTCTTGATGGTGGTGGGTCTCCTCAGGCAGAGCACCGACTGTAGATCAGTCCTTTCCCTCTCAGGATCATATGGGTTATAAAAGGCAACGAAATGAGGCCCCGCACGTGCCGCCGTGAAATCGTGGAAACAAGCAATATAGGTGAATAAGATTGGTGGGGAATAAACACAATCACTGAAATAATGGCCACCAGGTCACCTTCCATGGAGTATACAATACTGCACATATATTTACCTGGCAATATACAGTCTCTCATCTTCATGCAGAACACATTTGTGGACAAATACGCTTTCAATCGCTGCTACAAAACCACTTAATCTCACGCTTTCCCAGGCTTATCAGAAGATAGAGAGGCTGATTCAGAGGAAGCTATTTGCGAGCGCTCGCTCTGAATCAGGGCGGGCCGTTTTCTATTTTACCCCGGCCTCCAGGCCACTAGCTAAGCTGTGGGTGACCACCCGCAGCTTTAGCGGGCGGCCTGGCGATGGTCGCGACCAACAGGCTTGCGACGAGACCCTTGCGGTCTCGTGCATCGCAAGCCCCAGTGAGCTTCCTGTTCTAATAGAGCAGGAAGTTCACTACTGACATCACATGTGCCAGCAACGACCAGCGATGCGCGTTCCCGCTGGTCGTTCACGGCATTTGTCATCGCCTGAACATTCAGGCCAACCTGACGCTATCGACAGGTTGTGCATATTCGGGGATGAGGGAGGGTGCCTGCACTGAGCGACATATCATTCAGTGTGGGCACAGTATCCACTGCACAGTATGATGAACGATCGAATTATTACAATGTTGTAATCGTACAGTCGTTCCACTCTCGTGTAGTGGATACGCACCTTAAGGGACAAATCTACAGTGAAAAGACTGGCTAGACTGCTGGCTAATGTGCCACCCATTTTTGGAAAAATGTATAGGAACAGTAACGGGAATAAAGACTAAGGGGTACATTTACTAAAGTGAGAGTTTTTAGAAGTGGAAATGTTGCCCATAGCAACCAATCAGATTCTAGCTATTATCTTCTAGATTGTGCTAGCTAAGAACAATCTGATTGGTTGCTATGGGCAACATCTCCACTTCTAAAAACTCTCACGTTAGTAAATATACCCCTAAACAGCCACCAACAAATCTCTAATACCCCTTTTCCACTGCCTAAAATACCCGGGTTATTGGCGTGTCAACCCAGGTAGTGGCTCAGTTGAAAAGGCTCCTAGGAAAATTGACCCGCCATTTCTTCCCGGGTCTCGAGCAGGGTTTTCAGCATGGTGATTGGGTGGAATTCAGAAGCTGTCTGTGACAGCTGTCACCGGGGATGGAGAGATTACAGCCTCCCCGTATGGTCCGGAACGTTCTGGTTTTTACCCCATCCCCAATTCATAGGCGGAGGCTGTAATCTCTCTGGCATTCAGAGGAGAGCTGGAGTTTCCGGCGCTTGGTGATGACATAATCTCCAAACACCGGCACTGCACCCGTGTGCAGTGTGAACAGCGCTGACCCGGGATATTCCCGTGTTGGCACCGCAGTGGAAATGGGGCCGGGCGTCATGCTCCCAGGATAGGTAAAATGACAGGCGTCGGGATTTCAATGCCTGTCATTAGACCCCTGCCGGGATTAGGCAGTCGGGATGCGGACGATCGGCATCCCGACCTCCACCTGGTGATGCGATGTACGATCCCATGCAGCGCTATGATGGAGGGAGAGGGAGCCAGCATATTGGGTGGTCGGACAGCAGATCGCTCCGTGTGTGGGGACCGCCTGATATGTCGGCCATCGGATCGGCCGTCGCGACGCAAGGTGCATATCGCACTGTGTATTGGGCCTTTAGTAAGGTTTATATAAATCAGAGTACAGAACGGCAGCAGCACTTAGACCACCGTGCCCTCAGCTGGTATCTCAACTAGGAACTTATCTGGGCTTGGACAACTATTGCCATCATTTCTCACCCAGAGTGTCAAAATGTTCCACCCATTAAATACACTTCTACATATAGGGACTTCGATCCATCCTATTAAGCCGGTGTGTGATGTTTGGAGAGAGCTAAGGTACCGACCAATCAGCTCCTAACTGTCATGTTACAGGCTGTTTGAGAAATGACAGGAGCTGATTGGTTGGTACTTTATACCTCTCCAAAGTTTGATACATCTCCCCCAGCTACGTCTTATCACATATCATCGAGGTCCGTAATGAAAGGCCATCGCATGCACATTTAGACCCTAGTTATGGTAACAATTATGCATAAATGGATAAACGCTCAGCCTCGTGAGGGGAGTAAACTAATTTCCAGCAATGCCACTGTGGACAGAAATTTGTTTTGGGGGCAGACCATTAACCCTTACGGGTCAATCTTCAACCCTCAAAGGGGTCTCCTGCAATGACCTCCATGTCGATGGGCGGCTTTGCTCGCACTGCCACAGAAGGGGATACGTTCAGTATCCCGGAACAGGGGATGCCAGCGTTTGGAATACCGACGCTCTATACCCAACGCGATAGAAGAGTTCACCTTGACCGACACCATGGTTACACTTCATGCTAGGTTTGTTGAAAAGTTGCCAGTTGCCACCATTATTAGAGCAAGGAAGGAGACAATATTATAAGAAATTTATGACATCACCGTCCAAGGGTGGCAGAAACATGTTAAACCCTTACACCGAGAGTTCTCTACTAGAAGAGACTAACTGCCAGTGTCTCAAGGGACATTAATGTGTGGTACCCTCCAGACCATGCTGTTATATTGGTGAGACTATACGAGTGTGGTCAGGTTATTCTGAACATGAAAAAAGTGGCCCGGAACGGACAGCCAATGGAAGCCCTTTCGAGGGAATCTCAAGGATGTTTAAAAATTCAAAACGCATCTCCCCCTGCCCCGGCATTTCCACGGCAATGGCCCTTTCCCCCGTGGCAACGGGTTCATATACATTTTGACGGTCCACCATGCACCACCTGTTCTCGATTGCTGTTGATGCTCATTCCAAGAGAGGCCTGAAATCCAATTTCTCCTAACACTGCTTAGTAAATAGACCCCTAAGTTTTAAACACTGCAGTTATCATGGGCTTTGGCAGGTAGTGCTGGAACTCGTCAGCGACTGTAAAATCTAAGTTAGTAAAGACTGGCAGGTAGTGCTGGAACTTCTGGTTTCACAACAGTTGGAAATACCCAGGTTACTATAGGCTGTCAGGTTGTGCTGGAACCTGCAGTTTCACAAGAGCTGGAAACTCAGATGTTACCAGAAGCTGGGATATGCTGGGACAGCGGGCTAACCCCAATGGTTTCCAAAGTGTTGCAGGAAGTGGTGGAATTTGCAGTTGCTGGGGAAAAAAAAACATGCTGGCAGGGAATCTTGGGACTTGTAGTTCCACAACAGCTAGTAAAACCACAGGTTACCAGTGCTTGGTAGGGAGCGCTGGGACTTGTAGTTCCATTTATAAAAGAAAAAATAAGAAAATAAAACCATGGCTTGTCAGGGCGAGCTAGAGATTTCCTTGGAACATCAAGCTTCTACATTTAGCACCCAAACCATGCACCAATAGCTCCGGCTCAGTAAAAACAAAAACAACATAGAAAATTTAAATAAAGTCAGTCCCTGTACGGAGACCTGCATTATGGGGAAATATCCGCTATTCACACACATTGCAGTTGCATAAAAGACAAATTTGTACTTTGTGGAAATTTCTGACACTGCTGAATAATGAACAGGCCTTTGCCTTAATTTGGAAGTACATAAATCACTTTCCTCTAACGATAAAAACATGCTGCATGTGGAAAGTAACAGGCAGAGCGTATAAACCAGTACCGCAAACCTGTTTATTTATTTTGTTGACTTGCGACTCCTCTGACTTCACTGGTGATTGACAATTCGTCCAAATGCCTGAACGCTAATATGCTTTGAATGAGGACTCAATAGTGAGAGTACCGTTGTTTTTTTTACAGTATGTAAAGAATTCTGGAATAAGGTGAAAATACTGCACAGTTAGAGGGCAGAGAAAAAACAAAAACACCTTTGTAAAAACATCTGTTCTCGTTTCATAGACAGTTATTACCAGGTCTGGATTCTCCTCTGATCATGGGTTGTTAGTATTACCGGAAACGTCCTCTTCTTGATAACTTGACCACCGGGTGGCGCATGACGTTTGAAGTTTATGATTTGAATTGAACTCCACAAAACCACAAATATGAGAGTTGCTGGACAGACAGCTGTTTTTGGTTTTGTTTTTACAACACGATATGATTATTTCAGGTGCAGATCATTATATGACCGCTATACGGTAAATAATGGCTTCAGAGAAACAGATAGGTCCAGCTTATTAATGCCCTCCTGGCACCAATTACATACTCCAATCACTCACTGAGAAGTCTATGCACAGCACCAACCTGGCACAGGACTGGTAAATGTATTGCAGATAGCTCAAGCGGTCAATAGCGCCACCTAGTGTCACAAACAGGATGTGATAGAGCCAATACAGACTGTTATTCTATAAAAAATGACTAGGCCAGAGTAATACCAGTAAAAGTGACTTGTCACTTAGATAGAACGCTCCTCCGTACAGATGAGTAAAGCTGGCCACACACTAGACCAGGGGTCTTCAACCTTGGCCCTCCAGCTGCTGTGGAACTACACATCCCAGCATGCACTGCCACCTTTTTGATATAACAGCATGCTAAAACTATGGCAGTGCATGCTGGGATGTGTAGTTCCACAGCAGCTGGAGGGCCAAGGTTGAAGACCCCTGCACTAGACCAACTTACATCCAACCAGCCAACTTGTTGGAATGAAAATCTGGTAATGTATGGAGTAACTGATGATCAGCAATTTGCTCCTAAATGCCAGAAAACAGATGAAAATGGTCGTTCAGACAAGTTTGTTAAATGTTTGATCTAAACACAGGTTCTCAAACTCGGTCCTCAGGACCCCAAACAGTGCATGTTTTCCAGGTCTCCTCACAGAATCGCAAGTGAAATAATTAGCTCCACCTGAGGATCTTTTAAAATGTGTCAGTGAGTAATGAATACACCTGTGCACCTGCTGGGTGACCTGGAAAACATGACCTGTGTGGGGTCCTGAGGACCGAGTTTGAGAACCCCTGATCTAAATTATTTGTTCAAACAACAGTTTTGGTCCATTTTCCAGCGTTTGGGAGCAAATTGCTGATTGTCATTTGCTTTCAATCCTTACCAGATTTTCATTCCAACCAATCAACTAGTTGGCTGGTTGGACAGATAATCTTTAGATGCGTGGCCAACTAAAGACAGCAAATATATGAACAATGACTACAATAGGTGCCCAGACCCTGGTCAGACATCTTCCACTTTGAGTAGGATCTGACCATGTATTATATTCGCTCTTATTTTCAGCTCTTCCAGGATATCTTCAGATTTGAAAAGGGGTGGAGAAATGAACACTTGTAGCCAATCAGATAACTGGAATGTTAACAGCAGCACAGATTACTTCAGTACAAGTGAGTTTATCTTGTACAAGGGAAGCCACAGACTGTTATTTAGTGGAAGGAGCAGGGTCCCCCAGCAGCACAGAGTATATCAGGAGATTAGTAATGTATTAGTGAGGACAGGGCTGCATGTGACAGGAGCAGTGACATGATGTGAGGAGGGGAATGGGGGCAGGAAGACACAGACAGAGTTATATAGTGGGAGGAGCAGGGTCCTCCAGCAGCACAGAGTACATCAGGAGATGAGTGATGTGTTAGTGAGGACAGGGCTGCATGTGACAGGGGCAGTGACATGATGTGAGGAGGGGAATGGAGGCAGCAGGAAGCCACAGGCTGAGAGTTATATAGTGGGAGGAGCAGGGTCCCCAGCAGCACAGAGTATATCAGGAGATGAGTGATGTGTTAGTGAGGACAGAGCTACATGTGAGGAGGGGAATGGAGGAGAGGCACAGACAGTTATATAGTAGAAGGAGCAGGGTCCTCCAGCAGCACAGAGAATATCAGGAGATGAGTGATGTGTTAGTGAGGACAGGGCTACATGTGAGGAGGGGAATGGAGGAGAGGCACAGACAGTTATATAGTAGAAGGAGCAGGGTCCTCCAGCAGCACAGAGAATATCAGGAGATGAGTGATGTGTTAGTGAGGACAGGGCTACATGTGAGGAGGGGAATGGAGGCAGCAGGAAGTCACAGAGTGAGAGTTATATAGTGGGAGGAGCAGGGTCCCCCAGCAGCACAGAGTATATCAGGAGATGAGTGATGTGTTAGTGAGGACAGAGCTACATGTGACAGGGGTCAGTGACATGATGTGAGGAGGGGAACGGGGGCAGCAGGAAGTCACAGAGTCATATATACTGGATCTTCCAGCAGAACAGAGATATTCCATCCAAATTCCCCTCTATACAACAGAACACATGGATCTCACAATGTTCCTGAAGTAAAAACAACACATTGCATTGTCCACAGCATCTCATGATATTTAGATGTTGGATTCTGTGGGACATGTATGAAAACGGATGCATAAGAGAAAAGTGATGTTGTCTATAGCAAACAGAGTTTAGCTATTTTTTTTCCTAGTGCAGTCTGGTAACATCTGATCATCAGCGATGGGTAACTCTATATTATCTCCTGCCATATACAGCACACGCTGCTCTCTGGGAACACCATCACTGTATACGGGATCAGTATGATTTACCGCATGGCCGGTGGTTCAAATCCCGACAGTGAGATCCCGACAGGTAAGTATTATTTTCTATTTACTAACCTAACCTCCCCCCCCTAAACCTCCCTTAGGGGTGCCTAACCCTAATCTCCCCCCCCCCCCCTCTAAGTGCCTAACCCTAACCCCCCTCTAAGTGCCTAAACATAGACCCCCCTTCCCCGCAACCTACGCTAAGTCTCCAGGGTGGGGTGCCTAACCCTAACCTCCCCCCAGTGGTGCCTAACCCTAACCCCCCCTTTCCCTAGCCTAACCTCCCGGGGGGGGGTGCCTAACCCTAAGTCCCACCCGGCATTTAGACCGTCGGCAGTCTGACTGCAACCCCCTGTATACAGCACACACTGCTCTCTGGGAACGCCATCTCTGTATACAGCACACACTGCTCTCTGGGAATGCCATCTCTGTATACAGCACACACTGCTCTCTGGGAATGCCATCTCTGTATACAGCACACACTGCTCTCTGGGAACGCCATCTCTGTATACAGCATACACTGCTCTCTGGGAACACCATACCCGTATACAGCATACACTGCTCTCTGGGAACGCCATCTCTGTATACAGCATACACTGCTCTCTGGGAACGCCATACCTGTATACAGCACACACTGCTCTCTGGGAACGCCATACACAGCACACGCTGCTCTCTGGGAACGCCATACCCGTATACAGCATACACTGCTCTCTGTGAACGCCATCTCTGTATACAGCATACACTGCTCTCTGGGAACGCCATACCCGTATACAGCATGCACTGCCCTCTGGGAACGCCATCTCTGTATACAGCATACACTGCTCTCTGGGAACACCATACCCGTATACAGCATACACTGCTCTCTGGGAACGCCATCTCTGTATACAGCATACACTGCTCTCTGGGAACACCATACCCGTATACAGCATACACTGCTCTCTGGGAACGCCATACCCGTATACAGCATACACTGCTCTCTGGGAACGCCATACCCGTATACAGCATACACTGCTCTCTGGGAACGCCATACCTGTATACAGCATACACTGCTGTCTGGGAACGCCATACCCGTATACAGCATACACTGCTCTCTGGGAACGCCATCTCTGTATACAGCATACACTGCTCTCTGGGAACGCCATACCTGTATACAGCATACACTGCTCTCTGGGAACACCATACCCGTATACAGCATACACTGCTCTCTGGGAACGCCATACCCGTATACAGCATACACTGCTCTCTGGGAACGCCGTACCTGTATACATATACAGCATACAATGCTCTCTGGGAACGCCATACCCGTATACAGCATACACTGCTCTCTGGGAACGCCGTACCTGTATACATATACAGCATACAATGCTCTCTGGGAACGCCATACCCGTATACAGCATACACTGCTCTCTGGGAACGCCGTACCTGTATACATATACAGCATACACTGCACTCTGGGAACGCCATACCCGTATACAGCATACACTGCTCTCTGGGAACGCCGTACCTGTATACATATACAGCATACACTGCACTCTGGGAACGCCATACCTGTATACAGCATACACTGCACTCTGGGAACGCCATCTCTGTATACAGCATACACTGCTCTCTGGGAACGCCATACCCGTATACAGCATACACTGCTCTCTGGGAACGCCATACCCGTATACAGCACATGCTGCTCTCTGGGAACGCCATACCCGTATACAGCATACACTGCTCTCTGGAAACGCCATACCCGTATACAGCATACACTGCTCTCTGGGAACGCCATACCCGTATACAGCATACACTGCTCTCTGGGAACGCCATACCCGTATACAGCATACACTGCTCTCTGGGAACGCCATACCCGTATACAGCATACACTGCTCTCTGGGAACGCCATACCCGTATACAGCATACACTGCTCTCTGGGAACGCCATACCCGTATACAGCATACACTGCTCTCTGGGAACGCCATACCCGTATACAGCATACACTGCTCTCTGGGAACGCCATACCCGTATACAGCATACACTGCTCTCTGGGAACGCCATACCCGTATACAGCATACACTGCTCTCTGGGAACGCCATACCTGTATACAGCATACACTGCTCTCTGGGAACGCCATACCTGTATACAGCATACACTGCTCTCTGGGAACGCCGTACCTGTATACATATACAGCATACACTGCACTCTGGGAACGCCATACCTGTATACAGCATACACTGCACTCACCACAGATACATAACAATGTTTTTTTTTTTTTTTTTTTTAATGTCTTACGAAGCAATAACCAATCTCTACATTAGCCAGGAGAGAGTTTTTCTTTTCTCTTTGAGTTGCACAGGAAATGTTTCCAGTGTCCCGTGTTTTGGATGAACTCCCCCTGTATCAGCAGAGTGGCCACCTCCAGCCAGGTCTAACATCGTTTTCAACCCGGATAAGTATCACAGAAAATCCACACAGGGGACCGGAAGTGTAAAACACCAGTTATGTTTATTGTAATAAAAGTTTTGATCGCTCAAAGTGGGTCCGGGGAAGCGGTCTCTGCGCAGTGGTTGGAGGAGATGTTCGGTATTCGGTTGTCCTGGAAAACAAAATTGAACAACACAACATTTAACTGCTTGATGACCAGAAAGTTTTTGCCCTTTTATGACCAAGCCAATTTTCACCAGGAATAAAGTCTCTATTTTTCTCTTAGATCTCGCAAGTAAAGGGTATATAACACGTACTTTTTAAGAAACCAGTTGCGAAAACCCTGAGGGACAACATGCATTTAATGTGACGCTCATGCGAAACGCGTCAGTTCCGAGAATGGGTGTAAGAATTTTGGTGGGTTGTCTTTATTTTTCAAGTTCGGGATTTTGTGGCTGCATTTCAGCAGAATGGTGATCTAATGTACTGACCCATATGATAAGTCTATTAATGAAGAAATGCGTCGGCCCGGAGGAAGCTGTTCACGTAACATAATCAGGTTTCCAGAGTAACCCTAATGCGTGTCCTGTTCTGTTTAATGTGGAGTGGCCAGGAGCCCAACCACAGCTCAGGAACCAGAAGATGTCACCGATACCCTGGTTCCAGCGCTGGGAGGAGAGAGGCTACTGATCCGCTTGCTGCCATCTTTAAAGTGACATTAATACACAACAGCATCGGTTTCATTTAAGTCTGAGCTGCCATTTATATATCGGGGGCAGTCAGGAAGCAATTTATAAAACTAAAAATTCACTGCAAATAAATTCTGATAAAGACGTAGAAAAGGAAACAAGTGCGGGATATAAAAGGATATCGCGATAAGCACCATGGGTAACGAGGCCACTGATTTTAGAGGAGACACCAAACTTTTAGGTCAGAAACGCTGTAATCATAGCCGCATTAAATTACAGCACGATGGCCGGACATAGTAAACATGTAAAAACAATGGTGGACACAGGTTATCCAGCCAATCACAAGACACAAACTCACTTCAAGACGACTGTAAATGCCAAGTTTGAAACGGCAGCAGATAATATCCACGAAAAACTCCCCTAGTCCATGGATCATACCTACGGTGACAAGATTACATGCAGTTTGCAAAAACTCGGGTGCCGTCCACGTGTAAGCCGCAAAGTGACGCTGACAAGCGGACTCACCCGTGGTGGTGAATATACCTCCGACGATGCCACAAAGTTGTACGAGAAACTTCCACAGTGGCATGTGGTCCTCTGTAACCGTCACCATCAGCGAGCTGATGTCATACTTCATAAATATCCCGGACACCCCGTGACTGCCGGTAGCATGATTGATAGCTCGCTCCTATAAGGGGAGAGGGAGTGAAGGCTGACCTCCGACAGTCGCTGGTACCTGTAGTGAGGTCGCACGAACAGAGCTCACACTCACCCGTTCCGTCACGGAGAACTGGTGCGTGTCTCCGTACACTTTGCGCGTGTTCAGCTTGGTGGGGACGATGGTGATAAAATACTGGTACATCTGGTTACCTGCAGGAAGGCAAAATATGTCACGTGCGGACGAGTTTACATGCAACAAGGACTAAAGCGTGGATGAGGGGAATCAGTATGATTTACCGCTGGTGGTTCTAATCCCGACAGAGGAGGAAATCCTGGTCGTCTATTAAGGTGAGTATAACTAACCTAATTCTCCCCCCCCCGACCCTCCTTTATGGGTGCCTAACCCTAACCACCCTCCCCCCCTCAAGTGCCTAACCCTAATCCCCATCTAAGTGCCTAAACCTAATCACCCTTCCCCACAGCCTAACCCTAAGTCTCTCGGGGGGCTGCCTAACCCTAACCTCCCTCCAGGGGTGCCTAACCCTGACCCCCCCCCTTCCCCTAGCCGAACCCTAACCTCCCGGGGGAGTGCCTAACCCTAAGTTTCCCCCCGGGAGCTCCTAACCTAACCCTCCCTCCCCGCACCCAGCTTACCTTCAATCTGTACGCAGGGTGTCGGGCTCCCGGTGTAGGTCTAACGACAGTCGTCGAGATTTCGACGCCTGTCATTTGTACCTTGCCGGGATTAGACAGTCGGGAAGCCGGCGGTTGGCACTGTGACCGCCGGCTTCCCGACTGCTTCTCAGGTGAGGGCTGGCAAGCAAAGCAACAAAAATGGGCAGCAGCAAACAAATCTGTAGAAGGTCCCTGAGGCAAAGTCAACCTAATAAACAGCTAGCGGCCTGTGTCAGGGGAGGGTTAAGCTGTCGGTGAGAAGGCCATGCTTACTTTCTTTAGCAATTTTCTCAGTCCCGTCCAATGGGTTGATGATCCCGGGCATGACCTCTCCGAAGGACATGTGGTCGATGCGATGAGAGAAGTTATAACCTAAAAAGTATGAACGATAAAAAAGGTGACGATGAGATAGAGTCAATTATCCCCCTGGTGAGCCGAGTTGGGGATCTTTTTGTGGCTCATATAACTTACACTCCAGAGACGTAGCCCTGTGTACAGTAAGGACCAGAAAAATGGATGGATCCCTATACTGCAGGAGTACCACCCATTGGAAAAGGAGGAGTTAAACGCTGCATAAAATAAACATGCTACCGGCCTTTCTGCGGTAATCACGTCACCTGCCATCTACGATATACTCCTCATGCTACAAATTCTGGTAAAGTTGGTGGTCTCGGGCAGCTCAGATAGTATAACGGTTAGCATTACTGCCTCACAGCACCTGAGGTCTTGGGTTCTATTCCCCACAAAGACCCTGCGTGGAGTTTGTATGTCCTCACTGTGTTTGCGTGGGTTTTCCCCCGGGTGCTCCGGTTTCCTCCCACACTCCAAAAAACATACTGGCAGGTTAACTGGCCTCTGACAACAACTGACCCTAGCGTATGTGTCCGTATGACAGGGAATATAGGGTGTAAGCTGGGGCAGAGACTAATGTGAATGGCCAAATATTCTCTGTAAATACAATGGTGCCTAACTCTGTATGGAAAGCGGACGGCCAAGGTGACCACAACAAATATGGAGGCCGGAGCCACTAAATGAACAGCCCCGATCGTTGTGGTGAGAAGTAGATAAGTAATGAGAGTAACAATGACACATTTAGTATTAATACTCACTGTCGTGGCTCACTAGGGCTGCCAGATGTGCGTGGCCACGTGGGTGTGGAATTGCTCTAAATTAAGAAAAAAAAATAATACTTACTGAAGCAGAATCTGAAATGACGGAGAAACCAAAAACATTTAATCCTAAATTTCAAGTTTCCCAGCGTGGTCTGTGGCTGCCGCATCTGTGTAGCGGACTAACACTTTGCCAATGAAACAAAAGGATCAGAGACACTGAAAGCCCCCCCCACATAAAGTCCTGCCCTGTGCCCAGTCAGTGACTGGAGAGATTCGTTCCAAGTCATCAGCAGACTAAGGGGTCTATTTACTAAGCAGTGTTAGGAGACAGAGTGAAAAGTGATAAGGTACCAGCCAATCAGCTCCCAACTGTCATTTTTCAAACACAGCCTGTGAGATGACAGTTAGGAGCTGATTGGCTGGCACCTTATCACTTTTCACTCTGTCTCCTAAAACTGCTTAGTAACTAGACCCCTAAGGACCTGATTCAGCAAAGATCTCGTAATAGCGATTACGCACACAGGTCTCATTGCGAAGATATGCTAATGATGCCGTCGCAGCATAACATAAGGACGCCTCCCTTACCTTACACGCATCCGTAATACTTAGCAAGTCTGCGAAACCATCGGTAACAGTGAGTACCATCGCAGCCTCACGCACACTGGCACAAGCTCTGACCTTACTCAGGAATTGCTAACCTCATCGCACGCACTGAGCACTCGAGCTGCGTGCGGCATCGCAGTGCCTAATTTATGCACGCCCCTGCAACGGCGTTCAAACGCACTGGCACGCCTGCGTTTCGCCGAAAGGCATCACCCCCAAACGGCCCCTCCTGTCAATCGCTCTGCGGTGGGTCTGCATGGTCACCGCGATCGCAGTCCCGATCGCGTGGAGTGTTTGCGCACGTGCACGGCGATGCATGTGCAGAACGCAACAGTCGGTCGATGGCGCGCGTAATCGCAGTTGCGATCGGTAATGAATCAGGCCCCAAGACCACAGGACCGACCCAAGGCAGAAACAGCTCTACACACAATATTCTGCTCGCCCCTGAAAACCGCTGATCAGACGCCCCCGGGAGAAGGACATACTTGCCCACAGTGATGTGGAAGTTTCCCGCCACTTTGTTGATATCAAGATGGCCGTGGATCCTGCAGGCGCTGGGTGGCTCAGAAGGGGAATCCTCCCTGAAAGACAGACCCGACAATTAGACAGTTTACACGGGATGTCCCCTGCGTCACATCATCCTTTCTCCTCGACTGTTCTGTATCGTTCTTTCGAAACTGGGTTATGTCACACCCAGTCGCTAGGAGCAGGATAGCGGCCATCGATGTGATACAGGAGACCAGGCCTCCATTGTCATAGCACAGACAGCGGTCAGTGATCCCGCCCTGTGAAGCTCCTCTGAGTCCCAGCTGCTGCACTGCAGTGGGGTCTCCGAGGAGCAGCATCCCTGCTCTGTGACACAGGGACTGTACAGCAGAGTGGACAGAAAGCAGAGGGGGTGGGAAGGTGAGCATTAGCCCCCATAAGCCTTAGTGATAAACAGCGGACACGGCCCAAGCTTTCTCACCTAGGAGGCAGGGCGGTGACAGAACTTCTCATAGCACTTTTGAACAGAAGATCCTGTAAGGACAACTCCTCCTGCAGACGGTACTGGATCTGCTGTAACATCCTGCAAGCAAAGCGACAGCTTGGTGGGAGATGTCCTAGAAGACCCCCAGCCCTCACCTACCCATTAGCTGCCGATCTCTGGGCCTCACCTCTGCCACTGTCTTTGCTGGGGCGACAGATCAAACACCACCTGGAGAGAGACGAGACAGTCAACGCGTTCACCACAGTCCGTGCGAGCCACGCGCAGGACATTCCATTCCGCTCCCCTGAACGTCAGGCGCCCATGTATCCCAGCTGCCCCCAACACATCCACCGTTTTATCAAGACCCATGTATCAAACATTCTGAAGAGTGGAGAAGCTGCCCCATAGCAACCAATCAGCTTCTAGCTTTCATTTTATACCATGTCCTTGATAAATGCCAGCTTGAAGCTGATTGGCTTCCACAGGGGAAAGTTATCTACTTGTCCACTCTTTAGATGCGTTGATACATTTCCTCCACAAATCCTAAATTCCAATGGATTAAACTGCTGATGAACCTAAATTGAAATGATATGTTGGAATAGGAAAAAACAACTGTTTTACCTTATTCGGGACCTACATGGATGTGTAAGATGGGTGTCATGGCCTGAGCAAAGTCTGGGTCACCTGTGAGGCCCCATATTTCCATTATAAAATGGCGCGAACCCTGCCTCTAGATCCTCGCCAGAAATAGGACCACCATCCCAAGAGGAATTATAGCTAGTGTGTATGTATCCCTGTGGTAGGGAAAATAGATTGTAAGCTCCTCTGGGGCAGGGTTGATGCAAATGATTGAAATATTCTCTGTAAAGCGCTATGGAACAACATAGTATTGTGCCATTAAGAGGGGCTGAGACATCCTGTGGAACTACACCTCCCAGCGTGCATGGACAGACAGGGGTAGTTACTCAGCATATGGAACCCTCTGATTCCCTAAGACGAGACAAGAAGGGACTAACTACACCAGAAAGACGGCAAATAGGCATCACTTAAAGGGCATCTGTGCTGGAGCCGACCCCGGGCCTGTGGAGGGGTCTCCCATCACTGATATACCGGGGTCATGTAACGGAATTCTGCTGCTCTCTAGTGCTGGGTCTCTAATGGAGGGTACACACGGTCAGACTAAAAGACTATCAGATAACGATCGTTATCTGATCGTCCTGCATGTCCTGGCTGTTCGATATCGAACATCCAGCACATGCCGCAAACACCCACTACTATAACGACCCCGCGACAAAACGATCGCGGGTCCCTATAGTTAACAGGCTGACCTGGTCGATATCGACCAGGTTGGCCTGCTTGCAGTGGCGATGGTCGATATCGACCATCCGTGCCCGCGCATCGACCATCGTTTGGTCGTTGAAGAGGCCCGTAAACAGGACGATATAAACGATGAAACGATAAACGATATCGTTATTGTTTATATCGTCCCGAAAATCTACCCGTGTGTATGCACCTTAAGGGAATTTCAAACGTATAAATTTCATTTGGTTTCCATCTTTTACAAAATTGTTGCCAAGTAGCCTGTAGTCATAACACCTAAAGGACCCCCCCACCCAAAATACACGGAGAGCCTTCGCCTGGATTAGTCTCAGAGATATCGGTGCATTTTCCTTCACCGATAAACCACCAAAAGAACTGAAGATATAAACATAACATGACAGGCGGCCTTATACACATGTACTGGTCATGTACAGATTACTCCAGGTGGACAGTACACTTTATAAGAGGGTGTTGCTAATTTAGTGGCTTGTGTACGTCCTCCAGGGACCTTCACTAAATACGTCGTTTTCTTGTTTATTGTAGAGGCTATGGGCCTGATTCAGAGCCGCTCGTTCGCTCCGAGCGATGTTCGCACATCTGCGCATGAGTTTTAGTACGCATGCGCGAACCAGTCAGTGCGGTCGAAAACCGTGTGTTCGCAAAATAGCGAATGCCTGCTAATTTGAGTGACAGGAGGAGGCGTTTGTGGGTGGTAACAGGGGAAGGTGCTTGAAAACGGGGCGTGGAGATCCGAACGCAGGCGTGCTTAAAGGTCAAAACGGGCGTTTTAAGGGTGTGCATAATTACTAAAGCAGCGTCATCTACCACGTCACTGGATTGTCTTTTAGCCAGAACTGTTCGCATGATTGCGGTAGGAAAATCCAACCACAAACACTGCGAGCAGTTCATACGCCTTTCGATGTACTCGATTAATCTAATAAATAGCGGAGATGACTTATGATGCGAGCGGCCAGGGGGCTTTTTTTCCAAAATAGCGAGCGCATGTTTCGTTCGCTCATTCAGACATAGAGGCGTCAACAGACCGCAAAGAGCGAGCGCTCTATTTAAATAGCCGGCCCCTTTTTCTCTGAATCAGGCCCTATGTCTTTATATCCTAAGGCAGAATGGTCTAATTTCATTGTCCTGGGAGGAAAACTGCTCTCTGGATATAATCGAGTCCATGCCAGGACTGGAGCACTGTGCCAAACCCGAGGGACACAAGGAAACGATATAAACGTATGGCGATAAAGCTAAATCTATGCGTTAGCATAATATATACATAAATCAATGACAAGACATCTCAATGTGGGAAAAGCCTTCTTTTATAACGTGACGGCTACTTTCCTCAGCCCAAATAAGTTACTTGGCGCTTTGAAGTCCCAAACCTGCTCACCGGCTCATAGACGAGTCCTTCGGAAGAGGTCACCATGGTCTCGGCCAGATCCAGAACATCCGCGCCGATATCTGGAGAGTAGAAACTACGTGACAAACCAAGCAGGGAGAGCACGGAACAACAGCGCCACCTACTGTGGACGAACATACTTACACTGACATCTCATTGCCACCGTGATGTCGATGTTAAGCCGCAATTTACTGGAAGATAAAAAAAGACAGACAACATACATGAAACATCCATGTTCCGTAGAAGTTATCGGTGACCACAACAGCTCCTGAAACCTCACTTAAACCGAGAGGGTGGGTAACAAGTGGCACGTGGGCATTTAAACATTGAGAATGCAGCGAATAAATACACAAAGAATCGGCGACCTCGCGATAATGCGAGAAGACTGGTTCAGCACACTGAGCGGCCCTCTCCACTGTACGCTGTGGTCTCGCTACCTAAGCCCATCACTAGCCATCCCTTATATGTAACTCTACTATCTTAACAAGTGGGATCATTTAGAAACTAAGCAATAGTTAAACAGGTTTCAAGTCACCTGGTGAAATCTTTATCTACTTCATAATCGTATCTCATCCAAGTGTCGCGGTAAACCAGGAACTCCAGAACCGTGAGTATGGCCATGGCGGAGAACGCCAGCAGGGAGACTGGAGAGAGAAAAGTGCGCAAGATTAAAAACAGTGCTTGGAAGACAAATCCTCCAAAATATTTGCACCTTTGCAGACTTTGATGACAATACGGCATCGGCAGCTGGGGAGAAAGCAAAGTAGTTACAGCTTGGAGCCTGCGACTGAGGCAATGCTGCTATGTACCGCACAGAGGTGACGATGGGGCCACCGACTTCCACGTTCAGAAACAGCGAAGGAAGGATAAGCATCCGAGGGCAGGTCAGCTCTATTTATAAGGCTACAGACCTGTGACATTTGTTGATCCTTTCTGATTGGCTCATTAAGGATCCATGCAATGTGATTGGCCCAATAACTCAGTGGGCGTAATTTATTCTGAGTCCCTTAAATCGAGATTGTGTCAAATCGATTCGCCCAGCCCGGTCTCTGCCAACAGAGGAGAGATAACGTGATACAGATGTGTCCTCAGACACGGTGGCTGCAGTTTCATCAGACAGCCCCTCTCGACGTGCCAGGTCCAATACTATTCTGCTTGCGCCGGGCGTCTTTTTTTTTTTTTTTTTAAGTCCTTTTTGCTGAAAATGCATTTTTGGGCCGTATTCAATTAGAAGCGAAAAGTCAGTTTCGGTGATACTCTTTCACAGATGACATCATTTTCGCCGATTTAATTTATCCCCGTATTCAATTAGTCCAACTTTTCGCCGGTGTGGAAAGTCAATGTATTAGACCTGGCGAAATAGTTTCGCCTATGAATAGGTGGCGAGAAAAAGTGCAGAATTGGGGGTTTTGGGGTGCAGACTTCCCAAAACCACCCTGCACCTCTTGGACAGTTCCCTAAAGGTAATCTGTGTCAAAAAATGTTTAAAAAGTACCTTTGAAAGGACGTCACTCTACTCACAATATACGCACAGTATCAGTCACATACGGAGAAAAGTAAAAGAAACATTGTGGCGAGTTGTGACGCTGACAAGGCATTCGATAGAGTGTCTTGGTCTCATTTAATACGCATATTTAAATATCAAGAGTTTGGTCATGATTTTATTCATATATTTGAAACATTATATCAAGATCCGAAAGCCTTTTTGACAATAAATCGTTTAAATACCAGACCATTTTGCCTAACTCGAGGCACGAGACAAGGTTGCCCACTTTCGCCACTACTTTTTGATTTAGCCCTAGATCCCCTCTTGCGTCACTTTGAAAAAGCATGCGGCCGGCGAGTCATTTTTTTGGCAAAACACGATATTAATTTTTCGGTATTTGCGGATGACCTCCTATTATATTTTGCCAACCCTAAGGAAGCTATTCCACTACTCCTACAAATTCTGCGGGTGTTCGAGGAGATAGCGGGTTTTAAAATTAACTATGCTAAAAGCGAGGCCTTGGCCTTTTTTGGGGAGGCGAAGGCAGGCTGGGAAAATTCCTTCCCCTTCAAATGGTCAGATAAATGCATTACCTACTTAGGGGTCAATGTTCCTTCCCACCCTTCTCAATTATATGAGGTTAACTATACCCCACTATTGTTAAAAACACATAATGATTTCAATAAATGGGCCCATCTTCCACTATCCTACGTAGGTAGATGTCACCTTTACAAAATGATCAGTTTCCCCAGATTCCTTTACATTCTCCAAATGTTGCCAATTATCCCAGATAAAAGAGACCTCAAACTTTGTAATCAGGCTCTCCTAAAAATTTATATGGGCAGGAAAACGACCCAGAATTTCATTGTTTAAATTGCAACAGCAGACACATTTAGGAGGGTAAATCTGCCATGCATCAGACAATATGCTATGGCTGCTAATTATCGAATAGCAATGGACTGGATTGGAGGTCCTAACATTTACACCACATACTCTATGGAGCAGGCCTTTATTCCCCACCACAACTTAGTATCTCTTTTACATACCCATCCCCGTAATATACCTTCAGAAGCTAGAGAAAACATATTAATAAATACGACATGTATAGCATGGCGAGTTATTAGATCACAATCTCATTTATCCAAATTGTCCTCAATCTTTTTACCATTATGGAAAAATCCGTCTTTTTCACCTGGTAACTCCGCCCAATTTAAATGCTGGCACGCCAGTGGTGTTCGGTACATTTACCAATTTTTACACGACCAAACACTTCAAGCTCTCACCCGTTCACAAATGCAGGAGAAATATCCTCTGGTCACTATCCCTTTATTTCCATATTTACAGGCGATGAGTTATATTCAAAATATGTTACGTGGACTTTCGGAAACCGATCTAAATTGGTGTCTATATAGCGCACTACGCTGTAAACCAAAAGGACCCATTTCAACATCTTTTATATACTCCTGTGCCCGACCACTTATACATTTAGAAACAAGTACTACAGGACTTGCAAAATGGAAGGAGGTTTTCCCACAAATCCCCATAGAGTCTATTGCTCTGTCATGTTTTAACATGAACAAACAATTGGGATCAGTATCTGAAATGCAACTAAAAATATTACACAGAGCATACTACACCCCTAAATTGAAATATATTATTGGTGATGCGCCTGACGCCAATTGTTATAAATGCTCAGCGCCTAACGCTGATATCGTACATTGCCTGTGGGACTGTCCACAGGTACAAGTTTTCTGGGAGGAACTTAATAATTATATTAAAGAAATTCTAAAAATTGATTTTGTGATTCTTAGAGAATGGGCATTTTGGAATATTTCGGAAAACACACATTCTCAGAGATTGACTAAGGGAAATAGGCTACTTATGACCAAATTAACGGCAGCAGCTAAAAAGACCATTCTCTCACAATGGATTGACCCTCACCCACCTACTCTTACATTATTACACCCTAGAATTATATTTTTGTTTACAATGGATTGGACAGAGACGTCCGCTAATAAAGAAAAATATACCGAAAGATTTTTTGGCCTATGGTTGCCCTATATTCGTACTCTTTCCCCATCGCTTAAAGACTCCATACGGAAATGCTTCCAACTAACACCATGGTATAATTTGGAAGTGCTTGATAATGGCCCCCCTTTTTGACCTAACTCAATCTATGATTTTGATCTACACCATTAATAGCAACCGATTTACTGACAGTAATAATATATGCAACAATGTATGTAAATGTTTCTTATATGTGCAACTGCAATTTATATCTGGATTTCCGCACTACAAATATTATAATTGTTTTGTTGAATGATTGTTCTTGCAAAGTGATTGTTCTATTTACTATATTGAAGATGTTTGTGCATATATCTGTATTACAATACTTTGTTGACCTAACAATAAAAATTATTTTGAAAAAAATAAAAATAAATAAAAAGTACCTTTGGACACCCCAAAAAAGTTCTTTCAGTTTGGGGACGAAAAAAAACAAAGTTGGGGACAAACTTAAAAATTGGCAAAATAGGCCCTGACTGCTCCCCAAGTACGCCCCAGGTGTTTTTTCTATTGCAGGTGTTTGCGACAGGAGGATTTTTCACGTTTTTTAAAACTTCACATTAGCAACTTCAAAATATTAGCAACTTCAAAATCATGTACCCCAAATTTGATGGGACAACTTATTTTGCCAAAAAAAACCCTCCTAAATGCTATTCTTCACCACCTTCTTAAAAACGCAAAACAGCACCTATTGAGACCATTTAAAGACCCCACATACCTTTAGCAGGGCTATTCGGGGGTACCCATAGTGATCCCCCATATCAGTGCATCTTTTGGGGGGTGTCAGGCTGATTTCCCCAAAACTGACAGAACTTTTCGCCAAATTTCACTTTCGCCAGGTCCCGTTTTCGCCGATTTGGAATTTTCATACGGGGATAAGCAATACTTTTTCGCACCCAAAACCATCACCGACGGCGAAAAGTCCGGCAACTGACTTTTCGCTTCTAATTGAATACGGACCAGTGTCGCAATGCGATGCGACTAGGACGCACCAGGAGACTGTGCTAATTAATTTGATATGCAAAACGTTTATATCTGCTTGCGACTGAGTCTAAACCTGTATACGAAGTGCCACGATTCAGCGGTCACGGTTTTCTTCCGCGCCAAGTTCCGCTGTGCATCATTAGCAGACTCAGTGGCACACAGATATACAAGCGTTGCACATCAAATTAATCAGCGCAGACTCCTGGTGCCTACTCGCCGCATTGCGACTTTTATGCATTTTCTGCAAAAAATAAAAAGACACTAAAAAAAGTGTCAGCTCACTCACACCTGGCACCTCGCGCCACATGGCGTATTGAGGCTGGATGCATGAGGACACATCTGTACATAGGGGTCTATTTACTAAGCAGTGTTAGGAGACAGTGGAAAGTGATAAGAAAGTGATAAGGTGCCAGCCAATCAGCTCCCAACTCTCATTTTTCAAACACAGCCTGTGAGATGACAGTTAGGAGCTGATTGGCTGGCACCTTATCACTTTCCACTCTGTCTCCTAACACTGCTTAGTAAATAGACCCCATAGAGTCTACACTAGGGGGTAGATTTACTAAAGCTTCTGAACTGATTCTAGCTATTATTACTCCATTACATTCTAGAAAATGACAATCTGATTAGTTGCTACAGGCAACGCCACCACTTGTCTGTTTAAGAAGCTTTAGTGCAGCTACCGCTAGGAGTCCGGGAAGCCTAGAGAATTCCCAGCGCCAAGCGCGCCCCAGCACTCACCAGTGCCCCGGCTCGCCGACGTTTCAACATAGCTCTCAGGCACCTTGGGGAAAGCGTCCAGCTCCTTCACCAGACTCAGGGTCTTCCTGCGGTTCAGCCTCCTCATGTCTGTCAGGTGATGCTGACCTCCGCGGGGAGATCTGTAACGCAACACGCAAGAGACAGACGATTTACAACCATTCACAATAATGTACAGGAACACACATGACATCCAGTCCCTTTCATTCCTCATATATGGAGCCCGGAAGTAGCGCCTCAATGGGTTGTGTATGTCAGGACAGATGTCATTCTGACGCATTTCACCTGGATGAGCTTATACATTGGTTTGCAAAAGTATTCACACCCCTTACATTTTTTTCATGTGTTGTTACCTCACAACCTGGAATTAAAATGGATTGTTTGACGGTGTGCATCATTTCACCACATAACATGCCTACAACTGTGAAGTTGTGTTTTTGTTTTTTTTATATTGTGAATCAAACAACATTTAGGACAACATAACAGAAAACGTCAGCGTGCATAACTGTTCACCCCCCTTAAGTCAGTACTTTGTCGAGCCACCTTTTGCGCCAATTACAGCTGCAAGTCGCTTTGGATAAGTCTCTATGAGCTTGCCACATCTTGCCCCTGGGATTTTTACCCATTCCTCAAGGCAAAACTACTCCAGCTCCTTCATGTTGGATGGTTTCCGCTTGTGAACAGCAATCTTCAAGTCTGACCACAGATTCTCAATTGGATTGAGATCAGGGCTTTGACTAGGCCATTCCAACACAATTAAATGTTTCCCCTTAAACCACTCGAGTGTTGCTTTAGCAGTATGCTTCGGGTCATTGTCCTGCTGGAAGGTGAACCTCCGTCCCAGTCTCAAATCACAGGCAGACTGAAACAGGTTTTGCTCAAGAATATCCCTGTATTTAGCACCATCCATCTTTCCCTCGACTCGAATCGGTTTCCCAGTCCCCGATGCTGAAAAACATCCCCACAGCACGATGCTGCCACCACCATGTGTCACTGTGGGAATGGTGTTCTTGGGGTGATGGGATGTGTTGGGTTTGCGCCAGACATAGCATTTTCCTTGGTGGCTGAAAAGTAAAATTTTTGTCTCATCTGACCAGACCACCTTCCTCCATACATTTGGGGAGTCACCCACTTGCCTTTTGGCAAACTCAAATCATGTCTTCTTAGCTTTATCACTAAGTAATGGCTTTTTTCTGGCCACTCTTCCATAAAGCCCAGCTCTATGGAGTGTACGGCTTATTGTGGTCACATGCACAGATACACCAGTCTCTGCTGTGGAACTATGCAGCTCCTTCAGGGTTACCTTTGGTCTCTGTGCTGCCTCTCTGATTAATGCCCTCCTTGTCCGGTCTGTGAGTTTTGGTGGGTGGCCCTCTCTTGGCAGGTTTGTTGTGGTACCATGTTCTTTCCATGTGATGATGATGGATTTGATGGTGCTCTGGGGGACCATCAAAGATATGGATTTTTTTTTATAACCCAACCCAGAACTGTACTTCAACAACTTTGTCCCTGACTTGTTTGGAGAGCTCCTTGGTCTTCATGGTGTGATGCCTCTTGCTTAGTGGTGTTGCAGCCTCAAGGGCCTCTCAGAGAAGGTGTCTTTATACTGACAGATCATGTGACACTTAGATGTCACACAGGTGGACGTCATTTCACTAATTATGTGACTTCTGAAGGTAATTGGTTGCACCAGAACTTTTGAGGGGCTTCATAGCAAAGGGGGTGATTACATATGCACATGCCAATTTTCAGAATTTTATTTATAAAGATTCTTTTTTTATATATATTTTTCTCATTTCACTTCACCAAATTAGACTATTTTGTGCAGATCCATCACTTAAAATTCAGATTTAAAAATAAAAAAAATTACAGGTTGTAATGTAACAAAAAAGGTAAAAAGCCAAGGGGGTGAATACTTTTGCAAGGCACTGTATATAACGCTGACACAGCATAGCAGGAAAGCTACATTATATAGCGCAGTGTATATATTATATGGAGGGGAGGGCAAGCACAGTGTATATTATATGGAGGGGAGGGCATGCACAGTGTATATATTATATGGAGGGGAGGGCATGCACAGTGTATATATTATATGGAGGGGAGGGCAAGCACAGTGTATATATTATATGGAGGGGAGGGCAAGCACAGTGTATATATTATATGTTGGGGAGGACATGCACAGTGTATATTATATGGAGGAGGACATGCACAGTGTATATATTATATGGAGGGGAGGACATGCACAGTGTATATATTATATGGAGGAGGGCATGCACAGTGTATATTATATGGAGGGGAGGACATGCACAGTGTATATATTATATGGAGGAGGGCATGCACAGTGTATATATTATACGGAGGAGGAGGGCATGCACAGTGTATATATTATATGGAGGAGGACATGCACAGTGTATATATCATATGGAGGGGAGGGCATGCACAGTGTATATATCATATGGAGGGGAGGGCATGCACAGTGTATATATCCTATGGAGGGGAGGGCATGCACAGTGTATATATCCTATGGAGGGGAGGGCATGCACAGTGTATATATTATATGGAGGGGAGGGCATGCACAGTGTATATATTATATGTTGGGGAGGACATGCACAGTGTATATATTATATGGAGGGGAGGACATGCACAGTGTATATATTATATGGAGGGGAGGACATGCACAGTGTATATATTATATGGAGGAGGAGGGCGTGCACAGTGTATATATTATATGGAGGGGAGGACATGCACAGTGTATATATTATATGGAGGAGGGCATGCACAGTGTATATATTATATGGAGGAGGGCATGCACAGTGTATATATTATATGGAGGGGAGGACATGCACAGTGTATATATTATATGGAGGAGGAGGGCATGCACAGTGTATATATTATATGGAGGGGAGGACATGCACAGTGTATATATTATATGGAGGGGAGGACATGCACAGTGTATAAATTATATGGAGGGGAGGACATGCACAGTGTATATATTATATGGAGGAGGAGGACATGCACAGTGTATATTATATGGAGGGGAGGACATGCACAGTGTATATATTATATGGAGGAGGGCATGCACAGTGTATATATTATATGGAGGGGAGGGCATGCACAGTGTATATATTATATGGAGGAGGAGGGCATGCACAGTGTATATATTATATGGGGGGGAGGACATGCACAGTGTATATTATATGGAGGGGAGGACATGCACAGTGTATATATTATATGGAGGAGAGGACATGCACAGTGTATATATTATATGGAGGAGGGCATGCACAGTGTATATATTATATGGAGGGGAGGACATGCACAGTGTATATATTATATGGAGGGGAGGACATGCACAGTGTATATATTATATGGAGGAGGAGGGCATGCACAGTGTATACATTGTATGGAGGGGAGGACATGCACAGTGTATACATTGTATGGAGGGGAGGACATGCACAGTGTATATATTATATGGAGGAGGGCATGCACAGTGTATATTATATGGAGGGGAGGACATGCACAGTGTATACATTGTATGGAGGGGAGGACATGCACAGTGTATACATTGTATGGAGGGGAGGGCATGCACAGTGTATATATTATATGGAGGAGGAGGACATGCACAGTGTATATATTATATGGAGGAGGAGGGCATGCACAGTGTATAAATTGTATGGAGGGGAGGACATGCACAGTGTATATATTATATGGAAGAGGGGGGTATACACATACCGGATCCGGATCTCGGGGTGCCCCCCTAGGTGACAGAGAAGCCGGCAGTCGGGTCAGGATACATAGCAGCCTGAGCTTGTAAATTAGAGTCACTTCCGGGCTCGTCAGCACTGTGCTCTAGTCACAGAATACACGGTTGCTGCCAGAATACACAGAGTATTGTCCCCACTGACGGAGACATTTTACGTAAAATAGTTGCTTTTCTATGGGCAAATTCTGGTCTGCAAGAAAATGGCCAACTCATTAATTGCCTGCCACGGAACTGCAGAAATACAGGATAGCTTTACATGTTATACCCTAGTGTTTCTCTAGAGATGATAGTGACAAAGCTTTGGACTGGCAGGCTCATCATCACATGGTACATGAGCGCACTGCAGGGACGGCCATGATTAGTGAGGGCAAGCCATTCTTAATGGGAATGGGAACTACACCTTTCCATTTACAATGTGGTGTAATGATTGGTTGATAGTTTCCTAATTTACCTAATGTCACCATTATTGTAAATGAAGATGAGCCCAGTGTAAAAATCTGTACAGTGTACATAAGGGACTATAGGTTGTAGTTCTAGGGATTGTGCAGTAGATAGACCTGGCAGTGGGAAATCCTTAGTATGCATGGATCCTCTTTGTGTACCGCCCACAGCGCACCATAGCACACAAATACATATTTATTATCATGTGATAACAGCTTTGTGTATAGTGGCTGTTGTGGGTTATTGATTGGATGGTTGGGACTATTTATTTTAATAGTGATGTTATGGCAAAGCCTGTTAATTAAAGGTGAAGTGATGGGACTGTTAATTTAATGCTGGGATGGTTTGGGGGCTACTACTGAGCTAAGTAGAAGGCAATTTATTAAATGTGAATAGTAATTACACAGGTCTGTCAAATTTAAGGTATTGAAAGTTTTTTTAATAATATTTTTATATTCTTAATTATACTCCTGTGTACATCAAGAAATAGTATATAAAAATTAATTACCATATCACATTTACCTATAAGGGGCTTACATACAATAAAAAAAAACAAGAAGTTTAATTGTTATTGACATATTTATTGTGAAATACGAAGAAGTGTAGATGATATCACTGTGTTTTTGTCTTACATAATACAATAACAATAAAATCAAACAATAATAGAAACAGACCATAATTATTGAAAAAATGGTTAATATTTTGTTTTTTTTTCCTTCAAACTTCGTTTTTTCGCTTTTTCTGTGTATCATCCAGCAGTAGTCAGCCATCATGCTGACGTCCCAACGACCCTGGTATCTTCTTTCTACATCTTTAACGTCTTGGTGGAACCGTTCACCCTGTTCTTCACTGTAGTCTGTGAGATTATTCGGGAAATGCTCAATATGAGAATTCAAAAAATGTATCTTTAATATATATATATATATATATATATATATAATTATATATGCACACACACAGGTGTATATACTGTATGTAGCATTATATATGTCTAGATTAATGGTATAAAACTAAATAAAAGAATAGATTACAGCCCGCCACTCTTACGGTCTTGCAGTTCTCCATTCACAAATTCTCTCTCATCCTCTCCAAAAACTTGGTGACCGGGCCTTCCTGGAGCTCAGTGGGGTACCCAGTTCATCATGCTGCTCCTGAGTTTGGCCGCCCTGATTTACTGCCCCACATCCTCTTCCTCCTCCTTTTTGTCCTCCTTCTCGGGATCATACTTGCCAACGCTCCCTCATTGTGCTGTGGAGGGCGGTCTGGAGGATGAAGCCGCACAAAGGAGAGCAGAGGGGGCGGAGCCAGAGTCTGCAGCTCTGTGTAAATGGCCACGTGCTGTACCTGTGGGTAAAGAAGCGCGCAACACGGACTAAGATCTTGCCGGCCCAAATCATTTGATTTGGGACCTTACTAGAACTCCCGGCAGTGACACCATTGTAAGTGTGCGCTGTGGCAAACCTGGGTGCCCCGGCTCACAGTTTGGGAAACACGGGGTTACCATAAAAACACGTAGCTTTTCCCTGTGCTGCAAATCCAGAGACTAATTGAATTCCCCCAAAGATGGTAACTCGAGAGGGGGGTACAGGGAAATGGTGGTGGGAGGAGAGGAGCTGGTCAGAAAATTAAAAATATATTCCAAAACTTAAAAGTCAGTCTGACTGTTGTGAATCCAGGTACATAACATTGGGGAATCTCTGTTGAAGGAATCTGTACACTAATGATAACGAGTGGCACCCTGCCAAAGTCCCTCCCCCCCGTCGGTCCTGCACTGACTGCCATGTATATATTGATAAGTGGTGGCACCGCGCTCTAATGTGGCTGTGTAAGCTGCTTCATAATAAATACAAGGAATCATAGACAATAAAAACTAAGCACTATTAGTGTATGAAGTGTGTATTATTATAGCAATACCTTTATTACAAATCAATAAGTGATGTTTATAGTCTTTTAGTGACTAATTGAGGAAGAACGGATGTAGCTGAGATCCACGTGTTGTGCTGGGTTACGCGTTCTCCATGCCGGGTAAGTTTGTCCGGTATAGGCAGGAGAGTGGGCTGTCTCAGCTGTCCCTACTTCTGCCTATCTTTTCCACGGCGCTTGCTTCTCGGCTGGATGTTTCTCGTGCTGCGGCGTCCGTCTGGCTGAAAGCGCTATGTGATGACGTCACATCGCTGCCTCCCGATTCTTCAATAGTTCTCTCCAACGCAAGACACCACAAGTATTTGTTATTTTTCGGGACAACGCTGAGAGGAGACATCACCCTGTCCGGCATCCACAGGAGTAGCAGCACGTGTGCTTGGGTGGAAAGGCTGACGTCATCAGCAGTGTCAGTGGCAGCAGCAGAGACTTCACCGGGACCCCAAGCACCATGTCACTATTATCAAAAGCCCTATCACCATGACAGCGGAGATCTGAAGGGAATAAGTTAGAAAATAATTAAACATAGCAATAACTACCTATCAACATTTTACAGATAGCATACCAGAGAAAAAGATTCATTCACCCTAAAAGGTTTACCCGTATTTAGATAGTGTATCCACCATGCCTCCTTCTGTAATAAAGTTTTAGCACGATCACCACCTCTCTTATTATCTGGCACAAAGTCTATCACCTTATACCTGAGGGTCACTAAGGAATGCCCACATTCTTTATAATGCCTGGCAGCAGGTTGTTCATTAATAGTACCCTCCAAACAGGATCTGCTGGCACTCCTATGGAGCGCCATCCTCTCCTTACACGTGCGGCTTGTCTTGCCTATATATAGAAGTCCGCACGGACATAAAATAAAATAAATGACACATTAGATGTACATGTCACAGGGAACTCTATTTATTTATTTTACCTGAATGCGAATGTGGGAAACAAATCACCTGTTTGGAGATAACTACAGGTGATACAACCTACACATATAAAGTGACCATTTGTTCTACTGCAAATATGTTGTTTTACTGGAACTGATTTAGATTAGTCTCATCCCCAGTGAGTGCTCTTGAGGAGAGGCTATAAATTAGGTTTTCTTCTTTATATTCCATTGTCCTCTGCCTTTTATATTGTCCGCCTCTGCGGGTAAATGTTCTCCTATGATTTCTGTTTGCCCTCTGGTAGTCATCCCTGCTGGGAGGCGTTTGGATAAAAAAGTGCCGCTGGTACTTGCGTCTTCTGATTCACTGTTAGTAGAACACTTGAAGTCTCTGGGCCTGATTCAGACCCGCTCGCGACCGCTGAGCGCTCGCAAATGGGTCGATGTTGGCCCAGTGCGCATGCGCACGACGGAGCCGGCTCTGTCGTGCACATGCGCGAGACCCGGATAGCGACGGGCAAGCCGTCGCTCCGGGTCTCGCACCAAAGGGGGCGTGCTGTCAATGTTGAGTGATGTTTGGGTTTGGTGTAAGATCTTCTTGTTTTTTTTATATCTGCCCTTGTTCGAAAAATTATTAACCCAGTTATATACACATCTCTCCTCATAATCACCATTTACTGCTCTACATTTATCCTGGTTGAATTATATCAGATCCTTTTTATATTTAGCAATTTGGGCGTTAAGTTTATCCAACCAGTCGACTGTGGTATCTGCCTTAATATCAGTCATATACAAATCCTCATAAGTTTTAATGATAGTTTTAGCAAGTGACAACCCTATAGAGGACTCCTCTATGACCAGGAGTATTAGATCAAACGAGGCTTTGTTCAATATTGCCGCCCATTTACGGCATAAATCTGGGTTATTGCTCCCGATGGTGGGAATATTTCCTATTCTGAAGCCTTGGGATGATTTTTTCTCCCTCTAATAGTCGGATAAGGAGACCCCATGTAAATAGAAATCTATTTCACGTTGCTTAAGCTATTGCAGAAACAGTCTCTCCACAGAGGGCGTGATTCAGACCCGGACGCTAGGCTGCGCTCGCCCGCAGCCAGCCGATTGTTGCCAACTGTGCATGGTTATAAGCCGCAATGCGCGTGTGCGAACCAGTCACTGCGATCAGGAGACGATCACTCCCAGCATATTTCTAGAGCACTAGTTTGGGTGGCAGAACGGGCGTGTGTGGATGGTAGCTGGGGCAGGTCTATGTAAATGGGGTGTGCTTGCACTAGCACAGGCGTGGCTGGGCGTCTTTACACCAATTTAAGGGCGTGCATAATTACACTGCAGCGTCAGCATATGCATCACTGAGCTGTTTTACATACAGTGGTGATCACAGTGCTTGCAGTAGGCTAGGGTCTACCTCAAGTACTACGTGCTGGTTCGATGTTGCCCGATTGTACCAATGTTTAACTTTTCATACATTTCCTGGAGATGATGTCTGAAAGTGGGCGTCATTACTCCAGGCTGGTGGGCATCTAACTTCACCCGGAAATCGCATGTTCAGACATAGAGGGCGTCCTATATCTTAGTGTGCGCACGTGGCATTTACATACTGCCCGTCGTTACGACTGCGAGCGCACGCAGCCTAGCGAGAGGCTCTGAATCAGGCCCAGAATCCTTCCCTGCTGCTGTCTCTAATTTATATATGTAATAAGATTTTATCAATGTCTGTATCCGTACAATAGTAGGTTTCCCCCAGAGGTAGTTCAGTGTTTGGAGACCAGGTATATCCATCCTGCCATTCCAGTCATGTCACCAAAAAGTGTTCACGTGCAAAAAAGTAAATAAAGTCACTCTTGTAAATATGATGCCCCTTCTATGTAACCCCCAGGCCCAGGCTGAAAGCCTGGGGCTATTATCTGCACCGCTGGTGGCGGAGGGTGCAGGGTTAATGGTAAATAATAGAAAGTGATATTGTTCTTTACAGGCCCCAGCCATGTCTGCAGTGGAGGCAGCCATTTTGGAGACTGAAATAATAGCCATGAGAATGCAGCCAATCAATTCACAAGAAACTGCAGGTATGGGGTCTATTTTCCAGAATCATTATTGTACATAAGACAACCTACATAGACATCCTACTATGTATGGCTCCAGCATGTCTGCTAAAGCAGGATCAGCAACTCAGTGCTATGTCTACTGACTGTGTATAGACGCAGCTGCCAGGAGGCCTAAGACACAACTAATGATACACAAACACACGGTATGCACAATAGTAGCAGTGCGTGCAGTGTGTCAATCTGGCTAAATCCCTGTTTTCAATATCCTAACATCCCCATCTTGTCACAGTTTGTGCAAATGACGAAACCATTGAACACCAGTAATATATCAGCTTGTTCTTTTCTGGAACGCCCTACAATTCTGGATACTGTGATTCTGGATAAAAGATGTTATACCTGTAGCCCCCAGTGACGTCATAGGCTGAATGTTGGCCCAGATCAAATCCAAATCTTTACATCAACTTTGTCTTTGCCATTAGCTGTCATATGAGTTAGTACCTTTATGTGTGTTTCTCCCACCAGTGGTGTAGATGATGCCGCCACTGGTGGAGCAGCTGATGAGGCCCCGGCTGTTCCCATTGGCTGTGCTGCTGCTGCCGCTTCCGCCTGCATTGCTGCCACGGTCTCCTACAAAGAGAAGCAGATACTGTGTCACCAGCTCTCAGTCACATCATGGCGTCCAGGGGGGGTGTAGAATGACAACTGTGACTCTCATATAATCTGTAATATGAGAAATCCCTATAGCTAAGCACAGCTACAATACAAGCTTCTCCTTGTACAAAGTACACTGTAATATATTGTGGCCTATGTGGTCCCTAAACAGTCATTTGTCTTTCAGATGCTCATCACCTTTACAGTCAGATGTACAGGGCACCCGGCAACCACATACCAACCTAAATAACTACTCCCAGACTGGTACTGGTGCCAGGATTGGTCACACACTCAGTATATGTAAGGGAAAGCCATAAAACAGGCTAAGACATTCACCAACGTACCAACCAGAGTGTTTTCCACCCACCATGTGACCACCACAGCCACGCCCCCAGCGTCAGCTCCTGGCACACACAATACTGAAACCTATATACTTAGCAAAGGCCTTGGGTGGCTAAACCAGTACATTACAGTGACCTGAAAGTGTATAACCCTGCAGAGGACTGTTTTGAGTTTTCCTTGTATTGCAGCTGAGAAACGCCCTGACTATGCTATAATAGGTGTAACACAGAAGCTAACCTGGAGGGAGGTGATAGTAGCCTCTTGTGCAGCTCTCTTCTTCTGTAGATGTTCCCTGAGCTCTGTAGGGAAAGAGAGTACAGTCACATAGTAGGTCAGAGGCCAAACACACACAGACCGCAGTCTCCTCCAACATGGCCGCTTCCACCAGGTACACAGAGCTCCTGTACATCCCATGTAATGTATGATTGCACTCACCTGGGATATAATCACCCTTCTCAGCAATGACCGAGTTCAGCACCAGTGACTGCAATCATACCTGTCGTGGGCAGTGCAGGAGCAGAGCATTGTGTACCTGCTGGGAGCAGCCATGTTGGAGGGTCATGTTCCTGGTCATTTATTATAATACAGCTGACTTATATAGCCTTCTGATTGGTCTATAATACCTATTGGTATGCATGGGTGCCAAGCAGCTGTAATGACTATGATGGCCTTGGATAGTACTGGCCAGATGGGACAAGTAATGATTTGGGGTCTATTGATAATAGGGACAAAACATTTATTTCCAGCTATTTAGCTGAAGAGAACAATGAGATTGTTTCCTCCATATATATAGGACAGAAAAGTGCTGATAAATCACCGGCTCCCAGGGAAATGATAGGAAGGGAAATATTACTCAGCAATCCCAGATCATACGTCACCTCTATCTGACAGATCCCATCTACACCCACCAGACGTCTCCATATTATCTCCTCACCTGCACATCTCCTCTCCACCGCTGTGGCCTGGTCTTGTATAGCCTGCAATACACATAGTACATAGCAGTTATATTATTATTATACAATAACATCTATAATTACATTTCCTGCCCCCCCAGAAGTATAGTTATGTGAGGACACATCTGTACCTGAGGGTTTAATTGTACAAAAAGGCTTTAGGGGCACAAATGATCTATAGGGCTTACACTAGTGCAAAGAAGCTCTCGGGGAAATGGTGAATTACATTGGGCCCAAGTGCCTTCTTCATCTACTATTCCAGCCCTGTTCTACCTACAGAGAAAATATCATGTATAGATAAATCCGTATCTGACCTGTTCTCGCAGCTGCTCTATCTCAGCTCTTATACGTTGGACCTGCAGCTGGTTATTCTCTTCAATCAGCAGCATCTTCTCCCGGTGTTGCTGCATAATATAAACCACCTCCTCCTCCTGTAGTGTGATCTTATCTGTGTATAAGGACAAGACAATATCAGATTGAGTGATCTTCATATTAGGATTTATTATTTTCTAACCAAATACTACCAGCTACATAGCCCTACAAAGAACAGGGACAATGATTTCTTAGATGCAGTAAAGATTAAATTTCACCTCACTTTATGTTAGTTGTGTGGTCAGAATAGTGGTATTTATATAAGCTAACAATGCTTATTGCGCTACTCACTGCGCGATATATCACACGTGTGGCTCAGGCACAGTTTGCAAAACATTGGCCAGTTGAGACCGAGTCTAAACTGTGTCCAACTCTGAATTAGGCCCATAGATTGTAAGCTCCACTGGTGCAGGGACTGATGTGATTGGGTAAATATTTGCAGAATATGTATGCACTATATAAATGACTGGTAATAAATAATAATAATAAAATATATACTTACAAAGAAAGAGCATAGCTAGTACAATTGGTCACAGTCTATGCAGTAACATTATACAGATGTACATCACCTTATCACATGCATAAACCATGTTATATGTGCTATACAGTGATTTATTACACGCGAGGGGCTGTTTGTGTAAGTAATGTGATGTGCTTGCCTACATACAATAGTGATAGGATGATGGAGCATATTATGTCCCATTGGGTTGGGAATAAGGGGTGTGATGGAATTAGGTGGAGGATCGACTTTGCTTTTTAATCTACTAGATGCTGCTTAATCTGCCTCCTCCTTGTATCACTAGCGAACCAGGAAATGCCAACTAGATGGGTACAAAGCAATCATGGCTAACACCACACATGCATCTGTCCGTGTCACACGCCTGGCACCTACTGCTCCTCACACAGCACAGAAGGTGAGATGAGTTCTTACAGGTCAGTCTCTGTATCGTCTCCTGCTGCTCAGCTAGCTGGGCTTTACGTTGTCTCTAAGAGAGAGAGAGAGAGAACAATGTACTTACAGCAATAATGATATAACAGAGTCATTACACAGTAACACCAAGGTCTCAGCTATTGCTATCCCCACGGGCACCTGCTTCTGTGTGTCTGGTCCATCATTACACAGTGACACCGGTCTAGTCACAGCCAGAAGCACTAGGTGACACAATATACTGTAGGCAATTCTATAATGACTGTACTAATAATGTCCTTATTTTCTAAGTGCCAAATAGAGTAACAGGACAGGAAATCTATTTATGTACCAGCAGAAATTGAGGAATAAATGGGGGAACACTGTAACACTAACACGTTCTCTATTGTATATATAATAATATAACATTTATATGCCAGCAATTGGTTTGCCTACTTATGTCAGTGTGTAACGTTTATAATCCATGTGCACAACTGAATATGACCCTGTTACCTGAGCAGTCACTGGCTGTATACACCTGACGCAGGACAGTGGGGGACAGAAATCCACATCACCGTCATGTGACTAATGGTCACAGAATCTGCCCTCTGTCCCTGTCACCCACCCAATCAGCTCATATGTAACGCCTACGATTTGCCACCATTGGGAACCAGCAATACTATAAGTAATAATAAATAGCCCCTTAGCATAGTCAGATTCGGACACAGACATCACCCTACATTTAGGCCTACTAAAGTGGGACAACCCCCGCCTCCTATGTCCAGAAACGCCCACTTTCAGGTGAGCTCCACCCCTTTTTAAGTTCTTCAAAAATCCCAACTGTGCAAACAAAGTACAAGAAATAAAAATAACAGCGCACTTACCTTTTTCTTGGAGCATGGCCAGCGAATCTTGAAGGGAAAGCAGCCCATGGCTGCCCCCTAACTCCTACTCCCTACTCTCCAACTATTATACTAACTACTAATCTATACTAAATACTAAAATACTAATCTAACTATACTAAATACTATAACTATACTAAATGCTAAAATACTAATCTAACTATACTAAATACACTAAAAAAACTTATAAACTAAAGAAATATAGCCTAAACCTAACACTAAGAAAAATGAAATAAAAACTCAAACCTATCACTACCAAACACAACCACCAGCTCCAGACAACGCTTCACACACTAGGGGGGACCACACAACAGGATAAGCTGTAGTGTTCTTACCACTTATTGTGTAACAATGGGCCATTGTGATGTCATCACACAGACATTAGCAGCAGCCATACAGGCAGATATTTGTATGAAATAAAGTACCAGACTGTGATTAGGGGTGAGCAGGGGCAGGATATAATACCGCCCAACTGCCCCAAGTTACAAAGCCCAAAAAGGGCAATTCTTTTAACCACAATGGGTGGAGTTTTGCAGATTGGGGCGGGGTTATATTTTCCCAATGTCACATGTCTGAATGCTGTGCAGTGCGTCAGCCATTGCCAGTCACCATAGTAACGTTTGGGTAGGGAAGACAAAATGGATGTTGAACCATAATGGATGGTTCAGCAAAGGAAACGTTCCCTTTTGTGGTGCAGTCTTCTTTGTAAATAAATTCCCTTAAAAATTAACTTGTAATTATATATACACATTTTCTTAAAAATGAGTGGGGTTTAGGATATAACATACATGTAACGTGTCACACATGAGTGTAAACATATCATTTATTGGGGTAATCCCAGTTCTTAGGACCAGGATAATAAAGAACAATAAGTAAGATATCTGATTACAGCCAATACCTCCAGAGATAATGAGATCGGCGAATAATTTCTCACAAAGGAAAATAAAACAAAACATAGGGGCCTATTCATCAACACTAAAATAACAGTTTTAAGGACACATGGTTTTAGTATTCATTAACACACTTAGCACAGGAGATATCACTGATCTCTCCTGGATATGTCCCCCTGCGTGAATTTCCACACTCCCCATACATTAGTACATTAATGTGTACAGAACGGCGCATGCACAGCGCTGATTACAGCTGCGGTAAGTTAGATCAGACAGAAAAAAGTATCTATTTCCCGAAAAGCTGTCATCACAAAAATAACAGCTTTTCGGAATATAGTTATGGGGAGGAGGAATGATGAATTCCTCCGGTAATTAGGTAGAACTCCATGCCAGTTCTAAACCTAATTACCTCCAGAGAATTTTTAGTTATGATGAATAGGCCTCTAAGGGCCGTATTCAATTAGAAGCAAAAAGTCTGTTGCCGGACTTTTCGTCGTCATCGCTGGTTTCAAGTGCGAAAAAGTATCGCGCGCGTCCCCACGTATCCCCATATTCAATTCCAAAATGGCGAAAACAGGACCCGGCGAAACTTAAATCGGCAAAAAGTTCTGTCAGTTTTGGGAAAATCAGCCTGACACCCCCCAAAAGATGGACTGACATGGGGGATCACTATGGGGACCCTCGAATAGCCCTGCTAAAGGTATTTGGGGTTTTTAAATGGTCTCACTAGGCGCTATTATCATCTATCAGCAAGTGGTGACGAATAGCATTTTGCTACTTTTTGGGGGAAAATAAGAATTCCCATCAAATTTGGGGTACATGAAAATGGGGTAAAGTTGCTAAAATCAAGCATTAAAAAGCGCCAAAAAACGCACATTCAGCAAACACCTGCAATCCAAAATACCCCTCCCCCATACTACCAGACCCCCCCAGAGGCTATTTCGCTAGTTTTTGAATTTGTACCCCCACTTTGATTTTTTTCAGCCATTTTAAAAGTGTTTTTTGGGGTGTCCTTTGTGGGGGTTTTTTGCATTTTTTACGCAGTTAGCGTCAGGGGGGATGTCCAAAGGGTGCAGGGTGGTTCCCGCAACATTGCACCCCAAACCCCAATTCTGCACTTTTTTCCGCCGGGTATTCATAGGCGAAACTTTTTTTTGATACTGGAATAAGATGAAACCATCGAAAATTACATCATCGGTGAAAAAGTATCGCCGAAACGTACTTTTCGCTTCTAATTGAATACGGCCTATGTCTTAAAATGTCTTCACAATTCAATTTATCAGAAATTATTATAGTGAGAGCAATTCAAGTCTGAAGTAGGTTGTCTGCTGCAGCCAGAGATTTATTACAGTAATTCTAAGCACATCCATGGGCGACGGAACAGGGTGGGGCAACTCGCCATCCTTCAAACACGTGACAGGAGTGGCGGGCAGCAGTAGCGGATTTACCACTAGGCAACAAAAGCGGCTGCCTAGGGCCCGCCCACCGGGCTGAATAATGGTGGACTCGAGCTCCACCGGTACTTCCTGATTGCTGAGCTGGCTGGATATTCCCTGCAGTCTGTGATTAGACAGCTGCTGGGTGAAGTCTCCTGTACTGAAGGTGTGCAGGTGCAAACAGTAACTAGGAGGGGGTTGTCTCCTGTACTGAAGGTGTGCAGGTGCAAACAGTAACTAGGAGGGGGTTGTCTCCTGTACTGAAGGTGTGCAGGTGCAAACAGTAACTAGGAGGGGGTTGTCTCCTGTACTGAGGGTGTGCAGGTGCAAACAGTAACTAGGAGGGGGTTGTCTCCTGTACTGAAGGTGTGCAGGTGCAAACAGTAACTAGGAGGGGGTTGGGGAAGCAGAAGCACTACCCTCGCACTATGATCCCAGCGGCAGCCTGCAGGGGAACAGATAGGGGGCAGCCATGTTCTGTGTGGGAAGCAGCAGGGGCGGGCTAGTACGTCTTTCCTGCAGTGAGGGCAGCCAGCGTGCACCACACACACACTTTCCTGATGGCAGGGCTGTTTACAAAAGATTGCTTCTGGTCCCTCTAGCGTCCGGGCAGCACTCTCTGCTTACTGCCTGCCTGTCAGTCCAAGGACACAGTTAGGGAGGGGGACGCCGCTGCATGTAGCTTTAGTTAATCAGCGTCGGCTATACAGTATGTAACTGTAATACAGTAATCACACTATGACTGTGTGCTATGCCCAGCCTGTGTCCCCGACCCTACAGCGCTCTTACGGCTCCCTGCCCCACTCCGTCCTGTCTAAAATGTGCTGTTAGGCTCCACCCCATTTCTGTGGCTCCACCCCCTTTTTCAGAGTCTTCCATACACACTGCACAGCACGCAAATTTGGGAGGTATGCAGATGGCTTTATAATGAGGTACAGTAATCTATCATTATCTTTACTGAGCGTAACCATCCAATAATGGTTTTAACTGGCATTTGTGAACTTTAATTGTTTTGTCGTTTCAGCTATAGTCTGTGTACTGATATATGAGCATTAAGGTAACAACATTATTTTCTAAAAAAGGAAAAACAAATATATTTTTGAGTGCGAGGAATCTTGTTGCCAGGTTGGAAAAATCATGTCACCCCTGGTGATACGGGGAGGATCTTGGGGGGATCTTGCCTCCAGGAGCCATGGTTGAAGTTCCGTCCCTGGATAATATGAAGGGTGATGATCAATCATCACCCGTTAGCTCAGTGACACTGCAGTGTGGCTGCCTCCATAATGTTTTTTGCGCAGGCTCAGTGCGTTTGGCCCCCAGTAATTTTGGTAGAAATCAGACGGAGCTTTGCTCTCTGTAATGAAGCTGAGGAGCCTCTGAGTGATGGAACAGTCAGGGACAGTGACGTCCTCTGCATGTATTCCTGTACAGCTGCACAGCCATACCATGGTAAGGAGGAGACACACAGCACTGCCCATAATGGATTTGTACCGCAGAGGTGGGATGAGGCTGGGGCTCTATCAGTGCTGGACCCAGAGTAGGGTCAGTATCAGTACTTATATAATATTTCAGTGTTTCCAGCTACTTCTCCATAGTCAATTAAGACTTTCCATCATAGATATCTTGGTTAATCAACTAATGAAGTGTATCATTGGGATACAGTGTTATAGTATACAGCCATATAGTGCTCAGTGGACCCATTATTGGTAGATAAAATACATGTTTGCTTCTTTCCTGCACTGGGGGGATCACTCTCTCATTGTACTGTACAATGCCTCTAGGTAACAGATAAAAGCAGAAGTGTTTCCCCTCAGTAAGTGCAGGGTACTATAAATTTATTTATGTCACACCCCTCCTGCTGCACCACACACCATCCAATTCATTTATCTACTGTATGCGTTATACATGTATTTCATTAGTGTTCATTCAAAGTCTGGTGCCAGGGAGGATCCGGACCTAGACAGAGGCACTTCTGCGGGCACCGAAGGCGATGTGCCTAAAAAGGGGGTGTTGCCATGAGAAAACGGGGCATGTCTTTAAGACATGCCTCATTTTCATTGCTCTTGGGAGCGTGCCTGGCAATTACGGCCCAAACAACGAGACAACACCGGCGCCATAATTCCAACATGACTCGGGATGCCGACAATGGGATCCCGGCAGATGGTATACTGATCGCAAGTAGATCGGGGAAAGGTAAGTATCAGCTGCGGGGGAAGGGGTTAGGTTTATTGCTCTCAATATACTAATTTATGATAAATTGATCTGTGAAGATATTGTAAGACTGGGTTTTGTTTCCTTTGTGAGAAATTATTCTCCGATCGAATTGTCTTTGGAGGTATTGGTTGTAATCAGATATTTCACTTATTATTCTTTTCTCCTTCATCCACTAGGGGGACACTGGAGTCTCATAACAGTGGGGTATAGATGTGTGCTAACCGGGAGCTGGCACTTTAAATTTAGAAAGTGTGGCTAGCTCCTCCCCCTCTATACTCCCCTACAAGCCCAGTCTTAGTATTGTGCCCAAGGGAGCTGGTCATACTTTCGACTTCTCCTCAGGACATTGTTTATGATAGTTTCAGAAAAATAAGAGATATGGTAAGAACTTACCTTTGTTATCTCTGTTTCTACGAAGTCCATAGGGTCCACAGGGTTGACCTTGGGGGTATAGGTTGGGAACCAAGTCCGGGCACCACGCAGTTAAAGCTTTTAGCTCCCAGGATGCACTTGGGTCCACTCTCCCTATAACCCCACCCCCAGCCAGAGGCACCTCAGTTTGCAAGTAGCCAAAGGCCGGAGGAGGAGAGAAAAAGAGAGAAAACTGGAACACTCGATAACCATACTCACAGAAATGGGAGACGGAAAATCGGTGACCAGTCACACAGCCCATTTGAAGCCAGGTGCGTCAGGGCGGGCGCCCTGTGGACCCTATGGACTTCGTAGAAACAGAGATAACAAAGGTAAGTTCTTACCATATCTCTTGTTTTCTACTTCAGGGTCCATAGGGGGTCCACAGGGTTGACCTTGGGGATGTCCCAAAGCAGTTCAACCAAGGGAGGGGATGCTCCTGTGCTGAGAGGAGAATCCGCCGCCAAAAAGGAAGCATCCTGAGAGGCAAAGGAAAACAATGCCTAGAACCTTAAAAAGGTGTGGACAGAAGACCACGTGGCCACCTAGCAAGGCAAACCAGCCAAGGCGCCACAGCGAGCCACCCACGAGGGTTACATGGCCCGAGAAAAAACAAGCAGCAACAACAGAAAGGCCTACCCATGGGTAGGCCCCTGAAGAAGACATACGAGGCCGTCCAGCCAACCTATGGCCATAGGCCGGCCATCCTTTCCTGTTAAAACCAGAAATCTCAGACCACCAATAAGGAGTCCGATTTCCGTCAGGAACTTGAATGGATCACATAAATCCACAGAGGCCGGACCACAGTCAATGAGGCCACACCAGCCGAGAGGACTGGGGACTGAATGGCCGCACCATAAGTTCCAGAATAATATGGAACCTGAAAATCACTAAGAAGAAACACAGGGTGAGAGCAACTCACACCCTGACAAGATGCCCTCCAGAAGAGGGAGCCACCTGAGAACGCTCCCAATTCCGACACTCACCTGGTTGATATAAACTCCCTGATAGAAAGAGAGAAAGCCAAAGCAATAGACCATGTAATGGCTATCACAACCAGCGGTTCCATTAACTTTCCCCGGAGTTAACGAAGAACCACTACTAACTCCCAAGGAGTCTCTAGGGAGGACAAATGGAGGCATAATCCAGAAAACACTCCAAAGGATGAACTGGATATCAGAGCGGAGCAATTCCATATCCTAATCATACTGACAGTGTAGAGATCTGCCCTGTCAGGAAGGCCAGGCCGAGGGTGAAACCCAAGCCAGCCGGAAGGAATGCCAGAATATCTGGAAATCCTGGACACCAGAGGATCGCATTGATAGGTATAATACCATAAGAATTATGGCTGCCACAGTTTGTGGTAGGTCCCAGCAAAAGCTGATCCATGTGCTCTAATCATTCCAACGATGACAAAGCCAGGGAAGCCGTAAGACCACTGTAGGGACGTAGTCAAAGACAAACGACCCAGGTCCAAGGCAAACCCCAGGACCCTGAGACAACAGGTCTGGGCAGTGAAGCATCAGGAATGGAGTATCGATGGAGAGACTCCGAAAAACCAAGTACCCCTGACATCTGGGGCAATCAGGAGCCACCAGCAGGAAAGCATCTCTGTCTCGATTGAAACACTTCCCTCGAGGAAGAATGGAGACTGGAGAACACAGGTACGCAAATTGGAAGAACCACTTCACCGACAAAGAGTCACTGAAGGTTGCTTCAGAATCCCCAGCGTTGGAACGTAACACCATAGTGTGATAGAGTCAGAAGGCCATGAGTGTCACCTCAGGAGGGCCCCCCCCCCCTGCTCACCAGGAGATGAAACCTCTCTTGGGGAAGAGACTAGTCCCCGGGATGCACGTCGTGACGGCTGAGGACTCCCGCTTCCCAATGGAGAGCACCTGAAATGAACACTGTCGAGATGGTCGGGAGGAGACCCTCAGACAATGTCCGAATGTATGACATACCTGACATTGCCACCCAACGAACAGTATTGCTAAAAAGGAAGCCACTGTTCTGACCCTGTCGGACTGAACTTTTTCAGGTTCACCGGGAAACAAGGGCTATGCCAGAGTGAAGGCCCAAGACAGGCTAAAGTTCCAACAAGTTAATTGACAGGGTGGAATCGACAGACATCCAATTGCACTGAAATGGATGCGAACCAGATACTGTCCTTAGCAAAGAATACCCTGGACGAGATGGTCATAGTCACCCGAAAAGGGACCGACTTGCCTCCGGGGAGAGCAGCATCGTTTGAACAGTGATCAGACAGTGATCAGTGTTCCATCTGGAGATAAGCCAATTATGGAAAGGCCTGGAATGGAACTAAGCCCATTCCACCCTTCCAAAGGCAGACACTGAATAGTGAACCATGCATCCCAGAGTGCAAAGACATATGTCGACTGCGCAGACATCCATGTACTCCTAATGGAAGAGTGGAGATGCCGTCTTACGCCAGAAGAATTCTCAGCTTCTGAGAATCCAGCAGGGCTCCTAGGTGAAGAATACCCAGAGAGGGATGCAGGGAGGACTTTTTCCCCATTGATTAAACGTCTGCACCCTGAAGAAGCCACAGTCAACCTGGCCCGGCTGTAAAGTACCTCTGCGATCCTGCTAAGAGCAGGAGGCCATCCAGGTACAGGAGCATTGGGATATACTGAACAGAAGAACTGTCAGAAAATCCAAAATGCTGGTAAACCCCCGTGGGGCTGAGAACAGTCCCAACAGGCAGAGCCCGAAAAACCGTAAGTGCTGTGATACAGCAAACCTCACTCCATGCTGAGGCAAGGTCTCTGTAAGTACCCGTAGGCACGCGTCCTGTATATCCAGTGATACCATAAAGTCCCCAGGGTCCAAACATAGTATGATGGAGCATAGGGATTGCCTCCTGAGCCCAGGTAGCTTTAGGAACTGGTTCAGGGAATAGAGACAGAGAATAGGCCAAAGAGGACCATTCAGCCACCGCACCAGAAAGAAAGCAGAACAACCAGTCCCTCGCTGAGAAAGTGGGGATGGCCCAATTAGCTCCGCTTACCCCAACAGCTGTATAGCTTTCTGGATTTGTAAGGCCCTGTTCGGGTCCGAATAAGGGCCTGCGCACCATCACCTGGAAATAGGCCGCCTGAGCAAAGAGAGGGCGTACCCTCCTACCCACGTAGCCGCGGCAACTAGACACTAGTACCGGGCGAACTGAGAAAATCGCCATCCCCCAGTGGTAGGCCTGTCTCGTCATGCTGACGATATATCCGTAGGTTCAGAAGCAGGATCGGCTGGCAGTCCAGGCCTGCTCGGTTGAAGAAACAGACCTTTAGGCTGACCCAGAGGACAAAAAGACTTAATAGACTTAGTCTGAAGCCCTGTAGTGGACATAGCTGAAGGCGGGAAATTTGTACTGCCACTGTCAAGGTCAGGACCCAACCAGATCTACCCTATAGATGGTATCTGCACCTCTGCATTCCCAGAGCGCAGCCATAGGGTATTACGGAGGATACAGTCACAGCCGGAACTCTGAAAGTTAGGAGACTGGTATCCAATATAGGCATGTCCACCTATGACAACTGCATATATTACGTGAGCGACCAACTACATTTGAACCCCAGACGTGTTGGTGGGGAAAAAACATTACAAATGCATCAGCTCAGTATGCAATAGTATTAACCAACCATGCTATAGCCCTGGTAGGATGGGTAACAACCCCTGAAAGCGAGTATACTGATTTCAGGCAGAGTTACCACCTACGGATCAGAAGAATCCGACCACGCAGGAATGGGATGCGTAGTAACGTCTGTAATCCGACGAGTAACATGCCCATCCACCCCATGAGGGGCTCGTGATGACCCTCAGGGAATTTGGGACAGGAGGCCAAACACTGTTGTAATACCTCATAACTGACAACAGCCAGAGTCCCGCCATGCGATCCCCCCGCTAGTCAGCAACAGGGAACCAGAAGGCACGTAATACTGAGGGTGTATGATACAGGTGCAGGTCAACATTCACTCTAACCAGAATGGACCTGCTACCAGCCCTAAAACAGGGATAATAATACTTGAAATAGGCTTCCCCCCGTGTAAGAGGGAAAGAGCCCAAAACAGTATCCAGTTCACGCAGAGCCAACTGGGAAGTAACCACAGGGCGTCAACCACGCCAATTTGCGTTTCGTAGAAAACGACACCACCCAGGGTGGCTGTGGTAATCCCTGCAAAGGGGAATGACAGACTATTGTGGCACCAGGGGGAATTCATATACTGCGAAAAAACCCTGCAGGGAGCGGTAGCCTGTGTCACAGGGGAAGAGTGCAAGAAACTGCGAGATACCCTGAGATGAAAAGGGCAGCATGGTGAAGTAACCCTCAGGTGAGGTACAACAATGGGGCCCGCCCGGCGATCCACAATTAAGAGGATCCCGAGAAAACAAACCGCCCAAGGGGGTCGTGAAAGGGGCCGGCACCAGATGACGCCACACACAGAACCCTTTATGAGTTAAATCCTCCGCACTAACACCTGCAGCACATGACTTGCAGGATAGCAAAAATGGGTGCCGTATAACGCACTATCTCCTGGTCAGACATATCTGACCAATCTTGGCGGAAATATCAAGCAGTGCTATACTGGTCCTGACTGATGCTAAAATTAGCCGCAGGGACCCATTTTCAGCGTATGCAACACACAGTTCCAACGAAAATGTGGCAACGTGCAGCACGCAACAGTATGTGACAAACCTCACAAATATCAACGAGTATATAAATGTGAGGTCTCAGAACCACCCTAAGTACAGCTGTATTAGGGCAGATAAGGAAAAGGGATATACATACACTGACAGGTGAGAGAATTAAATACAGACAGTCAGCACTAGCATAAGTCACATACCATGCAGATATATACATATATACATAAACATGTCATATAATATACTGCACTATTACACTGCATTCAACTTACCCAGATTCAGTGTCTGGGAAGGCTACAGCGCTGTGTACACTGACCTGATGGTGAGGTACGCAGGGGGACTGGACTCACTGCCATCTCCGGAGCTCTGCCACTGCACCACAAGAAAATGGCCGCTGGAGACCTCAGAAGAAGCGTGGCCCGCGGAGGAAGCAGCTCAGCGACGCCAGACTATACATACTGAAAGGCGCGCTGAGTGCAGAATCGGGGTTCTGGGGTGCAGAATTAAAACAAGTACCCTGCAGCCTTTGGAATGTCCCCTTAGAGTAATCTGTGTTAAAAAATTAAAAAAGTTAGATAGGACACCCCAAAGAGAGTGGTTTCTTTTTGGGGGTGAAAAAAAAAAGTTTGGGGACAAACTTAAACACTAGCGAAATAGCCTCAGGGGGGTCCCCATGTATGCGGCAGGTGTTTTCTAGACTGCGGGTGGTAGCAGCAGGTGGATTTTTGAAGAACTTTAAAAAAAAATCACTTTAGGGACGTAAAAATATGCTTTCACCCATTTTTATGTACCCCAAATTTGATGGGACTATTTAAAAAAAAAAAATGAAGATAAATGCTATTCTCCACCACTTCATCAAAGACGCATTTATGCACCTGCCGCGGCTGTTTAAAAACCCCAATTACCTTCTGCAGGCCAATTCCCATAGTGATCCCCCATGTCAGACCATCTTTTGGGGGGTGACAGGCTGATTTCCCCAAAAGTGACAGGACTTTGATACTTGCCTTTCCGCCAGGTCCCGTTTTCGTCGATTCATAATTGAATATGGGGATAAGCGGCACGCGCCCAATACTTTATCTCCTAGAAAAACGGCGATGATGGCGAAAAGTCTGACCTTGGACTTTTTGCTTCTAATTGAATATGAATATGGCCCTATATATATCTCATTCTCTGCTCTTACACTGTCCACTACACTACTGTATTGTTTGTATGTCAGTGTTGTGTACCATGGCAATTTTCTTGCACAAAGTGTGCAGAAAAGTTTACCCAGGGACAATCATTAGCTCCCTGTTGTGTGACTCTCACCCCCTGCACCAGCCTGGGTTCGTTCCCTAGCTAGGTTGGTGGGGAGCTCACAAAAGCCATGGCCACGTTCCTCGTCCCTTCCAAGGGGACTTCACCAGGTTCCCAGGAAAATGTTAGCCTCAGTTCTTCAGTCAGAGGACTCTGAGGATGAGAATATGCCCCCACTAGAGGGGGACAAGTTTCATAATTTAGGGACGAACAGGTTCATGTAAGGTCAGAACCTCTATCCCAGGGGGATAGAAAAAGACGTCAGGTATTAAACGTGGAAAAGGTCGGCTGTCTGTCTTTTTCTATCCTGACTACTGCCTAAGGTATCCCGTCGAATTGTGTCCTCCTACCTCGGTAGATCCCTCAGTGTTTTGACAGCGATTGAAGCTTGGCCTAAACAATAGCCGAATAAAGACAGGACTCCCAGCTGAGGATCTTATTCCTTTAGCAGAACATGGTGTAATGGTTAGCATTACTGCCTCACAGCACTGAGGTCGTGGGTTCAATTCCCACTATGGCCTTAACTGTGTGAAGTTTGTATATTCTCCCTGTGCTTGTGTTGGTTTCCTCTACCAGGCTTCAAAAGTGGTATGTAATCCCCCTTTTAGGTATTCAGCTCCAGCTAGAATAGCCCACAGCTAAGGCAGAACAAAGAGGGCAGTGGAAGCTCTTCCATTCACTGGTGACGTCCAGTTCGGATCCAAACTGGACAAGTGCATCTACCAGGCTACTGGGGGGTAGATCTACTTATCTTCCCTCAGCTGCTCTGGCTTCCTGTAAATCTTATTTACGACCGTCCTTTTGGTCCTTTCATGCCCTAAGAAGATTTAGAAGCTGTTCCACAGAAGGACCTTCCACTTCTCGTAATTCCAAGTCGCAGTAACTTCTACACACCAGGACTATAAGCCCTCCACTAAACCCACTGCAGGACGGGTTTCCCTCTCACCTGGGAGACCCCAGGGTGGGAGCCTGTCTTCGAGACTTCAGGGCAGTGTGGGTACACTCTTGCCCAGACGCCTGGGTTCGGGACCTCATTAGCCACAAAACTTCTCACCGCTCGAGTGTTGGTACAGGTCTCCACACATCAATTAAAACAAGGGTTCTACTCCAGCTGTTTGGGGTTCCATAGCCAAATGTATTCTGAACCTGAAGGATCTCAATCCCTATCTAGCAGTATTTAACTTCTAGATGGAGTCCCTTCAATCTGCCATTGCGAGGCTAACGGAAAACGGGGTCCTGGTGTCTTTGGTTATAAAAAGATGCCTACCTACATCAGTGTTCCTACGATTCGCATTTCAGGACTCACAGGTTCATTTCCAGCTCTTACCCTTCGGCCTATCTGCGGCTCCCAGGGTATTCACCAAGGTAATGGCAGAGATGATGACTCTCCTTAGGACTCAGGGAGTCCTGATTGTTCCTTTCCTGGACGATCTTCTCCTTAAAGCTCTTTCCAGAAACCAATTATTACAATAATTCTGTACAGGGTATGTTAGAAGGTCTTCCTTCCTCAGGAAAAAGCAACTTCCATTTAGAAATTTCTGCGGCTGATCTTTCTACATCGACGAGTATCGGTGCACCTCTGCATTTGACTCGGGAAGAGGGTGGCGACCTTCAAAGACATTCCATATGGCTGCTTCTACTCAAGGCCTTTTCAACTGGATCTCCTCTCCCAGTGGTCGTGATGCCATCTATCGTTCACAAATGAGTGAAGCTGGCCCTAGATCTCGGATATCCCTGCTCTGGTGCCTGAATTCATCTCTCCTGTTGGAGGATAAGAGGTTCGGAGTGTGGGATTGGATTCCCATCACCACAGACACTGGACTCCACAAGAAGCAAGTCTGCCCACAAACATCTTGGAATTACGGGCAGTGTTTTATGCTCTTCAACTAGCGCATCATCTGTTGCGGGGTCAAGCCATCAGTGTCCTATTAGACAACATCATGGCGGTGGCGTAGATAGACCGACAAGGCTGCACCTACAGTTGGGCAGCAAGGAAAGGAGGTAGGCCGCATTCTACTCTGAGCAAAGGAATTAGCCATGGCTATAAAAGCAAAATTTGGTTCGCACGCAACTAGTCGATTTTTGTAGTCTGCGCATGCACCGCAGTGCGTGAACTGGATGCTGCGTTCGGGATTGCGATTGCAGTGACTACGCAGACCCATCGCATAGTGATTGACAGGAAGTGCCGTTTGTGGGTGATGGGGTGGGGTGGTCGGGGAAACGCAGGCGTGCCTGTGCATTTGGTCACTGTTACAGGGGCGTGCATAATTAAACTCCAGCGACGGCATACACAGACAGAGGTCTACATGGTGACAGGAAGCTTGGCAGGTTTTGAGTCATGTCGAGCTCAACCACAACTGTGCGTATGGGTCCGATGTTACCAATGTTTTCGCTGACTTGCGGATGTATGTAATGGGAAGTGATCGCATTAATTTACATATTTCTGCAACGTGTGGGTGCGTGCGATTGCAGACTTGCCATCTGTGCTGAATGATGCCTTCAATGTGGTCTGTGTGCTGACAGTGCCCTAAACCATTACCAGGGTTCAAAAGGGCCTCTATTAGCATTCCTAAAACTACACTAAAACGGTACAAAAAATAAAATACTAACACCCCGCTCCCGCTCACCGGGGCCCCTAGAAAAACGTGTACATGTAGGGAGCTCCGGGAATGTTGGTAAAATATTGCACCCACGTGATAACACAGCTTTACGTTATGTGAATGATTTAAAACGAAACCAGGTAATCACTGAGAAAATTTTATTAAAATCCAGCGTGTCGCTTTATCCAGTCTCTGTACTTCGATATGGAGGTATAAACGGCTGGCGTGTTGGGGTCACATGTATCACTGCCCCAGCTGACTACTCCCACCAGCATGTACTTGCTTTTCATGCTGCATATCAAGGGACCACCAGAATCCCCCTGCGGGCAATAAATAAAATGTCAGTCACAGAGTTTGTAACAGGTTTAACTGGGAATAAATCAGCACGATTATTTTTCTGCTGATGGAAATATCTTTTCTAGAAGTGGATTCTAACCCATCAACTAATGGTGATTCCAGCAGAACTGTATCAGTTCAGACCAGAAAGATAGCGGTCCGGGCTTATTAGTGAACAACGTGTAACGTGTGGGAGGGCCGGGGGTGGAATATGAATGTTAGCTCTCAGCATAATATGGTTTCACAACAGCCTCAGTTGCAGCAATTTAACACAATAGATAAAGAGTTCGAGATCATTCAGTGTTCGGTACATGGTAATAACTCCAATAACTCGTATTATATGTGGGATCAGCATATTAACAGGATCTGCAAGAGGAGAAAAGTCTTCATACCAGGCAAGAAGATGCCCCAACTGCCCCCGCACACAGGTTGCTCTCGGTTATATCTGGCCCCCAGTAGTTCTTGCAGGCCTCTGTAGGCACCAGTGGGATTTTCGCCTGCTGGAGCAATTTAGGATACTGGGTACCTGGAACAAAGCAGAGAGTCACACAGATGAGTGCAGCTTCAATTTCCCCCAAACCAACATCATACCACACCCAGTAATCATCACCCGATTTCAGCTGTGTCGTCCCGCAATCAGGATTTTCCTCCTAATTTGCTGGGATTTGGTCGCTATGCCAACACAACTGTCCGACCAGATTGTACAGCCCCCAAAAAATAATTTATTACTGCAATCTGCACTAATGGTCACTATGTAGCACTTTCCTTCATGTATCAAACTAAAACTCCCAAAATTGTAAATGGCCAAGCTTTATCCGAAATGCTGGGTACGGGTCTCGCACTTCTGAAGCGCTAAGCCGCCCCCAACCCCCTCATTCCTGAATTCACCCTTCCAATGTCACATGCACCTGAGGCACCTGGGACAGCTGAGGGGTACAGTATGACCAAACTCCTATTTTCCTACAGATTGTAAGATTGCAGGTTGCCGATATAAATGTTAAAGATAAAGTCCCAAAATGTGCTCCTTGCATGCTGGTCCCTGAATATGGATGGAGTGTGGGAAGAGCAGTATTGCACAATTAGCGACCCTTTCAGCGGCGGCATTTACGGGTTATTATAAGACACTAACCTCGCCAGCCAAGATCCGTAATTTGGAGGGGACGTCAAAGCCGTCCTTCATTTGCTTTGTCGTTATGCTGCGAGATATTACATAGGCTCAGCGGAATAAGCCTGGGACTCGCTAACTCCTGGCCATGTGCAAGCCTTGGATATACTGGGAGAAGGGAACATGCTCGGTGCTGACATCAAAGGGGCCCCTGATGGGTCACATCACTAGGTCAGCAGATTTGAATTACCCGGCCAATCAGATCTGCAGCGCTGACAAATCCCTGTACTCTCTGCTCTGAACGAGCAGTGTCCATCTGACATGCTACACAAGGGGGGTTCCTAAAAGGGGTGTGATACAAAAGGTCGACAATAAGAAGGTCGGCAATGATTTGCTCAACACCAAAAGGTCAACATTTAAAAAGGTCTACATGACAAAAGTTAGACAGGAACGAAGGTCGACGGGTTCAAAAAGTCGACATGGAAATGGTCGACACATAAATGGTTGACCTTTTCATTGTCGACCTTTTGTATGGAGCCCTGTAAATGGGATAGATTATCTCTAAGTGGAGAACTATTTCAAAAAATGAAAGTCTCTAGAACGTCTGGTCCTAAATTCACAGTTTACCCAAACACCACGTTTACATAATACGTATTACACATAACCTGTGACCTGACAGTATTGATTCCACGTAAACCCATTGCTGACGCTCTTTGTAGGGTGAGAGACAGAGACGCGGGCGGTCACACGGCACACAGACCGGGGATTAGGGCTTTAATGAACGGGTTAGATATCTGCTGCAGTTATTGCAGACATATTAGGTGGTTGTATAATTAGATCAGATGACTCGGGTGTGTTGCAGGCACAATTAGGAACAATAAGGATTAGGGTGTGAGAATGAGGTGACACAAGTGTCTGCTTCTGTCTCATTACAGGACATCACACAAGGTAACGTATCACCAGTGTGCCTCCCCCTCCATGTACAGACATAATGGAGAGACACGGGGCATGGGGGATGCCTGAGAAAAATAAGACTACGCTATATCCCTAGTTGGGTCATCTATACATAAGTGAGACAGTACTGATGAGTGATTGGCATGCAGGACAAAGCCTTATCGGAGGCCATCTTACTTCCCTATATAGCGATGCTGTACAAAGAATGGTTGTTTCTCACTTCAGTCCCTGTTTGATTGGAGCTTACGGACTAAATTCTATGTCAGAAGCCAATTAACCTACCAATATATGTTTGGAATGTTGGAGCAAAACTAGAGCACCCGGAGGAACCCAAGTAAACATGAGGAGGACATACAAACTCCACACAGATAGAATTTACAATACAAGAATGATGCGTTCATACATAAAAAGAGGAAGCGCTGATATTCTTAACTTTCTATATATACTCTGTACCAGAGCCATAACTAGACTTTTTGGGGCCCTGTGCCAGAAAGAGCATTGGCACCCCCCCATTTTTCAAAGGGACATAATGCACCCAAAAAAGGGGAATGGCCTCATGGAGAAGGGCCAGGGAAGAGATAGGGGAACCTGGAGATGCTGGGGATAAAAGTGAGTATGATAATAAACAGAAATTTGACAGGCCCAAACAGCGCCCCCTGACCAATGGAGCCCTGTGCGATGGCACCGGCCGCACTACCCTAGCTACGGTCCTGCTCTGTACACGTAAAGTTACTATTAGGGCTAAATTAAGAGATTTATGGATGTCTAGTCCATATGTAAATAATATTTACATAATTAATAATATTTACATAATTTGCCATCGCTAGAGGACCCTAAATTAATTGTGCCTTAATGCCACCATGTGGCCAATCATAGGTACTGCAAGCTTAAAGCTGAAAACAAAAAGTGTAAAATGTACGTTTATTTTTATTTTTTTTAATTACAACACAGGAAGAATTTCATGATCTTCTTAAAGCTAATCTGCACACGGTAGGCAGGAAACAAATCGGAAACGTTGATCCTTTCGAGTAGGCTACATACAATTAAATGGCATCCCAATCTATTTTCTGACAATTGAATCCATCACCTAACTACAGCAGAGGCAATCAGCGTTCATGTCACTGCAGCCTTTAAACTCGCTAATAACCGATGTAACCGATGACATCACTGAGACGCCACCAATCTCTATGGAAGGAATAACATGCATTGCCATAAGTATTGGTTCCTGCCAGGCTGCTCCATCTTTCCTGTGATATATTCGTAGAGACGGCGAATGCGCAGGAGAGAGAAAAGCGCGAGAGCCATTGCTAGCTTCTGTGCAGGACCATCTTTCTGTATAGGTCACCGGAAATATGGCGGGCCCTAGACGTGGATTGGGATTGAAATCCTGACAGCGGATGCACGACAGGATCAAGTACCCTAACCTTCCCTCCCCCCCCCACTAACCCTCCCTTAGTGGTGCCTAACCCTAACCTCCCCCCACTAGTGCCAAACCCTAACTAACCCCTACTAGTGCCTAACCCTAACCAACCCCCAGGGGTGCCTAACCCGAACCCTACCTTACCACTCCCTAAACCTAACCCTCACCGGGGGTGCCTAACCCTAACCTCTCCCAGGGGGTGCCTAACCCTCCCCCCTAGGGGTGTCTATCCCTAACCTCTCCCTGGGGGTGCTTAACCCTAATCCCCCCCCCCCCCCAAACCTAACCCTAACCCCACTAGACTCTCTAATCCTAACCCTCCCCACCCCCGTGGCTAACGCTAAGGGCGCCCAGGACTTACCTTCGTTCGGGATGTCGTCCTCGGCGTTCAGGCATCTGGATTATGATGGACGTCGATATTTTGAGGCCTATCATAAATCCATAGCCGGCATTTCGCTGTCGGGATTGTGACTTGCGGCCTTCGGCCTACATCCCCTAGAGGGGTTAGTGCAGTTATCCCAGGAACCCCCCCCACACACACACACACATACACGCATCTCTCCCACTTCTACAGTGACGCCTGCTTAGTGGGGCTGTGATGTGTCTATTGGCTGTGAATTGTGTTATTACAGCCCCTGCCCCTCACTGTGTAATGCCACAACAGCCATAGGAGCATGGACAGACAGTACCCCAGGGAGGTGTGGGGGACCTACTGCTGTGTATGTAAAAGAGCGCACACCCACAGTACCCCACTATACGCTACTGAGCATTAACGCTCCTGAACGATTTAGGAATGTGCGCTTAAATTAAATGTAGAAGTCATAAAGGGACTCGTACATATGCATCGGATTATCGCAATGTCCCGTTCTGCCGACATCGGGGGCCGGGGGATTGGGGCTATTCAACATCTTAAAAAAAAAATCTCGATTTTCCAATCCTGACCTGAGAATGGTCGGAATCAGCGAGTCTGGGATTTTTAACATGTTGAATTTCCCTGACCCGCCGATGGATCGCTGATTATCAATGTCCCCGGATCAGAGCATTTAGTTGCGGATCGCGTTGGTAGAACGTTGTTACAGTGTAGCAACAACATAAAGAAGAAACATCTATAATTAGGTGCCTGCCAAGTTCTATTGCAGTGAATAGAGATGGGGAGATCAGACTTTAATGGTACCAACCCTGCAGGGGGCATAGCCACTATTAGGTGTGTAGGTGAGGGGTGCATTACACCTCCATAAACCCGATTTTGGGATAATAGCGGGACACTAGAGCAGAATCATTCAGCCCTCACCCAAATTTTTGCTATAGTAAATGCATTGCTCTATTCTTTCTCACGAGATGCTCATTACTAGCTCACAAGTAGATAGGTTTGAAAATATACTGTAGGCTTATTTTGCACCAGTAAACAACGTAAAATGAACTCTAAATTCTAAACCGTTTTGTCACACTTGGGCTATGAATTGCGCGCCCGTTTAGTAATTGTACAGACCGTTATGTAGTTACACTTACTCTTGCTTTTTGTAGCACCCCATCCTGCGGTCAGACAGCCGTCATGTGACAGGACTTCATCTTCCTGGGGCAAACATATTACTGCAATCGAATCACCTGATAGAAACAGACAGTTTAAGTTATGGGACTTTGACTCCTCCCAAGTGTCTCCTATTATTTATTTTAATTGAGAAAACAATTAAACGGAGATGAACAACAAGTGTATTTCAGATTTAATGTAAGTTTCACCTGCAATTTTTTCAGATGTATGGACATCTGAATCAGTATTATGCTGGGAGCCTGTCTCACCCCCTACTCCCTGTAACTCTCCCTTCACTACACTAAGTTTCAGTGTCCATCGATTCTCCTACCTGCATCACTGCGTCTTCTCTTGCTGCTGCTGACTGAGCTCCGATCTCTAAACACTGCAGTGCACTTCCTGGTCACATGACACATCCAAGGTGTCCATCAATGTTCAAGGCATGACCCCCATTCTCAGAAGCATGCCTCTCTTAGTTCTCTTTCTGTGCAGCTCAATGCTCGTGGTGTGGCCCCGTCCCCAGGTTTGCAAACAGTGTCTGGCTATACAGAAGTGAGGCTGGGATATTGCTGCCTCATCTCTTGTCTCCCTGCAGTCCCAGGGAGCTCCACAATGCTGGTGAGTGTTAACTATAAAAATAATTACAATAAACTAAGAAGATGTTTAGAAGTTATAAATATCTTCTTTGTATTATTCTAATCATTTTTATATCAAATCTCATGACACGAGAGGCTCTGCCTCCCCTGTCTACCTGTCCCTGATCTGAATAGTAAAATGATTCTCTTTAGACTCTAAGCAGATCCCGTTTTCCTAGCAGGTGTATTATCACTATTTAAAGATCCACAGGTGACCTGGAAAACATGAACTGTTTGGGGTCAGAGTATAAGAACCTGTGCTGTAGAGCACTCATTATGAAGATGTACTGTCCAAATGTAGATATTAATGCCACTTCATAGTTATTGGCATACAGCAGCTGTAAACCGTTCTCAATCTGATACAGTGCCTTGATCCTCTCAGTTTACAACGCGTTTCATCACTTTGTCTAGTGATTTCTTCAGAGTCATTCTGCCTCACAGTGACAAACAAATCATTATTGTGAGGTCTGTGTAAACCATGTTCAAAAGGCAAATGCAGAGGGGGGATCTATACCTGCTTGTGAGTACAAGTCTTACACCTCATAACTGCCCTGAGGCTTTTGCTGGAAAAGGAGACAGTACCTGAGCCAGAAAAGAGGGCTTCATCAGTGTAGGTTAGGGCATTCTGCCCAATATGTGAGCAGTTACAGGGACGGTCTTACCAAACAAGTGTTATAAGGTCAGGGAGGCTTAAAGGTCCCTCCTAGTTCTATATGCAATAAGTTCTAAATCTCTTTAGTGTTTCACATGTTTGGATGAAGATTCAAACTATGCTACACTGCTGAGCCCCGAACAGAGTGAACAGTCTGTCTGTAGGTCTTAGCTTTGCCCACTGCCATTCCTTTAATATGTATAGACTCAGATAGCAGTTGTGTAATCAGTATAGACAGCGCCTGCAGAAGACGTGCTTAATTGCTGCTATACATAGGACTAATTCCTACCCAGGACAAGAGGGGTCTCGAGCTCCAGCAGGCAGATGTCATAGTTGGGAGGGAGGAAATCTCGGTCGTACTGTTCATGGATGTAGGACTTCCTGACTACGGCTTCTGTCCTGGGTCTAAGCGATAGGTCCGTCTGTCCCACAAACGCTCTGTCTGACCCGACGCTGCAATGACAGAATAGAAACAAAACATATAGATACTGTAGCAGCTTAGGAGTGCCCCATATACACGAGTAATACCACGTTGTATCATTCACAGAGCTACAGTGTATATGCGCCTGTAACAAAGGATTGCAAGATAATGATAGGAAGTAGACTCTTTGGTGTCTAGCCTCCCCCCCTAGTGCCTGACCCTAATCTCCCCCTCCCCGGTGCCTAACCCACCCCCCAGTGCCTAACCTTAACCACCCCCCGACAGTCGGGATTCTTGCGCCGTGACATAGTCAGTCGGCATGCCATGTGGAGGCATGCCGACTACATCCCACTTTTTTTCTAGTAATTTTTTTTTGTCATCAAATTACAGTTACATTTAAAAATCGCCAAGTGTCATGTGCTTACCATGGGCATCAGTCACATGACGTATGATGTAGTCAGCTGAGACTCTTTGAACACCCCTCTGAGCTCTCTTTTCAATGGGGCATCCTCTCCCCTGGTATATGTCATAGGTCTGACTTGCGGATTTCAGAGAGGCTACTCAGAGGGCTATATTTACGAAGCAGCGGCTATTGTAGGCCATAGCTTTTCAGCGGGATGGAACTGAGAATTTGAAGAGGCACTAACATTTAGTGTAAGACACGGAGTGTTAGTGTCTTCAACAAATCAGACACAGTTTTCAGTGAGAAGAGGCGGTTTCGAAAAGCCGCTGCTATGTACATATAGCTCATAACCGCTAAATTTGAAGCAACAATTTGTTTTAGAGCAAAACCAGGCCTGCTTTGCCTTAAAAAAAAATGTAAAAAAAATTAGCGGCTTTAAATTTAGCAGCTAGATTGTCAAAATTGCACCAGTTACAGCAAATCGGAAACGTATTACATATACTGTACATCTGTGTGTGTGGATGGCAACCATACTTTCTTTGCCTCCTGAGAGATTTTGAAAAGGAGAATCTGTTTGTCTGTCTGTCTGTGATCAGATCAGGTGACCTTTCCAATAACATGCTACAGTAGGTTACAGTGAAGCTTTTTATTAGGAAGATGTTACAGTATGTTAGAAAGAGACTTTTGTGCATTTTTCCCAAAAACAAAATAGGGGTGTGAGCCGACGTTGGCGTTTGGCAGTTAAATAGGCCCAGGTGCTGTGTAGGGGCTTATTGTTCTGTTTTTTGTTTTTTTATTGACCAGTTTCTGACAACATCTTCCATACTCTATAGTGGGATGGATGGATAGATATGAGACAGATAAATATATATATATATATATATATATATATATATATATATATATATATATATATATAGATAGTTACGTGAAGTCGCAGTGCGCAGCTGTCAGTATCCACTTCTCATGGACGATTGAGGCCCCGCAGAAGAATTTGCCTTTCTTGTCCTGAAGGCTGACCATCCAAGGCCAGGATTTGGAGGGGGCTTCGTGCCCGCCCACCACCCTGGGCGTTCCGCTCTCATCAATGGAAACTTCCGCCATTACTACAGACTTGCCTTTCGGCATGGGGTCTATTTGTGCAATCCCGCAGTTTTCTGCATAAAGGTACAAAATAAACTTGATCGTTACGACAAAATTGCACATACACTTCACACACATACACGTCACTTACACGTCATACACATAGACGTCACACACATACACGTCATATAAACACATACACGTCATATACACACGTCACACACACGTCAGACATACACAGTAAAATATATGTTTTATAAATTTGTACTGATCCCCGATTTACCATTCTCCTCGCCGGTCGTCGCAGCGCAACATGGCTCAGTCGGGGAGGCCGCTATCTCGCTGTAGTGGATGTGAAATCCCCGGCTGGCCACGGACACATCGGCGTGGAAGTGGAGCATTAGGAAGTCGCTGCTTGTGTGTAAAACCAGTTTCGACTTGTCCCCGCAAAGCGTAACTAGGATATAAGAAGAGAATCAATTCATGCAAAGAGCTGTGGGTAATACCAGCATCGCAGCCAGGGGGAATGGGGCCACCCAGGAACAATCTTAGTTTAGTCATTCAGCTGCACAAAGCAATTTCTGATTAGCAAAATATTAAAAGGGGATTTTGCCCTGTGATACAAAAAAAAAAAAAAACCTGAAAACAAAAATACTGCTCTGGACTCCTACATACATCCCGACAGCTGCTTTCTTCTTATATTACATTCTGAGTGTCGAAAATAAATACTGCATACCGTACATAGCTGCTATTACCAGGTAAGGTGATGCATTGAAGGGAATAGCATATAAAAGATGAATTGTAGTTTGTATATACTGTATTTACGTAAGAAAGTGGCAGAGAAATTCCGATATATACTGTATACGCGCTCATTTACCTTTGCGGCAGTACTGAGGTGAACGATTATTTAAGACAACTGCTGACGGCATAAATATTTGATTCACTTTCTTCTTTCTCTGATCAAATTTTGCTTGTTTTTAAGTAATAATATCAGTTTATCCATAATATAAGTGATAATATAATTATATGTATATTCTGATTTCCTCCTACACTCCAAAAACATACTGGCAGGATACTTGTCAGCTGACACAGTGTTCACTCTAGGTCTGGTGCCGAGCAGGGCGCCGGACCTAGAGAAAGGGCACATCTGCGCGCGCCCGAAATGGGGCATGGCCAATAAAAAGAGGGCGTGTGTTTAAGACGCATCCCCTTTTCATCAGTCTTGGGGGCATGCCTGGCACTTACGGAAATGCCGGGCTGCCCTCAAGCGCTGCTGTCAGTGTGCCCAGCAACCATTCAATGGTGGTGACTGTTACATCACAGTTTTCCTCACCCGCGGGACACGGCGATCCACGGGTGGGTACAGCAACCACAGGCTGTTTCAGCGGAGCACCATGCCGGAGGGCAGGGAGATTTTTGCCCTTTAGAAATAGGGCAGGGCGCGGCGCCCTGCTAAAATAGTCTAGCGGGAACATTATGACAAAAATGGCCCCCCAGCATATGTGTGTGTGTGTATTCATGTTAAAAGAATGTAGATTGCAAGCTCCCATGGGTCAAAGACTAATGTGAATTAATTATAATTATATTCTCTGTAAAACGCTGCCTCATAAGGTTGTGCTATATAATAAACTGATAACATTAATGCATTTTATGTTTGCGATTGTAAAGCGGTCAGTGGTCTGTAAAGCTGTAGGTCGCCGACACCTACCCAACAACTGGGTCCTATTGCCGGCTCCATCATAAATGCTCAGAAAGTCCCAGGTGCAGTTTGGAGAATCCTCTAAAGCCAAATCCATGATGAGAACCTCGAGCCAGTTCCCAGAGGCCAAATGAATGATCCACCAGCAATCCAGTCCAGGAGGGTAGGGGCTCGGATAGTTGGGGGATCTCACATCTGCTGACCCAGCTGTAAGAAGATCTAGGGTGGGACAACCTGGGGACATGACATGAGCATACTGATTTATTAGAGAGCACCTATGCAGAGAGATTCTGTCAGTATGGGTGAGGCAAGAACTAGCCTTGGGCATACTGTAGGCCACACAGGGGAATGTCAAGATATAGGCAAAAGTCTAGAGCGCCATCACTCCAGGGGGCTTCCAGTAAACACGTCACCCTGTTTCCTAGTCTCCCAGCACACACTGACAGCACACACCCGTCAATGCCCCCCAAAAAGCACCAACTGCCGTGCTGCTGCTGGGAGAGGTCACGTCTTGGCGGCTCCTCTGTGTGCCTCTCCACCATATCAGCGCCAGTGAGGAGCCCCCAACAGACCATGTGCCCTCTCCCAGCAGTGTGACCCCATCAATGCCAGCCCCCAGTGAGGCTGGGGGCATCAATTTTTGGCGTACTCATGTGATCTGGGGGCACCATAGGGGAGAGGCAAGAGGGCACGGGAACAGCTCCATGGTCCTTAATCTGCCCATCAAGAGAGGAACACATATGCATAAACTGGAAACTTATAGCATAAGAAATGCTGAGGGTGGGGGAAGACAGTACCTACAGAGATTTCATATATACTGTACATGCATACACAGTCATATGCAAACTTACCTACAGCAAGCTGGTTATCTCCCATTTTCTTAACATCTATAACGTAAAATAATAAAATACGTAACCATTTCTAGACTGGATCTTAAACATACAAGTTCAACATAATAAATGTCCAGCAAGGGGTGTTTGGGACTAGTGGTTGGAAAAGTAATCATCATCATCTAGGAAATACTTCATAAGAGTGAAAACCAGTTATGATTGTGTGACAAATCTCAGCGTTGCCTCCATTTCCTGGCTTATACCATAGCACTGACCCCTGCATCTGACACTGTCCTATGCAGCTTTGTCCTCACTGACATAATCATACCGCCGCCCACATCTCCTGAAACACACTGTGCTGCTCTAAGCATTGGGCTCATCTGAAAATACAGAAGGTTAGGCTACTCCAAAAAAGTAGGGACATGCAGCTTCAGCTCCAATACCTCCAGTCATGTTTGATCCCTTTGCCCCTATTGGTCACTATAATTGGGGACTGTCAGAGGATATCACCTGGCTGCAGCTTCCAGAAGGAATATCTTAGAGAAAATCCATCCATGACCACTCTGGAGTTTGTCGTAAACATCAAAGTCATCTCTGAGGCTCGGGACTTTATGGCATAGTGGGACATGTTCCCGCAGAAGGAGCCTGTTGAGGAAAAGGCGTTACTGACAATACAATGCAAGTAGCTCAATAGATTATAATATGTTTTGGGCAGAAAATGGAAACTACACCGCATTGGGTGAAAGTCATGTAATTGATGCCTATTAAGTGACACAGACTGGTGGAAAACATGGTCTCAGGTGTTGTTCTGGGAAAACCCTCAAATGATCATTGGGCATCATGGTCCTGAAGTCTCTGGGTGACCACACGTATTCTGTGTGTCATCCTGGAAGATGGACCTTATGCCTGAGCAGAGATCACCAACGAGTTTGCCTTCTAAGGTACTTTGTGTCCAAATAATTTCTTGGAATATAAGCCCCCAACATTACAAAGCCACCAGGAATCCAAGTGCTCAGGCTTTGGTGTTCATTAGGTTGGTACCATGGGCATAACAACCATAGGTGCCGGATGCACATTCTGTGCCAAAGCTCTATGATATTAGGTGAGTTTTCAACATTGGGTGGGCCATGGGGGCCCCACTAAAAAATGCTGCTATGGGGTTCACAAATGTCTGTTTATGCCCCTGGTTGGCACCACAAGAACGTGGTGAAGGATGGCTGATCTGACTATATCACCTGGTCACTGCTCCGTTGGCCAATTGCCCATGCTTTTTGCACCACAGAACTGGTAAATATGCCTTGCGATGCATTGTGATGCGTGGCACATGTACTGCAGGCTGACCACCATATCCTGCTCGCTGGAGTTCTTGGTCTGCAGTTGCTCCCCCGATGGTCCTTACCTTTCTAACAAATGGACGTGAATATCACCTGGCTGGAATATGCTTCTCTGCAGACTTTATGTTTTTACCCAACATCACTGTAGACATCGGTGCTTATAAAGCATTAATGAGTTGAGCAGTCCTGGTCGAAACCTGCCCCAACAATCATCACTCTTCCAAAGTCATAGAGGTCTCTTCCCGCTGCCCATGACAACATATTACATGCAACCAGGACATGATCTGGTAGGATGCGGTTCCCTTCATTTACACATGCCACACCTGTGTGGTAGTCCTGGCTTTACATGGCGCTCCATGTCCTTCTTTGACCTGGGCGCTACCACTTTCTGTCCGCTACTTACATAAATACTAACTCCAGTCATCATGAAAAATGTGTATCACCGGAATAGTTATCCATAAGACTTAAACTAATAAAAGTGGCACAATACAAAATAAATACTAACTGATCAAACCGCTCAATATGTAAATTATCATTCAAAAAGGGATTACAATGAAAAAAAACAAATATCAAAAGAAAATGTCACTCACAGTCAAATAAATAGCAAAAAAAACAAAAACAAAAGCACATAGTGGGTACAGTCACATACCCATAAAAGGTATCAAATCAGAGGAACTCCAGACCCATATAATTTACTTTATCTAGACAATCTATTATGCATGGGACGTCAGTGATAGGAAACGTACACTTGGCTAGACGGTATATGTCATTTCAAATATTACATTCAATCTTCACATAAAATTTTCAAACCGTTTTTTTTTTGGAAATTTACTACGTATCCAGCAGGTATTACTCTATCACATTCAGGTCGGGTTCCTCTCTAGGCATCACCTCACCTAGTAAGAGTTTGCTCCCTCCGACTCCATCATAAACTAGAAGACTGTCCTGACAGCCCGTCTCATCCTCCTCAATATTCAGGTGCTCGATGTCCAGCCGTATGATGCTTCCAAGTGGGGAGATGATCCTCCACTCACATCTATAGTGACAATCGCACAATGGAGACAATCGTTATGGGGTAAAATCACATCTCATCTATGCATTGTCTCATCAGATGTCGGCCGAACGTGTATTTGTTGGCGAGGGACATGTACGCTTTAATAAGGGGGAAAGTGGGGAAGTGATAAAATGGAGCCAGGATACTATTGGCCTTAACATAAGCTACTATTTAATACCATAAGAGCTTGAAACGGGTGACACCAAAATGTACTTGGTCTAGTTGATAAAAAAAAATCACTGCAAACAGGGTTACAAAGGTCAGACCCAGTTACAGTTCAATATAGGGCTCAGCAGGCTAATGAGGAGATGTATCTAACCTTAGAGGGAGATAAAGGGGAAGTAACCCATCACAACCAACCAGCTTCTGTCACTTTATAGACTGTTAGATAAATGACAGAAGCAGATTGGTTGCTATGGGTAATGCCTCCACTTGCTCACTCTCGAAGGTTTGATACATCTCCTCGTTGTGGGGCCTATTCATCAAAACATAAAATGATCACAATCACCACATGAGATAATTATGGTTTGAACTCGCTGACAGTTCACACACAGTTTAGGAGGCATTCATCGTGCCTCCTGTTCTAAACTATCACCTCCGCAAAGCTTCTGTTTCTACAAAGCAGCTTTTGGAAGCTTGAAGACAGGCTACGGACTTCACTGCCAACCCCCCCCCACAGGTGTCCTCCCCCCCCCTCCATGGTGATGACAAACCCCACTCCCCCCTCCCCGGCTGTCTGGCCCCCCTCCTTATCCTTAGCCCAACTCACCTGTCTTCTTTCGGTGAGCCGGTCACATGTCTGCAGTGCCCCGGAGCTCAGCTGAATAGATCCCTGTGTGGCTGCCTTGTACATCTTCACAGGCTGCCGTGTATACAAAAGCCTATGAAGGTTATCGGGGGCTGAACGCCACCTGAAAGTGGCATTCAGTAACATCAAGTTCCAAAAATAATGCTTTTTCGGAACTTGATGAATAGCCCCGACACTTACTTTTCACAAAGGTATGTGATCATTTTTATTTTTCACATACTTTTGTGAAAAATAAGTGATGATGAATAGGCATCTAAGTAAGGTGCATTGTGTGTCTTGCAAGTAGCAGAGGAACTGAGGAGACCCCTCAGACTGCAAGGAAGAGAGCACTCAGTCTGGAATGGAGGAGACCCCTCAGACTGGGACTGAAGAAAGCACCAAGGCTTTAAAACTTAAATCCATAAAAATTCCAGCACCCAAAATTAAACTATCCAACCCTTCAGGGCCACATAGAAATAGGGCCAGACTTGGCATTTTGGATTTTTAAATGCTTTACTTCAATGTAGGATTACTCTCCTTAGCTTGATGTTTACATTTATTAAAGGACTTGTGTGGAAAATAGTTAGACTAGGTACACAGTGAGGTTATCTGTCTAACCTTGCTGGTTGGAACAAAAATCTAGTAATGTATGGGAGCAAATGATAATCAACCATTTGATCCAAAACAGCAGTAAACGGACAAAAACGGTCGTTTGGGCAAATTAGTTAAATCAAACAGATTTAAACAATATGTCTAAAGGACCATTTTGTCTGTGTTCCAGTTTTTGGGGACAAATAGTCGATTGTCATTTGCTCCTATACATCACCAGATAAGTAGGTAAATCTACTGCGTGGCTGCAAGTAATTACAGAGACCAATTAAAACACCCCCACAACCACACGGCTACCACATACAATGAGCGGACAATGCTGGATGTACCAGTGACTGCTCAGATGCTCTGTCCATCTCCCAGGGCTGACCCCACCTCATCTGTAGAAACACGCGTAGTCCTCACCTCAGATCATTGAGGTATTTTCCCGGGTATCCAGGGGAGGAGATCACCCCGTTATCTGTAGTCTCAATCCCATCGGCGCAGCTCTCCTGTGCGCTAGGTCGCATCCTGTTGATCTCTTCTGTTAATTCCCTGGCTGCAAAACGCTGAGAAATCAGATAAAACTATTCTCCCATAGACAAGTGCGTTTCTGTGAAATTATGTGAAACAATTGATTTTGCTCTTGACTAGGAGGGCGGCTCAGGTCATTGAGGCAGCCGTCCGCCCCATTCAAGAGACGTCATCAGCAGCCGCATTGCAACATTTTGTGCAAAATATTAAATAAGTGGAAAGTGCATCATTATTATCTGTATTAACCACCAAACACTGACCGAGATTTCATGCAATGACAACTCAGAGCAAGATCTGTTTAGGAATGAGAGAATATTTGAGCCAGATTAATGGAGAACGGGTATGGAATATTGAAAATGTTACTCTCTCTCCCACCTAATTCACCCAAAAGGTAATTTTTAGTTTTTGGTGTCTTTAATTATAATGTTACCTTGTCCTCCATATATTCTATACTGTAGTGCAAAGCCCCGTCTACCGTGCAGGCCTTCTCTGATGGAGATAAAAACCACTCTGATGATAGGGCAACGACATTCGTAAATTATAGGAGTAGACAGAAAGCCGCAAGTTTTACCTGCAGGGAAATTGTTATGATCAAAAGAAAACAAAAGAATATTAGGACTACCAAAGGTAGATTGAAATTATTACTAACACTATACAACAGTAAACAAAAAAAAATTAAAAATTAAATATCTTTATTATCTGATAAATATATATGAAATATACCTATAGAGGTAGAAAGTACCACATCAAAAAAAAATAATTAGTCTTTATGGGGTGATGATGTGTGTAAATGTAATTAAGAAATGAACAGGAAAATGAAAAATAGTGATCTATAATCGCATCACCTTGCCAATTACAGATAAATCACTTAGGTTTCTGGCATAGAAAATCAGAGTTGCCACAAATGGATCAGAACATGTGAGGTCTTCTTGAAAGATCCCATGCATGGGGCAATTCTGGTCCCCATGGCAGTACCAGGAGTCTAGAGAATATTTGGTGCTATGAAACAAAAACACTTATGTTTGTAAAATACATTTCCAAAATAAACTCAAAAGGTTTCCACTCCACCCCCCTGGCATTCCAATATCTCATTATAATAATTATAACATTGTAGGCTGACATAGGAGACAATGTGGTGAGATTGCAGATTAAATCCCTAATTTTACCCTGAGCCAGGAGTGTGAAAGAGACAACTCAAAGCACTTACAGCTGCGGCCTGAAATGATCACTTTTCTATGACCTGTGTCTGGTAGCTATTTATTGAAGATTATACATTATGTCCAAATATAAACAGTATATTGTTACAATTGTAACTACCACCCTTATCATATGTTGTATTGTTTTCACTATTATTAACAGCAAATAGAAAATACTAATTGAGCATATTAAACTGTCCAAAGGAGGGTAACCAAGTGGGACTTCAACCTGGAACTCTGTGATCAAAAACCTACACCCGTCATTAATGCCTTCATGATTAAGCTCACTCAAGTGTAGAGAGTTCTTTATTCGAAGGTGTTTATGTATGTGTGCACATTAGTCCTAGCTATAAAATGATGAGAGATCTAGTAATTTAAAATTTTGTTATTATGATCATCATTTTTACATTGTTTTTCAGTAATGCATTTTAATTCACTATATAAATGTCTACTGTAGTAAGCCCGATTCAATTTATACAGATATTCTATGCACATATTGCCTTTTACTGAGCATTACAGTGTTGTTGACTAACTTGTAACACTCAGTATAGGAAATACCACATAGAGGCTAATTAGGTGCTTTACACTTGGGTGTCCATGCTTTGTTTTCATTCCACAATCAGTGATGACCCCGTTTCCATACTGTCGACTACTTTTGTAGTCACTTTACAGCTGCGGGGGATGCCAGCGGTCGACATCCTGGCACCGGAATCCCAATCCGCGGTTAGAACACAGGCGCCGGAATCCCAGTATCAGTTGAGATGCCGACACCAGAATCCTGACAGCTGGCATCCTGAACGTAAGTATAGCGGGCCGGGTTAGCTTGTAGCCGCAGGAGGGCGGAGGTTAGGTTTTAGGCACAGATTAATCAGCTGCCAAAGTCTCCCCTGTACCGGCACATGCACATGGAAGTCCTGTTTTGGCATTGTGGGCTCCTAAAATTTTCCGCCGGGACCTTGTACCTAGCAGTCCATCTCTGTTGGATAGGATCATGCACATTTCCTCTTTGGTCCCAATTATCCTACCGGTGTCAATGTGAGATCCAAAAATACATAGTGGTTAAGTGGTATCTGACACCCTAACCCCCTATACAACTCCTTCAAAACAAATTGTTAAAAACCTGAATAAAACAGGGACTGTCCTGGAAGCTGAAAATAATGATGGGACTTCTAGGACCACCTAACGCGCCCATGTTGTAAATCAGTTTTGAAGACTTCCCACAATAATAAAACCATCTCTAATGGAAAGGATCAGTCTTTCTGAAAGTCCTAAATGTAAGGTCCATTTCTGCAAGCCATAAGCTTCCTTTTACAGTACCTGCTTTGTATAGTCTGTATTGTTGGCAGGGTATGCAATCGAGAAGCCGACTGCCTAAATACCGGCAGCCGGCTTCCCGACTGTCATATCCCGGCAAGGGTGAAATGGTGGGCGTCCCGATCGTAGTGATGCCGGGCGCCGCGAGCGGACAGCCACGGGGGGGGGGGGGGAGGGTTAGGTTTAGGGCCCCCGGGGGGACTTAGGGTTAGACACCCCCCCCCGGGAGGGTTAGTCTAGGGGGAAGGAGGGTTAGGGTTAGGCACCCCTGCCCCGGGGGACTTAGGTTTAGGCAGTGGGGAAGGGGGTGGTTAGGGTTAGGCACTTAGAGGGGGGATAAGGGTTAGGCACTTGGGGGGGGAGGTTAGGGTTAGGCACCCCTAAGGAGGGTTAGGGTTAGGGGGGTTAGGTTAGGTTAGACAATACTTACCTATCCACGATCGGGATTTCCAGCGCTGTCGGGCTTCCGCTGCCAGGATCTCTGCTTATGTCGGGCTGCCGGGAATCGAACCGCCGGCCATGTGGCCAGCGTATTTCATACCAATTCCGTTGGCAGGACCCAGCGGTCCCTATTTAGGGGACAGATCCTGATTGAGGCATCCGCCATGTTCTTACCTAATAATTTACTTCCGTTGTTCTCCTCCTGGTAGACGGACAGAGATTCTGTGACGCAGTTTACAGATTCCTCGACAGACACATGTTCCACCACAATCTTTACGATGCTGGACGAGGACCTGGAGGAGATCACCCAGGAGCAGTTCAGGTTACCGGCGTACCCATACGGAAACCCTGGGGAGGCGATGGAGCCCATTGAGTCCCTCACATGAAGCCCATCGGGACACCCTACAGAAATACAGTTGTTATTTGCTGGTTACAGAGATGGTAAATAAAATTAATTTTAGTAAGTCAATAAAGTTTTTTTTTTTTTTTTTTACATTTCAAATAAATGTGATTTGCTCTCAGTCCCAGCTGTCAACCTCTGGCCTGTGCAATACAAGCAACATTCTAGTGACCGCTTTACAATGCAATGAGCGTATTAATGGTTAATCTATATAATAAGCGAGAAATCTTGTCTGTCTGTCCTTTATGCATGGCCAGCGTTTTGGAGCTAGCTACACCAAACTTGGCATGGTGGTGTAGTTTGACCAAGATTAGGTTTTTGACTAGGTTGAACTTCATCAACTGTCACACAATCCCTAAAAATTGGGACACTTAAAATTACACAGGTTCTGGGGCTGGCTCCAGTAGAAACTGGCAGTCTGCCAAAAACCTATGAAACAGCTACAAAAGTACTGTATCCTTTTATCCTGTCTGAGCAAACTTGATGACTCATGCAAGTTCAATTAAATCCAGAGCCTCTGTGTTTGCATGCAAGGGTGTAACTAGAACTTTGTGGGCCACATAGCAAGATCTTAAAAGGTAAAAAAACAAACACACACATATTCCCCCACACAGAGCTCATTTATGTTATGCCACACAGAGCCCATTCAGGTTATGCCACACAGTTGTACCCCTTATACACATTATGCCATGCAGTAGTAGTGCCCCTTATACATTATGCCACACAGTAATGCCCTTTACAGATTATGCCACATATTAGTAGTGCCTCATATAACACATTATTCCATACAATAGTAGTGTCCATTACACATTATGCCCCCCCCAGTAATTCATCTCCCCGTGTCCCTCCAGCAGCCTCTCACCTCCCCGTGTACCATCAGGTGTGGATTTGGGGTCGGGCTGCCAGCTAATTACAGATGGTGCTCCACCAGGCAGCGACAGCCATGGACAGGAAGTGCCAGCACAATTTGTATCTGGTGCCGGTCGCAAGCCAGCCAATTGGAGCTCAAGGACCTGCAGCCAATCAGGAGCCACCACTGTTGATTGGCTCCCGGTCCACGAGCTCAGATTGCCTCATGACCGGCGGTGCTGTCTCTCCATGATTGCCTGCCAGTGGGCCAGCTCTAATCAGGATCATTGCAATGGAGGTTATAGGCAAAAACAATGTAAACAAATAAAGGCTGTAGGTGTACTTCAGGGTCTAGTCTTCAACCCGGGCAACGCCGGGTATCCCAGCTAGCTACAATATAGAGCCCAGTATGCAAAACACAGTGCTTACTAGTGGATAATCATTGCTGACCCTCTTCTTGAGATCACTATAAAAAGTGTTGACCCTTAAAATCTCTGGTGTCTTTACTGGACAGAGGCCAGACCTATGGTAGCACTATAATATCGACTATCCTTATTCTCTACTGGTGACAAGATTGGACACTAGATCTATGGTTGAGAGCCAATTGGAATTGTTTGGTCCAATGCTGAAGAACAAATTGGCTGTGCTGGCACTCTGATTGGTCAGTAGTTCCAGCCATTCAACCACCAGTATCTGTGCACCTCTTGGCACTTTGATTGGTGAATGGCCACTGACAGTAAGCATGCTTACAACCATTGACAGGGTATGAGTCTGACAACGATTCATGGCAGATTCTAAATAAAAATAATTTAAAAGCACTCTAGATGTCCAAGAATTCATACCCTAATAAGACTAATTGAGGATGATGATATCTCCTGTAGGTGTGATATTCCATCAATAACTGACTTCCTGTACAGGTCCATGTACTAAAAAGTTTTAATTGTCCTAGACCAGTAGTTCTCAAGCTCAGTCCTCAGGACCCCAAACCATTCATGTTTTCCAGATCACCTGTAGATTTTTAATATATGATAATGGCAATAAATGAGCTGCTAGAGGTCCCGAGGACCGGGATTGAGAAACATGGTCCTAGACAGAAGCTTCTAAATTAGTTTCCATTGATACTCTTGGCCCACAAAGTAGCATTTCTCTAGCAGATAGAGTACATGTGTATATAAGAGGACACAGAGCCACCCAAAAACTCACTCTCCAGGCACCCTAGCCGCAGACATAAGTGAAGAAATTTAGGCAGTATAAAAGGAATTGCTGCTTGCTGTCCATTAATTAAAATTAGCCACTTTACCAACCATACACCATTATAGCCAACAAGCAAATTTCAGCCACAAATACTGGTCCACCATAACTCTATTTTGGCTACTTATCCCTCTGGTTTGTCTCTTACCAGCAGTTGGTGAATCTTCTTTCCGAAGTTTCCTCAGATTCTTTAATGGGTTGGGCGCATTGTTAAAGGTTTGGTTTAAACCTTCAAAAAGGATAGAGAACAGGTAGAGATCACAGAAAAGTCCAGCAGTTGGGACCGTAACCTCCCTCAATGATGGAATCCATTTCATCTTTCAGTTTATTGACCTTGTTGGGTGTTAAGTATCCAGCGCAGGAAAGACCGGACTCTTGCATACACACCCGGCCTCTTCACTCTGGCGCAGCCAACTCCCCAACTGACAAGGCCATAAAGCACATAGGCTTTGTTCACGGTGGGACAGACCAATGGACCGCCAGAATCTCCCTACAATAAAATGATGCATTTCTAAAAACATCTGATCATGTGCCATTTTTTTTGTCAAATTGTCATAGAAAATATTATATATATATATATATATATATATATATATATATATATATAGTTACACACACACACATATTTTTTTTTTTTATCAGTCACATGAATGAGATGCAATGCACGCTGCATTACAAGGTCCCTCAACATGACCCAGTTGAGCAGAGTAGAATATCTAACTGGCCCCGGTGGATTTGGAAATCCTCAAAAAAAAGAAATCATTGCACATGAAATGGTAACAAAACTGCAATCTCTCTTATAACCACAAGATGGCGATATAGATCCATTCAAAACATATTTAATGTGCTGTGTGGTTTGTAAACTATTCTAGGACATGGTTCATAGACACGGGACATGGGCCCGATTCAGATTTTGGGAATAGAGTAAGGTTGAGCTAGTAACTGTGAACCTAGACAAAGCATGTTGCAATGCAAGGGATGCAAATTTTGTTTGGCATGTGGGGTAAATACCAGCAGGATGTATTGATGCCCAAGAAAATTCTATATTTTACTTGTGGGTTTTAATATTTTAAATCCCTGGATAAAGATAAACACGGCTGACACCTGCTACCTCAATTACTGGAGCTTTTCAATGGACTATTATTAGCCCAAAACCTTCCACAAAGTTTGAGGCCTCATCAAGAACATATGACCCAAACAGAAGAGAATGGGCCTGTTGTGGTCATCAGGTCTACTGTATAGAGAGGAAAAAAATATCCACTGACTTCAGACTGGAATCAGAGGTTCAGGTTTTGACATCATAACTACTGGCGTGAAAAAAAGTAAAGATGAAATAATAATTCCAGGGGAACCTACTAACCTGGCAGGAGTCTTTTCCTCCGGCGTCCGGAAACCCGGCGCAGAACATGCGTTCGGAGATCAGCCCGCGGTAATAGGAGCTGTTGCAGATTTTGGTGTCCAGAATGGGGACTTGTAACTGCTGCAAACGGCTGGAAAGTTGTCCAACTGGAGTGAAGGACAAGATGGCAGCAGGGAATATAGGGATTAGTATGTACATTCCAGAGTGTTTTCCATGTATGATGTAAGTAAGTATTTTCTGGTCATTCTGGTCTTTCTGTATAGGAGCCGGTGCAGCAAATGATGAGCAAAGCTTTAGCTAGAGAATTAGGGATGATGGACATGATTTGCAGGACAGGAATGTGGAAAGCCACTATGAGAGATATATTATATTATATCAGTGTGAGATATACAACAGTGGTTTCTACACAGTAAGACCCAATATGAAGCCATTATACCAGGAACAGCCACCTTCTTCAGTGCTGCCCCAGCCAGTGACCACACACAGAGAAGTTGGCTCAAGTGGTTCTTCCATTTTGGGCAGACAGACCGGACGTACGTAATCGTTGAACTTAAACTTCTCTCCCAAGTGGAGCAAAGCAATGTCATAGTCGTAGGTGATGGCATCAAACATCTCATGGACGGCAATGGCCTGGACAGTCCTCTCCTGCAGATGACACAATCACAGTCCCGTCACTTATTTGTTGGTTTACAATCCTTTGACCGCAGCAACTGTAAGAACCGTACGACTGACCTGCTCAGTGGGCTCAGGTAAGTGCCGGTCATGGATGCCGGCGAGTATCACGTAAAGGGAGACATCAGTGGATCTGTAAGCGCACAAGTGGGAGGCGACACAGAGCAGAGGCTTTAGGAGATTAAACATTACAAGTACTAAGAAAATCAGATGAAATGTGTGCAAACAAAGTACCCAGCTGCCTGTGTAACACAATATAAAGCCTTCACCACACTCCAAAATAATATTCTCAATACAAAAAAAAGTGTTCAACAGTGGCGCATAGGTACGTGTTCCCCAAAGTTCCTATAGTGTAATACAATCGTACACAATATTTCTTTTTTTCTGTTCAATTTGGGATTCTTTAATGAGGTCTGTATACCCCAATTCTACTTTTCCAGAGATATATAAACCTCGGTATATAAAACAGGTATATATCACCATTCTGAAGAAGGACCATCCAGGGTCAGAAACGCGTTAAGCGGAGGTAAATTGTTTGAGGATCATCAGCGGCGGAGCGTCATTCCTATTGGAGGCTGGAACGACAGGTTTCCAGGACTTGGGGTTCCAGTCTCCTCATTACCATCTAAAAGGGTACCGTGAGCACCTGATAGAGGGATATCCTCATGTTACTTCGGCTATGGTGATACACACATATTTTTATTTGTTAAAATGTGAGCGCTTTGTAGAAAATAAATATGTTCCTTTTTTGAAACAATATTGCACGATCTGCTGTTATATTCTCTATTCCTATTGGAGATACAAAAAGGTGAATATAGGATATCGTAAGAATTACCGAAAACTGTTGGGTAAAGGAATTCCAATAAAGTTTACACCTTGGATACGGTGATTTATGCTAACCTTGATATTACCAAATGTGAGCATAATATTGGATTAAAAGCATTTTATCCGATTGTCAACAGTATTACACTATATATTTCATATCTTTTTACCGAGGTTTATATATCTCTGGAAAAGTGGAATTGGGGTATACAGACCTCATTAAAGAATCCCAAAGGGAACAGAAAAAAAGAAATATTGTGCAAGATTGTATTACACTATAGGAACTTGGGGGAACACGTACCTATGCGCCACTGTTGAACACTTTTTTGTATTTAGGTTAAACATTAAACTGCAACTTCATCTGAGTCACAAAGGGGGGTATTTATCAAAGCATGGAGATAAAGTGGAGGGAGAGGACCCGATCCATTACTCATCGCAACTGCGACTACGCACGCAAACAGCAGATTGTTGCGTTCTGTGCATGCATCGCAGTGCGCGTGCATGAAGGTCTCATTGCGATAGTACTGTGACCGCAGAGACTACGCAGACCCATCACAGAGTGATTGAGAGGAAGTGAGCGTTCGGGGGGTAGCGATCGGTGAAACGCAGGCATGTCAGTGCGTTTGAACTCCGTTACAGAGGCGTGCATAAATTAGCTACTGCGATGCCATACACAGCTTGGGCTGTCACTGCGTGCGCTGAGGTTAGCAATGATTTAGTAAGGTCAGGCCTTGTGCATGTGTGCGTGAGGCTGCGATTGTACTCCATGTTACTGATGATTTCACAGACTTGCAAAGTATTACGGATGTGTGTAAGGTGAAGTGGGCGTCCTTATTTTAGGCTGTGACGGCATTGCGATATCATTCATTAGCATATTTTCTCAGTGGGACTGCGAGCGTAATCTCAGCTACGATCGCAATAGCGATCCGTAATCAATCAGGCCCAGAGAACGCACTAACCAATCAGCTTCTAACTCTCATTTTAGAGTTATGACCCAGATTTATTAACAAGTGATATTCTTGTGACCACTTGTTACAAATATTAAATGGTTCTCAAACCAATTAGCTCCTAACTGTCAAGTGTTTGAAAAATGACAGTTAGGAGCTGATTGGATGGAGAACCATTTAAGATAAGTAACAAGTGATATACACATTGTATAATATAAATGCTCCAATAAAGTAACATACAGTACATCAGTAAAAGATATAAAACTGGGCGACCAGATAAAGTCCTGGCTTAATTACGATTTGGTACATACAGTAGAGTAGACGCCTATTACAGATGACTGCTGGGGACAAATCATGTGATAATTATTATACTACACCACATCTGTATATATTAATATTACTTCTCCAATCTCTACTTCCCAGGATAAAAGTCTTTAGAGCCAGTGACTATTTATATTGTACTACAGCTGTATACGGCAGTTTCTATTAAACTGTTTGCCTAATACAGCAGATATCAGATACTCCTATATTAGGCTTTAATGAGGCCAGCTACTTAAACCACCATTTCCGCATGATGTTTTTGGGGAAATTAGGTTAATATATAAACCAGAGAATAGATTGTTCCCTTTATCAAGATACAACTCTGAAAGTATTCTGTCATGTTCTATGACAATGTAGTCACTAGGGGGCGCTTTTAGATTATGTATCATATTAGCATACTGTGTAAGAAACCCTATCTCTATATAGCGTTAGTCTTTTTTCCTGGTAGGAAGAGATGCTGCGAGTTTGTCGTTTTCCAGGCGTACTGTAGGCAGTGAGCGGAGGTCAGGACCCACTCCGGGGACAGAATCACCCCTCCGCACAGAAATGTCTGCTGGAACAGGATCCCGACATGCCAGGGCCAACAGTTGGGGCAGGCCTCCTCCCCTCCGATAATACGATTCAGAAGCCACTGAGCAGACAGCGGGGCCACCCCACAAACACCTGGGAACCAGAAACATCACATGAGCACCAGCAACAAAAACTTGTGTGGCTTAGATCCGCCCAGGAGGAGCGAATCGGCATCTCTGCGTTTACTCACTTGAATTAACAGGATTTGGTTCTGGATCTGCATCTGGGACTGGGGAGAGCTCAGAAGAGATAAAAGGTCTCGTTTTATCTGGGAAAAAAAAAAAAAGAATTCTCAACTACTGTACCTGCAGAGCCGCCACGAGAACAGAACATCTATACAGTATGACGACGGCACCGGTTTTATGAAATTCAGCTTCTTATCCAGAAATTAATCGAAATATTCCGTCAATAAATACTATGCTGTGGGGTTTAAAGTGTACCTCTGAAAGACATGCAATGGAGGCACGAGAAACCTAAATAATGGATGCGGCACATGTATAGGGTGAAGAGAAAAAAATAGGTCACCCACAAAAATACCCATTCGCCCGTAGATCATTTTTGTTGGAAATGTGTGTGTGCAGGTTACTTCAACCAGTGGAGTGGTTTTATTGGTGGTAGAATGGGTTCAGCCATACTCACTGTTATACACGCTGGAGCTTGAGCTGAGCAGGGTGTCATACAACTCACCAGTTGGTGAGTGTGCGCATATTGGGTACCTGTCATACTTACCTACTCTCCCGGGAACGGCCAGGGGGCTTCTGAATTAGGTGGAGCTCCCGGCCACTCGGAAAAGAAACCAAGTCTCCCGATGCTGGCTGCTACCCTGGCCGTCCACTTCCCAAGTGAAGTGGGAGGTACAGGCAGGCGATCGGCGCAATTGCATCACCACTCCCCTGGCACCACCCACTTCAGCTGCTCCACGGCCCCCGCGGTGCCGACCTGGCTGCCCCCACTCAGACGTAACAGCCCAAAGGTCGGCAAGTAATGTACCGGTGCAGGAATGCTGAAACAGAGGTTGTGCTAGCAATACATGGAAATGTCTCTCTGAAGCAAAGAGGAAGACTGGCGTCTCTCACTGTGGCGCTCTAACACAGCGACAAGAGGGCATCGCGCATGTGCAGTAGTAGACTCGGCAGCCATTTTGGTACAGGGAATGAAGCCTCAGTGGAGCAGCAATGTGGAGCATGTGCAGTAGTAGACTCGGCAGCCATTTTGGTACAGGGAATGAAGCCTCAGGGGAGCAGCAATGTGGAGCCTGTGCAGTAGTAGACTCGGCAGACATTTTGGTACAGGGAATGAAGCCTCAGTGGAGCAGCAATGTGGAGCCTGTGCAGTAACATCCTCCATCTTCAACAATTTTGCCTAAGCCCAGGCAGGATGACCGGTTATAGACACTTATATTCTGCCTCGGGCACAAACTGCATTGTCACCAAACTTACTAGGGTATATAAAGCTGAATCTGGCCGTGAAGCCGGAATAATTGTTCTCAAAATCACTTTGGAATGTAATGACCATTATGTTGCTGTGGCTGACGACTTGGCGAGTAACCAAAAATCCGCATAATTTTACTGTACATGGAAAACAAAAAAGAGGATTAGGACAGTATATAAGCAATATAAACAGGGGATTATGGAACATTACCATGCACCCAGCTATACTATGTGTCCCTGTTTTCTCAGGGCAGTACCACGTTACCCTCACTATCACCAATGCAGTAAATAACCTTTCTGTGGGATAATGAACCAGGAAAACGTACCACGGTACAAGTGGTCAAACTGCCATGAAATTCTATGGTAAATGGGTTGGTCACGATTGTATATATCAGAAGGGAGAGATTCGGGGAGTTTGTGCCCTTACTGTTATACAGAGCAGATGTGCACAAGGGTTTATTTTGAGGGTCCACCACATAGATAAGCAATACTATTAGGAGTAATTGCCCCTTTTGGGACCCCAGACCAATGGGAGATTGGGGGTCCCAGCTAAATAGAAGTTGGCGGCACTACCGACCTAGATGAGAGCTCACTGTACATTTACATCAGGTTATTTCATGGCCCATGAATGTAAAAAGTTCCAAAAGTGGAATTAAACCCAAAAACAAACCCCATTGCATCAAAGATTAGAACTCATGTAAATTATCCACTAGAGTCTCGGCTAAAGCTGTATCATGGGGTTCTGTGTACCCCACATTCACCACCACCTTATTTTTAGTGGGAGATTATGGTGTTTAGCAAAGACTGCGATGAAGCCATTACGATCGACTTGCAGTGATCCCGGCACCCGGCCCTATATCTGAGCGTGCTCCACACAGACAATTAAGTGCTTACTAATTAGCAGAGTTTCATCTCGGTCACCGTAAATGGAAACCCGATCATATTCGCATTCCTCCTGGTACTCCAGTGCAAAGTTTTCAAAAATGAGCTGAAAGGACAGAAAGTAACGATGACCAGATCAGGAGATTATGAACGCACAATGCAACAGAGACCCCAATACATACACAAATCTGCATTGCTACAAAGGTTAAAAGGTACATTTCTAAAAGAAATAGGGTCATTACATTTTTTCAAAGTCAGACAAATGAACAAAAAGTTGCTGTACAAGTCTTACATCGGGTGCAGGAACACAAAAGTGTTGTAAATCCATCTCATCGGCTAAGAAGAATTACAGACAGGGACTTGCAGCGAATAAGCCCCAATGAAGGGAAAAATGGAGCCTGTGGCTAGACAGGGGGGGGATGCTGATTAACGGGATGACATCAATTGGAAATTCTTGGAGGACAATACACTAATTTCAACATACCTCCCTCCTCCCAATTAGTAGATGCAATGGAGAGTCAACGCCTAGATCCCCAAAGGTGCAGAACCTAACAGTCGCTAGTCCATTAGCCTGGAGAAGTCCAAAATCACACAAGCTGAACCGATGCACTTTATTGGGTGAGCCATGGCAGCCGGCCAATCAGCTGCCTTTACAGTCATTAAATTCAGCCAGTGCCCTTTCAATCACATCTAGACTCTTCAAACGGGAGAAGCAACTATGGACTGGCCCCAGATGAGGCAAGTAGTTCTGGATCCTAGGCATAGTGGGGGAGATGTATCAAAAGGAGGACAAGTGGAGAAGCTAGCAACCAATCAGCTTCTAGCTTCCCTAATGTTACGTACATGCTATGAAATGATAGCTGGAAGCTGATTGGTTGCTACGGGTAACTCTTTAGAAGGCTTGATACATTTCCCCCATATCCATATGGTTGTACCAGCTTTTGGAGCGGTTTATTCAATCATTTATATATAATCTCCACAATTTCTTCTTTGACGGTATGAGGACAGCCAATAAAAATGGCGCCACCTTCGGTAATTCTGTTTTGAACATACTTGTATAACTTTGCCTTCCGGTGCTTCGATGACCCAGCGACACCTGGTGAGACTGGGATATGACCCGGGGTAATTAAGGCTAAATATCTTCCCTTCCACTTTCAGCTCTGCGACACTGCCGCACCCAGAACCTGCCCGAAGAGAAAAGCGGGAAAAAAAATGGATCTGGAATAGAGAACCCGCCGGCTGAGGACTGTCCATTGTGCTCAATATAGGGATCGCTGTGACCCCAAGCACCCACCTTTCCCAGAGGCAGCCGGTAATGCGGAGAACTTGAACCGAAACCCTCCACCATTAACCGTGCTGTCCGAAAGGAAGGTAACAGTCACCTTATTTGACGGGATTATTAAAGGAGATGGCAGGATGGATCCACAGACCTTTCCTAAAGAGCAGAAAAGCACACGTTATATAACCATCATTTCTTACCTATAAATTACAGGTCATGATTGACGTCCCCAGGAACCAAATACAGGCAAGTCGTAAGAGATGAGTTCCTTATGTCATCAGCCTGAACCAATACAGAGATCCATGGACCTAATCATCGCCGTCTACGGCAGGAACAATAGCTTCCGCATCTTTTATGAATATTTAAGTTTGAGAGCCATTCATTAATGTAGTTAAGCAAGAGATAACCCATAATCTTCCTATATATGGGGACACAGTAATCCTACTATTAAATAGGCCCCGAAATTTGTTCCAAAATCCTATGGTCCATCTTTATTCCTCAGGAGGCGGCGACACCATCTATAAGTCTAATCATCACGGAATAACCTCACTCACACTGACTGGTACATGTATAAATCCTGCTTTCAATGGGACATACCTGATTTTGGAGGCTGGAAAAGGATAGGGCCACCAGTAGTAGGGACAAGTCTGGCAGATCAGGAGATGGTTTGGGTCAGGGGTGGCCAAACTCGGTCCTCGAGAGCTACCAACAGTTCATGTTTTACAGGTCTCCTCACAGAATTACAGGTGAAATAGTAAGCTCCACCTGTGGTTCTTTCAAAATGTGTGAGTGAGTAATGACTACACCTGTGCACCTGCTGGGTGACCTGGAAAACATGAACTGTTGGTAGATCTTGAGGACAGAGTTTGGCCACCCCTGGTTTGGATGGATCAGGGGCTGAGACAGTTCTGATTTTTTTACTTTTCTGGTTTTGAAGTTTCAAGTTTAGCATAATGTGGGCACTGCTGGTGTAATGTCAGTATTAGAATTTGGTGCCATGGAGGGACTTGTGTCAGTTACTGCAATACATAAATATGCCCTTTAATTTATATATGTTAGAAAAGTGCCCCTTATACCCATAAAGCCACACCCACTGTTTTGCCTAACCACACCCCAACATCTTTACAATGCAATGAAGCTTATAGCAATAATTCCTTCTCGCCATTACCTATCCCCCAGAAAGGGGTCTCTGGAAATGTTTTCCCAACATAGGTAACTATGATCCATATGTGGCCAATGCCGTAACTATAGGTGTAAGCGTAGCCCCTCTCCCTCTAATACAAAAGGAAAGGCATGGAATGTATATGATGAAAGAGTTATTGCACAGTCCTACTTCTTGTGGCCACTGAGACACTCACGGAAATCCTTTAGCTTCACGTTAAAAGTCAGCGAATCGTGGGCGCAGGTAGCGTGATCCTCAATGTCCAGCTTAAGAAACTGGATCTGGATAATTTTATCCTCGGAGGAAATAATTGTCCAACGACAGAGGCTGTAATGACAAAGAAAAAAAAAGGGACAACAAACGGTTAAGCCTTAAAGCTCCTATCTGTGTTGCAGAGAGCTTCCTGTACAGCAGAACATGGCTATGGATTCATTGGCTTTGGTTGATACTAATTTCACCTTGGCCGAGCAGCACTTGATCATTAATAAGAACCAAGTACGTAAAAAACCAAGACAGACAGTCATAATACGTACAGAGAGCAAGGGGTATAATTTACTAAAGTGCTGGTTTTTAGAAATTAAGATGTTGCCCATAGCAACCAATCAGGTTCTACTTAACATTTATTTAGCACCTTAAAGAAGATAATATTTAGAGTCTGATTGGTTGCTATGGGCGACATCTCCACTTCTAAAAACCCACACTTTAGTAAATTTACCCCCAAGAGGCAGATTACCGCTCTTCCCCTAATGTGGATATATATTCCTATACTGGTGGCATAAGGCATGCAATGCCACCCCATAGGTCATGGTTACAGCCTAATCAGGGTGATTCCAGCTACTTATTGGTGTGTGCCTGTAGGTACGAGCCTGTGCAGAGTGTGAGTGAGAGGGCCCACTAAGTGCCTTATTATAGAGATAGGACTAATATCTATGCCTGTAGGTACGAGCCTGTGTGGAGTGTGAGTGAGAGGGCCCACTAAGTGCCTTATTATAGAGATAGGACTAATATCTATGCCTGTAGGTACGAGCCTGTGTGGAGTGTGAGTGAGAGGGCCCACTAAGTGCCTTATTATAGAGATAGGACTAATATCTATGCCTGTAGGTACGAGCCTGTGTGGAGTGTGAGTGAGAGGGCCCACTAAGTGCCTCATTATAGAGATAGGACTAATATGTGTGCCTGTAGGTACGAGCCTGTGTGGAGTGTGAGTGAGAGGGCCCACTTAGTGCCTTATTATAGAGATAGGACTAATATCTATGCCTGTAGGTATGAGCCTGTGTGGAGTGTGAGTGAGAGGCCCACTAAGTGCCTCATTATAGAGATAGGACTAATATGTGTGCCTGTAGGTACGAGCCTGTGTGGAGTGTGAGTGAGAGGGCCCACTAAGTGCCTTATTATAGAGATAGGACTAATATCTATGCCTGTAGGTACGAGCCTGTGTGGAGTGTGAGTGAGAGGGCCCACTAAGTGCCTCATTATAGAGATAGGACTAATATGTGTGCCTGTAGGTACGAGCCTGTGTGGAGTGTGAGTGAGAGGGCCCACTTAGTGCCTTATTATAGAGATAGGACTAATATCTATGCCTGTAGGTATGAGCCTGTGTGGAGTGTGAGTGAGAGGGCCCACTAAGTGCCTTATTATAGAGATAGGACTAATATGTGTGCTTGTAGGTACAAGCCTGTGTGGAGTGTGAGTGAGAGGGCCCACTAAGTGCCTTATTATAGAGATAGGAATAATAGGTGTGCCTGTAGGTATGAGCCTGCGCAGAGTGTGAGGGCCCACTAAGTGCCTTATTATAGAGATCGGACTAATGGAGCATACACACGGTCAGATTTGTCAGATCTGTCAGATGAATGATTGAACAATTGAACGATTTGACCAAAGATTTGAACGATTGAACGATTTTTGACTGCATTAAAATGAATGGAATAGTCCAAGTCTGACTGCAAACACATCAGATGTCAGATATCGTTATCTGACCATCGGGAACGCGCATCATTCAAATCGTTCATCTGACAGATATGTCAGATTTTCCTTCAGATATGAACGATTGAACGATTTTTTAAATAGTTATCGTTCAGATCTGAAGAAAAATCTGACCGTGTGTATGCACCATAATATGTATGCCTGTTGCTTGCTGATTGCAATTAGTGTTAACTATGAGCAGTATGACATGGGAGGGGAGATGTATCAAGCCTTAGGGAGAGATAAAATGGAAAAGTGGCCCAGAGCAACCAATCAGCATTTAACTATCATTTCAAAAACTGTGGTAGATAAATGATAGATGTTGATTGGTTGTTTTGGGCAATTTCTCTATTTTATCTTTCTCCAAGATCTCCCCATTATTATACATATACCTAGCGTAGAAGTTACCTGTTCATTTACGGTTTGACTCGAGCAATATGGGGGCCAGCCACATTTTTTGGACATTGTAAAGCCCACCGTCATTATCCTTTCTTGTGATGTGCTAATAACTGTTCCAGGAGAAAAGCTAAACCTGTGGCAGGGCATGCTGGCATTTGTAGTCCCACAGCAGCTGGAATGCCACAGGCTGCCTACCCCTGACTCAGGGCTTACTCTGACCCTACACTCAGGACTGCATGAGTAGGAACAGGACTATAGGAATCCTCTCAGTAACCCTATGACACAAGCACACAGTGAGTTTCTTTGGCTCTGTATATTCCTGGCGTCACCAGACTTACCTGTTGCTAGAATAATTGCTGGCGGCAACCAGGGGGTACTTGAGAATTCCACTCACGGCAAGGATAATTAGAGGATCCGAGCTACAGCCGCCTGGGAGATAAATAGCAGGATTTACGGAGTGTGAGGAGCAAGTTACCCTAAATGTTCAGCTATATTACAGACTTTAGTGTAGGCGGATGTGGTGAGGTTACAGAGTTAGCAGCATTGGATGCTTAAAGTGCACCTGCCAACTACGCACAGACACAGGGGTGCAGCCATTTTGTGGACTCAATATCACCACCACTAGGAACCAGTGACATCATTTATGATCCTCAGTGGTGACTGAGAAACTGGTAGGTTGTTCCCTCAAAATAGATGGTTCCACTGTGTGCGAGCCAATGAAAACAGCAGATTATTTATTCTATAAATCCGTGATCACCACTATAAAGATTTTTTATCACTATTATTATAGCCTTAAGCATCAATAAAAAAAATCATCCCTCTCACTGGAGAAAACAGGCCCCTAAATATCCAGCAAGATTTTGCCGTCTCATCTCAGCAGAAGGGTGTTGGTGCATATCTGTGACCCCCGGTGATATCGGTTGACATTTGGTATTTACTAGACAAAATGTGTCATGGATTTCAAAGACCATCAAAATAACATTAATATGCATCAAAAATGGTCTAAAAAGACAGATGAATTGTCCGCTAATAGAATCACAACATGAGAGGGCATAGGGCCATACTTTACTTTGCTTTGCTATATTAGCTTTTTGACCACCAACTGTTTAGTCACTGACTGCAGGGGTAGACCAAAAGTTACTGCAAGACTTAGCGCTGCATTTACCACCATGCTCCATAAGTAACAATCAATTAAATTGGGTTCTTGGAGTCCCTGAAATACATATGTGCTGGTCATTCACGCTAAGCGGGCTACGTCCGTACTCACTGTCAGTCGTGGAATTCCTCAGGAAGCCCAGAAGCGCAGAGACATTCGCATATATGGCGGGGGACCCCAAAGGGTCTCTGTTACTCATCACCTTTCCCCAAGATCGTCCGCAACCAACACCCCAGGATGTACAACCAACCAGGACCCATGCCCCAGACCGCCGCTTGCAAACCAAGGGACCACCAGAGTCTCCCTGTATGATGGAAATTCAAGAGAGAGGATTTAGGGCCCCTCACTATCAGAATGTGGCAGAATAATGTAACTATCAGCAAACATAGAACACGCGATCTGTGTACAGGCATGACAGGTCTCAGACTCACCCACACGTCAACAACACAACCACACACAAATACCCGTCCACGTTACAGTATCCGCCAGTCTTTTGAAATGATGCTGTAATGCAATGCCAGCTTAAACTACAGGATAAAGCTGGAATTATAGAGAGGATGGCGTTCTATAGAGGGTGGCATGATGGGTGTGATACGTTTCCATGCACTTTTGTGAAGAACTAAAAACCTTGATCAGGACAAAGTAGGGAGTCCAGAAATTTCCCCACGCACCTTATTGCCCCATCGCACACACATCTCCCCCATTTGCTTTGGTTCCCAGCTCATGGTCCCACCTGACAAGCATCTTTGCCCCCATCCGGGAAGCCGGCGCACATCATGGACCTGTGTAAGGTCGGGAGCCCCATGGAATCCAGCACAGTGCTACAGGTACTGTCAGCCAATAGGGGAAGCTTCACCTCCTGCAGGGTGTTGGAGAGCGCCCCACCTGGCAACAACAGGGAACAGGTTATGTGTGGGACTAACCATTTCCATATATACTAAGCCCCGACCGCACTTTTATTGGTGCAGAGGGTAACGCCAGAAAAACCTGGCATTACCCTATAGAAGCCTATGGGCTTCTTACCGCACCCGACGCTTCGCTGCCCCGCTGTCACCCAGCGCTGGCCCCCACTCACCTGCTCTCAATTGTCGCCGGCCCGCGCCTCCTCCTGGGTCCTCCGCCTCTTCCTCCTCCTCATCATCTTCTGGGTGCAGGAAGGAGGAGGAGCCCGGGGCTTCCTGACCAGCAGGAAGCTCCCGGGGCTTGGAGGGGGCGGGGTCCCACAGAGACCCCATTACCTGACATCGGCTGCTTCGCAAAGGGCAGCTCTTATCACAAGAGCTGTCCTTTGCAAAACTAATCGCATATGTTAGTACATATGCGATTAGTAAGGTTGCAGTGACTGGCGGAATGGTCACCGCAACCTTAGTACATCCCGACCTTATACTGAAAACTAGATTTATTTTGTTCAATTGCTCTAAAGAGAGAGAGAGAAGTTAATAAAAGGCAAGTTACATGATCGCCTTATGTGAACACGGGTGCAGGCCACGTACTTTACAGTTATCTCCGAAAGCGCTGCGCGGCCAGGCCTCACTCTTGAATAAATAACGTGTGTAAGGGGAAAGTGAAATCGGCTTTAGTTATTGTGTCACCGCTGTAACTTCTCAGATGATATTATGACATTAGTAGAATTATGCGAATGTAAATGGCGTCTCAGTGGAAGTACAGGCTGGGGCACGATTAGCAGCACCACAGAGGGCTGTGTAAGAAAGTCAGGTCAGACTGCGGGAGGAAAGGCCCATCGCGTCAATCGCTAAATCAACCACAAAAAGCTGCAGCGATACAGAAAGAGCTGAGAAAACTGCATTAATATGGGTGTCCTACTCCTAACACATAATTACAGAGGGAATTACTACATTACTTTACCAGCTCTATGTAACGGATGAAGAGTCTACTGCTGGCGAAATGTATGGGAGGGGGGGAATATTACCCAGGGGCAGAGAATCTTAGGGGTCTATTTACTAAGCCTTGGAGGGAGATCAAGTGAAGCAGGTACCAACCAACCAGCTCCTGTCATTATTCCCAACACAGCATGTGACATGGCAGTTAGGAGCTGATTGGCTGGTACCTTATCTCCATACAAGGCTTAGTAATATAGACCCCTTAGGCACTGTCAGTCATTTTTAAGATGGATTTTTTGTGAATTCCTCAATTAGGTTAAAATCTGTAATGGTAGGAAACATCTGTAAATGGTAAGGTAATAAAGAACCATCAAATATAAATATGGATCTACTTGATGCAAACTTACTCTCGTTAACCCTTCCCCATCCGCTGGTGATACACAATGTTCCAGGCTCAAACTTCTCCCCCACCTGCGGGAGGCAGATTCGCTGCACCCGAGAACCTAACATAGGGAGCAGAATGGATTTACTTATCATTTCACTGTCATCCATGCAGTATGTGATACATAGAGACGGGCTCTCTCTACACCTCTCCCATACAGAGCCTGACCATGACATACTAGAGCACAGGTTCTCAAACTCGGTCCTCAGGACCCCACACAGTGCATGTTTTCCAGGTCTCCTCACAATCACAAAGTAAATAATTAGCTTCACCTGTGGATCTTTCAAAATGTATCAGTGAGTAATACTAACGAATACACCTGCTGGGTGACCTGGAAAATGTGACCTGTGTGGGGTCCTGAGGACAGAGTTTGAGAATCACTGATCTAGAGCTATAGGCAAGATACTGGTTTGTTTCACCTCCCACCCCTTGTAGTAAAAGTCGGACATGGGGCAGCTTAGATAATAGGTGATCCAGCTCGACCATCTATCTCTCACACAATCATAATGGAGGAAGCCATTTTGTGAACCACACTCATTTTCAGCCATTTTGTTGGCTAAAACAAGGTTAATGAGATTGCAGACTATTTAGTCACAGGAAGTAGATACATCACTGTGGGACGGTCAGGTCCTAGTAGCTGTTATGGAGAGGACGTGTCTGAAGTACAATTTCCATTTATTGACCTTCCTGCTGCTCACCCAGAACGATCTTTTTGTACAAGTAAACCAATGCGATGTCGTAGCTCATATTCCCATCGCTCCTGTAGTTCGGGTGCACCTTGACATACGAGACCGGGATATTTTGCTGCTGAGGGTCCATGATGTTTTGGTCATACTCTCCGACCACCACGGTCATGCGTTTGACATTGTCTCTGAAAACATTCAAAATGGAGAAGAAATGAGGAGTTGGAAGCATGAGAGGCCCACAGGTTGGGCTCATGTGTCTCTGAGGCATAAACTTCATAAAAAAATCATGTATCATGCCTTCCAAATATGTACCATATAAAGTACCTCATGAATATTGAATCACCTTGGTCACTGGTCCCTAATAAATGGATACTGGGAAAACAGTGGATTTGCTACAAGATGGCTGCCGCAGACATGGGCGGGTGACATACATTCATTTGCAGATTTTTACTGTCAAACATAGGAACAGTCCTGGATAAACCAGGACGCAGTTACAACGTGCGCTGGGCAGGAGAAAGAGAGACTTACTCAGATACAGGATACACACAGTGGGCAGCCGTCACCACCAGCATTTTCTCCACAATAGCCCCCCCACAGATGTGTCTCTTGTTCAGCTGTAGAGACACCTAAATGGAAAATTGGGACATCATTAGTTCGGTTTGGTATCTCGGGGCAACAGAAATAACCAATACCGAACCTGAAAATCATTGAATTAGGCTAAAAAGATTGATATTCAGGTATTTCATCATTTGTTCATATAAACGTTGTACAAGACAATACATTTTACTCATCTGAGAGTGCACCCATCATGGAGCGCGCAATACAGAGGGCTACCTGCACATTCATTTCCCTTTATTTAGGTAATTGGGGGGAATGTACACATAGCACCGCATAACATAGAATGGAAGCGTTTTATAAATCATCCATCCAATTTATTTAAAGTAAAACTCAATTTAAACCTGTTATTGTAAGAATGAACTCCCGCCCCCACATGCGATGGGATCGGGTCAGAATGTCGACAGTACATTTTTGGGTTATTTTTAGATTTAAGGCTGTAATGTGCAAAAAAAAAAAACTGTCGGCATTCTATGGTTGACATTTTAAATGTCGACATTACGAGCATTTTGACAAGTTAACCATCTTGACATTTGTAAATTGCAACATATTGCTTGTCTACCTAGATGTTTTGACTGTCGACATTGAGAACCAGTCGGCATCATGTCGACGACATTCTGAATATCGACTCTTCGTACCACACCCTCAAGCAACATAGCAATGGGGGGGGGGGGGGGGGGGAGTGACATAGCAATGTACCCTGGTGCATCACTTCCAAATTCATTTCAGATTCTTGGTAAATATATGTACAAGGGAACATCCTCCATTCTCACACTTACTGTCCAAGGCTGTCCCCCCTCCTCAGCCTGTGCCCCGCCAATGATGCGCAGGTTCATTTCCAATATATTCGTAGCGTCCTTCCTCAGGTGCCGGGTGCCGCATTTCATCTCTGAGCAGGAGACAGATTGTTACAGAAACTCGAGTAGAAGCTAAAATGATCAGGACTGTAATCCAGCCGGTTACTCTCACAGAGAAAATATACATATATACATTTAGCTTGTAGGAAGTGTGTGTAGTACAGATAATTTGTGAGCATCAGAAAGACTTTAATAAGTTTTAAGAATGTACATTGGGCTCGTTTCATTACGGATTGTGGCTGCGATTACGCACGCAGCCTGGCTGAGATGATATGATAATATATTGCAATTGCTATGCCATCACAGCACTATATAAGGACGCCCACCTCACATTACACACATCCGTAATACTTAGCAAGACTGTGAAACCATCGGTCACATGGAGTACCATCGTAGCCTCACGCACACTTGTACAAGCTCTGACTTTACTCAGGAATTGATAACTTCACCGTACACAATGAGCATTCGTGCTGCATATGGCATCGCAGTGGATAATTTATGCACGCCCCTGCAGCGGCATTCGAACGCACTGGCACACCTGCATTTCGCCTCCCCCCCTCATGGCACTTCCTGTCAATCACTCTGCGATGGGTCTGCGTGGTCTCTGCGATCACAGTTCCAATCACAGTGGCTTGTTCAAGCACACGCAATGGATATGCATGCGCAGATCGCAACAATTGGTCGATTGCGTGCGTAATTCCCGTTGCGATCGGTAATTAATCAGGCCCATTGTAAACATAATTTTAACAACCAGGAGTTGACATCTTCTACACCTGAAAGGTTTTAGTTACCGACATGCAAAATGCGTCACCCATAGATCTCCTAGATGCTGTGAAAATTATTCTAGAGATTGTTTTTATATAGTTGTACACTTAACAGTTTTCTAGCACTTTTTTGTTTTATAAAAAGTGTTTACACTACAGTCCCTGAACCAGTGGAGCTTACAATCTATATTCCCAGCCACATGGACACACACAATGATTAAGGTTTGGCAGAAAGCCAATTAATCTACCAGTATGCATTTGGCTTGTGTGGGGGGAAGCCGGAGCACCCAGAGGAAACTCATACACGGAGAGAGCATACAAAGCTCCTCACAGATGGAATCAAGCCCGTGGACCAGCACTGTGAGGAAGCAACGCTAACCACTGTGCCAACCTGTCATCTCAGACACAAACTTATTTTGACTTGCCAACAGTCCCAATCTGAGGGGACAGCCCTGGCAGTCTGGACATTCCTGGAATTCCAAGAATGTATATCCTGCACACCATGGGCAGTACGTGCCGCTGGTGACTGTACCTGTCGCTGATGTAGTTCAAGGGCCTTTTTATGGATGAGTTTACTGTTGGTAGTGGCCTAGTGCTTCAGACAGGCCCCCGTATGGCTGGACTGTGCTCCATTCAGTCTGCACATGACTTAATATTCTGTTCCTCAAGTCTTTCCTAATTATAAAAGTGGGAATAAACTCTCCCTATTCCTACTGTTAATATAACTTGTCCTATGAACCCCAATATTCTACTGCTTCTTCCCACTGCATTACTACCGACTACACCAAGGGTGCCCTGTCAGTTTGTGTGACTGCCCTCCCATGGACCATCTACACCAGAGGGATTCAAAAAACCAAAATTAAGTTACATGATGTCTATTAGGAATCAGAAATCTTGTGGAGACTAGCGGCCATGAAAACAAAGGGAAGCCTGAGTGGCGGCAAACACTGGTGGTTGACACTGAAGGAGGATGATGAGGAGTAGGATGATGAGGAGGAAGAGTAGGATGAGGATGATGAGGGAGAGTAGGATGGCGAGAAAGAGGAGGAAGAGTAGGATGATGAGGAGGAAGAGTAGGATGATAAGGAGGAAGAGGACCGAAGATTATCCCTTTTTAGACATATGAGGTAAAACTGGACAAGATGCTCGACTTCATGCAGTTGTGGAATGAAGAAAGGGGATGGATGAAAGGAGAGACACCCCCCTATGCAGAGAGCAAAATGCTGGACTATTAACAGTGAGCCCAGGATAGATCATGGTAGGGAGTGGTCTTCAGCCGTTGGACAAGGAAATTGGGAATAATTATTACCGCCTTAAAGATACAGGATGGCCGCCATGACTTTCGTAAAGATGTAAGAGAGATAGTCGCCCACAGGATACAGTTGAAACTAAAAAGGTTGCATCCTGAAAACTAATAACTCTTAGAAACAACCAGAACAACAAAGTAGGAATTACAATTTAATGAGTCCATACCGAAATTATACCCAGAGCCGTCTTGTCAAGAGCTGGTGGACATGATGGTAGAGCTGGTGGACATGTGTTTTCTTATTCAGGACAAGAGAGAGACTTTAACAAAACACCAAAGACTGTGTAAACCACCTGGGGCAGGATGCATGACACATCGCACTCGTGTTGCAATGCATTCTGCCAGTCATGGCATGCATGCTGGTGTTGGTAACGCCGGTATGCATGACTATCCCTACGAAGTACCGCTCTGTCGGTAAGATCGGCCCATTGTCTATGACCCAGAAGCCCCTCCGGCGTCCATCTATGCATGCGCAGAAGGACGCATGTGCTCTGGGGGGTGCTGGGAGGGATCCAATTGGATCCCTCTATCAGCACTCTGAAGAGAGAAGCCCATAGCCCACATGGGTAATGCCATCAGGAATATGGCGTTATGTTGCACTCTGGGACTTGGTGCATATGACAAATGCGGTGAAACCCTGGAAATGCAGGTTTGACTGCATTTCTCACCTTGATACATCCCACCCCATTACTGCTGGAGTGCTTTGAGGTCCACGTTTGGGAACCTCGGCAGTAGTCTACACACCTGGGTACACACCTGAACGACTTGTAATTTAACCGATTTTACATCCAATTTCCCTTGAGACCAGAACATACGATACTGAGCGTACACACTGTCCAATATCGCATATGACAGGACGATACAATGTATCGTTTGATCGTATATGATCACTGGCTACATATGACATCAAAATTGGTCAAATCGGTCCAACATATCATCTGATCGTTCGGTTGGGGACATCAGGGCTGTATTGTATGGTGGTTACTATGATCCAATGCTATGTGTACAGTATGGTGGACACTCATGCTATGTGTATTGTATGGTGGACACTAGAATGCTATGTGTACAGTATGGTGGTAACTACGATCCAATGCTATGTGTACAGTATGGTGGTCACTACGATCCAATGCTATGTGTACAGTATGGTGGTCACTAGAATGCTATGTGTATAGTATGGTGGTCACTAGGATGCTATGTGTATTGTATGGTGGTCACTGCGATCCATTGCTATGTGTACAGTATGGCAGTCACTGAGTGCCGGCTGTTTTACTTTATATTGTTTCTGTAGTGCATTTGTGTGTGTAATGGAATGTCAGGAGTTTCATTGATGTCATTTGGATGATAATGTTTTTAGAGGTTGATATTTGAATTTTGAAACACCTGGTTTTGGGGCCCTTATTTTTTCATCTTTATTTCTCCTCAGGTCAGAACCTGGCTGCGCCACTGACCGCTGAGGAGACTAAACACAGCGCATCACTCTGGTAATCGTGCAGCGGCGAGGGGCCCTCTGGGAGAAGGGGCCCAGGGCACATTTCTCCACTTAATCCTGCTCTGACTGGCAGGGTTCCCAGGCGGCTGCTTATGCCTCGGGCCTCCTCTTCTTTGAGGGAATCATAAAGGACAATTTAAAGTGAAAACAGAACGTTTAATCTAATTAAAAATAATTATATAGGGATTAATTATGACTCCCATAAAAGGCTTACAACTATATTTATTTATAATTAACAGTTATTTATGTAGTGCACACATATTCTGCAGTACTTTACAGAAAGTATATCAGTCAGTCCCTGACCCAATGGAACTTACACTCCCTACCACATGTACACGAACACACACACACACACACTCTTAAGGTGCGTACACACTGGGCGATAAAGTGGACGACTGAACGATATCGTTATCGTTCAGTCGTCCACTTTATCGTCCATTTTTAACCCCAAAAAGATGAACGATAACGACGACGCGCGTTCCCGCGGGTCGTTCGTCATTATCGTTCATCGGGCTGACATGCAGGCCAACCTGACGATCTCGTCAGGTTGCTGCATGTCAGGGAATGGGGGAGAGAGCCCGGCGCTGAACGATATCGTTCAGCGGCTGTGCTCAATGTCATGAACGACATTGAGCACAGCCTGCCGGGGGACAACATTACACGATATCGCTCAGGGAGCATATCGTGTAGTGTGTACCCACCATTAGGGTTATTGGTTTGTCAGCCGCCGATTATCTACCAGTTTGTTTTTTGGAGTGTGGGAGGAAACAGAGCATCCGAAAAAAAAAACATGCAAACACGAGGAGAACATACAAACTCCATACAGAAGGGCCATGACCGGGATTTGAACTCATTACCTCTGCGTAACATGTACATGTAACATATTTACTTCCATGTGATCTGCTCGAACACGTGGTTGTGTGACGTGTTCTATTTAAGAGAGGACCTGGATCTTTGAAGTGACACGAGACAAAAAGAATATCACCGAACATCGTTCACTTATCACTACGCAATCTTACAGGCATTTAATTGGGTGTCTCAAAGCCCCTCCTCTGTACGGGGGGAGTCGCCATCTGTGGACAATGTCTAGTCACAAGGGCACATTCACAAACATTGCACTTAGCGACAAAATTTGCGCTGAACCACAGCAACCAATCAGATCTGCTCAAAAACAAAGACACATTCAATTCAAAATAAAAAAAAATATTGGTGTTTTCCCTTTAAATAACCCTTAAGCTGCACACACACACACACACACACACACAAACGATTTTGTAAATGAACAATTTTAGTAAACGATTTTAATAAATTTTTTCAAGGGAAAAATGAATGAAAATCGTTTACTAAAATCGTTCATTTACTAAATGTAATGAACGATTTTTTTGAACTACAAACGATATTTGCATATTCCCTTAATGAAAATCATTGAGTTGGTCAGTCTGACTGAACTACAAACGTGAACGCGCATGAACGATAATCGTTCGTTTTAACTTAGAAAGTGAACGATTTTTTTCAACAATGAAAAATAATCGATATCGTTTATCAATAATCATTCAAAAAATCGTTGTGTATGCACCTAAGGAGTAACAAATTGCGCTTACCTCTGGTGTGGGGCGACATGATCCGTTTCCTGGAGATCAGTAACCTGGATCCATTACTCATTGTCACACCTGGGAGAGCTGCGTGTTATATACAGGAGAGAATGAGAAATATAGCTGGGAGATATAAAATACACACTCACAATATTACCAGCAAAGTCCCTGTGCTGGGCACATTATCAGCGATGAGAACAGGACAGGTGATGAGAGTGTGTTGGGGTTAGGAACCGGTACAGGGTGTAACTCAGTGTAATATGGGTACATAACATTAAACCAATGTTACAAGACTTTTAGCGCAGAAATATAACTCACCCCATGACAGGAGCAGGGTAGGAAAAGCCAAGATACACAGAAACATTATTCCTGACACCAGGAGTCATCCAGCAATGTAATAATAAGAGTCTTCACTTTAATTCAGCTGCAGAATGTCCTGGAGATTGCAGGCAGGTGGAGGTGTGTGCGAGGGCTGGACACGGATTAGCAAGTGCCAGGATTTGGTCAGTCCAGGCAAGATTGTTAAGGGAACAGGTATGGTTTTTAAAAAAAATTAAGGCTCGTATTCAGTTTGAGGCGAAAAGCCGTTTTCGCTGGAAACTTTTTGCCGATTACGTCGTTTTCGCCTGTTTTGATTTGACTCCGTATTCAATTTGGAAGACTTTTTGCCTCAATGCAATGTAATAGGGGACAAAGTTAAAAACTAGCGAACTTGACTCTGGGGGGCCCAAGTATGCCCCAGGTGTTTTTTCATTGCAGGGGCTTGCACATGTGGATTTTTCACGATTTTTTAAACTTAACTTTAGCAACTTTAAAATATGCTGGTCCCCATTTTCAAGTACCCCAAATTTGCTGGGATAAATTATTTTCTGCAAGAAAAACTCCTGAATACTATTCTTCACCACTAATGCAAAAACGCTATTTAGCAGCTATTGAGCACCAAATACCTTAGCAAGCCAAATTGGGGGGTACCATAGCTAATCCCCATGTGAGAGCATCTTTTGGGGGGTTTCAGGCTTATTTCCCCAAATTTGACAGTACTTTCCGCTTGTTTAAGTTTCGCCGGGTCCCGTTTTCGCCTACTTTCAAATTGAATATGGCGATAAGCGGGAATGCGCACAATACTTTTCCGCCTGCAAAACAGGCGAAGTAGGTGAAAAGAATGGGGAGGCGAAAAAGTATCGCTGGTCCGTTCAAATTGAATACGGGCCTATATGTACTTAGGCTTACCATACTATCCCTTCTTTTTTTAATCAGCCACAAAGCCTGTGGCACTGAGCCTTCAGTTTTTTGGAATATTTGGGTGTTAGGCTGAGTGATTCGTGGACATTAGGGGTATTTATAAAAGAATTTTGCAAGTGAAGGGGACTATGTATTATTTATCTTGATTTTTTTTCAACAATAATTAACAATTCATTTTTCATTGCTCAGCTCGCTTGCCAGGACAGCGTCTCCAGAAAGAGACCGTCTCAGCGAACAACTTTTCTCGCTGAAAAATCTTTTACATCTAGCTTAACACATCGGCGAAAGATTTCACTGCCGGATTGCCATTCACAAATGGTAAAGCTCACTGCCACCAGGGCTTCACTAATGGGATATTGTTGCTTATGCCATCTCTGCTTTTTGAGGGTGATAAATTGGGTAATTTCACCATCTCCATAGGGATATATTAGAGTGGCAGTATCATCCATTAACGTAAAAGAACGCAATGATGGCGCACAGTACAGCATCAGGAGGTGGGGCTTAGGAAAAAAAAGGTGTGGCCTGTGATGCTGTTCAGTGGCCGCCAAGACTTAGGGGTGATCAGCGGTGGGTGTGGCCACTGGAGGGGTGGCAGTTATACTCCCCCCATTGTGTTTGCAGTAATGTTGCACAAAATAAGTGCATGGTCATGGCATTGTGGGTAGTGTGGTTACGCCCCCACTGCACTCACAGGCCCCTAAAGAGGCCCAGACCCGGATAATCTGTATCTGCTCTACCATCTCTATACACGCCTGTTTAAAGGGCATCTGTAAAAAGCTTTCATGGCCATTTTAAGATATGTCATGCAACTACAGGCCCCTATACATCTGTGATAAATTAGGACAATTCCCCAATTTGCAGACAATTGGGGTTCAGAAATTGGCAATGTGTGGGGTACACCAATAAATAAATCAGGTCATCCTACATGTTTGATATTACCAATTGGAGAAAGAAATCACAAGATGTGTGAATGGTTCTTTTGTGATTGCTGATGTATAGGCCCCTTTAGCCCATTCGTCTGATGCTGCTCTGCATGGGATAGATTTCTGGTCACGTTTTTCTAAATGCATCTCACTGTGTATTGTATGCATGCAGCTTACTGCATATACATGTAATAGCAGATGTGTAAGAAGTTCATACCAGGAGCCCGAAGGCAAGCTAGCTGTTGGTGCCCCCATTCCGCTCACATTCACTACCAACACCCCAGTCCCTGCAGCACTCACACACACTCCCCCTAAATCACATTTACTACCAATACCCAGTCACACACACTCTCTCTCCCCTATATTCACTGCCTTAATCCCAGCAGCACCCAGACACACATTTCCACCCTGCATTCACCACTAGCACCCTAGAAGCCCCCAGACACACACTCTACCCCATTGCATTCACTGCCTGCACCCCAGCAGCACCCAGACATCTCCCCACTGCATTCACTACCAACACCCTAACAGCACCCAGACACACACCCTCTGCCCTGCATTCACTGCCAGCATCCTAGCAGCCCCCAGACACACATTCTCCCTCCCTACATTCACTAAAAACACCACAGCAGCACCTAGACACATTCTCCCACCCTGCATTCACTGCCAACACACCAGCAGCACCTAGACACACCCTCTCCCACTGCATTCACTACTAACACCCTAGAGGCACCCAAACACACACTCTCTCTCTTCCTGAATTAACTGCCAACACCCCAGCAGCAGCAGCAGCACCCAGACACACACTCATCCCACAATTAACTACTAACACCCCAGCACAAACACTCCCTGTTGCTGATCAGGGTCTTCTGTTCTCCCACAGCAACCGCAGAGGCAGCAGGTCATACATGCCTAGGCTCCCGATTTTTTGGGTAACCCCCCCCGCACCCCCGCAAGGGGAAGGCATTTCTCCTGCATTCTGCCCACTTCCTAGTGAAGTGGGCAGAATTATGAGAATCGGGGCGGTTCTTAATGAGGCAATTTGCATCATTTGGCTCTGCCCCCTATTTAAATTTAAGCCAATGTGTACAGCGAGGGGGTGGGGCTTAATGACGTGAATAATTAGGCCCTGCCCCCACCTACCTGCCAGCAAAGGTAGGCAACTATGCAGCAGGTCCCACGTGTGTAAGAAGAAGAACCAACGAAGGAGGGTGCGGCCATGCACTCCCGCCTCTGCCCTGCCCCTTTTATGTACATTGGTGCGGTTTCCTTGCTGGAGATACGTCCCTAATGACCAGACTCCAGGGTGGGGGTCCTGTGATAGAGAGGACTGTGGCACATGCCCCCTAGGCTCCCTGCTTATTGCTGCTCTGGTGCAGAACCAGGAACAATGGAGTAGGTCAGTGTGCCCACTTCAGGGCTGGCGCCCGGAGGCAACCGCCTTCCATTGTCTCCTGTATTTATGTCACTGTGTAATTGCAAACAAGCAGGGTATAAAGACAGCAAGTGGCTCTCTAGGTGCCAATGAACTACAAGTCTCAGCATGCCCATCATCCAATGGCCTGGGATATGTTATTGGTGATATAAGAGTAACTGCTATGTAGCGATCATTTCCTGTACTGTGCTTTACGTCTGGGTGCTAGGCAGGGCCGGTGCAAGGTCCCTTTGCACCCTAGGCAAACTGCCTACTGAACCACCACCCACCACCACTTCCCACTTTCCAGCCAATCAGGTGATAGCGAGGAAGCGTCATCTTAGTTTCAGAGCCGCCACCTGAATTTAGTACAATAAGAATGTTTCTCTCAGAGACATCCTTAATATTGTGATGACCAGACTCTGTGGTGCCCCCCCCCACCCCAGATCCCGGCGCCCCTAGGCAGCTGCCTAATGGTACAGCCAGTCCTGGTACTATGAGAGCAGATTTATGCTGAAATTAGAGTTGTTGATAGGAAATCCCATATTGTTACATGTTAGGAAGAACACGTTATGTCCATGTCTCAAAGACGTTTTCTTCAAAAGTTATTGCTTGGTAAAGACAGACAATAATTGTCCCGTTTCCAAGATAATGGGGGTACTGCTCCATCAGACACAGGAAACCAGCTAATTAGTGAGTACATTAATTAGCGCTGCATTATAATGTATGATGGAATTATTTGTGTAACAGGAGGCAGCTTTTCTCACCAGTAATGTCAGATTTATAATAAAAACTGAATGGATCTCTGCTCCAGGGGAGAGAGTCTGTAGCAGATAGGATTCCTGTCTGGCGGATCTGCAGCCACCTCATATTATATCACAATTACAGTACAATAAATGTCCATCCCAAACTCGCCTTTAGTACACTTGTACGCCCCCTCCCCCCGTTACACCTCTCTAGGCAGGTGCAAGTCAGGAATACACCAAAAACACGGTGCGAAAATGCAAATTATGGGCCTGTTTCATCATGGATCGCATCTGCGACAGTGTACGCAGATTGGTCGATGGTGCGTACTGCGCATGCACCGCAGTGCGCGTGCGTGAGTTAGCATTGCGATCGCACTGCGATCACCTAAGTAAATACAAAGCCATCGCAGACCGAGGAACGGGACGTCAGCGTTTGGGGGCGATGACGGGGGAGTGGCTGTTCCGCATAAGCCCCACAGTGGGCTGCCCACGAAGTCCCCACTGACCGGGTGGAATGGGCCGTCATGGCAGGGCTAGGAAGGTTCGCCAAGGAGCAAACCTGGCGAATGGTAAAGTGAAGCCAGCGGGCCAAGGTCTGCTTAGTGGCCGGCCACCGCTCATGGACATCATATAAACAAAGCGAGTCCGACTTGTGAATCTCCCTAGTCCTCTTGACATAAAGCTGAAGAGCCCTCATCACAGCCAACGAAGCCTCCGGCTGAGATGAATCCGTAGTCTGGAATGAAAAATGAAAGCGGGATACCACCTTGGGAAGGTAGCCCAAGCGAGTCCTCAGTACAGCCCTGTCGGAATGGAACACAAGAAATTGGGAGCGACACGAGAGGGCGCTCAAATCCGACCCCATGCGGGCTGACGCGATGGCTAGTAGAAACACAGTGTTCCACGTGAGCCAACGCAAGTCCATAATCTGAAACTGTTCAAATGGAGCCGACTGGAGAGCTTGGAGAACTAAGAAAGATTCCAGTGAGCCACAGGAGAAATGAATGGTGGTTAAACATGGAGAACCCCCTAGGAAATAGTTTGCACTTCCGGAAGCAGAGCCATCTGCCTTTGAAAAAAGACGAGACAAGGCATAGACCAGGACCTTCAAGGACGAGAGCAGGAGGCCCCAATCCCAGCCCGACTGCAGAAAGGAAAGGATCCGCCAAAGGCGGAAGACCGGGTGTAAAACCCCTGGTTGAACACCAAGAAATATTGGTACGCCACACCCTGTGAGAAGTAAGTGTAGAAGAAGGCTTCCTAGCCTGCAGCATGGTCCGAACGACCCTCCTGGAGAATCCTTGTGCTCTTGGGATGGATGTCTCGAGCCACCCCATCAAAGCGAGACGGGCCAGATCCGGATGGAAATAGGGGCCCTGAGACAGAAGATCCGGCTGCAGTGGAAGACACAGAGGGGTGTCTATGGAATGGCCCAGGAGATCTGCATACCACACTCGCCGAGGCCAATCCGAAGCCACCAGGATCAGAGTGCCTCCCTCCAGCTTGAACCTGCAGAGCACCCGAGGAATCATTGAGATCGGAGGGAAGACACAAACCAGAGGGAATGTCCAAGGAACCACAAAGGCATCCACCAGGAGAGCTTCAGGATTTCTGGTGCGGGAGAAATATCTTGGAAGCTGATGATGATGGCTAGTCGCCATCATGTCAATGTCCGGCAGGCCCCCGCGACGGACTAACAGCTGGAAGACGTCCGGATGTAGCATCCACTTGCCTGCATGGACTTCCTGACGACTTAAGAAGTCCGCTTCTCAATCCTGAACGCCCGGAAAGAAGACTGCGAACAGTGCTGGAAGTTGATGTTCCGCCCAGCGAAGAATTCTGCTGACTTCTTGCATGGCTCCAGGACTACAAGTGTCACCCTGGTGATTTATGTAGGCCACCGTGGTTGCGTTGTCCGACTTTATCCTTACAGTAAAATTCTGAAGCCCTTGCGGCACAGATACTGCCATGACTGCTATGACCTTCGTGAACACACAAGGGGCCATGACCAGTTAGTGGTTGGTTTGGATAGCAAACCTGAGAAAATGCTGGTAACTGGCTCATATAAGGAAATGCAAATAAGCATCCTGTATATCTAACGATGCCATAAACTCCCCTGGTTCAATGCTAGAATGATAGGCCGAAGGGACTTCATGCTGGAAGAAATTTGTTTTAAAATTGAAAATGGGTCAAAAGGTAAACTACTGCCCAAAGTGGGGCTCTAACCCACGACCCTGAGAGCAAGAGTCTCATGCTCTACCGACCGAGGAAGCCGGGCTTGGCCGTCTGGATTCTGAACCAGAAAAAGATTGGCATAAAGCCTAATCCTGACTGGGACGGGGAACAGAAATAACGACCCCTGAGGTCAACAGAGAGCAAAAAGACGCCTAGAGAGCTTTCGGCTTTTCTGGCTGTGTTGGAAGGCCGGTGGAAAAAAACCTGGAAGGCAGACGCAGTCAAAGATGAGAGCATAGCCTTGAGACATGACGCCTCTGACCCAAGCGTCTGTTGTGGCTTCCACACTGCCGAAAAACTAGGAGGCCGGCCTCCCACTCCGTGGTACCGTTCCATCGTGCGGCAGGCTTGTCTGCTGGTTCGGCAGCCGGACGTCTAGTGGACCAGGGTTGCTTACCTCTGGGCTTAGAATTTCTAGGAGCTGAACCCTGGCTTCTGTTGAAATGACTGACCTCTGGCTTTGCCTTGTGGACGAAAGACAGGAGTCCTAGGACTCGGTGTGGCAACTGATGGTAAGAAAGCAGATTTGGATGCTGCCACGTAGTCACAATCTTGTCCAATTCCGGACTGAACAGGATGTCGCCCAAATAGGGAAGGGCTTCCAGAGCCTTTTTTGGATTCCGTGTCCGCCTCCACCAGTGCGCAGCCAAAGTGCAAAGTTAAACTTCCTGAATCTATGGCTGCTTCAGAGAGATAAGAAGCTGCCTCTCTAACATACACAACCATGGAGGCCAGGACACCTCTCAGCATGCCAGAGGTAAGTACTTCCTCCAAAGCGTCTACCCTGCAGCCGAACGCTTAAGCCACTCAAGCTGAAGTGAGGGCTGGATGAGCTAGAGCACCTGCATTGACATGCATTTCCAGTCTCATATATATATATATATATATATATATATATATATATAGGATCTTTCAGAGATGCCGTGTTAGGGATAGGCAAGAAGGATGACCTAATAATAAGATGTGTAAAATGGGCATTGGTGACCAGTAACCAAAGCAGGTACAGGGACACAGGCAAGGTACACTTACATACATACAGACCACTGAATGCAGAATATGGGCTAAGGAAGCTCAACAAACCAGCCACAAGTAGCAGGAAGAAGCAATTTAACTAGCTAGCTGCTGGGAGCAGGCTATGAAGGAGCCTGGAGCCCACTTCTCTATCCAGCGCTGAGGCAGGCATTATAGTAAAATGGCCGCTCAGTGAGAGGAGGAGAGAGTATCTGACTGGGGAGGGGCTACAAGGAGGCACCCGCCTCCCCCGGCTGACATAACCCCAGGGAAATGGCTGCCCCCACTGTCAGCTCCGCCTCAGGTCTCCTGCTCTGGTGGTAAAAGCCACCGGGAGTGAAGGTGACCGCGGCAGAAGTCACTGACCCAGTCGCCAGCGTTGGGGCCACCCTAACACTATATAAAATAAAAGTAAATAAAATTTCTAACATATCTAACATATCGCCCCCGAAAATGGTGCCCAGCTCCTGCCTTGGCACCAAACTCAAAACTGATGGCCTCTAGCTGTACTTCCATGGCATGGATGGTTCTGTATGTGCTGGATTGCGGCCTTCCTTCTCCTGCCTCGCTCCTGCCGTGGGCTTGCAAACTAAACTGATGGTCTCTGTCTGGGGCTGGGTATAAAGGAGAGTAGCCTGGGCTTGTGGGTAAATTTCATTAACTGTTTGGTGCCCAGTCTCTTCTCTCCAGGCTATACCCATTGTCATCCCTGTGCCCCCTAGTGGAGGGGGAAGAAATAGCGGTAGTGGGCATCTCTATGCTGTCTGTGCAACGGCTTTGCGATTGCAGACATAAGCATATTTTCGCAGCAGACCTGTGTGTGCGTATTGTATAACTTGTGCTAGACAGACAACAGCTAATTGTGGATTGGTTTACACTGGCTACGTGCAAATATTGCACCTACAAGCAACATTAGAAAATGCATAGTCCTAAATGCCAGTGGCAGTCCCGGGGTTTAAAGATTTGACCCTGGAATTCCATATTTTTTATTACTGAATTACAAAGCACAATAAAATTCCTATTTGTTGTATGTTAGACACTGGGCCTGATTCAGACCCGCTCGCAAGCGGGTCGATTGCTAGGCAGTGCACGCGCGGCGTGCGCAAGCCCCGGAGCGAGCGCAAAGAGCACTCGCTCCGGCGTTCGTATCCAAAAGGGGCGGCTGTCGATGTTGATCGTCAGCTCGCCCCGTTTGGGAGGTGGGGCGGGGGGGTGGCCGGGAAATTGGAGGCGTTCCTGCAGGAACGCCTGCCGTTTGTGGGTGGCCCTACTGACATCACTCGTGATGTCAGTAGGTGGACTTCCTGCTCTATTAAAGCAGGAAGTCCACTGGGGCTTGCGGCAACGAGACCCTACCGCAAGGGTCTCATCGCAAGCCCGATGGTCTTGACCATCGCGACCATCACCTGGCCTTTCGCATAAGCTGTGGGTGTAATCCACAGCTATGCGAGCGGCCAGGAGGCAGCAACTAAAACAAAAAGCGCCCGTCCTGATTCAGAACGAGCGTTCGCTTTTTGCGAGCGCCTCTGAATCAGGGCCACTGTTTTTACCAACTAATTATCTGCGCTTCAGAAGTTTATATTTATTGAACGGACAATTGCGCTATTATCAAATTCAATAATCCTGTCATGATGGGTGTTGTAGTGCTCCAAGATCTTCTGAGACAGCAGCACCACAGTTTCCCTAGAAAATATCTGAAAAATGTCGGCAACTGCATAAATAAAATTTACAATGACAGAAGATTCACTGCAATAAAAAGTTTAACAAGAATAAAACGTCTCACTTTATTTGGAATAACATTGCACCATAAGACAGGGTAATATATTTGCAGATACTTGACAATAGAACAATGTTTTTACAGCGGATTCCCTCAAAGACTTATCCTTCAGGTTATAAACAAGACATTTTCCTGGCCTGGACAACTCTGTGCAAAACACTGAGAATCTCTAAGTACGTCAAACTCCTGCCCCCCGGCCTCTAAGACCTTTCCAAATAAAAAGTGTAACGCAAGCGTGATAATATTTGTTCTATATACCCAGCTGAGCTGCAGTGTTTCTGCATTACTAGACATCCAGATGTATTTGTGCTAAGATGGTATATATGAGTTTTAGCCTGCTGATCATTATCGTACAGTATAATATCTTGTTCGGGGAAAATATATTTGACTTTATATGGTTATGATTTATATATCTCTTTAAATATATAGGTATGTCACTGTAAAAAAATAGTTAGATGATAATCTAGAAAACCTTATATATTGCAATACAATATATATATAAATATATTACATTTAATAACTTATAAGATTATTACGTTTGAAAGGTTGAAGCAGTGCTTTGAAAATAATTTGGGCATTTGACATCTAATCAATCATTAATGTATAAAATGTGAAACGCGTTCGATGAATTTCACCCATAAGTTCACATCATTTTTAACAACATGCAAAAAGTTTCACTGCATTTTCTTTAATCACACACAACATTTTTCACACATGAAATACATTCACTGCATGTATTCTTACATGCATCACTGTCTACATCCAGAGAGACTACGCGTTTCACCTCCACCATGTTTCTTTAACTGTATCTTCATTACACTGCCTAGAAGTGTGCTTTCCCGTATAAAGTGTGCCTGGGTGGTGTAACAGACGTTCCATTGATTTATATTCCCTTAGTGATGAAATAATATTCACGCTGCATGAATTTTGCTAACTTTTATAAGGTGTTCCCAAGTGTGCTTTCACAGGTTGCTTACAGTTCCCTAATCTCCTGCCCAAACCTTTCTGTAAATCGTATACATCTGATAAATTGCTCTTTAAGGGTTACGTACACACTGCTGTTTAATATAAACCTCACTGTCCCCATTCTCATTTGACAAGCATTTTGTTGCATTTATAAGTACGTTCAGTCCATGCAAATAGACTTGTTTAGGTGACAAGTCAGGAGATCGTAATCCCGTTCACGTCAAACGCGTGCAAATGCTCCTTAAACGCATCTCAACGCGCTGCAGCTGAGACGAGTGTATCTTTTATGAAAGTCGGCGAGGCGAATGAAACGCACCCGGATGGAACAAGGACTGTTCAAAGGAACACGCTTCCAGGCAACGCACGTTACGTAAAAATGCAAATACGCATGTTCTCAGTTTTATTTCTATTATCCATCTTTTACTTGCGTTTTATTTTGCGCTAAAAATATGTTTTAAACATAGTTTTACCGCCAGTGGGTACATTGTCTGAAACAGCCTGGGCTTAGCGGCAGGGACATGATATGATGTAGTTGGTGCCATGAACAGGTCCAGGGGTCCAAAATCACCATAGATCACTTGGTGTCTGCTGAAAGAGGCCTCTAAAGCCGGTTCCTCGCACACTAGCGGCGGACCCTCACAGTATTTCCTCCACCTTCTCCCTCATAGCTGCCCCCCCCCCTGTGATTTAGCAGCATACGTTTATTTTTCTCTGGTAGGTTTGTCGTCTTCTCCGCTGGTTTCCCCGGGTGTTTCTGCGTCTCTCTCTGGTCTCTCGCCGGATCCATGCGGATCGGTTTGTGTACCAGTATTTCTTTCCTTTGTTCCTTGCAACTTGTTTTCCAAGCGCTGAAGTTTAGCGAGGTTTTCCTTCAGTAATTTACTGTCGGGATCCAAGGTGGCGGCCTTCTTATAATAGGTGCGGGCAGCAATGTAATCCCCCTGGGAAGGAAACAATTGCAAATGTATTAGTCCTTGCAACCGTAACTCCACACAGTCTCAAACTCACGAGCATCTCCCATGGTTCCCTACTGGTTAGGCGTCAACATCTGTTTTGTTGGGTGGATACTTTCAGTGAATATTCTAAGCCCCCTCCCCTCCCCCCCCCCCCACAGTTCAGAATTAAAAAAAAAATCTGTCACCATCTAATAACAAATCAGTAAAGAAATGCGCATTAAAAAAATCCTAAATATTAAGCTTCCTATACATTTAAAGAGTAGTAAATATAAATATATAGAGTTGTGGAATATGCCCTAACTTTAACATAACTACCACTATCCAATCTATTTAACCAGACTTGATTTTAACTCTTCAATCCCTCCGTTATTGGCATTGGGAGGTGTACAAATATAAATTTTGCACTGTAGCCTGTAGCACCCAATCAGGAGTCAGCTTGAAGCAGTCTAGTGTAGGCACACTATTGATGCTAGTATCTGATTGGTTGCTATGGATTACAGCACAAGTCTTCTGCCTCCATCATTTTATCAGTTAAGCCCTAATTTATGGTCTCTATCATAATGTCATTATTTATCCACCTTCCCTCTCTCTTATTTACCAATAACTCCTGACCCGCTCAGTACCTGAATGTGCTTGATGCCGCCCATGTTCATCCAGGCCTGGGCTTGCTTCGGACTCAGATCAGCCACGCGACTGTAACTCTGAAACACAATATAGAAAATGGAAGATTTAAGTGTTCTCCCTTAGCGGTCCCCCTCACAGTGTCGCCTGCTTGCATTCGGGCGGCCATTTTGTGGCCTGAGCCGACATTCACAACAGTAAAGTCTATCAGTTCAGTAGGAACTAGCCACGTTGCTATGGCATGAGGCAAAAGTGGCTTATGCCTCAGCGATGTTCCTAGGCTAGGTAATGTATCATAATAGCCTCCTCTGCTGTGTTTATGTAATAGGTACATTTTAATCTAGACTAAATATCTAAGGGATATAATTACGATAGAGTTGGTTTGGACCCCAAAATTTAAAGCAGCTCTTATGCTAAGTGCAAATCCCGGCGTGTTTTGCACGTATCATTAGTGCTGTTTTAAATTTTGAAATCAACCCCACAAAGTAGCTCTGCTTTATAAGCATAGCCCTAAGTATACAAATGCATTGTCCTCGCAGATAGCCCAATGGCTACAGCATGCACATATAGGGCCTGAATCTGAGATGTGCGCAATTTCCGAAGGCGGCCCCATCTCGTGAGTTTGAGAGAACCGCGCATGTGTTGCGGCTTGTGCAAATTATACCATTTACGAGTCGGCCGCATCTCAGTCACTTCGCACCCACAGACAGTGGGTACAGTTACTGGGTGTCAATGGGGCCTTAGCATGTAGAAGCGTTTCGTGGGCGTGCAGACAGACTTGTGGGCGATTCTGAGGTGGGTGTATACAAGGATCCGCCCCTTTGTCAGACGGATCTTCTGCATCAAGGATGGGGCTGATGCATATGCAGATGACAGTGATGACGCCTGCTATTGCTACCGTAGACCACTAGGCGGAGCTGTCGCGTAGATATGCAGGTGGATGTCGCATAGGACTTCCAGTCGCTGGAGGCGTCTGGCGTTGTGGCCGCATTGTATGGAAATCATTTTGAATAATAGATTTGAAAGGGATTCTGATTTTAACTGTAAATGCCTGAAACTCTTCATGCTTCCTGGCTTACTAATACTATTATTAGGGTACCCGCCAGCATTCTGGGACCTGCATGGACAACTTTAACAAGACCCCCAGATATTTTATTTTTGCACGTGTAAACAAATAAATACACCAGAAATTATAAACAGCGAGCTCTGAGCAGAATAAAAAACGTTGAAGACCATAAACCCTAATTCTCTGCCGTCTGTAATTCAGGGGATACCTGGAAGGCTTCGTCCAGCCGGTTCTGCTCCCGCAGTTGGTTGCCTTTTGTGAAATAAAGCTCAGATATTATTTTAGGATCTTTCGGTTTCATCTGCAGAGCGACGTCAATCATTTCCAGAGCCTGCGACACAGAGGGACATGGTAAGGGTGATAGAGAGGAAAATGCACACTACAGCCTGTCCCTTCACCAGGAAGCAATGACATCTCTATGGTATAAAGAGTAATGCAAGAGGAGGATCACTGCTCGCATGGAAGGGGAGAGAACATGCTCTAAGAGGAGGCTGACTGCTCGCATGGAAGGGGAGAGAACATGCTCTAAGAGGAGGCTGACTGCTCGCATGGAAGGGGAGAGAACATGCTCTAAGAGGAGGCTAAAAATAGTTATGGGTTTCGCGCTATAGAGTAGTACCTCTAGCTGCTGAACACCAAGAAGGTAACCCCACCTTCTTAAATAGATTAATGCTAATAATACGATATGGTGTCTGCGCTCTGAGGTGCTTATTGTGTCATGTGTTGTTACTAAATTACGGGGTGTTTGTGGGATATATCTGTTGTAAAACGTGAGTGGGTTGTACGTGTTTTTTTAATGTCTATGTTTGATTTGAGAGCTCCCCAAATTTTGGGACTTTATATGGAATGTCCTGGTGTAATCCACCTCAAGGAAGCTGTTGGGTGGTAGTTCTTAAAAAACAGCAGTCCTGGTGGTGTTTACTGGTGGGCAAAAACTTTGGGCGGAATTTTCATCTGTGTATATACAAAGTTAATGTGAAATTGTTGTGATGGTTATTTTTGAAGTTCTTAGAATAATGGTGGGCGTGTGCGCGGTAGGTGTAACCTCCCCTTCTCCAAATGGTCTCTGTCCTGGATAACAGCCACTCCACCTGGGTCCCGACGTACTTCTGCTGGTCCACCAGGTGTACCTCCTTCCGCGTAGTGAGAGGTGATGGGTGTAAAGGGCAAGAAGTGCTAGCCAATGTGTGCGGACAGATCACTGGATATATGGATGAGGGGTAAAAACTAATTTATTAATCTGCACCTAGCCCAATAGGGCATCAATCGGTGTCAGATAGTAAAATAACATTACACTGAGGTAATCAGAACATGTACTGCATATAGTCTGGAATAAAAGTCAATAGCATATCAATCAGTATTGTCCCAACGCGTTTCTTCCCATGTGGGGACTTTTTCAAGGGTAGGTCTTGAAAAAGTCCCCACATGGGAAGAAACGCGTTGGGACAATACTGATTGATATGCTATTTGGAGAAGGGGAGGTTACACCTACCGCGCACACGCCCACCATTATTCTAAGAACTTCAAAAATAACCATCACAACAATTTCACATTAACTTTGTATATACACAGATGAAAATTCCGCCCAAAGTTTTTGCCCACCAGTAAACACCACCAGGACTGCTGTTTTTTAAGAACTACCACCCAACAGCTTCCTTGAGGTGGATTACACCAGGACATTCCATATAAAGTCCCAAAATTTGGGGAGCTCTCAAATCAAACATAGACATTAAAAAAACACGTACAACCCACTCACGTTTTACAACAGATATATCCCACAAACACCCCGTAATTTAGTAACAACACATGACACAATAAGCACCTCAGAGCGCAGACACCATATCGTATTATTAGCATTAATCTAAGAGGAGGCTGACTGCTCGCATGGAAGGGAAGAGAACATGCTCTAAGAGGAGGCTTCATGAGCGAAGGTCTAAATTGAGGCTCGCTGAACCATAGAGGATAAGAGGAGGCTCGCTGAACCATAGAGGATAAGAGGAGGCTCTCTGAATATAGGGGATAAGATGCGCTCCCTGAATTTAGGGGATAAGAGGAGGCTCAGTAAGCATAGGGGATAAGAGGAGCCTCCCTTAACAGAGAGGGTAATGACCAGTGGCGGCTCCAGGGGTGGGGCTGCAGCGCAGTCCAAAATTCAAATAGGGGAGCCACACCAACTGCCAGTGAGTCCTGGCTGGCGATGTTTGTGGTGACAGTTGGTGTGCCTCCACTATTTGAATTTTGGACTCCTCTGGAGCCGCCTCTGGTAACGACATATGTGTTCGAATAACAGTACTCACTTTGCCTCTTTTGATTAAAATTATAAATTAATTTTTGCCTCTGCTTATTGCCGTGAACAGGTTATGTTATAGAAGAAGAAACTAGGACGGTACAGTCCTGACATGGTATGAAGTTAGGTAGAGGACGACCACCTTGGAATAGGCCTCCTGCTTGCTGTAGATAGCTGACAGAAATCGGAAACACTCGATACAGTCAGGGACCTCATCCGCTATCCGACGAGCAAGAGCCTCGGCCTCCTCCGTGCGGCCCATCACAGCCTGGACTTGTGCCTGCGAGAGACAGGAGAGAAAACTAGTCCTAGGTAGTAGCAATAACAGAGAGAAGGACATGTGCACCTAGCAGGAGGCTGCCATGACAGGGTCAGCGGGACAATACAGACAAGGAATGAAAATGGGGCTAAACTTAAAGGACAAAATGGGTAATTGAGCAAAACTTAAATCCCACAGCGTAAAAAAAAAAATCTGATTTGTGACCTCACACGGCTACTACTGCGCAATTTCACCCAGCTCCACAAAGAATTGCGCGGGTTTACCAACCCAAATGGTGGCATCTGCCATGGGTGCATAAATATACGCAAGATGGTGTAAGGAGATGGGGGGATCGCGGCGTGTAGGTGAGGGACAAGTTTAGTAAAATGTAGTTTTTCAGTACAAGATCATTTAAACTGGCTAACGGGTTGGCGTGGCGGGATTTACACGGGCATCCTTCCTCTGCTGGAGGGCGCACAAAGGACCATGGCGGACCCGTACTGTTTGCGGTTCATAGCTCAGCCTCTCGGCTCACCAGTGACAGACGCATCTGAACGCTATCCGGGTGCAGCGCCGTCGCCTCCATGTACAGACGCAGGGCCTCATTGTATTTCTCTGTGTTGTAATACAGAGCTCCAAGAGGGGTGATGACATCAATGTCCTGGGATATCTGCAGGGCCCTAATAATGAGATACAAACAGAAACACGTCATGGGATAGATTGCAAGCTCTGTTTCAATGCATGCTGCTGTATAGGCTTTCAGGTATGTTCAAACAGCCCCAGGCCCACTTATTTCACCGAGCTGCCGAACATGTTGTCGCTATATAAATACAGGGTAACGCTGGTCAGACTAAGCAATATTTATCTGGCTTTTTACCAAGTTAGACAATCGTGCAATGATTCCCCATGTGCTTATTTCCACCAAAGATGAAAAGGAACGATTAAAATGAATTTCGATGTTAAATACCCATAGATGAAAGTGTGTGTTTGGCCAATAACTGCATATATTACACCAGTATGGTCACAGGCTGATTACACTAATGAGTCCTCCAATAGAAGACTTGCCAAACTAGGCAGAGATCAGGCCGAAGGTCGGCCGTCTTTATAATATTGATAATAATGTATAAATCGATCACTCCTGTGTCCAATCCGACTGTAAGCAGGACAGGTTCAGCAGTCGGGAAGAAATACACAAATCTATTTTTAAATAGGTGATTTTAAGTGTTGTTATAGTATCCTATTATGTTGGAGAGAACAGAACAAGTTGTATTACTGTCAAATATTTCATGTTATTCCTCGTTAAATAAACAGACAAAATTATGCAGAGCGAGTTATAGATGTCACAGTAATTGTAACAATGTGCAAATTATGAATGAGTGATTTAAGCTTTAGATACTCAACCTAAAGATGGATAATAGAGACGGATAATAAAACAGAATTACAGCTGTTATTCACCCACAGGCTCAACAACCGAGCATTGTGCCCTGACATCAGCGGGACCATGGAAGAGGCAGCGGGACCCCTCTATGTGACAACTGAATGGTTACGGTGTATGAATCATTTGCTGCTGTGGCCAGATCCCCCCTCCTCTCCTCCAGGCTGATACAAGGCTCACATGGTTTGAGTCAGAGGGGATTATTTAAGGGGATCAGCCCCCTTAAATAAATCAGAAAACATCCCGTTATTATGCTGTCTTTGTAACTTTAGATGCAGGACTGTGTCACAAAGTGTTCAGTCTTGATTAACGACTGTGCATGGCCAAGATCATGAGACTCATCCTCCCGTCGCCATAGATACAGGGTACTGTTTTCTTCCAACGTATCCTTCTCATTCTATTATTCCTGAGTTTTCTGCCTGCGTAAATGCTGGGAATGCCCTAAAGATAACAATTCACCACTATGGCAGAAAGTCACCGTTCTCTGCTGTTGTGGGGAAAGGAATTTCATGGCCCACTGGCTGTTGTGGAACTACAAGTCCCATCATAAACATTACAACTGAAGAGCCACAGGTCACCCTGCTAAACTATTGGGAGTGAAATTCAGTTCATAGCGATGGCCGCGATGCGATCCGGAACAGTCGGGACGCAGGCACTTTGGACCATTACCTTGGCTAATTTTCTCTTGCAATCTATGGAGGTGCGATGGGAAATTGGCGAAGGTATTCTAGCATAACAGACGGCAACGTGCGCAGCCGGACATTGCGGTGATGTCACTGTGAACTGAATTACTCCATAAGGGGTTGGAGACCTTTAACATGACCTGCAGCAAAACACGGGGACCCTTTCCAGTCTAAGCTCTTTGATATTTGAAGCTGGATCGCATGGCACTGCAGGGGTGGGCTCAATCTGTTCTCCATTGGGCCCTATAGAAGAAGATGGGATTGACGCAGGTGGGCGTGATAAAATATGTTTAGAAAAAAAAAAAACGTTCTGTACTTTAGTGCATAAAGGACGAGTGTTATTATTTTTGGCATGCATGTACAGTAATCAGCACAGTCTCCTGGTGCATCCTAGTACATCACATTGCGACTAGACGCATTTTCGGTTAAAAAAGACGCCTGGCGTTAACAGAGTCACACGGGACCTGGTGCGCCAAGAGGGACTATTTGACGCAACTGCAGCGAGAATGTATGAGGACACATCTGTAGTTAATCAGGACTGACCATCTTCTGGCGCATCGTCTACGGGTTGTGAAAGTGCTGAGATTTTAGTGCAAACTTTATAGCGAATCTGGTTTTGCATTTAAGACAATTGTCACATTAAATCTCACAGCTAAATCACTGAAATTTCTGCACCTTCTGCAACCTTGGGGCATTTACATTGGGTTCCTATAGCTGGAATTACACTGACAACATAACTGCTTTCTAATACCTCAAATCCCAGGTCTGTCACGGGATTTTTTACCCGGCATTTAGCCGGGTCGTACGCGGCTTAGACCACGTTTCCAATGAACCTGGGTAAGCCCAGCAAAACCTGTGGATATAATTAAAAATTACCTTTATTAAGGCCATTTTTAATGACATCCTTTATTATTTATTATTATTATTATTGTTATTTTATTTTTGTATTATTCATTTAATTTAATTCTTCTTATTATTAATTATTTATTTATTATTTATTTATTTTTATTTTTTTTTAATGACATCCTTTATTCAGACGACTCCTCTGGTCTCTGGGTGATTACATCGGGAAGAAAAAAAGGGGACAAGATTGGAAGTCTCAGCTGTGGTGCACAGTTTATTAAAATATAACTTTTAATGAACATATTTTAATACGTACATATGGGTTAAAAAAGTGAACATTTGGGTAAAAATAGTGAGAAAAAAGAGTAATAATAGATGAATAAAATACACTGTCTGTAATGCCTTTACTCAATGTCTAAATATTTACATAAATAATGAGTCTTCAAAAAATAGCCTCTGCTATTATAAGTATTTGCTATTAAATCCTGTGCGACTCACATCAGCAGCCTGGAAGGGCCAATCAGCGGCTTTTGCAATTACCTGGGTCAAAAAACCCAAGTAAGAGCTGTTTCCACTGCAGTGTTACCGGGTTTTACCCGCTAAAAATCCTGCTTGACATCGGGGAGCCGTTTCCACTGAGCCGAGTCCCGGTCCCGGGTAGACACGGCAATTATCCGGGTATTTTAGGCAGAGGAAAATGAGTATAAGACAATACCTTTATGTGATGACAGCGTTTGGTCACTTTTTACACTACATATATATATACACCAATATATTATATACCAATGTACTCCCTCCCTTACTTTTTGTACCACATCTCAGCCTCAGCGTTCTGGTTGAGAGAGCGGTACAGACGTCCGAGGTTCAGCATCGCCACATGGTGATCGGGGCGCAGCCGGAGAGCAAGAAGATAATGAGACACAGCTTTTCCGGGAGATCCTGGAAGAAGACATCAGAGAATGTCAGCTCTTTGGACAAGCAATTAAGGTTTTTTTTTTTTTTTTTTAACAATGCTCAAAAATGTGCAAATGGAAACTAAACAAAAAGTGTCCGATCACACTTCTACTTTGAATATATGAGGTTTGAATATTTGCACTTAAGTGAAACAAACTGTAGATACGGTAGACCCAAAAAGTTGAATGAATTTGAGCAAGGTGAATGTGTGTAACCACGTCCGAGCTTAAATGGCGACACGGTATGGTATGAATATCTGTTCGCAGTCAGTGCAGCCATTTAATCTGGATCAGGCAGAAAACACAAAATGCGCCCAGCGCTGTAAACGTAGCATACGCAAAAGATTTACAGCGGGAGAACAGTGCTATATATTCCCCAGGTCTACGCTAGGATAAAACAGTAGCATATGCGCTTGGTTACGACAGGAAATGGGGCGTGACGGTTTTTAGTAAATGCTACAGCTCCCAATTCCTACAGAATATAGCTCTTCAATTGTCATATATATATATATATATATATATATATATATATATATATATATATATATAAGATAGTCTGCCTGTGCCTGGACAATGTTATTTATAAATACTAAAGTTGCATTAACCATGTACAACACAAGTTACAGAAAGAGGCAAAGAGAAAATAAAAGTTATAATATAATTAAGGTGATATAAATACAAACATCCATCGTCCTCCCCATTTTATTGCACGCTGAATGCAAATCTCAGTGGGAGGGATGAAGACGAATTTGGCCAATCAGAAGCTGCTGCTGACCGTAATAATCACCAGTGTGCACGGGCTTTGGAACAGGGGGGAGGTGGGAGAGGGGGCGATTGCCCACACGATTTCTGTTGGCCGGATAAAGACTGTGTTTTGCCCCCCTATGAACTTCTACACAAAAGTGAATGGGGATGAATGAAATGTAAGTGGGGATGAAGCGGTAATAGCTTTAGTTGAACTCGCCGACTGTTGTCGTTTCTGTTTACTAAAAATGATGTTATCTCCATGTTTGTTCTGCGGACATTTTCTTCTTGCAAACACTTTTTTTTTTCCTTTCTTAGAAGCCCCACTCACTGGCGTTACAAGGGGGGTGCGGGCCGCATCCGGGTGTCACTAGCCGAGGGGTGACACCAAAAGTGCTGGCTCCCCCTCAGTGACAGGAGCCGGCACTTCACACAAGCTGGTCCCCGGGGGCAGCCTGCACCTCCGGCACCCCCGGTGTGACAAAAAATCACAATCTGCATTAAGCATAAGCACACACGAGACCAGGAAGCCGCACTTCCCACTGACTGTTCTTGTAAGTTGTATGACAATGGAACAGAGAGAGCGAATGATTGCAGCCAGCAGACGGTTCAAAATGTTAGCAGCGGTCTCATTGTTGAATTTATATATCTTTCTAACAGCTATTGTACTAATTGATAGTTAAGATAAATATAATTATTAATTTTAGAATATATTAATACATTTTTATAGTAACATAAACAGTGAAACTGGGGTTTGCTAACCCCAGAAACACTGACAAAAATGAACATAGCATTGGGAGTCTTTGTATATCTACAGTCACTGCTACAACTGTCGTAAAACGATATATCAAACGCGGGAAAAAGGGGCTCCAGACCCCATAGTAGTCCTTGGCCTTTTGCCCCACCCATGAAAATTTTTCTTCCTACACCCCTGCCGCTGCGTATTTTGCTCCAGGCAGGGGCGTAGCCAGAACTTTGTGGGCCCCTTAGCAACATTTTTAAAGGGGCTCCTGTCCCAATGCCTCTAGAGATCCACCTCTCTGCAGCAGTAGTTAATTGTATGCCCCACAGTAGTGCCCTAGTGCATTTTCTGAACCATAGTAGTGCCCTAGTTAATGTTGTGCCACATTACAGTGCCCCAGTTCATATTATGCCACATTACAGTGCCCCAGTTCATATTATGCCACATTACAGTGCCCCTGTCTATTTTATGCCACACTATAGTGCCTCCACTTCATATAATTTGCCACATTACAGTGCCCCAGTTCATATTATGCCACATTACAGTGCCCCAGTTCATATTATGCCACACTAAGGTGCCTCCACTTCATATTGTACCACATTACAGTGCCCCAGTTCATATTATGTAACATTATAGTGTATCCAGTTCATATTATACCACATTACAATGAGCTGGTCAGATTATGCCACATTACAGTGCCCAGGTCATATTATGCCACATTACAGTGCCCCAGTTCATATTATGCCACACTAAGGTGCCTCCACTTCATATTGTACCACATTACAGTGCCCCAGTTCATATTATGTAACATTATAGTGTCTCCATTTCATATTATACCACATTACAATGAGCTGGTCAGATTATGCCACATTACAGTGCCCAGGTCAGATTATGCCACATTACAGTGCCCAGGTCAGATTATGCCACATTACAGTGCCCCAGTTCATATTATGTAACATTATAGTGTATCCAGTTCATATTATACCACATTACAATGAGCTGGTCAGATTATACTACATTACAGTGCCCAGGTCAGATTATGCCACATTACAGTGCCCAGGTCAGATTATGCCACATTACAGTGCCCAGGTCAGATTATGCCATATTACAGTGCCCCAGTTCATATTATGTAACATTATAGTGTATCCAGTTCATATTATACCACATTACAATGAGCTGGTCAGATTATACTACATTACAGTGCCCAGTTCAGATTATACTACATTACAGTGCCCAGTTCAGATTGTGCCACATTACAGTGCCCAGGTCAGATTATGCCACATTACAGTGCCCAGGTCAGATTATACCACATTACAGTGCCCAGGTCAGATTATGCCACATTACAGTGCCCAGGTCAGATTATACCACATTACAGTGCCCAGGTCAGATTATGCCACATTACAGTGCCCATGTCAGATTATACCACATTACGGTGCCCAGGTCAGATTATGCCACATTACAGTGCACCCTTACCTATATAACATCAACTACACAGAGCTCTCACTGAAAATGGAATGTCATCTCAGTCAGGCTGGGTAACGTGTCGGACCCAATTGCTTAGCAGGCTAATCCAGGAAATTGATATGCAATTTTATAACCTGGGTCCGTGGCCCCCTAAGCCTCTGGGCCCCATAGCAATGACACCCACTATACCCATGGCTCCAGGGTTCTATATGCCTCCTGTGCGGAGCCTATGCGTTTGCTTTGTGGGCTGGCTAAGTCGCATTTATGAGAACACTCCCATACTGCACTAGGCCTACGCTTGCACGCCCCATCCCTCTCCCGTTCTGTCTCTCCAACCGTAAGGAGACGTGAGCGCAGAATACAACCGAATCTGCATGCAGATGGAAGCCGGAGACTCTTTCATGAGCAGGTCAGCTTTGTAATTATTGACTGAAACAATACTACTCCCACTCACCCACATCCACCAGGAACACCCCATAATTATTCTGCAGGTCTGAACTCTCCGGGCAATTCTTCACTCCTGTCAGATAGACCTCCTCGGCCTCTTGATGTCGCTTCTGAAGAGACAGTGGGGGAAGAATGCAATGTGACGATGTGACGTGGGAAGTACATAGGTGGCTGAGCCACTGTCTGGCGCACAATATCGGATGCTCTATTGATCCTCTTCCCCACGCCAACAACCGCTGAGGAGTACCTCGTCGCTAACAGACAACTACTGCTTCAAAGAATCGCCATCCTCTTGGTTTCTACGGACAGCCTCAATGTATCCCTAACCCAGGGCCGTAGCTAGGGTAGTGCGGCCGGTGCCATCGCACAGGGCACCACAGGGCAGGGGGCGCTGTTTGGGCCTGTCAAATATCTGTTTATTACCATTCTCACTTGTAGCTTCCTCTTATTTCATCCCCAGCATCTCCTGGCCTCCCCTATCTCTTCCCTGGCCCTTCCCCATGAGGCCATTCCCCTTTTTTGGGTGTATTATGTCCCTTTAAAAAATGAGAGGGGGCGCCAATACTCTTTCTAGCACAGGGCACCAAAAAGTCTTGTTACGGCTCTGCCCTAACCAGTTATTTATCGTTGTGGCAGAACACTGCAACCATAACCGTGACCCTTATGGGTCACATTCCTCCAGAAAACGGTGCCGTCCAATTTTATATACTGTAACAGAGGCCAAGGGGGAGAACAAGATGTGTAAATTAGGACAGGATTAGACCCAGATCTCTAGCAAGGCCAAACAAGCGGCATGCTGCGGGCTTTGTACATCGCTATCTTTATTTAAAATGTAAATCTGGGTCTGGGAGTGATAAGTCCACTGTCTGGCACACGGTAACAGTCACATGGCAGAGACCAGGGGGCAGAGACCAATGTGAGGTAAAGGATTGGGTAGGATGAGTCACTACGACATGACGTGAATAGAGAAATGACGTATATTTCACAATCTCACCTGATCAGCCAACAATGACCCAAGACTCGAATACGCATCTGCAAAATAAGGACCATGAAGAAGGGATTCCCTCAGTACGAGCTCCGCCTCTTCGTTTTGGCCCCGAGTCCTGCTCCAGACAAATAATTATCATATTCATTTTCTTATTATAAATATATATATATATTTTGCAGTTAGATTCATCTTTTTTTTATACCTGTGAATTAAAGTGCACTTACCAGTAACGGCATATTGGACTCGGGAGTCTCCCGGTTTATCTGGATAATGTTAACATTTAAAACGCTTTACGCATGTGGCGGTTAGTATGACACGTACCCCGCACTCCTCCTCACCTGAGCAAGTTTCCCAGATTGAAAAGTGCCCGGCTGTGCTGTGGGCTAATTGCCAAGGCCTTGCGGTAAAATTCCTCAGCTGCGGTAGCATTGGTGGTTAAGGTGCCAAGGTTGTTGAGGGCGCTGGAGTGTTGCGGGTACAATCTGCGGGATGATAAATTACCCATGAACATGGCGGCCTTCTGTCTCATTTATTAAATGATATTAATTTTTTTAATCAACAAATAGTAAATCAGAAATAGGAACATTGCTGCATGAGGTAGCAATCAGCTCCTGTCATTTTTCAAAGGCATGACAATTAGGGGTCTATGGAGCTCATTCAGACCCGCTCGCTAGGATGCATACTCTCGCTGCTGCCGATGGTGTGCAGTGTGTATGCATTGTGCGCATACCTGAGCGACAGTTCACAATGCATTCGCTCGCTGCACATAGACAGCCCAGCACAGTGAGTGACAGGAGAAGCCGTGTGTAGGTGGTAACAGGGGCTGGCCATTAAAAACGGGGGAGTGGAGGTGCAAACGCAGGCGTGCCTGAGCATCTCAGCGGCGTGTTAGAGGTGTGCATAATTATAGGACAGCGTCATAGTACACGTCACCTGGCTGGTTTTTACACTGAAGTGTTCGCAGTGCTTGCGGAAGGGTATGGTCAACCTCAAGCGCTGCGATCGCATCCGATGTACCCATGGTTGCCTACACTTCCTGGGCATGACGTGCACAAGTGGGCATCTTAAAACAGGCTGGTGGGTGTCTGCATACACTATGTGATCGCTCTCTAAGAAATACCAGGCGTGCTAATGCATTGGTGTGCAGTAGCACTGCCGACGCAATTTGCATACACATCGTGCGAGCGATCGGCTCTGAATCAGGCCCTATGTACTAAGCCATAGAGAGAGTAAAAGTACCAACGAATCAGCTTCTGGCACTTTACAGGCTGACTGTTAAGAGCTGATTGGTTGTAAGATTAGGAACGTGTGACAAGAATATCACCCGCTGATAAATCTGGGCCACAGTGTTCCCAATTTTTGTCTTCCATATTTCTGTTGGTTTTGTTATAGTATGCTTAATATCCTTCATTATAAGGTAGATTTACTTTATTTATGGCACCATTACAGGCAGAGATTGCAGGTTGTTGTGAGAGACCCAGCCTCTGTCACCGTGCTGCTATTTTGTTTGGTTATTTATTGCTGTGATCTTCATCTGCGATTCATATCTGTGCTCCCATTCGGTTAATTAAGGTTCTACTAATATTTCCTTGTTTACTGTATTTTTCTGCCTTGCGGAGAAGGTCCCTGGTGTTTGCGTTCACCATGGCAACGTGATCCCAGCATGCCTTGTGCTTCCTGACACTTGCGTTGCCTCTAGTTACACAGCTGCTGCTGATTATGGCTCTCACTCACATGAGACAGCTGGAGGCGGTGGGGGTAATTAAGAGGCAGCTTCTAGGTAATTAATTAGCACTGACGGAGATCTTGGGGGGGTGGATCGGAAGCAGCCGCTGTCGTCGGGACACATTTTGCCTGTTCTTTGAATACGGTTTTCTACTAATAAAGATTTTACGGATCATGCGCAGTGTGTGTTCATGGAAGATAATCTGCGCAAACTCTGCCTCGATACAAGGACTGAGGGCCTGATTCAGAGCCGGACGCTCTGACAAGAGCGCTCGCTCTGAATCAGGGCTGTCCTACCTATTATTGGAGCGGCCTCCTGGCCGCTCGCATAGCTGTGGGTGACCACCCATAACTTATGCGAGCGGCCAAAAAGATGGTCGCGATGGTCAAGACCATCGCGACCATCGGGCTTGCGACGAGACCCTTGCGGTAGGGTCTTGTTGGCCGCAAGCCCGGAGTGCTTTTGGCTCTATCAGAGCCAAAAACACTCCCACTGACATCATTAGTGATGTCGGCGGGGCCGGACCCAGACGGTAGGCGTTCCCATGGGAACGCCTCCGTCTGGCCAGCCACGCCCCCAGCACGCCCACCAAAGGGGGCGTGCTGTCACTCACCATCGACAGCACGCCCCCTTTGGTGCGAGACCCGGAGCGACGGCTTCCCCGTCGCTAGCCGGGTCTCGCGCATGCGCACGACGGAGCAGCCTCCGTCGTGTGCATGCGCACTTGGGCAACATTGACCTGCTTGCGAGCGCTCGCGAGCGGGTCTGAATCAGGCCCTGAGGTCATAGAACATTCACCGTGTCCTATTATTAAGCTCTGCAGTTCTGTCCGGGGCAACCTGGCTCCGACCTGCGAGCTTATAATACATTAACTTTTCTGCCATTTTCAGCTATCGCGCCCCTGAGTTATGGGAAAGCCGCCGTGTATTTCGGCAACATGAAGAAGATGTTTTGATACCTTAGCACGGTTTTGTAGTGGTTTATTGCCTCCTCCTTTCGATTTTGGTCCTTGAGAAAGTTGGCGTAGTTATAGTGCACTTTAGCGTTGTGGGGCAAGGTCTGGACCCCCGATCTGTGACAAGAACGACATAACTGTGACTCCCTGAGGACAGCGTAGAGGTAGAGCAGAGGTTTGCGTCAGAGATACCTGAAGAGCGATTCCCGCGACCTCCAGCACTCGCTCTGGGACAGGGATTTCCAGGAGAAGAGGAGAAGGAGGAGGAGGAAGCAGAGGGTGACGGCGGAAGATCCTCGAGTACCGACGCGGGAGTACAGAGCCTTCAGCCCATGCACACACAGGATACAGAATCCCATACTATAAAACACAAAGCAATGACAACATAATACACAACGTACAACTACTATTTGCACATTATCTCACATATTAAGACGTTACCGTATAAGGGTCCGATTCAGAGATGGACGGATTTGCAGAGCCGCGCACAGGGGGGTGTGCAATTCCGTCCATTTAAAAAATGCAAATGCAGCTGGAGGTGGCAGACGCCTCATTGCTGCATTTGTGATCCCAGTACTGTGACCAAGGTTGAAGGTCGTCGTTTTTGGGTACGGTGACCAGCTCCGCCCCCTAAGTGCCACAGTATGTCAATCATGCTGCGGCTTGGTGGGGAAGGAGACATCGGAGATGTATGCGTCGCTAACCATCGGGTTTGCGTACATTTCTGAATTAGGCCCTGATGGGTATATTTACTAAAGGGGCGGAATTAATCCATTTCAAATCTATCTAAATTGATCAACATCGATGTTGTGTTTCTGGGGCCAAATCACCGATTTACTAACACTTAAAAAAAAAAAAAAACTCAAAAACTGTGTTAGTATATGCGTGATTTAGCCCCAGAAACACAACATCGATGTTGATCGATTTAAAATCAACCTTTAGTAATTATACACCTATAAATTGTTTGGTGATCAGATTTAGCTATAATAAGTGATAACATATTTGAGAAGAAGTGTTCTGTCAACATTTAGAATGATTGCTGATATCACGTTAATTAAAGTGTTTAGCTCCAAATGCACTCTTTCACTGGCTAAAGCTGGGTACACACTGACAGATACATTGGCCGATCAATTGATTGGCCAATGTATCTGCTGCCCGTCGGGCAGTGTGTACCCGCGATATGTCGGTGAACGTCGGCGTTCACCGACATATTGCATTGGCTGTGCTGCACAGACGATGGACAGATAGGTCTGCAGACCGCCCGTACACACACAGAGCGTCAGCCGCAAGAAGGGGGGCGGGACAAGCCCCCTGGTCGCCGGGACCCGCAGATGATGGCCGTTCAGTGTGTATGAACGACCATCATCTGCAAATATATCTGTCAGGTGTGTACCCAGCTTAAGTGTAAGAACACGTATGTAAGATGTAAAAAAATTTTTGTTTTGCAGAGAGTGTGAATGATGTAAACTAGCAGCAGGACCTACATTATGGCTATATAGGATTAATAACAGTGGGGTAGATGTATTAACCGCCGGACGTTATGTGCGCTGATACCACTTCTTCCCCATGTAATTTTGCCGCTGTCGTTATCGGCACTACTATCTACAAGATAGCAGCTCTGATAGCCTGGGCAATGTATCGCCTGACCGTAACGTCAGCTCCAGCTATCGATATCGACATCCCCACAGCAGGGACAGTGCTGTACCTGCAGCGGCAGCTGCCGGCTCCAGGACTGCACGCGGGATCTCGCGATACTTGCGAGATCCGCACATGCCCTGTGGAGCCGGCCGGGAGTAAGTCACAGCGCCTCAGCACTAGGCTGATGCGCTGTGTACTCAGGCAGGGATCACCGGAGGGGGGAGTTTTCACTCCCCTGCTCCGGGCGATGAGATGTACATACATCAGTAAAGAGGTGAACCAGGAAGCGTTGCCACTATACTATATCTCCCCAAGTGAGTCTGAGGGGTATATTTACTAAACTACAGGTTTTTAGAAGTGGAGGTGTTGCCCATAGCAACCAGATTCTATTTAACATTTATCAAGCACCTTCCAGAAAATAATAGCTAAAGTCCGGTTGGTTGTTATGGGCAACATCTCCACTTCCATCAGCAAATCGGGGATTTTTAACATGAAGAATTTCACGAACGCCCGACAGATCAGCGATCATCGATGGTCGTCGATCAGGGTTTCCAACTTGCAGATCGGCGGTTCCGGTTTGAACGGGGAAACGGCCGGCAGATGTATAGAGGGCCCTTAGTGGATTACCTTTGAAATGGAACTGGTGCCCATGTAAGAGAGTTTATAGTGACATTATTAGAGATTTATTTAAATTTATTGTCACTTTTCCCCATTTTCTCTCCGTGATACCTTGCAGGGTTCAGCCGCACGTCTTTTGGATTGGAAATTCAAGGACTCAGAGTTGGGAAATTCCTCAGTCCTCTTCCCTCTAAATAATATCTGTAGCTACGCCCCTGGTCTGTAATGTAGTGTCCAGAGGGTCCCCAGGGTTATACACATCTTCACTTCCTGCCCATTAACATTATCTGCTGGCAGCGGATTCTCCCCTCCGCCCTCTGCCGAACTGTTCCAAAGCCACTCAGTCTATCATCTCACGGCTCAGCCAGCCAAGCTCGGTGGAATATAATTACTGAGTCATTTCTGCACTTGTGTTGCTGAGTGAAGACGCGAGATGTATGTTATTATTATTTTGCAAAATCACAGCCACTTCTAAATGGGTGGAAAACATGTTCCACCCACATGCTGCCCACACGTGCCTGTATGTGCTATATAGCTCAAAGGAGGAGAGCTGGAGGTATGGGTTGGTGGTCAGGTTAGGACCGGTTAAAAACACCCGGGACAGTCAAGGAGGTGTGGCCAATACCCGGTCCAGTCAGGGAAGTGTGGCCACGCCCCCAATACTGTGTAGCCAATGCTTCCTCTAGTTACAGAATCCTGCGCAGGCACCAATTTTGGTCATACTGCCCCTCACCCATGGTCTCTTAGGATTTGGGGTCCTCCGAATTCCAGCGAAACCTTGTGACTGGAAAATCCCAAGTCCCAAGCGTTCTGACTAAAGGGCCCCCACACCTGTGCTCCTCAGCCTCCAAAGTCGTGCTTCAATGTATGGAAACGTTTATTTATATTTTTGCTATTTGACAATCAGTGCAGCTAAAGTCTAGGAAAAGGGTGAAGAAGAGAATGTACCTGGGCATGTAGAGGACGCGTTCCGCCACCACAAAGCCCACCCTGAAGAAAAGGTTACTGGCTGGTATGAAGGGAAAGGTCAGGAAGAGAAGCCCCACCACCGTCTCCCGGTGTCCCGTACTCTGTAGGATACACAAAACTCCATAAGTATATTTATAACACACAGACTGTCTGCAATACATTTGTGCAGCCTAAACAACGCCCTCCGGGAACAGCTGAGTGGGGCTAACAGCGTGTAAATGGGAATTTATCTGACTCTCCAACACGAGTGTAGGGGAAACGTTCATTGGCTCTGGCTATATGCCGATATAAGAATATTCGGTTACATATGAAGATATCTGGTTTTCCAGGATATTTTCTCGGTTATCAGCGGCACATTCCGGCTAAGACCAACATGGACGCTGACATAGCTGTACTGACCGCTGACCATTTCGGATACATCTGTGTCTTATACTGAAGAAAGACATATTATGCAGCGCTAGGTCTAAATAAAAATAATAATATAAACATAATATAAAAAGCGACTAGTATATTAAAAGAAATTGTACATTTTAATACTCAGTCATTTGAAACGCAGTGGGCGGGATGCACTAAAGTCAAAATGCGTCCGAAACGCCGAAAACTGTCGTCAGACTATTGTTGTTTCAGGCCGGTTGCCCGATGCCGCAGTGGGTGTCACCAGGGCCTGCGTCAGACCCCTTCATATAACAGAGGCAGAGATATCTCCCGGTGAGACCTGATTGTTGTGCAGGGCTCTTGTCGAGGCACAGTGGACCCACACTAAGGGCCTGATTCAGAGCCGGACGCTATTTGCGGACGGTCGTTCTGAAAAAGGGGCCGGATATTTAAATTGAGTGCTCGCTCTTTGCGGTCTGTGGATGCCTCTATATCTGAGCGAGGGTCCGAAAAATGCGCTCGCTATTTTCTAAAGACGCCCCTTTGCCGTTCGCATCACACGTCATCTCCTGTATTTATTAGATTAATCGGGAACATCAAAAGGCGTATGAACTGCTCGCAGTGCTTGTGGTAGGATTTACTTCCCGCTATCACTGCGAGCAGTTCAGGCTAAAAGACAAGCAAGTGACGTGGTCGATGACGCTGCTTTGTTAATTATGCACTCCCATTAAACGCCGTTTTGACCGTTAGGCACGCCTGCGTTCAGATTTCCACTCCCCGTTTTCAAGCACCTTCCCCTGTTACCACCCACAAACGCCTCATTCTGTCACTCAAATTAGCAGCCCCTCGCTGTTTTACGAGCGCACGATTTCCGACCGCAAAGAATGGTTTGCGCATGCGCATTACGACCCATACGCATGCGCAGTTGTGCGAACATCGCTCAGAGCGAACGAGCGGCCGCTTACGAGCGGCTCTGAATCAGGCCCTAACTTCCCTCCCAAACTGAGGAAAGAAATAAACTAAACGCATTAGCTAATGGAATCAGCTGCACCAAATGCCCGTTTTAAAGCACAGAAGTACTTCCAGGAAAAATGCTTTCAGCAAAAGCAAGATCATTATCTTATGTGACCCAGGTTCACGGTTAATTATATATTAACACAAACAGCAGCCGCTTCGCGGTAACCAGGGAATTCAATTTTGTACAATTTTTTGGACAGAAGAAAAAAACTTTCCAGTCACTCATTAAACAGCGTTGAGTAATGATGAGTTCTGCTTCCTGCAGGGCCGATAACAATCAGATATAAGAGGGAGTTTTCTTCCCTGTGAGCTGAGGGAGAACACAATATACAATTTACTTCTGTCCTTTGGGATTATCCCCTGGCACCGATACCACCCGGCGCCACGTTATGTGGGTGTGGCACTCCTGCGTTATCCGGCCGGTGCAGTTACTACTCATGTCAAATGGCTCTCCTTCCAAAACTAGGAGAGCGTCTAAGGGTCACTAAACCTGAAATCTGGGTTACTTCACACTAATTAGGTACAAGCAGCCATTTTTGGACCTGGACTGACATTAATCAGAATGCAGCCTGTCCATTCATTAACACTGGTCCTGACGTGCAGCAGTGGTGTCACTGGCTCCTCGTGAAGATTGATTCCGCCCACAAAATGGCTAAGTCTGATGTGTGTATTTATGAAATGCCTCAAGCCTCAGTGTTGTCACTAATTGCTAGTGCCTCCAAAGAGTGTATACATGAAGCGCCTCAAGCCTCAGTGAAGCACCTAATTTCAAGTACCTCCACTGTGTGTTTACATGCAGTGCCTCATGCCTCAGTGATACCCCTAATTCCTAGTCCCTCCACTGTGTGTATACATGTAGTGCCTCATGCATCAGTGATACCCCTAACTCCTAGTCCCTCCACTGTGTGTATACATGCAGTGCCTCATGCCTCAGTGATGCCCCTAATTCCTAGTCCCTCCACTGTGTGTATACATGCAGTGCCTCATGCCTCAGAGACTGCATGTATACACGCGTGACTGGTGTAATGCATGATGCCACAGAGCATATCTAGGCCTCAGTCGATCTCACATATATATATATTGCATTAAACAAGGAAGTTAATCCCTTCTGTTCCCTATGTCGGTCTAAGTCTGTCTCCTGTAAGTGGGGGAAAAGCCTGGCCCTGGAACCTTGTGTAATCTGCCCAATAGACTAAGCATTGTTACCTGTAGTAGTATTATATCTAATTGTCAGTGTAAGAATCAATGACAGGCAGCTGCTATGAGCAGTATAAGTGACCCAGTGCAGAGGGCCGCTGTGTAATCCGTTACATACCTTGCGTGCAGCCAGGCAGTGCAGCCCCAGAGATAGGAGTACCGCCAGCAGGAGGAGAGTCTGCACATTCCGGCTGTCCCAGATGGAGTGGATCAGGGGTATACTACCAACCTGCCAGTCGTAGCACAGAGTGATGGGGGCGAGCAGCAGCCAGGCGTTGAACGCCAGGAGGTAGGAGAAAGTCAGGAACCTGCCGCACAGACAGAGCAGATACAGTAACCGGCAGGATCTGCGACGTAACAGCCCTGATGTGCCCTCCACTCATTATCCCCCCCGCTCCCCCACCTGCTATTCCACTGAATACACATGTACAATGTGCCCCTGCAGTGTGCCAGGTGTAATATATATTGTGCAATGTAGGGTAGCACAGTGGTTGGCATTGCTGGCTTACAGCACTGGGGCCATGGGATCGAAGCTGACAGGGTTACTATCTGTGTGGAGTTTGTGTGTCCTCCAAATGTTTGTCTGCGTGCTCTGGTTTCCTGCCACGGTCTAAAGCCGCACAGGTAGGTCTCTGATTACATGGCAAGCTGTATGTTGCTGCTATGTAAGTACATAATAATAATTCCGCAGTGTATATTAGATGCAATGTCCCAGGTGTATTATTATTATGTGCAATGTCCACCGTATATATGTCCATACATGTTTAATATATCAGATGTAGACATATATACGATGTTCTAGCTGTAGAGACAAGTTCAACATTCCTGGTGCACATAGCACCTGTGTATTCTATGTTCTGGGTGATGTACACCTACATGTGCAGAGTTTTCATCTTGTATACCAATGCCTGTTCAGTGTTCTGTGCACGTACAGTATGTGTTTGATGTTCTTGGTATATCTGTACATGCATGTCCAATGTTCTGTGCATATATGTGTTCAGTGTCCTGGGTATATATATTATATTATTATTATTAACAGTTACGTATATAGTGTAAGCATATACTGTTGCGCTTTACAAATGTACATGTGTGTTCTGTATAGATCTGTACATGTGTGTTCCGGATTCTCGGGGTATGTGTATGTAGCTGATGTGTCCCTTTACTGCAACAGATGTAGTTTTCCAAAGCCTAGGAAATATACTATGCATCGTTATGTTATTCCTCCCATGGTAATAATCTGCATAAATTATATTATTATAATCTACATAGGTGAGATTGTTACATGAGAATAATATATCTGCTTGATCTGCCTTTTCTGTGAGTTATTTCATAGAATTATCTAATGTACAGAATTAATAATTATACTGAATAATTATACTGAAACCAAACTAGTCCTGCTCATTTAAACAAGAGTACTCTAAATGCTGGGAGTAGCACTTTTTATGGTTTGCCCCTGGCCTGCATTATCTTTGACCTATGAGAGTAACTGTCTTTGAATTATGGTAAAGTCCCCAGGGGTAGGAGACGCGTTTCCATGCCGGCCTGACGGAATTTATCCCGTTGTTTGTTACGCAACCTGCAGTGTTAGGACCTGAAGGCTCTTATCCCACCGCACAGCACAAAGACAGCGCAGAGCTGGTACCTGGCCAACGTACCTGGTGAGGAGGTAAGGTGAGAAGGAGGCCGGGTTGTCCTGCTCGGAGAACAATGGCATCGATCCTCCCATGATATACACACGGAAACACAAAACCACCGTCACCTGCATGAAACACAAAGTCTGGTCAGATACTGTGTCCTCTCAGCGAGCTGGAGAGAGGGAGCAGCAGACGTATTCATGGCTCTCACAGTACACGGCTTCCTCATTCACACAGCGATCGGACAATGCTGTCCTCTGGGAATGGATACAGTAAATAAAGGGTGCAGCCTGATTCCTGGCCCCAGTAACCCATTCTGTAGTAAAGCAGAGATGGCTATACAGGCCACGCTGGTGTAGCATTAGGAGATAGCAGCAGCAGCCAGAACCATATTGGGGCCCAGACACTCTGGGGGCCTTGCTGTGACTGTAATATTCCATGGATGCTCATGGCTGTTCGGAAACATGTATCAAGCCTTGGAAAGAGAGAACGTGAAGTAGTTGGCCAAAGCTATCAATCAGATTACTCCTATCATTTATCTCAGAGGCGTCACTAGGGTTGGTGTCACCCGGTGCTGTAACGCATGGTGACACCCCCCCCTCCCTCCACCAAAAAAAACTCTCCCCCCTTACCAGTCCAGCAGTCACACTGTGCTCCTCCTCATAGGCAAAACTAGACATCTGGTAGGATGGCCATTCCCGGGATCGGCGGGATTCCAGGATTTAAGACCTCACTTGTTCCTTAAGTGACAAACAGACCTCCCACATTCCAGCAGTCTCAATGCAGTACCAATTACATCTTCCCATGTCATCAGACCAACCTCACATGCCCCTTAATTGCCAAACAGACTCCCCCACATGCCCCTTCAGTGCCAAATAAAATCTTCCCTCGTCATCAGACCCACCTCATATGCCCCTTAAGTTCCAATTAGGATTTACCCATGAAACTCTTTTTTTAAGAGATAAATATCTGAAATCTGTACATTTAGTCTTTCAGAAGAAAAAAATATATATAATACTGTGATAGCCCTAAGTGACAAAAAATTGTGGGTCCCAAGAACCCCTCACTTTAATATATTGGGCTCCTACTCAACTGTTTCTGGGTGCCATCACAAATTATGCTTTGAGCTCCCCTTACAGTATGCCTCCCCACATAGCATCAGAACACCCCACATGCCTTACACATGTAGTCACACTCATATTTTCAGTACAGAAAATGCTTAAAATACATTGCCTTGATCTCAAATAGTCAACGGGTGCAGTGCTGGAGTCAGAGAGGGGGTTTGTGACACTGCTAGGATTGGGGTCAGGTAGCAATTGGGATAGGGGCGGTTAAGGGCATGCAGCAGTTGGGGTAGAGCTGGGGGCTAAGAAAGGGAGCAGTTGGGGCAGGGAGGGGCTAGATTGGGATAATGGCAGTTGGGGTAGGAAAAAGGAATAAGGGTAGATAGCAGTTGGAGTACTGGAGGCAAGAATGGGGTTAGGATATATAGCAGCTGGGGCAGTGAGGGGGTTATAGATAGCAGCTGGGACACTACTGGGTCAAGGAGGGGGTTAGGGGCAGGCAGTGTTATGGGTATGGAGGGGGTAAGGGTAAATTGCAGCTGGGGCAGTACCTCCTTCCTGCTGGGAGACCCAGGCCATTTCACTAGAGCTATCTTATCCGGCATGAGTTGTAGCCTCCACTTGTCCCTCAGCACCTGGATGTACATGTCGAGCAATCTCCTAGCCCAGCTAGTGTGCACCTCCTTGGCTTTCTGTGAGAGCTGGCTGAATGAGTCGGGGACCCCCACCCTTACCCCCACCCTCTCCTGCAGCTGTAAAAACTAATTACTTACCTTACAGCTTTAAGCAGTTCTTAAAGCTGACTGACCGCCTCTGCTCTCCTCTTCATCAGTGGCAGGCAGCTGTTTGTCAGTGTCCGTCAATAGAGACATCCTCCAGATAATGCAGCCCCCCCTCGGCGTTCTGGCTCTTCACACAGTCAGTCAGGCACACAAAGACCGCGGGTGCCGTGACATCATCACGTCACGCCGCGCACTTGACCAGTCACCTGCCGGATGCCTGTGCATTGTAAAGCAGGTAGGCGGAGCTTGGGAGCTCCTACTCCAAGGTTATAGGCAAAACAAGAGATATGGTAAGAACTTACCTTTGTTATCTCTGTTTCTACGAAGTCCATAGGGTCCACAGGGTTGACCTTGGGGTATAGGTTGGGAACCAAATCCGGGCACCACGCAGTTAAAGCTTTTAGCTCCCAGGATGCACTGGGTCCACTCTCCCTATAACCCCACCCCCAAGCCAGAGGCACCTCAGTTTGTAAGTAGCCAAAGGCCGGAGGAGGAGAGAAAACGAGAGAGAAAACTGGAACACTCAATAACCATACTTATCGAAATGGGAGACGGAAAACCGGTGACCAGCCACACAGCCCATATGAAGCCAGGTGCGTCAGGGCGGGCGCCCTGTGGACCCTATGGACTTCGTAGAAACAGAGATAACAAAGGTAAGTTCTTACCATATCTCTTGTTTTCTACTTCAGGGTCCATAGGGGGTCCACAGGGTTGACCTTGGGGATGTCCCAAAGCAGTTCAACCAAGGGTGGGGACGCTCCTGTGCTGAGAGGAGAATCCGTCGCCAAAAAGGAAGCATCCTGAGAGGCAAAGGAAACCAATGCCTAGAACCTTAAAAAGGTGTGGACAGAAGACCACGTGGCCACCTAGTAAGGCAAAACAGCCGAGGCGCCACAGCGAGCCGCACACGAGGGTCACATGGCCCGAGAAAAAACAAGCATCAACAACAGGAAGGCCTACCCATGGGTAGGCCCCTGAGGAAGACCTACGAGGCCATCCAAGTCAACATTTGGTTATAGGCCGGCCATCCTTTCCTGTGAAAACCAGAAATCTCAGACCACCAATAAGGAGTCCGATTTCCGTAAGGAACCTGAACGGATCACATAAATCCAAAGAGGCCAGACCACAGTCAATGAGGCCACACCAGCCGAGAGGACTGGGGACAGAATGGCCGTACCATAAGTTCCAGAATAATATGGAACCTGAAAACCACTAAGAAGAAACACAGGGCGAGAGCAACTCCCACCCTGACATGATGCCCTCCAGAAGAGGGAGCCACATGAGAACGCTCCCAATTCAGACACTCTCCTGGTTGATATAAACACCCTGAGAGAAAGAGAGAGCCTAAGCAATAGACCATGTAATGGCTATCACAACCAGCGGTTCCATTGACTGTCCCCGGAGGTAACGAAGAACCACTACTTACTCCCAAGGAGTCCCTAGGGAGGACAAATGGAGGCATAATCAAGAAAACACTCCAAAGGATGAACTGGATACCAGAGTGAAGCAATTCCATATCTTAACCATACTGACAGTGTAGAGATCCGCACTGTCAGGAAGACCAGGCCAAGTGTGAAACCCAAGCCAGCCGGAAGGAATGCCAGAATATCTGGAAATCCTGGACACCGGAGGATTGTATCGACAGGTACAATACCATAAGATTTATGGCTGCCACAGTTTGTGGTAGGTCCCAGCAAAAGCTGATCCATATGCTCTAATCATTCCAACGATGACAAAGCCAGGGAAGCCGTAAGACCACTGTAAGGACACAGTCAAAGACAAACGACCCAGGTCCAAGGCAAAACCAAGGACCCTGAGACAACAGGTCCGGGCAGTGAAGCATCAGGGATGGAGTATCGATGTAGAGACTCCGAAGATCCAAGTACCCCTGACATCTGGGGCAATCAGGAGCCACCAGCAGGAAAGCATCTCCGTCTCGATTGAAAACACTTCCAAAGACCTCGAGGAAGAAGGGAGACCGGAGAACACAGGTACACAAAGTGGAAGGACCACTTCACCGACAAAGAGTCGCTGAAGTTTGCTTCAGAATCCCCAGAGCTGAACTGTAACACCATAGTGTGATAAAGTCAGAAGGCCATGAGGGTCACCTCAGGGGGGCCCCCCCTGCTCACCAGGAGATGAAACCTCTCTTGGGGAAGAGACTAGTCCCCGGGATGCACGTCGTGACGGCTGAGGACTCCCGCTTCCCAATGGAGAGCTCCTGAAATGAACGCTGCCGAGATGGTCGGGAGGAGACCCTCGGACTATGTCCGAATATGTGACATACCTGTCATTGCCACCCAACGAACAGTGTTGCTAAAAAGGAAGCCACTGTCCTGACCCTGTCGGACTGAACCTTTTCAGGTTCACCGGGAAACAAGAGTTATGCCAGAGTAAGTTAATTGACAGGGTGGAATCGACAGACGTCCAACTGCACTGAAAAGGATTCGGTCCAGACACTGTCCCTAGCAAAGAAAACCCTGGACGAGATGGCCATAGCCACCCGGACAGGGACCGACTTGCCTCCGGAGAGAGCATCATCGTTTGAACAGTTATCCGACAGAAAAAACTCATTCCATCTGGAGATGAGCCAATTATGGAAAGGCCTGGAATGGAACTGAGCCCATTCCACCATGCATCCCAGAGTGTAAAGACATCTGTCGACTGCGCAGACAACCATGTACTCCTAATGGAAGAGAGGAGATTCCGTCTTACGCCAGAAGAATTCTCAGATTCTGAGAATCCAGCAGGGATCCTAGATGAAGAATACCCAGAGAGGGATGCAGGGAGGACTTTTTCCCCGTTGATTAAACGTCTGCACCCTGAAGAAGCCACAGTCATCCTGACCTGGCCGTAAAGTACCCCGGTGATCCCGCTAAGAGCAGGAGGCCGTCCAGGTACAGGAGCATTGGGATATACTGAACAGAAGAACTGTCAGAAAATCCAAAACGCTGGTAAACCCCTGTGGGGCTGAGGACAGTCCCAACAGGCAGAGCCCGAAAAATTGTAAGTGTTGCTGTGATACAGCAAACCTCAGCCCATGCTGAGGAAAGGTCTCTGTAAGTACCCGTAGGCACGCGTCCTGTACATCCAGTGATACCCTAAAGTCCCCAGGTTCCAAACATCGTATGATGGAGCATAGGGATTTCCTCCTGAGCCCAGGTAGCTTTAGGAACTGGTTCAGGGAATTGAGACAGAGAACAGGCCAAAGAGGACCATTCAGCCACCGCACCAGAAAGAAAACAGAACAACCAGTCCCTCACTGAGATAGTGGGGATGGCCCAATTAGCTCCGCTTACCGCAACAACTGCATAGCTTTCTGGATCTGTAAGGCCCTTGTAAAGAGGGCGTACCCTCCTACCCACGTAGCCGCGGCAACTTGACACTAATACCGGGCGAACTGAGAAAATCGGTATCTCCCAGTTGTAGGCCTGTCCCGTCAGACTGAAGAGATATCCGTAGGTTCAGAAGCAGGATCGGCTGGCAGTCCAGGCCTGCTCGGTACTGGATATGTCGGCCCTTGTAGATGCCGACAGTCTACGAAGAAACAGACCTTTAGGCTGACCCAGAGGACAAAAAAGACTTAACAGACTTAGTCTGAGGCCTTGTAGTGTGCATAGCTGAAAGCGGTAAACTTGTCGTTAGTAATACTGCCAATGTTACTACAATCTTGTCAAGGTCAGGACCAAACAATATCAACCCTAAAGATGGTATCTGCACCTCTGCATTCTCAGAGCGCAGCCATAGGGTATTACGGAGGATACAGTCGCAGCCGGAACTCTGAAAGTTAGGAGACTGGTATCCAATATAGGCATGTCCACCTATGACAACTGCATATATTACATGAGCGACCAAATACATTTGAACCCCCGACGTGTTGGAGGGGAAAAAACGTTACAAATGCATCAACCCAATATGCAATAGTATTAACCAACCATGCTATAGCCATGGTAGGATGGGTAACAACTCCTGAAAGCAAGTATACTGATTTCAGGCAGAGTTACCACCTACGGATCCGAAGAATCCGACCACGCAGGAATGGGAGGCGTAGTAACGTCTGTAATCAGACGAGTAACACGCCCATCCCCCCCAGGAGGGGCTCGTGATGACCCTCAGGGAATTTGGGACAGGAGGCCAAACACTGTTGTAACACCTCCTATCTGGCAACAGCCAGAGTCCCGCTATGCGATCCACAAGCTAGTCAGCAACAGGTAACCCGAAGGCACGCAATACTGAGGGTGTATGATACAGGTGCAGGTCAACATTCACTCTAACCAGAATGGACCTGCTACCAGCCCTAAAGCAGGGATAATAATACCTGAAATAGGCTTCCCCCCGTGTAAGAGGGAAAGAGCCCCGAACAGTACCCAGTTCACGGCAGAGCCAACTGGGAAGTAACCACAGGGCGTCAACCACGCCAATTAGCGTTTCGTAGAAAACGACATCCACCCAGGGTGGCTGTTGTGGTAATCCCTGCAAGGGGAATGACAGACTATTGTGGCACCAGGGGGAATTCATATACTGCGAAAAACCCCTGCAGGGAGCGGTAGTCTGTGTCACAGGGGAAGAGTGCAAGAAGCTGCGAGATACCCTGAGATGAAAAGGGCAGTATGGTGAAGTAACCCCAAGTGAGGTACAACAATGGGGCCCGCCCGGCGATCCGCAATTGAGAGGATCCCGAGAAAACAAACCGCCCAAGGGGGTCGTGAAAGAGGCCGGCACCAGATGACGCCACATACAGAACCCTTTATGAGTCAAATCCTCCGCACTAACACCTGCAGCACATGACTTGCAGGATAGTAAAAATGGGTGCAGTATAACGCTCTATCTCCTGGTCAGACATATCTGACCAATCTTGGCGGAAATATTAAGCAGCACTATACTGGTCCTGACTGATGCCAAAAATTAGCTGCAGGGACCCATTTTCAGCGTATGCAACACACAGTTCCATCTAAAATATGGCAACGTGCAGCACGCAACAGTATGTGACAAACCACACAAATATTAACAAGTATATAAATGTGAGGTCTCAGAACCACCCTAAGTACAGCTGTATTAGGGCAGATAAAGAAAAGGGATAGATATACACTGACAGGTGAGAGAATAAAGTACAGTCAGCACTAGCATAAGTCACATACAATGCAGATATATACATATATACATAAACATGTCATATAATATACTGCACTATTACACTGCATTCAACTGCCCAGATTCAGTGTCTGGGAAGGCTACAGCGCTGTGTACACTGACCTGATGGTGAGGTACGCAGGGGGACTGGACTCACTGCCATCCTGAGAGATTTCTGCTGCACCACAGAGATAAAATGGCCGCTGGAGACCTCAGAGGAAGCGTGGCCCGCGGAGGAAGCAGCTCAGCGACGCCAGACTATGGATACTGAAAGGCGCGCTGAGCTGAGGGGAGGAGCCGCTGTAACAGGGAAGGCTGCCTCCCCTGGCCGGCTATTAACCCCCGGGACGCCGGCTCCCTGCACCGATCGTTAAGTCCCTGGTGGTCTAGTGGACACACGGGGTATGGGGGGCCCGCCGCCACTGCCGGCGCCTCCGGTCTGTCCCCTGAGACCGGAGGCACAGGACTGCATTTGAAATGCGCGGATCACCGCAAGCGGTGATCCGCAACCTTACCTGCTCCCCGTGGATCCGGCAGCAGTCCTGGGCGCCCGCAGAGTCCGGCTAGTACAGACTCTGGGGTCCCGCTGAGATCCCCAGATCTGTACTGGCGTCTCAGCGCCAGCGGGGTGACGGAGCGGCAGCTTAGACGTCCTATGGACAGTCCGACGCTGCCGCTCTGAAGAGTCCAAAGTCCATGAAAAAACTTTGTCCCTATAAAAATAAAATAAGCTTAGGGGCTGCTAATCAGCTCCCCCTGCGCTAACGGTGACCCGACTCCGGCCGGGCACCAACTTAAACTGAGGTGCCTCTGGCTTGGGGGTGGGGTTATAGGGAGAGTGGACCCAGTGCATCCTGGGAGCTAAAAGCTTTAACTGCGTGGTGCCCGGATTTGGTTCCCAACCTATACCCCAAGGTCAACCCTGTGGACCCCCTATGGACCCTGAAGTAGAAACTTCCTCCCTGACCACCTCTTTGTTTCACCCGGCGGGGTCCGCCCTCCCCCCTCTCCCTCTCCGACTGGCGGATAATGCCGGTAGTGTGGTGGCGGCAGGGGGTGCATCGGGTGCGGGCATGGGTGTTTCGGCGGCAGGGGGGAGTGCGAGCTGCAGACATGAGTGTGTGGCTTTTGGTGTCACCCCCTTGGAGGGTGACACCCGGAGCGGCCCGCACCCCCCGCACCCCCCTTGTGACGCCACTGATTTATCTAGTGCAAAGGTTCTCAACTCCAGTCCTCAAGTACCACAGGACGACTGAGCGGCCAGATTATACTAATAGTGGGTGATGGCGAGTTTAATGTAAGCCCGTTTGTGCCGCGTACCAAATTCGCAAGGCACTACATTTTAGAGTATATTAATTAAAATGCAATCCCACATTGCTTCCATGGGGTGCGGCATTCAGTCTATCTGGCAGGTCCAAGTCTGCGTGCGCAGCAGTGAGGAGCGTCCAGAGCCGTCTACCGCCCTCTTCTCGCTGCTGACGAGAGGCGACCCATTCCCCGACAACAGCACGCTGCCGGGGGGGGGGGCTGCTAGGAACAGCGGGGGTCACCCGCCAGGTGTCGGTGGTCCTGCGGGATAACCTGAGCGCCACACCACAAATAAGCTTTTGGGGCCAGGTTTTAATTAGGAAATGATCAGTTTTGGGTAAACTTGTGCTCTGAAACTATTGGGGTAGACAGAGATGGAACTGTGAGATACACTGTATATTTCCCGTCTACTGAATAACACAGCGGGGGGCGTCTTACAGACAAACACTGCTCTGGAACGCTCCTGCCGAACTGACATAAGTAATCCATTTCATTGTAAATCTCCATTTATACATATCCCGAGGTTATGGAACTACAGGTACATACCTTTGGAAGAGAAGAGGTTAATATTTTTACATGTTGCAGAGCAGTCGCAGGGTTATATACGGTTTTTATTTAAATTGAATTTGGAATCCTTTATTTACTGTAGAGGTTTGTTGCATGTATGGATACAATAAGAGGCAGCTGGACCTGGCCCGGGACAGACATCCTTTCTCTACATACTTAGGCACAGACCATCCTGACTGCGTTGCGACTGACTCGCCCCTGGCATACACTCTGTAACTAGGCTCCGTATACCAGTACAGAGGGCTCCGTATGCCAGTACAGAGGGCTCCGTATACCAGTACAGAAGGATCCGTATACCAGTACAGAGGGCTCCCTATACCAGTACAGAGGGCTCCGTATGCCAGTACAGAGGGCTCCGTATACCAGTACAGAGGGCTCCGTATGCCAGTACAGAGGGCTCCGTATACCAGTACAGAGGGCTCCGTATGCCAGTACAGAGCGCTCCGTATACCAGTACAGAGGGCTGCGCGCGGCTCTCTGTTCTGTCAGGAGAAAAAACTGAACTGAAACCAATATTCCACATTCCACTTACATGGCAGGAAACCAGAAAGGCTCTCTTCAGGAAGGGACCGGCCACATTCCAAATATTCATAGGGTGGTGGGAAGATGAGGGCCTGGAGGTCATAAAAAGGAGGAGTATTAATGGGATCGGGGTCCTGCGCACACGGTCAGACATAGGTAACGAGAGAATCTGTCACAGGTTACTACAATGTAAAGTTTATTTAAGCGTCAATGATCTCATTATTCCTTCCTGTCACAGATTGCACAGTGCACATGATCATGTAATCACACACGGCCTCTCTGTACATACTGCATATAATCCACCCTAAACTGCTGCAATTGTGCTGCACATTGACACTCAGGACTGCACGCTAGCACACGCACTCTGGGGCTCATTCACAACTGAAGCGCAGCGTGCAAAAAAGCTGGGTTTGTGTGTCCAGGGTGTGATTCCACCTGTTACACAATATTACTGAGGGGTCTATTTACTAAGCCTTGGATAGCTATAAAGTGAACGTAGATAACGTCCAAACCAATCAGCTCCTAACTGTCATTTTTCAAACAACAGCCTGTGACATGACAGTTAGGAGCCGATTGGTTGGGACTTTATCTACATCCAAGGCTTAGATTCTAGCTATTATCTTCTAGAAGGTGCTAGATAAATGACGAGTAGAATTTGATTGGTTGCTATGGGCAACATCTCTACTTCTATAAACCTGCACTTTAGTAAATATACCCCATAAGGGGAGATTTCATAAAGCTTGGAGATAAAATTGGAGATAAATAGTACCAACCAATCAGCTCCTAACTGTCGCTTTATAGGCTGTGTTTGGAAAATGAAAGGAGCTGATTGGTTGGTACTTTATCTCCAATTTTAGCTCTCTCTCCAAAATTAATTAAATCTCTTCCTTAGCATCCAAATAAAGAGATATCTAGTAAAGGTATCAAAGTAATGGGGGGGGTCATTTAAAAACGTAAGAAAAGATGGGAGCGCAGCACACGCCATGACAACAGGAAGTTACGGTTTTACACACCGGCACCCGCGCTTTGCCGTGTCTGTAAATGGCCGCCCACTGGCGTTTGTTAGATTTTAGTCCCCTTACAAGTTTATGTTGTAAACCCAAGTTATGTACAGCACCGAAACCTGTCCCGACCTCTTCTGCAATGAGGGGAAAATCAAAGACATAAGGAACCTTTTACATCTCCTCAGACACAGGATATGGAAATCGTACACCAGGCAGACCCCAAACACGGTGACCCCCGTCTCCTTCACCAGCATGGCACAGGTCCCCAGGAGCAGGCTGAGCAGCAGCAGGAGGGGAGATGAGGTGCTGGGGAAGACATCATCGGTGGCTGGTTTTACCTCCACGCTCCTGAGAGCAGAGATGAAACATGGACAAAGCTTAATGCACAAAGACAGAACTACTTCCACCATCGTCCAAAACAAATCAAATATAATATTTATTAGTATTAGTGATTATCCATTGTGATAGAAGCACTGGAGAAGTGTGGAATGGCTTCTATATCTGTCCCAGGTTCCTGTCCTATGTCTTTTAAAAAACCCCAGGAGAAGTCTGTTGAACAAAGCAGACTAGAAATGTCGGCTGTTGTGAAAAGCCGGATGGGTCCTGAGGGTGTGGATGTGAGGAGAGGGAGGGCTCCATCCACAGGCCACTCCGGGTGTTGGGCCTTTCAGCCTGGTAGCAGGTCATTAGGGCTTGCACCTGGAAATGGCTGTGATAAGATAGGTTTATTTGTGGCTGAGTGTCTCATACCTGGGAGAGCAGGCCCGCAGGTTAGCTTGCTCTGAGACACTGTTTGCTACAAACCAGAAGGTACTGTGGACGTAAACTTATTTTAGTGTTCGGTTAGTGAGGGAACTTACTGTCTAGTTAGAGCCCAGACGGGCTAGGGTTTATTTTATGTTTGTTTATGTCATTATTGACGTTGCACAATAAAAACTGGTTCCGACCAGCCTGCACGAAAATCCACGACTGGAGTGCTATTTCCTAGCTGCTGTGTGTAAGGAGGTGTCCATCTACCCCAGGAGAGCGACCCCCTACCCCGGTCATATCACACTATATATTTAGAACCCAATACCATACCCTCCAACTATACCGTTTTAGCCGGTACAGTACCGTTTTCTAATGGTCTGTACCGGCAAACGGGGCTGTACCGTTTTGTACCGGGTTGGTACACTCACCAGATTTGTTAAGCAGCGCTGCTGGGACACAGGACTCCCGCAGCGCTGCTGAGTGACAGCCGACCTCCGTGCTTCTCTGCCCTGACCGCCAGCGCCGGTATACAGAACATGCAGTATATTACTGCATGTTCTAAACTAGCCAGCGTCCGATGCCTCCAGCCCCCATGGACACGCCCCTTTACCGATTACCACGCCCCTTTATCTGCGGTCATGCCCCCCCATGTACCGGGTTCTTACTAGGAAATGTTGGAGGGTCTGCAATACAGAGGTAGACATTAATGCAATAGCAGCTGCAACTTTTGTCAACTTATTTGTGGCTCACCAGTTAGATAGATCACTATGTGGATAGGGATACTCGTGGCACGTGTGAAGCTTTGCTTTACCCCCCCCCCCCCCACAATTAATTGATGCAGGTAAAGCTTACTGGAGTTTGCTTCGGCCTGTAGCGCGTAGTACAGTACGGCCCCCTCCTCACTGAGGCGCACAATTTATTGATCTCTATTTTATTAATAATAATATTGTACATATCAAATCTTTAACACAATCAGCTACTAACCCCACTGCTGGGTGTGTGCCATGTGCCTGGTATAGAGCCCCCCCCCCCGGTATGCAAAGGTGCCGGCACCTGTATATTGAAGTCCTGAAGCCCCCCATGCATGTTCATAAGAGCAGAGCGGCCATCTTGGGCTCTCCACCAAATATTGTAAAAGGGCCCGGAAATGACTGTTAATGACCGTTAGTGCACGTGTCAATCGGCCCCTTCCCCATCGGATGTAAAGACCAACCTTATATAGGAGAAGAAGGTGAGGAGGAATAAGAAACAAGAAAGCACGTCCGCTCTTCCTACAATGCCTGCAACCTGCAGGGAACAAACAAAATAGCTGATTAGAAATGAATTATGTTGGTGATGCTGCAATCCCTACTGTCACTGATATGGGTATTAGAAGTCACTGAATACTTCTGTGACCATATAAAGGAACATGGCTGTAGTCTGAACACTGTCACACTGGTCACAGGATCAGAGGTGACTTCTCATAGTCTTAGGGGCATATTCAATTAGACGCGAAAAGCTGATGACGTCATTTCGCCAGGCGAAAACTTATCCCCGGTTTCAATTCCAAAGACTTTTTGCGTACGCGGAAAGTCAATGCATTGGCATAGGCGAAAAAGATTCGCCTATGAAAGCAGGCGGAAAAATGTGCGGAAATGCAGTTTTGGGGTGCAAAGGTGGGGAAACCACCCTGCACACTTGGGACAGGCCCCCATAAGTTAACTGCGTCAAAAAAATCCTAAAATAATTAGAACACCCCAAAAAATTACTTTGAAAAAGGGGGTAAAAAAGTACAAAGTTGGGGTACAAACATAAAACTAGCAAAATAAGCTTTTGGGGGGTCTGCAAGAATGCCCCAGGTGTTTTTTTGATTACAGGTGCTTGCTGAAGGTGCATTTTTAACTTTTGTGCATTTTTAACCATGCTAGCACCCATTTGCATGTACCAAATTTGCAGGGACTAGATATTTTCTTCCAAAAAATCTGCTAAATGCTATTCTTCACCACTTGTGCAAAGACGCTAATTAGCAGCTATTGAGAGCATTTAAGTACCCCAAATAGCTTCATTATTGCTATTCGGGGGCATCTACATTGATCCCCAATGTCAGTGCATCTTTTGGGGGGTGTCAGACTGATTTCCCCAAATCTGACAGCACTTTTCGTCTGTTTGCGTTTTGCCGGTTCCCGTTTTCGCGTTGTTAAAGTTAGATATTTTGAATGAAGGCATGTACTTATATTTGTTACAAATTACAGATTGCTCAAATTAGATTGTATGAGATCTGATTGTATTAAATCTGATTGTATGCTATTGTGATTCATAATATTACACCATTCCTTGGGCTTGTTCTGTTCTGTATTCCAATCGGATAACTTTGGTGACCCTGCAGAAACCACCACACCGTGCGGTTATGGAATATCATTAATAAAGTTCTTATTTTAAATATACTTTTAGTATATTTATAATGTTACATAACTGTATATTGATGTTTAGTCTTATTTTAATCAGCATTTAATTTGTAGCGTACTATAGGTAAATACTGCATCCCTGTTGTAAACATAAATGTAATATTATTGGTATAATGTTTTAGATCTTGTTTATTATATATGGTTAAACAATGCAATGTGCTTAACCTGAAACTGAAACTTCCCCCTCTCCAATGATACTGTGAGACAAAGGAATTCCAGACTGGGGTAGTTTTGGCGTGACCCTCAGGCTAATGAAGATCCGACTGCTCACACACAAAGAAGAAAGAACTGACCTATCCGACGTCGAGTATATACATATCCCTGCCCGTAACCAATGATCTTATTCCCTAAGGACTATTTGAAAGTGAACTTATAAATTGTACTGCAGTGACCGTTGGAAGTCAGTGCATTCAGAATTGAAGCCTTGTATTGGTGCCAATCGCGCTTGCGTATTGTAAGGGGCGGTACGCTATTTATTTCTGTTCGCAAATAAATCCTTTGGCCTTTGGAACTCCAAGTGAGCTGAGCAGACTTCAAAATTATTGACCTTTCATAGGTAGAGTACTCTCACTTCTCTATTCGTGAACAGGAATTTGGGGTGTCACCAGAGCTGGAAGACACGTCACAGAAAAAAGGTAAGAACAATTTGTTCTATATCTTACACCATCTGTGGTGATACACCAAGTTCCTACTTGCAGAGAGAATTCGGGACAAGGTAAGATAAATTGCATAGTCTGGTTAGATATTTGTTGCATTATAAAATAACTTTCTACCTCATAGTTACGTTGCCTTATCATTTAAAATTGTATACAGTAGCTCTGTGTTTCAAATTACACCATTTTATTGTTCCGGGTCAGACTTGCTGGACAACTTAATTTAGCATATGAAAACATTGTGCCAGGACACAGACAACAGAATCTGAGGCCTTCTAATAAGACTGAAACTGGCTCATAGTTTATTTTTATCTCCGGCAATATATGTTTTAAATAGAAATTATTTTAAATAAAAAGTACCGGCAGCATCTTTAAAGGTAAGAACGTAAATCGTTCTTTTAAAGTGCATCTGGTGCTGGTAAACCGAATTCCTACAAAAGTCCTATTGCCATTTTTTTTTTTTTTTATTACTTAAATAGATTGTCTACTTAAATTGATGGTTATGTGTAAGCACAAGCGGGTGAGCCTTTAAGTTAAGTATACTGCAGTTACTGTTTGCCGCTAAATTCAAACGTTTATATTTGTTCTGCTATAGTATAGTATACTGAAGAATTGTTAGGGATTCCTGGAAATAAGCTACCAGCAATAGGAACAATTCCTGTACAGGAATGTGAATTGTGTGTTGGAAATATTGTTAAAAAGTGGTCACGTCGCTTTGATCCCCAGTGAGGTATCGCGCTGAATGCCCAGGTAAGAGGCATTCAGGTTTTTGAAATCTACAAGATACTGTAGGGATTAGGAGTATTGTTGTTGTGTTGTGAGGTTAGATTAAATTAAAAGTATGTTTCAGAAATGCAACTGATTAAAGCAAGAGTTTTAATCTGCTTGAGTTGTTTACAACAATCATCAAAGCTTGCGGTAAATAGTACCAACGAAAGCAGGTGATTGGCCAGGCTCGGAGACAAGTAAATTGTAACTGAGTGACCGTATCAGTCTTTAACAGGGTGTGTTAGGGACCACGCTGGATAGTAACTTGAGGTTGGCTTGGTTTGCTCCCAGTTGTGAAGAGTGGAGGACTCGTCACTAAAGGGAACGTGAGCTCGTGGACGCGCACCGCGGACTGTTTGCATAAGGAATAATACGTTCCGCTATGGGAGCAAAGCAGACGCGGCAGGCGCAAATTGTGACCGATGTGCAGGTCGAATTGGGACCAGTAGGGTCGGCAAGGTATATTATGCACAAAAAGTATGGTGTGAAGGCAACATCGTACTGTGATAAGTGGATGAAACTAACTGAACAATGTGAGAAACCATTTCCTAGTGTTGGAAGCTTTGACCCAGAAATATTGAGCTGAGTTAAAGATAAGATTTGTACGTTAAGATCGCTGAAGTGGCGACTTAAACATAATACGTGTTTGAATTTGTGGCTACATGGTACGAAAAAAAAATCGCACATACTGGTATAAACAAAGAGATACAGGAGGTTACAAAAGTCGCAAGCGTACCACCTCCGCCATATGCAGATGAGGGCTTAAGGACCGCTGATAAGAAAGTTAAACGCATTTTGTATTCAGTGTTGGAAAACGTAAAATATGATGATTATGATGAAGACCAGGAACCTGCTTTCATTTCTGCTGTTTCTCATGTCATCCAGTTACAGGAGGGTCCCCAAAGACGGGGAGGGGTAGTTTCTGCTCCAGTTGCCATTGTTGAGGATCATGAGGTGCTCTCAGATGCTTCTAAGCCCAGGAGCTTACATGCTACTGAAACAACAGTCCCTGCAATTAGCATAAACAATAGTAAACCTGCAGGATACCATGTACGCACAATAGCTGTTCCTAATGGTAAGCGTGACAAGGAGGGTGTGATCCCAGTTAGAAATGTAGCTATGCATTGTCCGTGGAGTAGATCTGAATTACGGACAATTATCACTGAATTCCCTGATCCTAGGAAAGATCTGACCAATTGTCAAAAATTCATTAAGGTTTTGGGTAACGCCTATGAACCCACAAATAAAGATTGGAGAGTAGTATTAAGGGCAGGTCTTCCTCCCACAATTGATGTGCAAACATTTATTAAGGATAGTCAACTGGAGGAAGACAAACCTTTAACTGATGAGAATAATCAGGCGAACATTATTAACATTAACACCCAGTTGCAAATGTACTTCCCTGTCGTGGTTGATTGGCCTAAGATTTTCTCCATAAAGCAAAAACATAATGAAAATGTTGTAGAATATTTCCATAGAGCTTCGTTGGAGATGGACAAGTATACAGGAATATCTGACATAAAGGACGATGTGAATTACAGGCAAGTGGCTGTTTCAGTTCTTATGGGTGGCCTGAAGGAGAAATTGAAAACAAGAGTTCAGACCTCTATTCCATATTGGAGAGGAATCACGGTAGATGCCCTTAGGGAATCAGCTATTGCCCTTGATGAAAATCTAACCAGAAGAAAGGAAATGCAAAGTGAGAAATTAATGACTCTGAGTATACAGGTCCTACAGGAACAGTGTGCACAGCAGCAAAGGTACAGTGCACGGTATGGTAAGGAAAGACAGCCACAGTCACGTAAGGGGGCAAACAGGACATATGGCCAGAAATTGTAGATTGGGACAGTATAAGAAGGAAAATAGAGACTCGGGTTATTCTCAGGTACATGGGAGAAATGACCCTATACATAAACAGGAACAGGGTAACTGGCATAGAAGGGATCAAGGATTAGAAAGAGGCCCGCCATATGGGAATTATTCAGAGAATACCCATATACCTGATGCTACATACCAGAGACTAATGTTAGCCACAAATGCTACACGTGTCAATAACTCCTGAAGTTTAGGTCATACCTGTGTGCTACAGCTAGTTAGACTGACAGAAAACCTGAATGATGAACCTAATGTAAAAATGAATGTCTCTGGTACTAATCAAACTTTATTATAGATAGTCGACCAGATCCTTAATAACCCCGATATGTATCCATCTTTAGTCATATGGTTAAGTTATTGTTATGATTCAATTTTTTTTTTTTTTCGTCTAACGCTAAAACAATTGTTTCATCTCTTGCAAGCAGGACACAAGGTATAAGGATAAGCTGCTGCCCTATCAGTCAACGGAGAAATATTTAGGACATATCTGACCCAGGGGCCGAGACTCTTGACACCGGACAGGATTTAGGAAAAACAAAATATAAGGGGGTGATCTAATGGGTGTGATATGTATTACCGCCGGCCGACAGCGGCTGCCCGACAAAGGAGGAAATCCCGATCGTCCTCAAGGTATCAACTAACCCTAACCCTCCTTAGGGGTGCCTAACCTAACCTCCCCCCCTGTGCCTAACCCTAACCCCCCCTCTAAGTGCCGAAAACTAACCCACCCTTCCCCGCTGCCTAAACCTAAGTCCCCCCGGGGGTGCCTAACCCCAACCCTCCCAAGTCCCCCCCGGGAGCCCTAAACCTAACCCTCCCCCCCCCCCCCCCGCGGCTGTCTGCTGCGGCACCCGGCATCACTTCCGGGGGGGACTTGATGCCGGGCGCCAGTCTCCCGCCGTCGGTAAAATGACAGGCGTCTAGATTTAGACGCCTGTCATTCAACCCTCGCTGGGATTAAGTAGTCGGCATTTAGACCGTCGGCTTCCAGACTACATCCCGATCGAATGTTATATGCACACTATGCAGTATCTGCTCATTTTAAATTTGATATAAACGAGCACAAGACGGAAGTTGTCCCTTATGGCATTATCAAATAATAACTATCACAAGATGTAATATGTTAAATCCTGTAATTTATTTACCATATGTATCTCAAAGGGCTCTATTTACTACAATCTGCATTTGTAATGCAGACTGTAGTGTGATATTACCGACCGAGGGCCTGATTCAGAGCCGGTCGCAAGCGCTGAGCGCTCGCAACCGCTTCAATGGTGGCCCAGAGAGCATGAGTATGACGGAGCCGGCTCCGTCATGCGCATGCGCGAGACCCAGATAGCGACGGGCAATCCATCGCTCCAGGTCTCGCACCAAAGGGGGTGTGCTGTCGATGTTGAGTGACAGCACGCCCCCTTTGGTGGGCGGGCCGGGGGGGTGGCTACCCAGACTGAGGCGTTCCCATGAGAACGCCTACCGTTTGGGGGCGGCCCCACTGACATCACAAGTGATGCCAGTGGGAGAGCTTTCGGCTCTGTTTGAGCCGAAAGCTCTCTGAGGCTTGTGGCCACGAGACCCTACCACAAGGGTCTCGTCGCAATCCCGATGGTCTGGACCATCGCGACCATCATCCTGGCCGCTCGCATTAGCTGTGGGTGGCAACCCACAGCAATGCGAGCGGCCAGGAGGCTGCTCTGTCAGAGCGTCCGGATCTGAATCAGGGCCTCAATTCACATTGCGAATTCAGGCAATATCACAGGGATTTACTACAAATCCCTTGCAGGGACAGAGCTTGCGATAAAGCTCTGTCCCTGCGAATCCCCTCCGGAGCCTTATCACGTTACTTTCGCAAAAAATACAGTGACAAGTGCCCCGCGCATGCGCCGACTGACCGCCGCTGCTACCCCCCCCCCCCCCGTTGTCAAGCCCCGCCCGTCGCTAAGCCCCGACCCCCCTGCAGTTATCGGGCCTCTGGTGATGTCCTCTGTTCCTCCGGTCAGCTGACATTCCATACTGCACCGGGACCCTGTCAGGTGACGTCCGGGCCACAGTGCAGTATGGGAGAACAGCTGACCGGAGGGAGGACATCACCGGAGCCCCGAACTCCGGTCCCTGGTAAGTTAATTTTTATTTTTTTTACTATTTTTTATTTTTTTTTGCAGTGTATCAGTGTGGGATCTGTTTAGACCACACAGCTGATCACTGGGGCCGGCTATCGGCTTTGCTCTCCCTGTTAGAGCGGAGCAGGAGTCCGGTAACCGGGGAAGACCCTGGATAACGCCACCTTCAGGTGGCGTTATTATCACAGGGCCTTATTATCACAGGGCCTCCCCTGGTATTTTTTTCACATTTTATTTTTAGTAACTTTGGTCAGATCACATTTCCCATTACAATTATGGGAAATGCGATCTGCTTACTAAAAATAAGTAATACTTAGGGCTTGGAGTAGAATTTTATGAATTCTACTCCAATTGCCCTTTAGTAACTGTAGATGACAGGGCTGCCATCAGAAATGGTGGGGCCCGGTACTGACAAATTAGGCAAGGCCGCCCTCGCCCCGGGGCATGGGGCAGAAGTGGGTGGAGCTGTGGATGTGGGTGGAGCTACTTTGGGGGTGAGAGACAGGGAGGGCTGGATCTATTGGGGGCACAGATTAATCGTTCTCAAGTTCTGTTACATTACTTGCTGTGCTGACATTTTTATTTGCATGTTTTCATTTAATATATCTAAGCACAAGATGTTTTGTGTGTGTGTGTGATACATATATCATACATACACAAACAAAAGCCTCCGGTGCTTAGCTATATTAAATTAAAAGCATGCAAATGTAAGTGTCAGCACAGCAAGTACTATAACAGCACTTACCCACATGTATGTGTATGATTTTATATATATATATATATATATATATATATATATATATATATATATATATATACACACACTGTATATATACTGTGTATGTATGTATATATATACACATATACTCTGTATATATATAAAAAAAAAATATATATATATATATATACACATAAATATACTGTATATAATACATAAATTAGGCACTCCCTCCCTACAACAGAGCCCAAACTTACCTGGACACTCGGCCATCTCCATGACTCTGGGAGCTCCCTCAGCACTGAGTGATGTGAGGTACCGCGTGTCACTGGTGGAATGCACCGGCAGCTGCCAGAGAAGAGGAGAAGAGTCTCAGTGGCATTTAATACATGGAGCCGGTCGCAAGCCAATCACAGCTCGCGGAACGGCAGCCAGCCAATCAGCAGCGGCCGCTGCTGATTGGCTGGCTGCCGTTCCGCAAGCTGCTGTGATTGGCTTGTGGCCGTCTCCACGTATTAAATGCCACCAAGTCACTTTACTTCTTTGGCTGCCCACGGTGCATTCCAGCAGTGATGTGCGGTACCGCACATCACTGCATTTCACAATTTCACACCTCCGCTACCTGGGCCCGGGACTGGAGTCCCCGCAGTCCCCCCTGATGGCGGCCCTGGTAGGTGACACTAAAATAATGTGAAAAGGGTGTGAAAACACCCCTTTTCACTTTATTTTAGTAAAAATAATGTTAATAAATAGAGCCCCTAGGGTGGAGAGTGACGAGGATATAGCAGTTACACAGATATGCATGATTGTTTGGAACATTTATATCAGTTTGATTTCATATAATATAAAGTTGGGGTCCTACGATAGATGACAATCATGTTTTATGCCTATGACAGCAGGAGGCACACCAGGCACGACATATACAAAGGCGATTGACAGCCATACAACTACCAGGAGAGGTTGCAGTCATTAAGTGTAATGCACACACATATGACAGAGACCCAGTGTCACTTGGCAACAGTAGGGCAGATGAAGCCGCAAAGTGGGCAGCAGGACTACCTGTAAAGACAAATGTTACTAAGATAATAATACCAGAAGAACCGGTAACATATTGATCTATTTCTGCACTGAATTTCCAACATACTTTATACGTGTCCGGTGCCGACTAGACTGTGCCTGTAAATGGTGTCTCTCTATTCTAAGAGCTTTTTAATCTGCGACATACATGTCTATTATTGAATAATTTGTATGGTGACAGTCATCATTGTCTTAATGAGTTTAATCTGATTTAAATTTTTTAAATGTTTTTTTTTTCACTTTAGCGCTGCTTTAGTTACTTTTTATCTAAATTGTTTAGGAGACTAACTATCCCGTTCTGAGCAGTTGCTTGGACAAACCACTCCTGACAGTGCGTTATATTACTTTATTTTTCTAAGATAATGATGTTTGAAGTTCTAATTGTACACAAACTAATTGAAATGCAAGATTTGTGGTCCCAGCAGGAAAAGGCCATCTGGAAGGTGAAAGAATGTGGTTCAGGAGTCCTTGGGACTCTGGAAGGATGGACACGTAGGCCAGTAGCCCCCGCAAGACATATCTTCCAAGCCTAGCAGAGGCTGCACATGGTCTGACTCATCTGGGTAAGGAAGGCATGTGTAAACTTGTGGGTGCATATCAGGGTTGCCTACCCACCCGATTTGGGCGGGAGCCTCCCGATAATCGGGTGCAGCTCCCGCCCCCCCGGAAAGGCAGGCAAGCCTCCCCCCGACATCCCCCGCAATTTACTCTTAACCCCGGCTGCGAGGGCAGCCAGTGACGCGATTTGCGTCATTTTGGCCCCGCCACCTGCCTCACAATGCCTGTATTATCGGCATTGTGTAGCGGGGGCGGGGCCAAAATGACGCGATCGCGTGACCCCCGCGACGCCTACAAACGTCAGGCACCCGTCCAGACACGCCCCCTTTTTTGGCCACACCCCCCCCCCCCGCTGCCTTGCTGATCTGGCTGCTCCCTCCCAATAGGAGCAGCCAGAAAGTCGGCAACTATGGTGCATATTGGTGTGCACCAGGGTTCTCTTCACAGGCTAGTAAGAGAGAAATGTTCTGTCTTACTTGTTTGAGAAAGAACACTGAGAAAACAATACAGAACCATCCCATATTTCTCCTACAGACGGACATTTCAGGTAATACAAATCGACGTTATCCAATTATGACCCTGCAGGTAGTTAAACTGACATGTATTAGTTTGTATTGACATTTTCTGTAACTGGACAGGAGCCTATTCAGCTGCCTCTAATATTGCTGTTTTTAATGATAAGTAAATTGTTCAGGAATCTGTGTGTAGATGTGGTATTCCCAAAGTGATTGAAAGTGATTGAGGTACTCGTTTTACTGGTGAAGTTTTCCAGAACATGTGTAAACGCAGGGGTATCGGTAGCAGGTTGTACACTCCCCCTAGGCCCAAGGCTAGTGGACAGGTGGGGAGAGAGTCAATGGGACTATTAAGCACAAACTGAGCAAAGTGATGGTTGAAACTGGGTTAGCGTGGCCAGAAGCATTGCCACTAGTCTCGCACAGCATCAGGACCACTTCTAAAACCACCTCTTAACCTGTCACCTTTTGAGATATTTTTTGGTAAACAACCCCATGTGATGGATAGATCCTCAAGAAGATTTAAAATGCAATAATGAAGTGACTGTGCAGTACCTCCTAAAGATGAGTAAGCACTTGAGGAAGCAACAAAAGAACTTGAAATTATTGTCTCCTGAGAGGCTAGAAACAAAATGCCAAGAGATTGAGCCTGGAGAAAATGTTATGACCCGAAACTTCTTATGTTCAGGTTGTCTAGTAGACAGGTGGGAAGGAACGTACCAGGTTTTGATGACCAGCACTACAGCCTTGAAGGTAGCCGAAAGAGATACTTGGATACATGCCACCCACTGCAAGAAAGTCAGTAACACTGAGAAGATTCCAGACCAAGCAGAGATTGAACCTGTTACAGTCACTCGAGAATCTATTCCGTAAGAGTTAAAGAGACAACTGCCATTAAACACCTGAAATCAAAATCCAACAAACGTTCTACTTCTACAGCATTGAAGACCACAGTTCTTTCAGACTTTTTTTTCGTCTCCTATTTTCTATTTCCCTCTCTTTTTTTCCCAATTTTTGTGTTTTCCACAGGACAATCTATTTTTGCAAAGGTAATCAGGTGATGGAGAATGGGTTTGGTGATGGTGCTGAAGGTGTGGAATCAGAGGAGAAATTGATAAAAAAAAAATTCGGTCCAGCTTAACGCATTGTTCAGTTTTAGTATAGTAAATAGACCTGATGAAACTTTGGGATTTTGAAACACTATGGAGGGTTTGTAAATATTATGAGCCCATAATTGAAGAGGAAAAAGGTTTATGTATGCTTAATAGTGATTTGAATATTCTTTAGAGGATTAGTATATATTGGTGGAGGGTAAAGAAATGTATGTATATTTTGAAATATTGAAATTGGTCCAATTAAGGAAAGAAATGTGAATAGATTTAACCATACATAATTATATGTATAGTGAATGTTACACCAAACATCATAGAAAATTTTGTCCTAAATCCCCCCAAGAATCCTTTATAAGTTAGGTGAGTTCCCACATCCTACCAATGGTCCCTAGGGGATCTGCTGATCGCGTATAAGGGTTGTCTTACCCTTTCCTCCTGTCCTCAATTGAATGATTGATGTTTGATTTGTGTTATACTGTGTGTATATATATATATATATAGCAAGATTTTATGTCTGACTATATGGCATAAGAAGTAGGTATGATAGTGTTTTGTGAACTATCAAAGAGTGGACTGTTAAAGTTAGATATTTTGGATGAAGGCATGTACTTATATTTGTTTCAAATTACAGATTGTTCAAATTAGATTGTATGAGATCTGATTGCATGAGATCTGATTGTATGCTATTGTGATTCATAATATTACACCATTCCTTGGGCTTGTGCTGTTCTGTATTCCAATAGGATAACTTTGGTGACCCTGCAGAAACCACCACACCGTGCGGTTATGGAATATCATTAATAAAGTTCTTATTTTAAATATACTTTTAGTATATTTATAATGTTACATAACTGTATATTGATGTTTAGTCTTATTTTAATCAGCATTTAATTTGTAGCGTACTATAGGTAAATACTGCATCCCTGTTGTAAACATAATTGTAATATTATTGGTATAATGTTTTAGATCTTGTTTATTATATATGGTTAAACAATGCAATGTGCTTAACCTGAAACTGAAACTTCCCCCTCTCCAATGATACTGTGAGACAAAGGAATTCCAGACTGGGGTAGTTTTGGCGTGACCCTCAGGCTAATGAAGATCCGACTGCTCACACACAAAGAAGAAAGAACTGACCTATCCGACGTCGAGTATATACATATCCCTGCCCGTAACCAATGATCTTATTCCCTAAGGACTATTTGAAAGTGAACTTATAAATTGTACTGCAGTGACCGTTGGAAGTCAGTGCATTCAGAATTGAAGCCTTGTATTGGTGCCAATCGCGCTTGTGTATTGTAAGGGGCGGTACGCTATTTATTTCTGTTTGCAAATAAATCCTTTGGCCTTTGGAACTCCAAGTGAGCTGAGCAGACTTCAAAATTATTGACCTTTCATAGCGTCCTTTGGAATTGAATAGGGCGAAAAGCGGGGCCGCGCACAAGAAGTTTTCGCCTCCAAAACATGCGAAGTCGGAGAAAAGTACGGCAGGCGAAACCTTTCAAACTTTTCACATCGAATTGAATATGCCCCTTAGTAACTACAGTAGGGGGTTATTGCACATCATTTGTGTGGTATACTGTGATAATGTCTGTAATGTTTACAGTATGTCATTGCGTTTTCCTCGGAGTTCCCGTCCATGGGCATTTACCCCAGTCAGTGCTCCTAATTACCACTTGTAGGGTGCAGGTATTTGTATTTGTAGGATTATTACAGCTCTGGACCTCATTCAGAGCCGGACGCTATTTGCGCTCGCTCGTTCAGAAAAAGGGTCTGGCTATTTAAATTGAGCGCTCGCTATTTGCGGTCTGTTGACACCTCTATGTCTGAGCGAGCGTCCGAAACATGCGCTCGTTATTTTGTAAAGACGCCCCTTGGCCACTCGTATCATACGTCATCTCCGCTATTTATTTGATTAAACGAGTACATCGAAAGGCGTATGAACTGCTCGCTATTCTTGTGGTAGCATTTTCCTACCGCAATCATGCGAGCAGTTCAGGCTAAAAGACAACCAAGTGACGTGGTCGATGACGCTGCTTTGTTAATTAAGCACACCCCTAAAACGCCCGTTTTGGCACGCCTGCGTTCGGATCTCCACTCCCCGTTTTCAAGCACCTTCCCCTGTTACCACCCACAAACGCCTCATCCTGTCACTCAAATTAGCAGGCACTCGCTATTTTGCGAGCACACGATTTCCGACCGCACGATTTCTGACTGGTTGGCGCATGCGCATTACGACCCATACGCATGCGCAGATGTGCGACCATCGCTCGGAGCGAGCGAGCGGCTCTGAATCAGGCCCTGTTAGATGTGTTGAGGTAACAGATGGTCTAAGGTAACAGTGATCGAGTTGTCCCAGGGATCATTTTAATGGCCAACAGGACTGGATTAAGGTTTGTGGGGCCACAACCAATAAAATTGGCAATAAGATATACTGGGGATATTGTTAAAAAAGTATAATGTGTAAATATTCCAAGCTCCGCAAATGTGTTAAACACACTGTAGTGCCCCTCGTTCACATTAACTCACACGGAGCCCCTAATTCACATTAGGCTACAGTGCCCCCACACTGGTGATGTGGCTATGTGTGGGGGTCCCCCTGAGTGTGGGAGCCCCTGGGCGACCACCCCAGCTTTACAGTTGTTAATCCAGCACTGACGGGCAATGAGCCAATAGAAACTGACTGTAATACTGAATAATCTTGTTATCACAAAGTGAAAAAGCAACACAAGTTCCTTTTAATGCTTTCCCTGAAAACTAAAATGTCAGTACTCCTATATGCTAGGGATACCACCTTTAAAACCTAGGTGCAGTGAGATGGGTATATATGGCTGCTGAGCTCCGCAGAAAAAACTGTACTTTTAATAGGGATGTACGATCCCTTTGCTGAACACATGAGGAGGATTTTATTAGAGTGCGGTTCTCGATCCTGTGAAACATCTGTTACAAAGCACCACAGTACATATGATGGAATTAGTTTTTTTAAAAGTGAAATTTATTAAGCTGCAGTTTGACAAAATGACAGAAAAAAACTGTCAGAAAGTAAAAGAGGTTATTAGAGGCGAGATAGCAGACTGCACGCTGCGCTACCGGCCATTCAGAATATAAAAGGTTACAGAATACACTTACTATTTATGAGGGCAATCGGTATATATTGATTATGAATCTATTAGAGGAGACAAATTAATGTGATTGTATTAAGGCTGCAATATATTAGTATTATATTAAGGCAATATTATATTATTAACACGTAGTAAACCGCGTGCTTTGCAGGTGAAAATCGCCGGTGATGTGTGGCGGTGTATCTAGCACAGGTTTGTATAAATGATCGGAGTTAAAACGTTTGGGTGGTTTTTTTTTTACACATCCAGGGGGGAGGTGTATCAAATTTTCTAAAGAGACTTACAGTGAAGTTTCCCATAGCAACCAATCGGCTTCTGTCATTTTATAGACTGAGCTAGATAAATGTTTGGTAGAAGCTGATTGGTTGCTATGGGCAACTCCTTCAGTTTTGAAAACTTTGATACATCTCCCCCTTAACCCCCTTTAAAATATAAATAAATAAACAGTCCAGCAAAGTAGTCTGAGCACTTAGGATAAGACCTGAAAAAGATTAGTCTAATAAAGACGCCATATAAAATATCACGGTACTCACAGCCTCCGTGTGAACGGGGTGTACGGCGAACAGCAGGGCGGAGGCCAGCGCCTGCCACTTGTCTTCAAACACGGCTGTGCTGCAGATGTAACACAGCAGGGAGCTCACCGTACAATGGAAGACCACGTTCACCGCGTGGAAATAAAACGGGTCCAGGCCGCCCAAATACACATTGATCCTGTGGGGGAAAGGCAGAGAAGTGTCAGAGGTTATCAGAAAATCAGGAGATGCGCCCGTGTAACCCCCACGAAGAAGCCATTTCAGAGCCTTTTGCCCTGTTTGACATTTGCGCATTACTTGAGGAATTGCCCCATTGCCTGCAGTCATACTCAGTGCTGCGTCCTACTCAGGGGCAAAGGGCAGGTGTATTCGCTGCTGTTGGGGCTTTTTTACCGCTTTGTCCAATGTGATGAAGGGTTACATCTAGCCTCAGCCATGCCTGCGCTGGCGGTAAGATCCACACCGTTACCTGAGGAAGCCTATTTAGCAGAGAGTGGCCCGGGCAACGTCACCACGTACAGCTCTGGGTCAGTAACACAGAGGCAGGTGACTCTTGATGTACAGGGCGAAGCCTTTTTCTGCCAAAACATGATAATCGCCCCATGATAAATAGACCCATTAGAGACGTAATTACAAATAAGGCAACATTCCGGGAAGCTCTCCCAATTACAGAGTATGGTAGAGCTCAGCTTTCAGATAAATATCCGGATTCAGGTGAGGGATCTCTGTCACACACTTCAGGGCAGATTCAATTAGCCGCAAACTAGCCGCAGCCTAACCCTGAGCCAAACACTAACATGGACTGTAGGCATTTACAATGCTGACATTCTGACTGCTGACACTGAAACCATGTTGACATTCTTAATGTCAACATAATGACTACATACCGCAAAAATCTTTTGACACCATATAACAGCCTCCAGCAGGGGTATATTCACTAAAGTGCACGTTTGTAGAAGTGGCGTTGTTGCCCATAGCAACCAATCAGATTCTACATATCATTTATATAGCTACTAGCAGATAATAGCTAGAATCTGATTGGTTGCTATGGGCAACAACTCCACGTCTATAAAAATGCTCTTATGGCCACTAATAGCCTCCTACACTGTCCTTATGGCCACTAACAGCCTCCTACACTGTCCTTATGGCCACTAACAACGTCATACACTGTCCCTATGGCCACTAATAGCCTCCTACACTGTTCTTATGGCCACTAACAGCCTCCTACACTGTCCTTATGGCCACTACTATCCTCCTACATTGTCCTTATGGCCACTAACAGCCTCCTACACTGTGCTTATGGCCACTAACAACCTCCTACACTGTCCCTATGGCCACTAACAGCCTCCTACACTGTCCTTATGGCCGCTAACAGCCTCCTACACTGTCCTTATGGCCACTAACAGCCTCCTACACTGTCCTTATGGCCACTAACAGCCTCCTACACTGTCCTTATGGCCGCTAACATCCTCATACACTGTCCTTATGGCCACTAATAGCCTCTTACATTGTCCTTATGGCCACTAAATGCCTCCTATACTGTGATTATGGCCACTAAATGCCTCCTACACTGTCCTTATGGCCACTAATAGCCTCTTACATTGTCCTTATGGCCACTAAATGCCTCCTACACTGTCCTTATGGCCACTAAATGCCTCCTACACTGTCCTTATGGCCACTAACATCCTCATACACTGTCCTTATGGCCACTAATAGCCTCTTACATTGTCCTTATGGCCACTAAATGCCTCCTACACTGTGATTATGGCCACTAACAACCTCCTACACTGTCCTTATGGCCACTAACAGCCTCCTACACTGTCCTTATGGTCACTAACAACGTCATACACTAGCCTCCTACACTGTCCTTATGGTCACTAACAACGTCATACACTGTCCTTATGGCCACTAACAACCTCCTACACTGTCCTTATGGCCACTAACAACCTCCTACACTGTCCTTATGGCCACTAACAGCCTCTTACATTGTCCTTATGGCCACTAACAGCCTCTTACATTGTCCTTATGGCCACTAACAGCCTCCTACACTGTCCGTATGGCCACTAACAGCCTCATACACTGTCCGTATGGCCACTAACAGCCTCCGACACTGTCCTTATGGCCACTAACAACCTCCTACACTGTCATTAAGGCCACTAACAGCCTCATACACTGTCCTTATGACCATTAACAGCTCCAGATACCGTCCTTATGTCCACTAACAGCCACCTACATTGTCCTTATGGCCGCTAACAGCCTCCTACACTGTCATTAAGGCCACTAACAACCTCTTACACTGTCCTTATGGCCACTAACGGCCTCCTACATTGTCCTTATGGCCGCTAACAGCCTCCTGCACTGTCTTTATGGCCATTAACAGCTCCAGATACTGTCCTTATTGCTCAAACCATTCTGATTATTTTGCCAGAAATATTCTGCAATATGCGCGGACAATGAACGTGGTACTTCACAGTACAGAACTCTCGAATAACTGAACCTGCCCCTTTGAACTAACAGGAAGCCTCTATATACAACTACATCTTTGGTGCTGTGTCACTAAATCAAGTCTTATGCTGGGTACCCCCTGGCAGATACACTGGCCGATCAATTAATCAGCCAATATATACTGTGTGCGTCGGCCAGTGTGTACCGGCGATATGTCTGCGAACGACATATCGTGTCAGCTGTGCTGCACAGCCGATGGCAGATATATCTGCATATCTATTGGGGCATTGTGCTGTGTCTACGGGCCTTCAGCCGATCGCCTGTACACTTGCGACAGGCGATGGTTGTTCAGCGTGTATGAACAACTGTCATCTGCAGATATATCTGTTAGGTGTGTACCCAGCTTTAAAGCACAAAGCGATGAGCTGACGACCCACAGTATTGTCTGCGCTTATTTATAGTGCAGCCAGTGATAAGCATTGTTACAAAACACCCTCTTCTTATGTCAGCTCTGAGCTCTGTGCCATAAATCACTGCTGTACACAATAGATTGTAATTACAGCTATAGCTGGAGCCTTCCACTGTGTACATTGACTTATAGATCTAATAACTGAACTATACTTCTACAATGATGCGGCAGCATTGACAAACGCAGATTTATAAGCCCTGCGTCGGGAGCTTTGGGAGTTAACCAGGAAGATATCTCAGAAATGTAAGCAGTGAGGAAATAAGTGTTTTATAGAGAAGGGCCCAGGTCTTCTATAAACAAACCGCACGATAACGCAGCTCTGCAGTGGAAGTAAAGTAGTTTCAGATGGCGGCCTCGCAGTATAAACAAACTATTTTGCCCTTTCTTCTTAAATGGCATGGAAAGCAGAGATGGCATGCTAGGTATTAATGATCCTGTTACACTGTATCGCAAAAGAAACAGTTTATTCTGAGTTATGGGTCTTTTTTACAAGCATTACAAATTTTAAGTATTTTAACGGACACTAAACCGAACATCATAACTATTTAGAAAAATATCTAGTTAAAGCAGCCATCTCACATAGGTGTTTTCCCCTGTAGATAGCAAGTGAAGATCCTTGTAAGCATGCATCTAATTTTTGCCGGCTGACCTCCAACAAATAATTATCTCTTTTTAAAATCTCTCTGGAGGATGGGCAAGTATGGCTACCACATACATGCACCCCTCCCCCTCATACACAGACATACACACTCTGTCTTAATGCAATGGCAGTGGATAATATTACAGTGAGAATAGAGCTCACATGGGTGTTTCAAAGCATCTCTGCTCACTACTCCATGTGCCATATGACTGTGGTTGCCATGGTAGTTATTACATTGTGGAAACAGCAGAATTTGAAATCACTAATAGAAGTCTGAAGATAGAAGCCAATGAAAAATCGGAAAACCAAGAGTCTCTTTTTAGACGGCCACATTTAGAAAAAAACAACACACTAATTCAATAATTAATATCATTTATCATGAAGCATGCCCAAATTGTTATCCAGGGGCGACGCAGGCTGCATCTGTACAAATCGATAAGTAACACAGTGGCCATCACTTGAACATATTCTATACTGACAATTTTATACCAAGTTACGAGACTTACGACAGTCTTTACTGACACATTAATTATATTACTTTAATCAGAAAGTAAAGCCTCTATGAGGAGTCCCGGGAACACCCATAATGGGCACATAACCTTATTAAGACCGAACATAATTGGCATACTGAATGGTATTTTAAATTTAGCAGTGTCAGGGGCTGAACCCTATCGTTGATCCCTCATTTTTCTTACTGGCAGGCACAAGTCTATTTTTTACAGGTCGTCAGTAAATTTAATATTGTTGCTCACTGCGATACATAAATGGGTCAACCCATGATTTCCATGAATCAATACGTTATAAAGATGGGTCATACAACAAAATGGCTGCACCAGTTTTCTACGCAGTGTTTGTAAGATGTGTGTTTGCATATTAAACATAGGGATGGCCATCGGTGGGGTGTCCATCGATGGTTACCATCGATAGGCCAATCAGTAATTTCCATCGATGGTACACAAACCATCTATGGTAAACCATCGATGGTTTGCACCCCCAGGATGGCCACCGCTGCTGGGGGTTGCCGGGCCGCGAGCAAATGAAAAATAGGAAGGGGGGGCATAGCGGCTGCCGAGGGTGGGGCTAAGCTCCATCCTGTAAAGAGAAGAAAAGAATTATCTGCTCCCAGTCAGCCATCGATAGCAGAGAACTACTGGTTCTCTGACATCGATGGCAAAACTAGTTGACATCGGCCAGCCACCATCAATGTTTTAAAAACATCGATGGTCGATGGCCAACCCTATATTAAAGTGTTGTTGTTGATTCAAAAGGGGCCGAGGTTTAGCAAGGTAAAAAAGGTAATGGTATACACAGAAACGTTATCATTGAGTACATCCTATTGCAGTCACTATGAGGAGCACTGCTACAGTGTATTGAGGTAATGTTATACTCAGAAACATAACACGTACGGAGACACCTGGACCTACTGTACAGACAATTGTCACTATAGTGTATTTCAGGGGCCGGAGCAATATTCAGCCCATTAATGACTTTTGCACTACTGTAGTGTCACCTTTATGGGATTCATTTATATAAGTAAAACAACAATAATACTAATGACTAAAGCAGAGGGCCTGATTCAGCGCCGGACGCTCTGAACGAGCGCCCGCTCTGAATCAGGGCGTTTTGTTTTTTTTAATGTTGCGGCCTCTTGGCCGCTCGCATAGCTGTGGGTCACCACCCACAGCTTATGCGAGCGTCCATGATGATGGTCGCGATGGTCAAGACCATCGCGACCATCGGGCTTGCGACGAGACCCTTGCAGTAGGGTCTCGTCTGCCGCAAGCCCAGGAGTGCTTTTGGCTCTATCAGAGCCGAGAGCACACCCACTGACATCACTTGTGATGTCAGTGGGGCCGGCCCCAGACGGTAGGCGTTCCCATGGGAGTGCCTCCGTCTGGGCAGCCACGCCCACCAAAGGGGGCGTGCTGTCACTCACCATCGACAGCACGCCCTCTTTGTAGCGAGACAGTGTGCCCGTCGCTATCCGGGTCTCGCGCATGCGCATGACGGAGCCGGGTCCGTCGTGCGCATGCGCACTGGCCCAACATCGACCCGCTTGCGAGCGCTCAGTGCTCGCGAGCGGGTCTGAATCAGGCCCAGAGTACACACTATACGATGTATTGTACGATATATCGTTCTGACACGGATCTGAACAATATATCGTACACATTCATGTCGGTCGTTCGTGAGATCGTCCCATCATCTGACCTGCATGTCAGAAGGGATGGTGCAAAGAACAAAGCGGTGCGGTTACATGCAGCGTGTAACGTCACATTGCGCCGTCGTACGCCGGATCGCGCCGTATGTATGGCGCGCTCGGTGTATCATTACAGTGCATCGCCGCTGGGTCGGACCATCGCATGGTGTGTACCCGGCTTAAGTCATATAGCCACTGGTACTGGATATCCTTTTTTAGCCCCATTAGCAGTGCAGGATGTAAGGATGTGCCCAGAGCAGGTGGTATTATTCATGACACTTTACAAATATGGCGCCATTGGTTGTTGGATCATGGAAGTTGCACTGGTTATGGTGCATTAGGGATGAGCTTGTGCTACTCTCCACCATTAATATAAATGTATCCACCATACTGTATTGGTAATCCAATTTTGCCAGCCCGTAAGGTTCCCCTCCCCTGGGATCACTGCAGTACCTGAAGCTTAGCACACACAGCGGCCGGTACGACTTGTGACTGGTGTTGTCGATCATGGCTTTGCCCCAGAAGTCATTCCTAAAGACGCTGCTCAGGTTCGTCTCCCCTCGGCTGTCTGGGTTATTGAGGATCGCCCATATGTCATCGTGGACAAACTCGCCAATCAAAGACCTACCAAAGCAAAGACCTGCAACGAGGGCGGGCACGGCGAATGTCCAGGCACCAAGGTTGGCCAAGATGGAAATGGGGGGGTTCCTGAGCCTCCTGATCCCCGCTTTGTGATTGTGGTTTGGATACAGGCCCATAGGGGGGCTCTTTCCTACTCCGTTACCTGTGTTCTTAGGCGTCTCTTTGTGGATGTTCTGCATCCCGCCATTGGGATGGTCTCTTTGGACAGTGTTGGTGATGGTCTGTCCATCTCCGATACCCAGGTCCTTGGGTAACATTCGGGGGCTCTTGTGTCTTTTGTGGTTAGTGGCATCCCCTGGTGCCTCTCTGTGGTTGGTCAATATTCTAACATTATCCACGCCGCTGGGTACCACCCCACAAACATCCAGTCCACCATCATAGGATGCGCCTTTGGGGGTCTCTCTAAAGATGATGTTCCCCCTTCTCATACTCCCAAGTACGGGCAGTCACATCTTGTGGGTACAGCGTCCATCATCCAGGATGTCTCCCTCTCACTGCTCTGCCCGGATGAATAAACCCAGCAGTCTCACCCTTACAGCGTCCATCTGATCTGTCCGCTTCCTGCCCGTTCCATGGGTACCTGTTACCTGCATCCCAGGAGCCTGCAAAGAAATATCAAAAGAGGTTCTACAGTTACATGGAGGATGGTCACCGTCTACAGCAGGAGTATGTATGCCTGCTGTCTCTGTGCGTCACTAGTTACATAACAGTGTCTCTGTGTAATCTATCTCTCTCTCATATCATCTGTCTATCTATCTATACAGTCTCTCTGGCTCGCAGCCCTTATACTGCAGCAGTCTCTCTGGCTCAGCAGTCCTAATAGTGCAGCAGTCTCTCTGGCTCAACAGTACTGATAGTGCAGCTGTCTCTCTGGCTCAACAGTCCTAATAGTGCAGCTGACTCTCTGGCTCAACAGTCCTGATAGTGCAGCAGTCTCTCTGGCTCAGCAGTCCTGATAGTACAGCTGTCTATCTGGCTCAGCAGTCCTGATAGTGCAGCAGTCTCACTGGCTCAACAGTCCTAATAGTGCAGCAGTCTATTTGGCTCAGCAGTCCTGATAGTGCAGCAGTCTCTCTGGCTCAGCAGTCCTGATAGTGCAGCAGTCTCTCTGGCTCAACAGTCCTAATAGTGCAGCAGTCTCTCTGGCTCAGCAGTACTGATAGTGCAGCAGTCGCTCTGGCTCAACAGTCCTAACAGTGCAGCAGTCTATCTGGCTCAGCAGTCCTGATAGTGCAGCAGTCTATCTGGCTCAGCAGTCCTGATAGTGCAGCAGTCTCTCTGGCTCAACAGTCCTAATAGTGCAGCAGTCTCTCTGGCTCAGCAGTACTGATAGTGCAGCAGTCGCTCTGGCTCAGCAGTCCTGATAGTGCAGCAGTCTATCTGGCTCAGCATTCCTGATAGTGCAGCTGTCTCTCTGGCTCAACAGTCCTAATAGTGCAGCAGTCTATCTGGCTCAGCAGTCCTTATTATGCAGCTGTCTCTCTGGCTCAACAGTCCTAATAGTGCAGCAGTCTATTTGGCTCAACAGTCCTAATAGTGCAGCAGTCTATTTGGCTCAGCAGTCCTAATAGTGCAGCAGTCTATCTGGCTCAGCAGTCCTGATAGTGCAGCAGTCTATCTGGCTCAGCAGTCCTTATTATGCAGCTGTCTCTCTGGCTCAACAGTCCTAATAGTGCAGCAGTCTATTTGGCTCAGCAGTCCCTCTGGCTCAACAGTCCTGATAGTGCTGCTGTCTCTCTGGCTCAGCAGTCACACACTCCCACTATGGCTGTCTCTGATAGCTGCTGCTTTGTGTCAGTGACAGCAGTTCCCATACCTCTCTGCAATCTCTCGTATAGCAACAGCTGTCTCTGAGACTAGATCCGTCTCTTTTGTGGCAACTGTCACATTCCAAGACTGTAGCTGCCCTCCCTCTCAGCTGTCTACCTGTATACAGCAGTCTTTTTTATGTCAACTATATGGGCGGTCTCACGCTGATCCCGCAGCTAACTCTCTGTGTAATATACTGTCTCACCCCGATAGCAGTCTATACACCACTAAGCATTACGGGCTGTCTCAGCAGTTCCTACGCAGTCTCTCTCATCTCTATGTCGTGACTGTAGCACTCTATGTCCCCGTGCAAACTCTATGCTGTCTCTCTCCCCGTGCAGTCTCTAGGCTGCCAGCTCCTCTCTCTCCGTCTGGGTGCAGTCTCGCCCTCTCTCTCTCACCGTGCACTCTCTTTGCAGCAGCAGCTGTCTCTCAGGCCGCGGTACCTTCTCTCCTGCAGCAGCGGCTGATGCTCCGTCCTCTCCCCGCACAGCTGCAGAAGTCACAGCCCCGTCCGCGCATCCTCAGTGCTGCTCCTACCGGTGTGTTATATATCCTAATCCATCCCCTGTGTCACCTCCTTCAGCTGCAACACAGGTCCCAGCATACACTGCCCCTCCTTCCATCCATAGCCTAATCCATCCCCTGTGTGTCACCTCCTTCAGCTGCACTACAGGTCCCAGCATACACTGCCACTCCTTCCATCTATAGCCTAATCCATCCCCTGTGTCACCTCCTTCAGCTGCACTACAGGTACCAGCATACACTGCCACTCCTTCCATCTATAGCCCCTAATCCATCCCCTGTGTGTCACCTCCTTCAGCTGCACTACAGGTCCCAGCATACACTGCCACTCCTTCCATCTATAGCCTAATCCATCCCCTGTGTCACCTCCTCCAGCTGCAACACAGGTACCAGCATACACTGCCACTCCTTCCATCTATAGCCCCTAATCCATCCCCTGTGTGTCACCTCCTTCAGCTGCACTACAGGTCCCAGCATACACTGCCACTCCTTCCATCTATAGCCTAATCCATCCCCTGTGTCACCTCCTTCAGCTGCACTACAGGTACCAGCATACACTGCCACTCCTTCCATCTATAGCCCCTAATCCATCCCCTGTGTGTCACCTCCTTCAGCTGCACTACAGGTCCCAGCATACACTGCCACTCCTTCCATCTATAGCCTAATCCATCCCCTGTGTCACCTCCTTCAGCTGCACTACAGGTACCAGCATACACTGCCACTCCTTCCATCTATAGCCCCTAATCCATCCCCTGTGTGTCACCTCCTTCAGCTGCACTACAGGTCCCAGCATACACTGCCACTCCTTCCATCCATAGCCTAATCCATCTCTGTGTGTTACCTCCTCCAGCTGCACTACAGGTGCCAGCATACACTGCCACTCCTTCCATCCATAGCCCCTAATCCATCCCCTGTGTCACCTCCTTCAGCTGCAACACAGGTACCAGCATACACTGCCCCTCCTTCCATCTATAGCCCCTAATCCATCCCCTGTGTGTCACCTCCTTCAGCTGCACTACAGGTCCCAGCATACACTGCCACTCCTTCCATCTATAGCCCCTAATCCATCCCCTGTGTGTCACCTCCTTCAGATGCACTACAGGTCCCAGCATACACTGCCACTCCTTCCATCTATAGCCCCTAATCCATCCCCTGTGTGTCACCTCCTCCAGCTGCAACACAGGTACCAGCATACACTGCCACTCCTTCTATCTATAGCCCCTAATCCATCCCCTGTGTGTCACCTCCTCCAGCTGCAACACAGGTACCAGCATACACTGCCACTCCTTCCATCTATAGCCCCTAATCCATCCCCTGTGAGTAACCTCCTCCAGCTGCACTACAGGTGCCAGCATACACTGCCACTCCTTCCATCTATAGCCCCTAATCCATCCCCCGTGTGTCACCTCCTCCAGCTGCACTACAGGTGCCAGCATACACTGCCACTCCTTCCATCTATAGCCTAATCCATCCCTGTGTGTCACCTCCTCCAGCTGCACTACAGGTGCCAGCATACACTGCCACTCCTTCCATCCATAGCCCCTAATCCATCCCCTGTGTCACCTCCTTCAGCTGCAACACAGGTACCAGCATACACTGCCCCTCCTTCCATCTATAGCCCCTAATCCATCCCCTGTGTGTCACCTCCTTCAGCTGCACTACAGGTCCCAGCATACACTGCCACTCCTTCCATCTATAGCCCCTAATCCATCCCCTGTGTGTCACCTCCTTCAGATGCACTACAGGTCCCAGCATACACTGCCACTTCTTCCATCTATAGCCCCTAATCCATCCCCTGTGTGTCACCTCCTCCAGCTGCAACACAGGTACCAGCATACACTGCCACTCCTTCCATCTATAGCCCCTAATCCATCCCCTGTGAGTAACCTCCTCCAGCTGCACTACAGGTGCCAGCATACACTGCCACTCCTTCCATCTATAGCCCCTAATCCATCCCCCGTGTGTCACCTCCTCCAGCTGCACTACAGGTGCCAGCATACACTGCCACTCCTTCCATCTATAGCCTAATCCATCCCTGTGTGTCACCTCCTCCAGCTGCACTACAGGTGCCAGCATACACTGCCACTCCTTCTATCTATAGCCCCTAATCCATCTCCTGTGTGTCACCTCCTTCAGCTGCACTACAGGTACCAGCATACACTGCCACTCCTATCTATAGCCCCTAATCCATCCCTGTGTGTCAACTCCTTCAGCTGCACTACAGGTGCCAGCATACACTGCCACTCCTTCCATCTATAGCCTAATCCATCCCCTGTGTCACCCCCTTCAGCTGCACTACAGGTACCAGCATACACTGCCACTCCTTCTATCTATAGCCCCTAATCCATCCCCTGTGTGTCACCTCCTTCAGCTGCACTACAGGTCCCAGCATACATTGCCACTCCTTCCATCTATAGCCTAATCCATCCCCTGTGTGTCACCTCCTCCAGCTGCACTACAAGTCCCAGCATACACTGACACTCCTTCCATCCATAGCCTAATCCATCCCTGTGTGTCACCTCCTTCAGATGCACTACAGGTACCAGCATACACTGCCACTCCTTCCATCTATAGCCCCTAATCCATCCCTGTGTGTCACCTCCTTCAGCTGCACTACAGGTGCCAGCATACACTACCCCTCCTTCCATCTATAGCCCCTAATCCATCCCCTGTGTGTCACCTGCTTCAGCTGCACTACAGGTCCCAGCATACACTGCCACTCCTTCCATCTATAGCCCCTAATCCATCCCCTGTGTCACCTCCTTCAGCTGCACTACAGGTACCAGCATACACTGCCACTCCTTCCATCTATAGCCCCTAATCCATCCCTTTGTGTCCCCTCCTTCAGCTGCACTACAGGTGCCAGCATACACTACCCCTCCTTCCATCTATAGCCCCTAATCCATCCCCTGTGTCACCTCCTCCAGCTGCAACACAGGTACCAGCATACACTGCCACTCCTTCCATCCATAGCCTAATCCATCTCTGTGTGTTACCTCCTCCAGCTGCAACACAGGTGCCAGCATACACTGCCCCTCCTTCCATCTATAGCCCCTAATCCATCCCCTGTGTGTCACCTCCTTCAGCTGCAACACAGGTACCAGCATACACTGCCACTCCTTCCATCTATAGCCCCTAATCCATCCCCTGTGCGTAACCTCCTCCAGCTGCACTACAGGTGCCAGCATACACTGCCACTCCTTCCATCTATAGCCCCTAATCCATCCCCTGTGTGTCACCTCCTTCAGCTGCACTACAGGTCCCAGCATACATTGCCACTCCTTCCATCTATAGCCTAATCCATCCCCTGTGTGTCACCTCCTCCAGCTGCACTACAGGTCCCAGCATACACTGACACTCCTTCCATCCATAGCCTAATCCATCCCTGTGTGTCACCTCCTTCAGCTGCACTACAGGTACCAGCATACACTGCCACTCCTTCCATCTATAGCCCCTAATCCATCCCTGTGTGTCACCTCCTTCAGCTGCACTACAGGTGCCAGCATACACTACCCCTCCTTCCATCTATAGCCCCTAATCCATCCCCTGTGTGTCACCTGCTTCAGCTGCACTACAGGTCCCAGCATACACTGCCACTCCTTCCATCTATAGCCCCTAATCCATCCCCTGTGTGTCACCTGCTTCAGCTGCACTACAGGTCCCAGCATACACTGCCACTCCTTCTATCTATAGCCCCTAATCCATCTCCTGTGTGTCACCTCCTTCAGCTGCACTACAGGTACCAGCATACACTGCCACTCCTATCTATAGCCCCTAATCCATCCCTGTGTGTCAACTCCTTCAGCTGCACTACAGGTGCCAGCATACACTGCCACTCCTTCCATCTATAGCCTAATCCATCCCCTGTGTCACCCCCTTCAGCTGCACTACAGGTACCAGCATACACTGCCACTCCTTCTATCTATAGCCCCTAATCCATCCCCTGTGTGTCACCTCCTTCAGCTGCACTACAGGTCCCAGCATACATTGCCACTCCTTCCATCTATAGCCTAATCCATCCCCTGTGTGTCACCTCCTCCAGCTGCACTACAAGTCCCAGCATACACTGACACTCCTTCCATCCATAGCCTAATCCATCCCTGTGTGTCACCTCCTTCAGATGCACTACAGGTACCAGCATACACTGCCACTCCTTCCATCTATAGCCCCTAATCCATCCCTGTGTGTCACCTCCTTCAGCTGCACTACAGGTGCCAGCATACACTACCCCTCCTTCCATCTATAGCCCCTAATCCATCCCCTGTGTGTCACCTGCTTCAGCTGCACTACAGGTCCCAGCATACACTGCCACTCCTTCCATCTATAGCCCCTAATCCATCCCCTGTGTCACCTCCTTCAGCTGCACTACAGGTACCAGCATACACTGCCACTCCTTCCATCTATAGCCCCTAATCCATCCCTTTGTGTCACCTCCTTCAGCTGCACTACAGGTGCCAGCATACACTACCCCTCCTTCCATCTATAGCCCCTAATCCATCCCCTGTGTCACCTCCTCCAGCTGCAACACAGGTACCAGCATACACTGCCACTCCTTCCATCCATAGCCTAATCCATCTCTGTGTGTTACCTCCTCCAGCTGCAACACAGGTGCCAGCATACACTGCCCCTCCTTCCATCTATAGCCCCTAATCCATCCCCTGTGTGTCACCTCCTTCAGCTGCAACACAGGTACCAGCATACACTGCCACTCCTTCCATCTATAGCCCCTAATCCATCCCCTGTGCGTAACCTCCTCCAGCTGCACTACAGGTGCCAGCATACACTGCCACTCCTTCCATCTATAGCCCCTAATCCATCCCCTGTGTGTCACCTCCTTCAGCTGCACTACAGGTCCCAGCATACATTGCCACTCCTTCCATCTATAGCCTAATCCATCCCCTGTGTGTCACCTCCTCCAGCTGCACTACAGGTCCCAGCATACACTGACACTCCTTCCATCCATAGCCTAATCCATCCCTGTGTGTCACCTCCTTCAGCTGCACTACAGGTACCAGCATACACTGCCACTCCTTCCATCTATAGCCCCTAATCCATCCCTGTGTGTCACCTCCTTCAGCTGCACTACAGGTGCCAGCATACACTACCCCTCCTTCCATCTATAGCCCCTAATCCATCCCCTGTGTGTCACCTGCTTCAGCTGCACTACAGGTCCCAGCATACACTGCCACTCCTTCCATCTATAGCCCCTAATCCATCCCCTGTGTCACCTCCTTCAGCTGCACTACAGGTACCAGCATACACTGCCACTCCTTCCATCTATAGCCCCTAATCCATCCCTGTGTGTCACCTCCTTCAGCTGCACTACAAGTGCCAGCATACACTACCCCTCCTTCCATCTATAGCCCCTAATCCATCCCCTGTGTCACCTCCTCCAGCTGCAACACAGGTACCAGCATACACTGCCACTCCTTCCATCCATAGCCTAATCCATCTCTGTGTGTTACCTCCTCCAGCTGCAACACAGGTGCCAGCATACACTGCCCCTCCTTCCATCTATAGCCCCTAATCCATCCCCTGTGTGTCACCTCCTTCAGCTGCAACACAGGTACCAGCATACACTGCCACTCCTTCCATCTATAGCCCCTAATCCATCCCCTGTGCGTAACCTCCTCCAGCTGCACTACAGGTGCCAGCATACACTGCCACTCCTTCCATCTATAGCCTAATCCATCCCCTGTGTGTCACCTCCTCCAGCTGCACTACAGGTGCCAGCATACACTGCCACTCCTTCTATCTATAGCCCTTAATCCATCCCTGTGTGTCACCTCCTTCAGCTGCACTACAGGTGCCAGCATACACTGCCACTCCTTCTATCTATAGCCCCTAATCCATCCCTGTGTGTCACCTCCTCCAGCTGCACTAGAGGTGCCAGCATACACTGCCACTCCTTCCATCCATAGCCTAATCCATCCCTGTGTGTCACCTCCTTCAGCTGCACTACAGGTACCAGCATACACTGCCACTCCTTCCATCTATAGCCCCTAATCCATCCCTGTGTGTCACCTCCTTCAGCTGCACTACAGGTGCCAGCATACACTACCCCTCCTTCCATCTATAGCCCCTAATCCATCCCCTGTGTGTCACCTCCTTCAGCTGCACTACAAGTCCCAGCATACACTACCCCTCCTTCCATCTATAGCCCCTAATCCATCCCCTGTGTCACCTCCTCCAGCTGCACTACAGGTGCCAGCATACACTGCTCCTACTTCCATCTATAGCCCCTAATCCATCCCCTGTGTCACCTCCTTCAGCTGCACTACAGGTGCCAGCATACACTGCCCCTCCGTCCATCTATAGCCCCTAATCCATCCCCTGTGTGTCACCTCCTCCAGCTGCACTACAGGTACCAGCATACACTGCCCCTCCTTCCATCTATAGCCCCTAATCCATCCCTGTGTGTCACCTCCTTCAGCTGCACTACAGGTGCCAGCATACACTACCCCTCCTTCCATCTATAGCCCCTAATCCATCCCCTGTGTGTCACCTGCTTCAGCTGCACTACAGGTCCCAGCATACACTGCCACTCCTTCCATCTATAGCCCCTAATCCATCCCCTGTGTCACCTCCTTCAGCTGCACTACAGGTACCAGCATACACTGCCACTCCTTCCATCTATAGCCCCTAATCCATCCCTGTGTGTCACCTCCTTCAGCTGCACTACAGGTGCCAGCATACACTACCCCTCCTTCCATCTATAGCCCCTAATCCATCCCCTGTGTCACCTCCTCCAGCTGCAACACAGGTACCAGCATACACTGCCACTCCTTCCATCCATAGCCTAATCCATCTCTGTGTGTTACCTCCTCCAGCTGCAACACAGGTGCCAGCATACACTGCCCCTCCTTCCATCTATAGCCCCTAATCCATCCCCTGTGTGTCACCTCCTTCAGCTGCAACACAGGTACCAGCATACACTGCCACTCCTTCCATCTATAGCCCCTAATCCATCCCCTGTGCGTAACCTCCTCCAGCTGCACTACAGGTGCCAGCATACACTGCCACTCCTTCCATCTATAGCCTAATCCATCCCCTGTGTGTCACCTCCTCCAGCTGCACTACAGGTGCCAGCATACACTGCCACTCCTTCTATCTATAGCCCTTAATCCATCCCTGTGTGTCACCTCCTTCAGCTGCACTACAGGTGCCAGCATACACTGCCACTCCTTCTATCTATAGACCCTAATCCATCCCTGTGTGTCACCTCCTCCAGCTGCACTACAGGTGCCAGCATACACTGCCACTCCTTCCATCCATAGCCTAATCCATCCCTGTGTGTCACCTCCTTCAGCTGCACTACAGGTACCAGCATACACTGCCACTCCTTCCATCTATAGCCCCTAATCCATCCCTGTGTGTCACCTCCTTCAGCTGCACTACAGGTGCCAGCATACACTACCCCTCCTTCCATCTATAGCCCCTAATCCATCCCCTGTGTGTCACCTCCTTCAGCTGCACTACAAGTCCCAGCATACACTACCCCTCCTTCCATCTATAGCCCCTAATCCATCCCCTGTGTCACCTCCTCCAGCTGCACTACAGGTGCCAGCATACACTGCTCCTACTTCCATCTATAGCCCCTAATCCATCCCCTGTGTCACCTCCTTCAGCTGCACTACAGGTGCCAGCATACACTGCCCCTCCGTCCATCTATAGCCCCTAATCCATCCCCTGTGTGTCACCTCCTCCAGCTGCACTACAGGTACCAGCATACACTGCCCCTCCTTCCATCTATAGCCCCTAATCCATCCCCTGTGTGTCACCTCCTCCAGCTGCACTACAGGTACCAGCATACACTGCCACTCCTTCCATCTATAGCCCCTAATCCATCCCCTGTGTGTCACCTCCTTCAGCTGCACTACAGGTCCCAGCATACACTGCCCCTACTTCCATCTATAACCTAATCCATCCCCTGTGTGTCACCTCCTTCTGCTGCACTACAGGTACCAGCATACACTGCCACTCCTTCCATCTATAGCCTAATCCATCCCCTGTGTCACCTCCTCCAGCTGCACTACAGGTCCCAGCATACACTGACACTCCTTCCATCTATAGCCTAATCCATCCCCTGTGTGTCACCTCCTCCAGCTGCACTACAGGTCCCAGCATACACTGCCACTCCTTCCATCTATAGCCCCTAATCCATCCCCTGTGTGTCACCTCCTTCAGTTGCACTACAGGTCCCAGCATACATTGTCACTCCTTCCATCTATAGCCTAATCCATCCCCTGTGTGTCACCTCCTCCAGCTGCACTACAGGTCCCAGCATACACTGACACTCCTTCCATCTATAGCCCCTAATCCATCCCCTGTGTGTCACCTCCTTCAGCTGCACTACAGATCCCAGCATACATTGCCACTCCTTCCATCTATAGCCTAATCCATCCCCTGTGTGTCACATCCTCCAGTTGCACTACAGGTCCCAGCATACACTGACACTCCTTCCATCTATAGCCTAATCCATACCCTGTGTCACCTCCTTCAGCTGCACTACAGGTCCCAGCATACACTGCCCCTACTTCCCTTCCATCTATAGACCCTAATCCGTCACCTCCTCCAGCTGCTGCACCACAGGTACCAGCATACACTGCCACTCCTTCCATCCATAGCCTAATCCATCCCGTGTCACCTCCTCCAGCTGCACTACAAGTCCCAGCATACACTGCCCCTCCTTCCCTTCCATCTATAGACCCTAATCAGTCACCTCCTCCAGCTGCTGCACCACAGGTACCAGCATACACTGCCACTCCTTCCATCCATAGCCTAATCCATCCCCTGTGTCACCTCCTCCAGCTGCACTACAGGTGCCAGCATACACTGCCCCTACTTCCATCCATAGCCTAATCCATCCCCTGTGTTACCTCCTCCAGCTGCACTACAGGTCCCAGCATACACTGCCCCTCCTTCCATCCATAACCTAACCATTCCGTGTTACCTCCTCCAGCTGCACTACAAGTGCCAGCATATGCTGCCCCTACTTCCATCCATAGCCTAATTCATCCTCTGTGTGACCTCCTCCTCCAGCTGCACTACAGGTCCCAGCATACACTGCCACTCCTTCCATCCATAGCCTGAGTTACTGTCTCCTCCTGCAGCTGCACTACAGGTCCCAGCATACACTGCCACTCCTTCCATCCATAACCTAAAACCATCCCGTGTTACCTCTTCCAGCTGCACCACACGTCCCAGCATACACTGCCACTCCTTCCATCCATAACCTAAAACCATCCCGTGTTACCTCCTCCAGCTGCACCACACGTCCCAGCATACACTGCCACTCCTTCCATACAAAGCCAAATCGATTTATGTGTCACCAATTCCAGCTGCACTACTACAGGTCCCAGCATACACTGCCACTTCTTTATCCATAGCCTAACCCATCCCGTGCCCACCTCCTCAGGCTTCTGCACTACAGGTCCCAGCATACACTGCCCCTAATTCCATCCATAGCCTAAAGCAGGGATGGGGAACCTGAGGCCCGGGGGCCGTATAAGGCCCTTGGAATCATTTGGTCTGGCCCTCTGAGCTTTTTTCTGTTAGCCTCATCTGGCTAGCAGGGTGCCTAGAATGGCCCCCTGCAGCCAGAATCTATGCAGCAGTGCCGCCCGGAGAGTCCTTTGGACGCTTCAGAGGGTCACACCGCTGCCTTACAGCTCCCCGGAGCATCATCAGGATACTCCGGGCATTGCTGTAATCACCGGTGATTGTGGCCCCACCCCTTGTGACATCACATGGAGGGGGCGTGGCCTGCAGCAGGCCCTCAGCAGAAAAAAGGTTCCCCACCCCTGGCCTAAGGCAACCTGTGACTGTTTCCAACTGTTGCAGAACTAAAGGTTCCAGCATACACTGCCACTCCTTCCCTCTATAGCCTTCTGCACCACCTCCATGCTGATAATAACATTGTGATAGGTGGCTTTGTGCATCAGACACAATGGTGATGGTCACTGCCACACTGCTTCTAGGACAGAGGTCCTGATTCAGAGCCGGACGCTATTTGCGGTCGTTCGTTCACAAAAAAGGGGGTGGCTATTCAAATGAACCGTTCGCTCTTTGCGGTCTGTTGCCGCCTCTATGTCTGAACGAGCGAACAAAACATGCGAACGTAATTTTGGAAAAAACTCCCCCTGGCCGCTCGCACCATACATCATGTCCGCTATTTATTAGATTAATCGAGTACATCGTACAGCGTATGAACTGCTCGCTATTCTTGTGGTTGGTGTTTCCTACCGCTATATTGCGAGCAGTTCTGACTATAAAATAACCAAGGGACGTGGTCAGTGACGCTGCTGTATTAATTATGCACACCCATAAAACGCCCGTTTTGACCTTTAAGCACGCCTGCGTTCTGAATTTCCACTCCCCGTTTTCAAGCACCTTCCCCTGTTACCACCCACATACGCCTCATTCTGTCACTCAAAATAGCAGGCATTCGCTATTTTGCGAACACACAATTTTCGGCCGCACTGACTGGTTCGTGCATGCGTATTACAATCCGTACGCATGCGCAGATGTGCGAACATCGCTCATAACGAACGAGCGGCCGCTTACGAGCGGCTCTGAATGAGGGCCACAGTCATCACATCAATGCGAGAAGATGTCATTATCAGTGTCAGTATGGCCCCCATGGGCGCACAGGTCCTCGCTGGCAGTGCACCACATCAGTGTCTACCACTTGTGTATCTATAATGTGTACACGGTGTGTGATGCCTACGTGGCCCTGGGGCCCCGCAGCTGGAATGGTATGCCTGCATTGGGACACCCCTACCTTTCCTGTGATATATTCGGAAAGATGGCACCAGTGCAGGTGACTGTGCCAGAGCCATTCCGATCCTCTGCAGATGCGCTATCCTCCAAAATGGTCACACGGAGATGGTGGAACCGGCAAAAGGTAGGGAGGGGAGGTGCTGTTAATACACCTCTCCTATTAGTGCTGCAGGACAATGGCCCTCATTCAGAGCCGTTCGCTATTTGCGGTCGTTCGTTTAAAAACAAGGGGTGGCTATTCAAATGATCCGTACGCACATTGTAGTCTGTTCACACCTCTAAGTCTGAACGAGCGAGCAAAACATACGCTCGTTTATTTGTTAAAAACGCCCCCTGGCCGCTCGCATCCTACGTCATGTCCGCTATTTATTAGATTAATCGAGTACATCGACCAGCGTATGAACTGCTCGCTATTCTTGTGGTTGGTGTTTGCTACCACAAATTTGCGAACAGTTCTGGCTATAAAATAACCCAGTGACGTGAACAATGACGCTCCTGTTTTAAATATACACACCCATAAAACGCCCGTTTTGACCTTTAAGCACGCCTGCGTTCGGATCTCCACTCCCCGTTTTCAAGCACCTTCCCCTGTTACCACCCACATACGCCTCATTCTGTCACTCAAAATAGCAGGCACTCGCTATATTGCGTACCAACGATTTTTGACCGCACTGACTGGTTCGCGCATGCGTACTAAAAACCGTACGCATGCGCAGATGTGCAAACATCGCTCGGAACGAGCGTACTGCCGCTAACGAGCGGCTCTGAATGAGGGCCATTGCCCCTCTATATTCAACAAAGGGAATCAGAAGTACCTTAGTGAGGTCTTGGGTAATCTCACTTATATGGTTTTAATGGTTAGGGGCAGTCAATCAATAGACCAGTCAGTTCCGAATTGTGGATTCTGGACCCCATTCAGACCCGGTCGCAAGCGCTGCGCGCTCACAACCGGGTCGATGCTTTGGTCCTGCGCACGCGCAGCGGACGCACTGCGCGTGCGCAAGCCCCGGAGCGAGAGAGAAACTCTCTCGCTCCGGAGCCCTCTACAAAAGGGCCGGCTGCCGATGTTGACAGCTCGCTCCGGGGCGGGGGGGGGTGGCTTCACAAACGGAGGCGTTCCGGAGGCGTTCCTAACGGAACGCTTGCCGTTTTGTGGGCGGCCGCACTGACATCAGCAGTGATGTCAGTGGGGAGCTTCCTGCTCAATCAGAGCAGGAAGCTCCCTGGGCCTTGCGGTTGCCGAGACCCAACCTTAGGGTCTCGTCGCAAGCCCCGATGGTTGCGATGGTCTTGACCATCGCGACCACCAACCTGGTTGCTAGCTAAAGCTGTGTGTGGTAACCCACAGCTTAGCTAGCGACCAGGAGGCCGCACTAAAAAAAAGAAGCGGCCGACCTCATTCAGAGAGAGCGATCGCTTCTTGCGACCGCCTCTGAATGAGGGCCTCTGTCCCACCGTCCCATCTGCAGACATAAGCAGTGGGTGCGTTATAAAGTATACCCTTGGTAAGCCTGGCATTGATCGGGTGTCTGGGAGGGGACGTGGGTAAGGGGCAGCCTATCGCTTCATGTGCATAGGAGATGCCCCCAGCGTGATATAGTCCTGGAAGCGTGTGAAGTGTAGCCCGCAGGATGCAGCAGCACAAGGCCATTTTAAGATGGCGGTAGCTACGGGGTCCCAAGCTCCGGATTGCTTTGCATTCTGGAGTTGGAAAATCTGACAGCATCGCATCCCCTATAGAAACCTATGGGAGCTTTGGTGCTGGTGGAAATGGGGAGACAACAGCAGGTATCAGAGATATCTCCTGCGATCCCTCCATAATACATACATCTGTGGGAAACGTAATATTTGTAGGTATCCCCCAAAAATGGGTGTGCTGCAAATATAAATTGATAAATAAGCCCCTAGGTCTGGGCTTGGAAAGCGCTGCCCGGAGGAGGGGGATTAATTACCAGTAACGCCCCCATCCCACCTGTTCTCCTCTGAATCTGATTTATTTTAATCCCTGATTTGTAAATCTTTGGTTCTTACAGATACTGTGTAACAATATTTTAGGAGGCACAGGTATATCCCCGTTATTATCCCTTTTCCTTTACTTGAGACAATAATTGAAAAGTGCAGAAAAATAAACATTAAAAAAATCAGCGTTTAATGAAGTTTATTATAAGAAAATTAAAAACATTCAAAATACAGAATTGTACGTATATAATGAACACAAAAATTCATTTATCTTTGTTTAGACGTTAATAAGTCTGTTGAAAACGATGGCGGTAACAGCAGCTGTAAAAAGCGTTTCCCAAAGCTTCTCGCTCCTCCCCCAACGGAGAATCTAATCGAATGTCTGCCACACCCACCATGATTCATTTTGGAATGACAGCAGGAAATAATTCGATTTTTCTTTTCCCCATAATATTTACAAACGATAATGTAACAACCATTACGCGCGTGCGTAGCGTCTACCCACCCCCATTCCACCTTTACACCTTATTACGGATAATGTTAGTATTGTCCAAAAGTCCTCAGCATCATCCTCTCCACGCCGGTCATGTGATAGCCGTTCTTGTTAGCTGAAAAGTATGACCGAAGTCTCAAGTTACCAATGTGGGATTGGAAGGTAAGAATTCAGATTATAGTGAACTCGCTGAAGAACAGCCATTTTGTGCGCTGAACTGACATCCATTTGAATGCAGCCTATCAAGCCCCGCCCACCTCTGAGAGCACCATTTGGGCAGGTATATAATGACAAACTAAGCATCATCATCATCCTCTTGCCCCACCTACTTCATGATGTCAATAGCGTCATCAGGCCACGCCCATGGGCACTGCTTGTACTGTGCATCAGTGACATGCGGTGAGGTCAATGGCTGGGGAGGCACACATGGAGATGGGTCTGAGTGCTGAGAGTCTGTCTCACCCCCTACTCACTGTAACTCTCCCCTCATTACACATAAGCTTCAGGGTCCATTGATTCTCCTAATATCAAATGGGTGTAAACGCGCTATCACAAGGCAGCTGGTAACAAGGGATAGTCAGTCCCTAAGTACAAGAAAACACATAAACCAAAATAACCAGCGCTATAAAGGATGGACGGTGTTATGACAAAAGTACATTAATTTATTAAAAAGCAACAAATATGCATAGCAAAATGACACAATATAAAGTTCACAATATGAACCAAGGTGAATATCTGCTCCTGTGTTATTGACAGCTGGACCTAGGACCACCTCCAATATGTCCCAAATAATGAAGTTAGACGAGAGGCAACACTTATTTACCATGAAGTGGTATCACAGGCACCAGCACAGTCCTTAGCATCCAAGACACAAAACTTTGCAGGCTGTAGGGGGTTACTCCACATGGAATAGTTCCAGCGTTTGCCAGTGGGTCCAGGGAGGAATGAAGCAGGGTCCAAATGATAGTCCAGTTGTATATACAGGAATGCAGAAAAGGGTCTCAACGCGTTTCACTGGGCAAAATAAACCACCCAGCTTCTTCAGGAGTATGAGACCATGTCCATTAATGGTCACCTTTATACTCATAGGTGATTAGCCAAATGGTAGCACTTGAGATCAATTAATCAATCACATGTTAAAAGAAAAACACCGTCCATCAGCACATACAAAGAACTAATACAATCATACATAAATTACAATGAAGGCAATCCTGACATCAAATAAACTCATATACGCATTAATGACCTCAGAATGAATGATGAAAAGTTTGCCTGTCCGATCATGTGACCGGATGACCTCACTCGGTCACATGACTCCGCCGTCATATAAAGCTCCAGCATGGGCCGCCGGAAGCAAGTTACGGCAACAGATGCATAGTCACGTGATAAATCACGTGGCTACACAAAGATGATGACAAGGACAGTAGTCATCTCAATGGGAGGAGCCCCAAGCTGAAGCTTGTACATGTAAGCTACCAGAGTTTACTGGGGCAACAGAACACTGTCACTTGACATAATATACTCACATGACAATGACTGTGCTGGTGACTGTGATACCACTTAATGGTAAACAAGTGTTGCCTCTCATCTAACTTCATTATTTGGGACATATTGGAGGTGGTCCTAGGTCCAGCTGTCAATAACACAGGAGCAGATATTCACCTTGGTTCATATTGTGAACTTTTTATTTTGTCATTTTGATATGCATATTTGTTGCTTTTTAATAAATTAATGTACTTTTGTCATAACACCGTCCATCCTTTATAGCGCTGGTTATTTTGGTTTATGTCCATTGATTCTCTTACCTGCATCACTGACTTCTCTTGCTGCTGCTGACTGAGCACCGATCTCTATACACTGCAATGCACTACCTGGTCACATGACACATCCAAGGTGTCTATTAGTGCTTAAGGCATGCCCCCATATTAAGAGGCATGTCTCTATTAGCTTTCTTTCTGTGCAGCTTACTGCCTGTGGTGTGGCCCCGCCCACAGCTCTGCAAGTAGTGTGACTATACAGAAGCGAGGCTGAGCTGTTGCTGCCTCATCTCTCCTCTCCCTGCAGTCCCAGGGAGCTCCACAAAGCCAGTGAGTGTTAACTATAAAAATGATTACAATAAATAAATAAGATGTTTATAAGTTTTAAATATCTTATTTGTATTATTCTAATAATATTTATATGAAATCTCAGGAGTATGACAGGGGAGGCTCTGCCTACCCTGACCGCACGTCCCTGCTGTTCATACATACAGCCTGACAGACATTACAGGCCAGAGAAGACTTCTGCACCCGGCTATTAGCCAATAATACTAAAAAGCTGGAGGAGCACGTAGCTGTGGCAGATAGAATTAAATCTCTTACCATATGCATAGCTGCTGAATCCCCACCTGTAGAGGGAAATACAATTAAAATGTATTATTATTTATTATTATTATAATAATAAATGTAAATTTTATGCATAATAAAACATCATTAACCATAATATTTAATAATTAAACATAATAAAATGTAAATAAAACATAATAAAATGTAAATAAAACATTTATACAAAAACAGCAGTATTGCTACTGTTGATGTGTATGATATGGACAGTGGCAGACGCCTGTCATTTTATCGATGCCGGAAGACCGGCGCCCGGAATCCTGATCGAAGTGGTGCCGGGCGCCGCTTCGGACAGCTGCAGGGGGTGGGGGGAGAGTTAGGTTTAGGGCTCCCGGGGGAAACAGGGTTAGACATCCCCCTGGGAGGTTAGGGTTAGGCTAGGGGGAAGGAGGGTTAGGGTTAGGCACCCCCGGGGGGGCTTAGGTTTAGGCGGCGGGAAAGGGGGGATTAGGGTTAGGCACTGGGGGGAAGGTTAGGGTTAGGCACCCCTAAGGAGGGTTAGGGGGGTTAGGTTAGGTTATGATACTTACCTGGGATCGATCGGGATTTTCAGCCGTGTCGGCCTGCCGCTGTCGGGATTTGAACCGCTGGACTTGTATCCGGCGGTAATTCGTATGTATTCCGTCTTCTCTCCTGGACTCTCCGGGGGACTACCGAATTTTGTCGCAGCTTTCCTGGACTCCCTGGAGAGTAGACCAGCTTCCAGGATCCTCTCTCACAATCAAATGGGTTGTCTGGGGGCTTGAATCAAATAACGGCATTATACAGCAGAGGACATCTGCGATACGACGCATTTCGCCATGCCCCTACCATCACCCACATGGACTTTACCTTTACAATCTCCCGCCAGAAGGGTGATGTAAAAAGTCAGCAAGTGTGGTGTAATGTGTTTGTGGTGTGCAGAGGTTTTAGTGGGGGTGGGGGGTTCGGACAATTTGATACATGGAGTTTAGTATAATGTGTAGGATTATTTTTTTTTTTATAAACAGACACAAGACCGTGTTATGTACTTAATGGCATAACCATAGCTCATGGCTACACATATCTCAGTCACCCGGTCTATCGCTGTGGTCGGTGCTTGTCCTCCTGTTCCGTCTCAGGAGAACCCATTAGCTAATAGAACCCAGAGCTTGGTACTATGTAGAAAAGACGTGCGTGTGGCTGAGGTCATGTGACAGCGAAGGGTTGCGGCTTTGAGTTTTATCTTGAGTCTCACGGAAATAGATGTTTTCTATACTGATTGCTCCGCCTGGCATTAGTAAAATGGGGGGAAACTGGACAACATCTTGTCGCCTTGTTATCATTAGGTCAGGTTCTTGTTTTCTCTTGGGAATGTTTCTTTGTCTTTGCTGTATACACTAAGGGGCCTATTTAGCAGTATTGGCCAATAGGAGAGATATACCGTCGCTGCTTATGGCAACAATAGAAAATCTTTTTTGGGGGGTGAAATAACTGTGACAAGATCACTGGTATAGTGAGGGAATAGGCAGATATATTTGCCCAAGATTTCTCACAAATGTGTTTTAAAACCCCAGGAGTAATGTTGGTTATGCGGAGAGCTGTTGAGCTTTTGGCAAGAACCAGATTAGGGTCCTAGGGTTGGATGTGAGAAGAGAGTTCTCCATCCATTAGGCCCAGTACGGGTTTTGGGGCTTTTTGGCCTCACAAGAGGCTAATTAGGGCGCTCAGCTGTGTGGCTGTGTTTTAAAGGCTGTCAGGCTGATCAGTGGGAGACACTCTGCCTGGGGAAAAAAGAAAGTTTACAGCGTCTCTGTGAGAGAAACAAATTGCTGAGACCAAGGGCTCTATTTATTAACATTATTTTTACTAAAATAAAGTGAAAAAGGGTGTTTTCATACCCATTTCACATTATGTTAGTATCACCTATAGTTATTACAGGGCAATTGGAGTAGAATTAGTAAAATTCTACTCCAACCCCTAGTAATCAGATCGCATTTCCCATAACTGTAATGGGAAATGTGATCCGACCAAAATTACTAAAAATAAATTGTAAAAAAATACTGGGGAAAGCCCTGTGATAATAACGCCACCTGGAGGTGGCGTTATCCAGGGTCTCCCCCGGTCACCGGACTCCTACTCTGCTCTAAAAGGCAGAGCCCGGAGCCGGTCCCAGTGATCAGCTGTGTGGTCTAAACAGACAGCAAACTGATCACTGCAAAAAAAAAAAAAAATAGTCAAAAAAGTAAAAAAAAAAAAAAAACTTACCTGACTCCGGGGACTGGTGGTCGGGGCTCCGGTGATGTTCTCCCTCCGGTCAGCTGGTCTCCCATAGTGCACTGCGGCCCGGTCATCAGGTGATCGGGTCCCAGTGCAGTATGGGATATCAGCTGACCGGAGACATGGAAGACATCACCGGAGCACCGATGACTGCAGGTAATTGCTATTAAGGGAGGGGGGGGTCGCGTGGGGGGGTCTGCGATCGTGGGGAGCGGGGCTTAGCACCGGGGGGGGGTAGCAGCGGTGGCCGGTCGGCGCATAAGCGGGGCACTAGTCACGGTATTATTTTGCGAAAATACCGTGACTAGTGTGCGGAGGGGATTCGCAGGGACAGAGCTTTCTCGCAAGCTCTGTCCCTGCAAGGGATTTGTAGTAAATCCCTGTGATATTGCCTGAATTCGCAATGCGAATTCAGTCGATAATATCACACTACAATCTGCTTTACAAATGCGGATTGTAGTAAATAGAGCCCATAGTGAATTATGCTGGTAAAACTTCTTGTATTTTTTATTTAGTGAGCTAGGATCATTTTCTGTGTTTAGTAAGTGCCGGGCGGCAAGGTGTTTATTTCTATTATTTTGTTTTTTCTGTATCATAAAACTGGCTGAGGCCAGTTGCACCAGACCAATGGACTTTGTGTGATTTCTCAGCTGCTGCCCATTGCCATCTACCCCAGGAGATGGTACCGGTTCCCCGGCCCTGTTACATTACCCAAAACCGTTTGCAGGGGCAGTTGAGCATGCTCAGTGAAACTGGAAACCTGGACTTTAATTAAAAAGAATAATAATAATTAATATTATTATTAATAATATTAATAAAAATATAGAGCAAAATATTTATATTGTTTATGCTTTTACTGTAAGGAAAAAAATATTTAAAATTAAAAACGTTTCTTTTTGCTTTATTGCTGTCCTGCAGGCTGCCCAGATGGCGATAGTGATCGGAGGGCAGTGGCGGTACATAGGGAAGCTATGGCCAGAGAACCAAAGTGATGGCTACAGCCAGTGCTACTCAGCGATAGCCAACACGGGCCGTAGTCTTTTATAATTATGAATTAAAAAAAAAAACACAATGTGGGGCTGTCTATGCCAGATTGCTCTCTGAAGATTCCATCTGTAATTTTCATAAAGATCCCTCTGACCATTCAATAGCTCCTGTTGTTATAGTCTGGGTGGGGCAGTATTTACCCCTAGAAACGCAATATCACTGCACTTACCAGTCCCAGCATCCATTAGGGTTGGATTTGGCCGGAGGGTACAGGATTATGAAGTCATTGAGATCTACGACCTGGTTATAGCCGGTGTTTCTGGCAAATTTGTCACCAAATTTCTCTCTGCAAAAAAAAAAAATACATAAAAATCACAATTTCTTACAATTGCTCCAGAAATAACATTTGATCAATGAAATAACAGCTGTCATCCTGACCAGGAATTAATTGCCAAATTGTTTAAAGAGCAATCATTGTCACCGTATTAAATAAAAGTACGTAACAAACCGTACGTTGAGCTAAACATGCCTGCCATGCCGTCTGTCACGCCTCTGCCGCAGCTATCCATGTTAGAATGGTGCTTCTCTACCTAGCAGGCTGGGGCTACATACGGGAAGGTCGGGATGCCGGTGGTCAGAAAACTGGCGATGGAATCCTGACAGCAGTCGGGATCCCGCCTCCACAATACCGACCTCTGACATCCCGACGGTAATTGGGGATAGGTGTAGGATTATGGGTTAGGCACTAGGGGGAGGCTTAGGGGGGAAGGGTTAGGTTTAACCTGCATGGGGAAGGGTTAGGGTTAGGCTGCGGGCGGTGGAGGGTTAGGCTGTGGGTCCCCCACCCACAGCCTAACCCTCCACCGCCCGCAGCCTAACCCTAACCCTTCCCCATGCAGGTTAAACCTAACCCTTCCCCCCTAAGCCTCCCCCTGATTAGGGTCAGGCTGCGGGGAGGGTTAGGCTGTGGGCAGTGGAGTGTTAGGGTTAGGCTGTGGGGGGGAGGGTTGAGCTGCCGGGGGGTTATGCTGTGGGAGGGGAGGTTAGGGTTAGGTTGCGGGGGGAGGGTTAGGGTTAGGCTGTGGGAGGGGAGGGTTAGGCTGCGGGGGGGAGGGTTAGGGTTAGGCTGCGGGAGGGGAGGGTTAGGCTGCGGGGGGATCATTACGGTTAGGCTGCAGGGGTGAAGGGTGAGGGTTAGGCTGTGGAGGGGGAGGTTTAGGGTTAGGCTATGGGAGGGGGTTAGGATTAGGTTATGGGAGGGGAGGTTAGGGTTGGGCTGTGGGAGGTTAGGGTTAGGCTGTGGGGAGGTTAGGTTTAGGCTGCAGGGGGGGGGTAGGGTTAAGCTGTGGATGGGAGGGTTAGGCTGTGAGAGGGGAGGGTTAGGCTGCAGGAAAGGTGGGTTAGGGCATCCTGGCTGCTGGGATCTCGTACTCAACCCAAAATAATATACATTATCCCAGACTGTGTGCAGTAGACATGTGCCGACAAACATGCCCAGAAATAATACGCATATTATTCACCTGTATGCTGCGCTGTATTTATCACAACATCCACACACCCCTATTTGTACGTCAAGTCCTTCTTATCTGTGCCCCCTTACTCCTGACCTATACTTGCAAGCACAAGAGATACACCAGGCATAGTTACACTTCGGTCTGTCTCGGCATAGTCGGTTACTGTGCGGTACGCCCTCGCCGCCCCATTACAGCCCAGTTACGCCTCCTCAGCAGTAATTGTGGACGCAGCTGCAATGAAAATGGCTCTTCTTTCATCTCCCATACCTGCGTGCCCACAATTCCGGAACATGCGCAGCGCCAAAACGCCCAACAACACACGCCCGACAACAGGTGTACATCATACACTCCTTATCTCCCGCAACTGCCGGGGGTTCCCAAAAATCAGGTGCCGTTGCCGGCCGCCTGGAGAAGTGGGCAAGTCTCCCGGAGCCGACCGCCACCTGCCCCCAGCCATCTGCTTACCGGGTGAAATGGGCGGAACGGGCAGCAGATGATAAGATTTGCACTGAATCGTGTCATAGTAGCCACGCCCCATGCTGTACAATGGCGGTAATCTCTGCATTATATGGCAGGAAGAGTGACCACGATGGTGCCGCCATGCCCCACCATGCTCCCTGTACCGTCCCCTGTGACGCACCACACCCCCAGCACCACCTGCTGTGCCGACCTGGCTGCTCTCTCCCGGAGGGGGAGCCTGAAAGTCGGCAACTATAGTGTACATTCATCACAACGTCAGCCCCTAAGCATGAAGGGGAGATATAAGATATGACCTTACCTTCCTTGGAGACAGCCATGGAAGACAATGTGAAGTCTGCACCCTGAAACAGATGGAAAAGCAATGGACACTATGGGGTCTATTTATCAAGCCGTGGTGAAGTTGCCCATAGCAACCAATCAGCTTTGAAGTAGCATTTATCAAGTACAGTCTAGACAATAAAAGGTAGGAGCTGATTGGTTTGCTATGGGCAACTTCTCCACACTTTTCACTGCTTGATAAATAGACCCCTATGAGTTTCTGTAACGCCTGATGACACGAGGCGGACATGATGATACTGCGCCAATAGGCAGCCCCTCAGCTTACGGGTTTAAGAAAGGCATCTAGCATTCAAGGCCCGATTCAGTGGTACATGCAGTGTCAAAGCCGCACGCAAGCCGCCGTTGTTTTCAGCCGACGCATGAGCGACTACGTCTTAAGACACAGTTGCACTAACACAGGCGGCCATGTTCAGACGCATAATCTGCGCCTCTATAGAGCTGGCGCAATATTCATAGGTGCGACCGCTGCATCCGATGGTACGTGGTAATAAGCAGCCGGTTATTTTGAAATAAGCTGATTCAGCAAAGGACAAATAAACCTGTTACCAGCAAAAACGCAATAGGGCTTTTTCTCGTATCGCCTTATACAACAAAGGGTTACCACCGGCGATAGCCGCGCTGCAGCGCCACAATAACTTTTGCTGTCGCAGCAATAAATGTTGCACAGACATATGGAACTCTTTGCAATTCCGTCCTTGCTAATAAGCAGATGTAGCAGGAGGAGGTGTATGACTGAGGTCGTAGGCTGGGGTCACCATCGGGACCATTGGTCGCGATGGTGTATGACGCTGGCCAGCTGAGTAAGCCTCAGCTTACTCAGGCTGGCCGGCTTGCGAGGACAGGAAACTACGTCCGTCGATGCAGCACCTGGCCTTGCCACTCCCGGAAAACCGGACGGACACGCCCACTTTTCCAGGAGCGCCTCCGGAAGGAGGGAGCTGATTGTCGGCAAGTATGATTTAGACTATATTACTTGTTTATTTTATTTTTTCATTTAAAAGTCATTGTATTTCCATAAATATTTTACCAGATTGAACTTGACAGCTGCTATACATAATTACAGCCAGTCATACTAATATGCACACAGGCCCTGATTCAGAGCCGGACGCTCTGACAGAGCGCTCGCTCTGAATCATGGCTGGCCTTCTGGTTTTTTAGAACGGCCTCCTGGCCGCTCGCATAGCTGTGGGTGACCACACCTAGCTAGAGTGAGGGCCAGGAAGATGGTCGCGATGGTCAAGACCATCGCGACCATCGGGCTTGCGACGAGACCCTTGTGGTAGGGTCTCGTGGCCGCAAGCCCCAGAGAGATTTCGGCTCTAACAGAGCCGAAATCTCGTCAGTGGGGCCGCCATATTGGAAAATGGCTGCCGCGGACATTTTCCCATTGTTTGCGCAGTACAGGGAAAATGCCCGCCGCAGCCATTTTCCCGGTGACCAGCGCATCCTCTACAGACTTTGGTCACACTCTAGTGCCCAGGGTCTATAACTCTGGCGCTGGCCGCGCATAGCTCAGTGCGCTGCCGGCCGCCGGACAGAGAGGAGGGGGGCCCGTGTGCAGTCTCCGACATGGGCCCCCTCCTCTCTGTCCGGCACCCCTGACTGTAATAAACAAATAATAATAATAATAATAATTATTAAACTAGAAATGGTAGCAATCAATGACTATTATTAGTTTGAGACATTATAATAACCAGTGCTACCTGATTAATTGATTCATCAATAAAAGGCAGACATTATGATTTTTAGATAGAGCACTGCGTCCTTTTAGTTACCTGTCCTGCTGAAATGCTGGGTTTCTGTAAGGGAGGAGGCAGGACGATGAGTGTTGGCGCTTTGTCCTATTATTATCTCCATCTAGCTCTCTTTATAACTAGCCGCCAGCTCACCTGGAGACCCCTAAAGATGTGATTCAGTGCCTCAGACGCCATTGTAGTTGCAGTTGATGTATTCAAGATTGGTTGATGCGCAGGCCCCTTCGTAGCGGTCAGTGGACTGTAACAGTAACATTACTCTGATTAATTCCACGTACACGTGTTACCAGTGTGTTAAGAGATGAGTAAAAATATATATAAACCACCTATGTAGGACGGTAATATGCATTTAGTTACTTTTACAAGTGCGTTCAGCCTGCAGACCCTTAGAGCTAATACTTCATGCAATGTGTTATTGCTGCATACAGGTGGTAACATAACCACTGAGTTCCTGGCACGTGGGTATTTATTTTCTCTGTTAGCGCTGCCAACAGCAGCAGCACTGAGCTCCTAGGGTTAAATGGGGGCGTGGTGGTGAAGTGAGGAGCCGGACCTTTAAAACATTGCTATGGGCTCCAGTAACATCGGATATATTATATTTTCATGTCTAATAGAATACAAAAGAGTAATGCATATGCTTTCTTTATAAGCCAACTTGCATTTCGGCCTTAGTGGCGCGTTAGTAAATGGCCTCTCACCATGCCATGCTCTGCTGCGATATTGTACACGGCCTTGATGTTTTCGGAGTTAGTGATATAGAACGCATAATACTCCTGCTTTTTCAGCACTTCTATAATAGAGAACAAAGAGGTTGGAGAAACGCGTGGAAATTATATTCTGTTATTGGAAACTAACCAGCTTTCCAGGCTGCCAATAAGTACGGATTCACATGTTATTATACTGTAAAGGGGTGGGGGGGAGGTAAGGCCCTAGAGGCACTAGCTTTAGGCCACCAGTAAATTAAAAAAGTAAAGCCCCACATGTCATGTACATGTAAAAGTAAAGCACCGGGCCACTGGGTCATCTAGGCAATTTAGGCTCCTGTCTACGGCCAGTGGGAATCCCGGGGCCCAACCCATTTTTTATTTATTTATTGACAAACAGATGGCAGGGAGTACAGTTTTACTGTACAATAAAGCTACTTTAGAAGGACAAATGTACTTTTCCGGGTGGGTTTTTTCCAAGGGATCCCAAACCCATAGACAGTGGCATCCCTACCTTTGTTGTCACCCAGTACGGGGGAGTATGGCAAATAAGGGAGAGTGGCCTCATGTAAGGGGACATGGCCTTGCGGGTGGGGCGTGGCCTCATGGCTTGAACCCCCGTTTTTTGTCACACTGGGGGTGCCGGAGGTGCAGGCTGCCCCCGGGGACCAGCCTGTGTGAAGTGCCGGCTCCCTTACTGTTCTAGGAGCTGAGGGATGCACGTAATGCAGAACCTGGCTCCTGTCACTGAAGGGGAGCCAGCACTTTGGTGTCGCCCCTCAGCTGGTGACACCCAGGTGCGGCCTGCACCCCTCTTGTGATGCCAGTGCCCATAGAGGTCCTGGGTACCGTCAGCAATGGGCTGACCAGCTAGCGTTTACTGGGCAAAGTTCAACATAAACATAACTCCAGTATTCTCACACAAGCATTACTTGTTACATACTGTAACATTAAGAGAGGGATTAAGTGGATGACGATAAAGTACCAACCAATCAGCTCCTGTCACTTTATAGGCTGATAAGGGACAGTTAGAAGCTGATTGGTACTTTATCTCTGTCTACTGTCTGACCGCCATTTATCAATGATCACACTTGCAATGCGATCTGGGCATGCCAGTACTACCCATGGTCGCATTGCAAGATGCAATCATAGCACCTGGATGTATTATTCAGCACATGCAGGGAGAGGGGCTCTGACAGCCGCACCTGTCCATGGCACAAGCCAGCCAAGGCCAGTAAAAATACGAAACCCTTCATCATTACCAGCAGAATGTTATAATGGTATAAGGATGTACATTAGAGAACTAGGGTTTTATATAACAGTGAAAACAAGTTATGACCTTGAATTGATAAGCTGTCCATTTGGAAACCTTGCGAAAAACAACTGCTAAACACCTTTAGCATTAAATGTAGATTAACGCTGATTATTCAAATAAGATTTAGAAAAGTAAATAAAAAATACCAGAGCCGCTGCTAGCACATTAATCTTGTTTGTCAAGAGTTTGCTAAATCGTCTCTGAGACTGGAGAAACCTTGAGATTCCTCCATTTGGCTGCATTGAGACAAGATAGTACAATCTCTTGGTTGGTTGCATCCAATATTGTGCTTTGAACATTGCATTTTATAACTTTCTATACTGAATAAAAACTTATAGTTAAATGAAGTGTTACTTAGACAAGGCACAGAAACACTATACATCATACAGGTTGTCTAGAATTTGTATTCTGAACTTTAAAAGGACTGTCCAGCTGTAACTGTCTACAGATAAAACACATAACCATGAATTTTTTAAAATATTGTAATGTATGCATCCAGTCAGTACCCATGGCGGTCCCTGTTCATGTATATCCAAAATAAGTGTTCTGACTGGCAAAGTGGGAAAATAAACTTCTATCTGCATTGTGCATATGCTAAAACAGATTCTATTTATACTGTGTCTATGATAAGTTATTTGTAATGGGCAAACATAATGAATATCATTCAAATGTTACCTATTTCTAAACATGGAATTCTGATGGTAGATAAAACCCAACTACTCTACTTTTCATAAACGAAAAAAAATAATCACAGGATAGACTTATGTTTTTGGCAAAAAAAAAAAGTTTTTCTTAAATTACACATACATTTTGCTACTCACCAGATTCCAGACTCTTTTGTCCCGAAGTTAAGTCCATTCTGGAAATTAATAAATTTTAAAACCTTCTCGAGAATGTGCAAATGAATGTTTCAGTCATGTCCTCCTTGGTCTTTCCTCTAAAGTGTATATATTATACCTCATGGGTCTTTTGTGATAAGCTTTGTGCTTCAGTCCCTGTTCTATCATTATAGTTCATGGTCTTCTTTTTATCATAATTATGAAAGTGATGTCTTCAAAACGGAACACATTATGCTCAGTGAGGCTGTATGAATACTCTTTACAGGCTAATCCAAACATTTCTCCCTCTCTTGCTACTAAATATTTAGTTGGCGAAGTGAAGTCTTATGCTAAGATTTTGCACATAACGTATATGTAGCATATTCCAATAATGGCCGCACAGCCTTGGGTCTAAAAATACAATTCATCAGAAACCTAAAACTTTAGCTAGAAATCAACCTAGAGAAGGGCATATAGTAAACCCCTATTCACATACAGTAACACTGTCCTCCTGGCCTGGGCAAAATATATTCACTCAGTTATACATTAACTAGTCTTGCAAACCCTCAATTATAAACATCATAGTAATGACAACAAACATTTCTAAGAAAATAGAAACACAGGGAGTGTGGGGTATAGAACAAAAGGGAACCATTTGACTGTTCAAAATTATAATCTACTTTAACATCCCAGAAGTAACCCACAAGTCTCTTTGGGCAAAAGTGTTAATGCAACTTTACGGCACTTTCAGCATAATGTCTGACCGCTAGTAAAGACCAGTGGTGGCTCCAGTTGCGGGGCTGCAGTACAGTCCAAAATTCAAATAGGGGAGCCACTCCAACTGCCAGTGATTCCCAGCCAGTGATGTTTAGCAACACTTTAAAGGACAGTTGGTGTGGCTCCCCTATTTGAATTTTGGACTGTGCTGTAGCCCCATCCCTGGGTGCTTTCAAGAGACTGGTTGCCCTAACAAACCCCGATAGGTCTTATAGGGGGTGTATTGGACAAACTAGTGGTATCTACAGAACCTAGGGTTCCTTATACTTATGGACACAGAAGGACTGGCAAGGGTCATGGCTCTTGTTGGACTGATCATGGCTAGAGTCATTCACATCATGGATTGTGCAGGTCTCTGTGGGTCCCGTCAATGTAGGGTCCTGCCAAAATTTATCCCGATCAAGCTAGTAGAGGAGTAGAAAATCCTCAGCAGTGCTCCTTGGAATGGGTGACTATAGCTCCTTTTGAGAGCGGTTGTGGAGAAGGTGGTAGCCCTGGAAGACCCCTGGCACTTATAAATGTGCTATATTTTATTGAATGTGCATTTTGCTCTTGAAACCATCTCTCTGCCTACAGTGAGTGATTTTCTTGTCAATGATTTATAAATCTGTACTTTGTCATATAACTGCCAGGGCAACCACAGTCACATGGAGCATGATGTAGAGAGCAGGGAGGCCTTGGAACACTCCTCTGAGCTCAATCTATCTGGGCTGTAAAAAAATGACTGTCTGATGCCTATTGTGTTATTTAAAGGAAAAAAAAAATACCTTCCATGTGAGATTCCAATGTCAGTATTTTTCTGTGAATTACTGAGATGATGTAAATCTCGAACTTAACCAAATTGTTTGGCTCATGTAAGAGAAGACAATAAAACAAGTAATATGAGCAATGGCAACCTCACATTTTATTTCTGAAACACCGACCAATTCTAAGGGTCTATAAACATTTGCACATGTGAACGATCCCTTATATTTATCAGACATGAGCAGCAGGTGGAATGACGAGCTTAGCTCCATACGTTAAATCTTATCTGACTCCCTGACCTTGAAACAGTCATTAATGTGCCGCACACCACGCAGCACCTTTAGCCAGGCCGTGATTGTCATATCAGTGTTTTGAAAGTCAATATAGGGCCCAATAACAATTGCATTCATCAATTAAAGGGCCATTATAATGAAAATGTCAGCTGAATATAACTAATTGTTAATATGAGGTGATGCATCTATCTTAGGCGAGTTTAGGGGTTTATGTACTATAGAGCCATAACTAGACATTTTGGTGCCCCCCCCCCCCCAAACCAAGGCTCTTTATTGTATGTGCAGCACTCATAAAGTACTCAAAATCTGGTGCTGGTCCCAAATCTGGTGTGTGGGCAGTTCTATCTATAGTAAAAAATAAACAAATCCTCCACAAACCCCCAGACAGCTCCAGCACTGCACAGCTTGGGCTAATATCCATTTACCTAGCTCTACATACCTGGCTCCTCCAAACCCAGTACTACATCCCTGACTCCTCCATACCCAGCACTACATCCCTGACTCCTCCATACCCAGCACTACATCCCTGACTCCTCCATACCCAGCTCTACATCCCTGACTCCTCCATACCCAGCACTACATCACTGACCTCCATACCCAGCACTACATCCCTGACTCCTCCATACCCAGCACTACATCCCTGACTCCTCCATACCCAGCACTACATCCCTGACTCCTCCATACCCAGCACTACATCCCTGACTCCTCCATACCCAGCACTACATCCCTGACTCCTCCATACCCAGCACTACATCACTGACTCCTCCATACCCAGCACTACATCCCTGACTCCTCCATACCCAGCACTACATCCCTGACTCCTCCATACCCAGCACTACATCACTGACCTCCATACCCAGCACTACATCACTGACCTCCATACCCAGCACTACATCCCAGACTCCTCCATACCCAGCACTACATCCCTGACTCCTCCATACCCAGCACTACATCACTGACTCCTCCATACCCAGCACTACATCCCTGACTCCTCCATACCCAGCACTACATCCCTGACTCCTCCATACCCAGCACTACATCCCTGACTCCTCCATACCCAGCACTACATCACTGACCTCCATACCCAGCACTACATCATTGACCTCCATACCCAGCACTCCATTCCAGACTCCTCCATACCCAGCACTCCATCCCAGACTCCTCCATACCCAGCACTCCATCCCAGACTCCTCCATACCCAGCGCTACATCCCAGACTCCTCCATACCCAGCACTACATCCCAGACTCCTCCATACCCAGCACTACATCCCAGACTCCTCCATACCCAGCACTACATCCCAGACTCCTCCATACTCAGCACTACATCCCAGACTCCTCCATACCCAGCACTACATCCCAGACTCCTCCATACCCAGCACTACATCCCAGACTCCTCCATACCCAGCACTACATCCCAGACTCCTCCATACCCAGCACTACATCCCAGACTCCTCCATACCCAGCACTACATCCCAGACTCCTCTACATCCCTGACTCCTCCATACCCAGCACTACATCCCTGACTCCTCCATACCCAGCACTACATCCCTGACCCCTCCATACCCAGCACTACATCCCTGACCTCCATACACAGCACTACATCCCTGACCTCCATACCCAGCACTACATCACTGACCTCTCCATACCCAGCACTACATCACTGACCCCTCCATACACAGCACAACCTCCCTATACTATGTCACGACATTACATCACTGTCAAACATTTTGGGCATTGGCGTAAACTCACACTGAGCTGACACCAAAAGCATAGCAAGAACAAGTGACACTGTTGGAATACTGAAAGAGACAGTATACATAATGTAGACTCGGGGCAATGTGTGGCATGATGTGAACTGGGGACACTGCAATGTGGGATAATGTCAACTGGGGTCACTAAAATGTGACATAATATCAACTGTTGCCTCTGTCTGGCATAATGTCAACTAGGGACACTACAATGTCAAGAAAACTGTGTGGCATAATGTGAACTAGGGGCACTACAAAGTAGCATACTGTGAACTGGTAGGACTGTGTGGGATAATGTGGACCAGGGGCACTACAGTGTGGCATACTGTGAACTGGTAGGACTGTGTGGGATAATGTGAACTGGTAGGACTGTGTGGCATAATGTGGACTAGGGGCACTACAATGTGGCATATTGTGAACTGGTAGGACTGTGTGACATAATGTGAACTAGGGGCACTGCAATGTGGCATAATATGAACTGAGGCACTGTTGTGGCATAAAATAAACAATCGCTGCAGAGAGAGGTGTCTTTCAAGAAGTTTTGGGGCCGACCCCTTCAAAGTGATGCTATGGGACTTACAAAATTCTAGCTACACCTCTGAGAAATTGACACAGAAAAATTAAAAGCATTAGATTTTATTATGCAATTATAAAGTGACAATCCACAGAGCCGTACAATGCAGCAAGGTACACAGGTAAAGGTGGGATGTAACAAGGGAGGGTAACAATACTTTGGCTTTCTGAAGGTGACTCTAGACCCACTAAGGTGCCCCAAAGGCATAGATGGTGCCAAATAAAAATGCCAAAGAATAAAGAGATTTATTTTGGGTAGAAGGACTGTTTCCCCTGCTGAAATCCCAAACATTTATATACGTACACTGCTATTAAACCTATTTCACACAGTGGGCTAAATGTAACAGGGTGCAAGTTAAATTGCGGGAACAAACTCGCACCTACTCGTAGTTTGTAGGTGCAAATTTGTCCTGCAACTCGCAAATGTAATGGGGTGCGAGTTGGCAGTTGCGCCTTGGACTGGCATGCGAGTTAAACTGCGGGGAAGCTCGCACCTTGTAATGCGACTTTCATTACAAGGTGCGAGTTTGACAGAAGCATGAATGAGTGAAACCGTGCATGCCTCTGTGTGTAAAAGTATAAAAAAATAAAAAGTTGTCGAGGGGTCCACCCCCAAAGCATAACCAGCTCTTGGCTCTTTGAGCCAGCCCTGGTTCAAAAAATACAGGGATAAAAATTAGTAGGGTTCCCCTGTATTTAATAACCAGCACTGGGCTCTGGACTGGTCCTAGTTCTAAAAATATGGGGAACAAAATGATTAGGAGTCCCTCATATTTTTAGAACCAGCAGGGGGGCAATGCTACAGCCAGGAGACACACTTGACGGGGTACCCCTGACCGTAACATTCATCCCCCCCTAACTAGTCAGCATAGGCCGGGGATTCCTGGGGAAGTTGGGACCCCCCGATAAAGGGGGGTAGCTTGCAAGGCATTAAGGGCCCACTGATACCTTTAGTTCACCTGCAAAAGAAATATAAAAAAAGGACAAGACTCACCCACCGCATGTTTTATATTTTATTATACATTCACTCACTCACACTACATACTTACCTTGTGCCTAGCACCGGTCTGTCCCCTTCTCGAGTAGAATCTACGATCGGTACCTGTAAAGAAAAAAAACATACCTACCCCTTGGTTCCCTTCCTCTTCGTTCCCTGTAGACATCCACAGTCTACTAAAAATTAAAAAAAACGAGAAGCACGGAGCCCACTGGACAGTTTACCGTCCTCTAAGAACGGTACTTCCTGAATGCCACTCCAGCCACAGCATTTCACATATAAATGCATTGGCTGAACATTCATTGGCTGAGAGAGGCGAGCCTCCGCCTCGCAGCCAATGAGCCGTCCACCCCCCCCCATTGACTTCAATGGTGGGAATGAACTTTAGTTGATTTTAGAAGTCAATGCAGGGAACCGGTCATTGGCTGCAAAGTGAATGCTTGCCTTTCTCAGCCAATGATTGTTCAGCCAATGCATTTCTATGTGAAATGCTGTGACTGGAGTGGGAAGTACCGTCTTTAGAGGGTGGTACTCTTTCTGGTGGTCCGTGCTTCTGTTTTTGTTTTTTTTTAAGAAGACAGAGGATGCCTACAGGGAACGAAGACAACCCAGAACCAAGGGGTAGGTGAGTATGTTCTTTTTTTACAGATACCGATCGTGGATTCTACTGGAGAAGGGGACAGACTGGCACTAGGGACAAGGTAAGTATGTAGTGTGAGTGAGTGTATGTATGTGTAAAAAAAAATATATAAAACATATGGTATGAGTCCTGTATTTTTTTAATACATCTTAATGCCCTGCATTCTGGTACTTGTGGTTCTCGAAGTACCAGCATGTGTGGGAGATTTGCAGGGAACTCAATTCCACACTCACCGCCCAAGGGTGCCAGGGATAGCCCTGGGCACCTGGAGAGGGGAGACCCCTTTATTGGGGGGGGGGGGTCCCCACTTCCCCAGGAATCATAGCCTAGGCTGACTAGTTAAGGGGGATGAACGTTACAGACTGGGGTACCACGTCAATTGTGTCACCTGGCTGTAGCATTACCCCCCTTCTAATGGAGCCTGGTGCTGGTTCTAAAAATAGGGGGGACTCTTGCTCATTTTGTTCCCAGTATTTTTAGAACAGGACTGGTCCAAGAGTCTGATGCTGGTTCATTAAATACAGGGAAACCAAACACATTTTTTCCCCTGTATTTTTTGAACCACGGTCGACTCAAAGAGCCCGGGGCAGGTTATGCTTTTGGGGGGGGACCCCACGCCAACTTTTCTCTTATTTTTTTTACTTTTACACACAGAACAGAAGCATGAACGGTTCTCGCTGTTTTGTGAAGGCTTCTGTCAAACTCGCACCTTGTAATGAAAGTCGCATTACAAGGTGCGAGTTTACCCGCAGTTTAACGCACATGAACTCGCATGCTAGTCCAACTCGCACCCTATTATATTTAGCCCTATATATCTTCTATATATCAGATTAATGAAACATTTTGAGTAGCCGTAGAAAGCAACGTGCAAGCAGATTTCACTGCGTACGGAAAGATGTCACACGAAGGCGCCATTTAACGGACATGGAGAATATGGTCCTTGCATACAGCAGAAACGTTTTTCTCACCGCTCAGTTAATATAACCCCTGAGTTCTCAGCATCATCCTCTCCACCCCGGTCACCTGGAAAGCGCTCTTGGTAGCTGTAAATAAAGATGCAGAATTATATATTGCACGGAGGAAGTGCCGCCATTCAATGGTGGCAGAGGGGTGAGGGTGTAGGCTGGGAATGGCAGGAACTATTCACAAAATAGGATTTATCTAATGTTTTTTGTTTGGCTCATAAAAAATAAAAAAAGTTGTCTCTTTTACAACCGATTTTCCATTACTATTCCGAAAGCATCGGACAAGGAACAGATGCAGAAATGGATACAAAGGACTATAATAATTAAAATTGAGGACCCTTTTAGAACCAAAAAAATCCTTGGACACTGAGCAGTATATTTACTAAAGGTCGATTTTAATCTATTTAAAATTGATGAAAATTGATCATTGATTTTGTGTTTCTGGGGCTAAATCACACATTTACTAACACTAAAAAAAAAAGAAAAAAGTCTGTTAGTAAATGTGTGATTTAGTGCACGACATTGATGTTGATCGACTTTCATAAATTTTAGTTCTATTAAAATCCACCTTTAGTAAATATACACCTGCAATTGCCCCACCTTCACCTGTGAGACAGAGAAGCTCCGCCCCCAGAGAAGCAGCTAAAGATGGCTACTACCACCGGCAGGATGGACAAGTTGTATAGATTTAGTTGTTAATACAAGTGACTTCAGGAACTTTATTCCTCCCAATAAGTACATTTTTGTATGAATTTTCAAAATGGACGTTAATGTGAAAATTGAAATGTATTCTCTTACCATATGCGATGCCAGTGTATCCCCACCTACAAGAAAGTACAATGGTCGGAGTTAGTAAATGAAGACAGTTTCAATGAAGTGAAATAAGGTGTAGGGCCGTAAGTAGGGGTGTGCCAGTGGTGCCGCCGCCCCAGGGCACAAGGCTGGGGCCGCGGCACTGTCGCTGCCTTGGTAGCACCTGTAATTGGCTTGTAGGGTTCTTGGAACACCCTACAGGTTGGAGCACAGCCATAGAGCCACCCAGTGCGTCCATAGGCGTCTGGTGCTCAGTTACCTCGTCCCGGACCGCTCTTTGTGACGTAATGGGGTCAGATGTGCAGAGGGGTGGAGGGGCGTTAGTATTGTAATGCTGGGGGAAGAAGAAGCTGCGATGATGCCATATGTGACCCAATCCCCCCACCCCACACCTACTTTGACCTCCCTCAACCCACCAATCTTCCAGAGGGCACAATAAAAAAATTAGTATGCATGCAGGTGCCAGCCCTGTGCAGGCTTTTATCCACTACTTGCTTTATAATTATTAGAGATGAGCGGTTCGGATTCTGTGGAATCCGAACCGCTCCGAACATTGGGGATCCGAGTCCACCCGAACCCTGTTCGGGTGTTCACCGCCTGACTCGGATCCCCGTTCGGGGCCGAACGGCGGCCGCCTGATGTCGGATTCTCACTAGAGAATCCGACATCAGGTCTCCTCGCGTGTAGGGCAGAGCGCAGTGATAGCGCTCTGCCCTATACAGACACAGACACACAGCCGCCAGCGGCAGCTGTGTGTTTGTTACAGCAGCCAATGAGAGTCACACAGACTCTCATTGGCTGCTGCACGGAGGGAGCCGGCTGGAGCTCACACATGAGCTCCGTCTTCCGGCTCCCTCCTCAGCGTGTGACAGAGCGGACGGCGCGGGAGCGGGGATACAGGTAAGTTTTATTTTTTTTATTTTTTTACTTGTCAAAGGTCCGGGGGCGCTACTGGGGGGGGGGGTCTGCACTACTGGGGGGGTCTGCTACTGGGGGGGGGCTATACTACTGGGGGGGCCATACTACAGAGGGGCCTGCTACTGGGGGGGCTATACTACTGGGGGGGGGGTCTGCACTACTGGGGGGGGGTCTGCTACTGGGGGAGGCAATACTACTGGGGGGGCCATACTACAGAGGGGCCTGCTACTGGGGGGGGCTATACTACTGGGGGGGGGTCTGCTACTGGGGGGGCCATACTACTGGGGGGGCCTACTACAGGGGGGGCCATACTACAGGGGGGGCCCATACTACAGGGGGGGCTACTACTGGAGCAGCCTACTACTGGGGGGGCCTGCTACTGGGGCAGCCTACTACTGGGGGAGCCATACTACTGGGGGGGCATACTACTGGGTGGCATGCTAATGGGGGGCATACTACTGGGGGGGCCTGCTAATGGGGGACATACTACTGGGGGGGCCTGCTAATGGGGGGCATACTACTGGGGAGCATTCAACTGGGGGCACTGCATAGTGGACCGTACTACTAAGGGGACTGCATAGGGGGCACCACTGCTGGGGGACATTGTGTAAGGGACACCGCTACTGTGGGCATTGTGTAAAAGGGTCACTACTGTGGGCATTGTGTAAAAGGGGCACTACTGTGTGTCGTAACATAAATAAGAGACACTACTTTATGGTGTAATGTGAATCAGGCCCTATGTGCGGTGTAATGCTAATAAGATTGTGCACTGTGACTCCTAGGGCCGTAGCCCACTTTGTAAACAAGTACTGTGACTCTGCTGGCCGTACCCCACTGGGTGGGTGCACTACTTTTCATTTCTGCCACTGCTGTGTGGCAATGTGTCATAGATGTGCTTTATACTGTGGTGTCTGTGTCGTTGTGCCGCTGCTTTGTCGCTTAGTAACCAGTCAGCTCACTGCAACCTTTGGCCAATAATGTTGAAAACAATATTATAAGCTGTGATATGGTCTAAATTGACTGGAAATTAATGTTATTGAGGTTAATAATACTCTAGGAAGAAAAAAAAGACCAATTTATGTGATTTTAGCTTTTTTTGTCAATTTTTGTAAAAAAATCCAAATCCAAATCCAAATCCAAAGCCAGTCACCGCAGTTTGGCAAATCCAAATCCAAATCCAAAGCCGGACGACGAATTAGAACCAAATCCAAATCCAAATCCGGCAAAAATGGTCCGGCGCACATCCCTAATAATTATATATATTTTTTAAACACAATATATTGTACGTGATTGTATTACAGATGCCGCGTGTGCCTGCATATGTGCCTCTCCGCTGAACGGAACCCATGAAAAGTAGAGACCGTTGGCAGAGGAGTCCATTTATAGGTGCACACTGAGCAATGTACTATAATAAAAAAAAATAAAAAAGCTACAAACACACAAAAGTGAAACATGTACTAACCACCACTTAGGTATAAACAGTCACATGATCTATCTACGCTGGAGATAAGGCAACACCGAGCAGAAAATAAGGAGAAAATATGTATTTGAAAGGGGGTGTAATAAAAGGGATGAAGTTTGGAAAAAACTTGTCCCTTCCTGGGGATCCCGGCGGGGGGGATGTCCATCCCAATGGAAGGTGCGGGGAATGTGGGGCCATGATTCATATCAATGTGGAACAGCACCCCACTGTACAATGACACTTTTCACGGTATTGTCAGAGGGAGCAGGGACACAATCCCGTATCGTCACGGCAGCCACTTCATTGGGTCTATAGGAAAGTATTGTTGGACTGTGATGTGACCGTTACAGTGGGTCTGCTGAGGATTTCTCTATTATGCGCAGTACGGATTATTGAGGTGTATTTGTGGAAAACACTGGAACTAAAACTAATTTAGAGATTTGCGTAAATTCGATATTTACACAATGTTTGCAGAAGTGGGTCGATTTTTTTCTTCAAATCTAAACACTTCCAAATGTTTTTTTTTAACAAACCCTTAATTTTACAACCATAAAGTATTGGGGGCACGGGATCATCATGAACTCGGTGCCATGAGACAATGGGCATAGTACCAGCCATCTAGTGCAGGATGAAGGATTGTGCCATCAGTAACTTATCTACTAAATGAACAAAGCAGATAAAGTGCCAACGCCATTATTACCAGTCCCAGCATCCGTTGAGGTTGGACAGGTTGGATTTGGCCTGAGGGTACAGGATGATGAAGTCATTGAGATCCGCCACCTGGTTGTAGCCGCTGTTTCTGGCAAATATGTCACCAACTTTCTCCCTGCATAATAAAGAGAGAATAAAAATGATCCCGCTGCTAGAAATCTGCCCCCCTCTAGTGCTTTCCCCCAATTCCCAAGTACTAGGAGACACTTCAGCCTCCAGGGGCCGGATTCAGCACGGATCGCAGCTGTGCAATGTCACGCAATGCAGCTGCGAAAATATACTAATGTCTGCAACCGCTCAGGCAGCATAGAGACTCCCACTGCCGCCTTCTCACATCCAGGGGCGCCGAGAGGGGGGGGAAGCTGGTACAGATTGCCAGGGCCCAGGCTTCCTGAGGAACCCGGGTCCGGTGCCGCCCCCCCCCCCCCTCCCTCACAGCAGCCCAGCACACAGCGTGTGCTGAGCTGCAGTGGGAGACTGCTCGTGGCTGCTGACTGCAGCCACAGCAGTCTCCTATGCCTGTGGGGGGGAAGCGATCACACTGTTCGCGCCCCCCTGCCTTTGAGCAGGGCTGAGGGGGCTCAGAGCACCCCCCTCCCCAGCGCGCAGCGCCGCAAAGCTTTTTGGGGGGGGAAGGGGGTGTGGCCACGCCTCCCGCAATTAGGCCAAGCCCCGTGTTACCAGTCACATCCGCAATACCTCGCAGTCCTGCGTATACATCAGTAACATCGAAGCACATCTGCCCGGCACGCCCAATTACAGCAGGTCTGACCCGTTGCAGAAACAGCAAGTCTCGTCGCACTCAGTGAGTACACAAGCTGCGTATGCCGTCACAGTGGCTAATTTATGCGCGCCCATGCAACAGCGTTCAAACGGACAGGCACGCCTGCGTTTCTACGACCACTCCCCCGTCACCACCCTCAAACGCTCACGGCCGGTCACTCACTCTGCGTTGGATTCCTGTCTGCGTACGTAATTGCAGTGCGGACGCAGCTCAAACACAGTGCGTTGTATACGCATGCGCAGTACTGAACAATCGGCCAATATGTGTACGCTGTTGGAGTTGCGATCGCTGCTGAACCAAGGCCCTAAGACCTGAGATGTCCATTGAGAGAGCGGAGAGGACGACGTTACCTGCCCTGGAGACAGCCGTGGAACACTATGTGGAGTCTGCACCCTGAAACCAGGACACAAAGAGGTTTAGAAATGACACAATCGGGATTCCTTGCTCTGCCAGCACAGTAATAAACACTGGAATAGTTATTATCAATGTATTGCGAGTGTAATATTGAAGAATTGTGGTGTAAAATTATTCCGGTTGACAATTAAAAATAGACCTAAGGATATGAGTATAATTTGCAAAACTAGAGCAAGGCCGGGACCGAGAGCTGGAAGCCAAAATATTCTAAGGGATAATCCGCCATGTGTGGAACGGGGATGCGGTGAAGATGCCGGCGGACGGGATCCTGGACGTTAATATACCGACGCCAGAATCCCGACGCCCGTCAGAATGCCGATGCCAGAATCCCGAAGAGATCTGGGTACCGATGTCGGCATCCCGGAGGTAAGTATTCGTGTAAGTATGAGGGGAGGGTTAGGTTTAGGGATATCCCGGGGTGATTTAGGCACCGGCCGGGGAGGGTTAGGGTTAGGCTGCGGGGAGGGGGGTTTAGGGTTAGGCACCAACCAGGGAGGGTTATGTTTAGGGTGCGGGAAGGGGGGGGGGGTTGGGTTAGGCACCACCAAGGGAGGGTTAGGGTTGGGGGGAGGGGAAGGGTTAGTCTACTTACCTGCCCCTGTAGTATTATTTTTATTCTTATTATTATTATTATTAAATATATTATATATAATTTCTTATCGATTAGCTCTTTCATTTCCATACTTATATTTACAGTTATTGACGGCACATTATTACATCCTAGATATATTGGTCAGATGAGCACCATTTAGATTATATTTAAAGTATATGATATTAGTTAAATACAAGCGCGTCTATCAAATTGCAATCATTTTTCAAACACAGCCTGTAACATGACAGGAGCTGATTGGCTGGGACTTATCTTTCTCCATTTTATCTCTCTCCAAAGCTTAGTGAATAGACCCCAATGCATGAAAAGTGTCTGCATTGTTTAAGTGACAGATCCACTGTAATTGGCTTTTTCTCACTGCTGAGCTGGCCGGACTGACCGATGGCCCTTTCCTGGCAAAGGTGCCCTTCTCCTGTACTATCCTGTCTCTGGACCATGGCTGCATGGTATAGCGCAAAGTTCTGACTACCATGGTTCATAGTTATGCCATCACTTACTTGCTCCGCTGTTGCACGCTGTTGGCACATACACGTAGCCGGCTGTATCCATCCCATAGGTTATAGCGGGGGCCAAGTTGAAAAATTCAGACTGGTCATACAAGATCAACTGGAAATAAAGCGCATTTCAGAAGAAACATTAGCGGTGAAGAACATAGTGGCAGAATTATCGCAGCCCCTGTTCTCTGTGGAAACAGATGTTATACATACATCCGATAGATGTATTCTGCTATCACCCACTACACCTTGCTTTCTCCAGCAATGATCCCACCGCCCGTTCAACTCTTCCTGCTAATGGCGATGCCATGCATAGTGTATATATCAAGTCTGGCAGTGGCACCTGTACCGCTTCAATAGCTCTTCTGTGAGCGTCATCCCGGGATGGCGTTAACAGAGGGAGAACGAAAGAAAATTCATTTATTATGTATGTTTTCGGTTGTAATATATATATATATATCTTTTAATTTTCAAGACTCTTTCCCCCCCCAACCAGAAGATACTGTAAATATTACGTATCCTGGAGGGAAAATAAAAAAATTAAATAAATATAAAAAATGTAATAGAACGTTTATGTAATTTACCATATAATTGCACATATAAAAAAATTTAATAAAAACGAAAAAGCTTTTATAATTTTTTTTTTTTCCCCTGGTGCTCAGACTGAACTTCCCTGTAACCATTTACACAGAGCTAATTATTATCCCTCCATAATTGTACCTGTCCGGTTTGTCCTGCAGTGCTGCTGGGTTTCTGAAAGAAAGTAGGAGTAATAAGGCAATGTTACAAGCCGGTACGATGAAATCCACCTAGGAATCCCGCCATCTCTCTACCATACGCCCGCTCACCTGCAGCCCCCCGTAGATGTGGTTCAGAGCCTCGTAGGCGCCATTGTAGTTGCAGTTATTGATATATTCATCGTTCAATGCCCCGCAGGAACCCCCGTAGCTGTCGGTGGGCTGGAACGAGAAACATTCGGCTCATTCCATTACATTTTAAATATTGTCATTTTTATCTAACTTTGCACTGGATGCCGCATTAAATGTACTGGGCACCGAATAGAGGGAATTTAAGTATAAATCAATCTTCCAACAGTCCCTAATTTCCAGAGAGTCCCAACTATTAAAGATTAGTTCCTGGTATTGTCTATTTATTTTTATATGTTGACCTCCTGCAATTCTCACTGTTTTCACTCCCTGAATTTTACGAGTTATTATATATTGCAGAAGATTAATTAAGATAAAACAAAATACATTTTAATTTAGCCATAGCGTGCTTACATAGACCAAAAGGGGATCTGCATGAATGACCGCCGGACGTGAGCACGGCGGTTCAAATCCCGATGCCGGCAGCCTGAACAGCGCAGATCCCGACGGGGGTAAGTAAACCACCTAACCCTCCCCTTCCCCCCCCCCCTAACCCTCCTTTAGGGGTGCCTAACCCTAACTTCCTCCCCTAGTGCCTAACCCTAACCTTCGCCCTGGGGTGCGTAAACCCAATCCCCCTCCCTGTACCCTAAACCTTACCCTCCGGGGGGGGTGCCTAACCCTAACCTCCCCCCTTCCCCTAGCCTGACCCTAACCCTCCTGGTGGGGGTGCCTAACCCTAAGTCCCTCTGGGAGCCCCTAAACCTAACCCTCTCCCCCCGCGGCTATCCGCTCGCGACGCCCGGTTTACCTTCGTTCAGTATGCCGGGCGTCGGGATTTCGGCGGGTGAATAATGATAGGTGTCGAGATTTTGATGCCTATCATTAATCCCGTCTGGATTTCACAGTCGGGAACCCAGCGGGCGGCATTTCGACCGCCGGCTTCTTGACTACATCCTGACCAAAATGTCCCTTTACATTAGCAATCAGAGGACTTTTAATATGGATAAATTCAATCCTGCCCCCGAAATATCCCCCCCAGCCCCATTATATTATAACAATATTACAAACTTTGGCCTATAAAGTGGCTGCCCTTCTTCAGACAACTTTAATAATTCCATAGTTCACGTTTTCTCGCAACCTCTACTGAATATCTTCATTTTTATGAATTCTGTGCTTTTCATCCATATTATTGTGTCATCAGTGTTGTTCGTTTTCATATGCCCTTGGATATGTCATAGGTCTGCTCTGAACTCGACAAAAGATTATCATTATTATATAGTCCTAACACTTCACAAATTGTTCCGGGGACACAGACATCACATATTAGTGCATTAGCAAATTTTACCCCCGTCACAGAGATAATTATGAAACTTGTTAGGAGACCAGGGGAGATGTATCAAGACTTGGAGAGAGATAACGTGACGAAGCAGCCAATCAGCTTCTAACTGTCATGTCATAGACTGTGTCAGCTAAATGACATGTACAGTATAAGCTGATTGGTTGCTTTGGGAAATTTCTCCACTTTATCTCTCTCCAAAGCTTGAATCCTCTCCCCTCAGGTCAGTAGCATCTACACAGTAGCAGTTTTCATGCCCATCTCAGGCCTCACCAGCATAACATGTGGGTCCCCTCAGAGGAGCACAGGTGGATGAATAGTTGGTCCCACAAACTTGGTTCTCTGCCCTATACCCCTAGGAGGAGACCCAAGAACCATGGACAGGTTGTAGACCAGAAATGTCAATGCTCTATATTTGTCACTGTGCGTCACTCACCATGCCGTGCTCAGCAGCAATGTTATAAACTGTTTGAATGGCCCCAGAGGTGCTAATAAACGATGTATAATAGTCCTGCAGTTTTATAGCCACTCCTGCAATAATAAAACAAACAATATTACGTACACAGAATATACTTCCTTTTTTTTTTTTTTAACACAGACTTCAGATGGGGCACAAACAAAATGGTCAGGGAGATTCCGACTCTGGAGAGTCTTGTATTGTTTGGGAAGGGGCGTATTTTGGATAAAGTGGTCATCTGACTTTTCAGGGCAATTTTGCCTCTTTCCCAGATTGTTTGTTTATATTTCAAAAACTCCTGGGGCCAAATGTCATAGGGTGAGAGTTTAGAAATTGTGAGAGATTAGCAGTAACACTTTTTAAACTCGGCCAATGTAATAGAGTCTGAGAACAGGCAAACTCGCATGTTTTGAGACTAAAAAACTCTCTCGCTTTAAACTCTCATCCTGATGTTTTCCCATTTTGAACATAAAACTCCACCAATGTGAGAGACCTTACCTGGTTACGTCCTTTTCTTCAAATTCCATAGGGGACATAGGGACTACGCTGGGGTATAGGCAAGCAGTGGAGTCTGGACACCAAACAGTTAAAACTTTCACACTTCAGCAGCCCAGGCTCCTCCTCCTTTATACCCCTCCCCCAGCCCCAGACAGGCCAGTCAAGTAGCAAGCCCAAGGCAGGAGCGGGAAAAACACACACCGACACAAACACACCAGAATAGACAGGAGATCAGTGTCAGGGTGGGTGCCCTGTGTCCACTATCAAATTCGAAGAAAAGGACTTAACCAGGTAAGACATAAGTCTCCTTTTCTTCTTCATGCTCCATAGGGGACACAGGCAGTACGCTGGGATGTCCCAAAGCATTTCCCCTAAGGGAGGGGACGCTCCTGAGCTGCACTGAGTACTCTACTCCCAAAAGCCGTATTTATGGAAGCAAAAATGTCAGAGGAATAAAAACTTACAAAATGTGTGAGCAGAAGACCAGTTAGCTGCCCAGTAAAGCTGCTCAGCAGAGGCACCACGACTACCTGCCCAAGAGGTGCCAACTGTCCTGGTGGGCCACGGCCAGTGCAGGAAGGTCCGCCGCCACGTACATGTGGATGGTTAAACGTAGCCATGTGGCCAAGGTCTGCTTTGTCGGACAGCCCCACTTATGGAAGCCATAGAGGGTGAAAAGGGAATCAGACTTTCGAATATTCCTGGTACGCTCTACATAGATCCAGAGGGCCCTCACAACATCTAAATAGGCCTCCTCTGCAGAAACTTCCGGACACTGAAAAGCTGGGACCACGATCTCCTGATTGAGGTGAAATCTAGAAACTACCTTCGGAAGGTAGCTTGGCCGAGTCCGAAAAACGTCCCAGTCCGAGTGAAAGACCAGAAAAGGAGAGCAACACTTAAGTCTGACACCCTCTGGCCGAAGCAATAGCCAGAAGAAAGATAGTCTTCCACGTGAGCCAACGAAGGTCCACTGAGTAAAAAGGCTCAAAAGGAGAAGACTGAAGATCCCGAAGCACCAAGGACAAATCCCATGGAACCACCGGAGGAACAAACAGGGGCTGCATGTGGAGCACTCCCTGAAAGAAAGTGCAGACATCAGGCATAAAGGCTGGAAGAGAACCGAAATGGATGAAACCTGCACTTTTAAAGAAGAAAGGTGAAGTCCCAAATTCAGACCCGCCTGCAGAAAGGAGAGGACTAGGGAAAGACGAAACGATCTTTGGTTAAGGCCCCTGGTAGAGCACAAGGAGAAGTACGTATGCCAAACCTGATGATAAATCCTAGCCAAGGATGGTTTTCATGCATTCAGCATGGTACAAATGCTGGCTGCGAAAACCCCTTAGCACTCAAGATGGATATCTCAAGAGCCACCCTGTCAAAGCGAGGCGAGTCAGGTCCAGGTCAAAGCACAGCCTCTGAGACAGAAGATCCAGCCGTAGAGGAAGACTGAGTGGAGAGTCGATGGAGAGGCTCCTAAGATCTGCATACCAAGTACTTTGTGGCCAAACGGAAGCTACCAGGATAACGCTGCTGCCTTCCAAGTTCAATTTGCGGAGAACCTGCGGAAGAAGTGAGATTGGGCGGAATATGTACATAAGATTGAAGGTCCGCAGAATCGCTAAGGCGTCCACCAGAAAAGCTCCCGGATCTCGGGTGTGATAGCATTACCTTGGCAACTTGTGATTGTCCGGAGATGCCATCAAATCGATATCCGGCAGGCTCCAGCAATGAACCAGAAGTTGAAAGACATCCTGCTAAAGAGCCCACTTGCTTGAGTGGACATCCTGCAGCTTAGAAAGTCCGCTTCTCAATTCTGGACTCCCGGAATAAAGACCGCCAACAGAGCTGGTAAATGATGCTCTGCCCTGTGGAGAATGCGTCTCGCCTCCTTCATAGCACCACAACTGAGAGTGCCACCTTGATGGTTTATGTAAGCAATGGTCTTCGCATTGTTGGACTGTACCTGGACTGGATGATGCCGTAAGAGCTGCTGTACTTGACAGAGAGCCCTGAAGACAGCTCGAAGTTCCAGGACATTGATCGGAAGGCGGCTCTCCAGAGCAGTCCATCGACCTTGGAAGGACTGCTGGCAGGTCACTGCTTCCCACCCACGAAGACTTGCATCCATGGTATGGAGAACCCATTCCTTAATCCAAAAGGGGTGACCCTTGTGTAAATGGGAGCCCTGGAGCCACCACACGAAGGGAGAGACGGACCTCCTGAGATAGGATGATTGTCTGCAGTTTAATCTGGTGATGGGATCTGTTCCACCTGAAGTGGCTAGGAGTGAAACTGAGCATACTTCATCATGTCGAAGGTGGAGACCAGTGAACTCAGGATCCGTATTGGCACCCAGCAAAGATTCTAAGAACCTGCAAATCCTGTCTTACAGTTCCCAAATCTTGTCCACGGGGAGGAAGACCCTCTGAACCCTGGAATCCAACAAGACCCCCAGATGGAGCACCTCCTGAAATGGAGTCAAGGGGGACTTCCAATTGATGATCCATCTGTGATATTGGAGGAGATCTACTGTGAGACGGAGGTGCTCTCTGAGCTTGTCTGGAGATTGTGCCAGGTAAGGGAGAATCCAGACACACCTGTGCCGTAAATGAGCTGCCATGACCACCATGACTTTTGTGCAAACACGAGGAGCCGTGGAAAGAACAATAGGCAATGCCCGAAATTGGTAGTGTTCCTCCTGGACCGCAAACCGGAGGAAGCGCTGGTGACTGAGCCAGATAGAACATGTAAATAGGCATCCTGGATGTCCAAAGATGCCATGAAAATCCCCGGTCCAGCACCAGAATGATGCAACTCAGAGACTCCAGGCGGAAGCTGGGAATCCGTTAATACTTGGTGAGGGACTTGAGGTTGATGATTGGTCAGAAAGAACCATTCGGCTTCTGAAACAAGAAGAGGTTGGCGTAGAAGCCTGAGCCCTTCTGAGCCAGGGGACCTGGAACAATGACCTTGGAGGCCAGCAGAGAGTGAATGGACTCTCACAGTGCTCTTGCTATTCCTGGATCCCCTGGAAGACCACTGGAAAAAAACCTTGCCGGAGGACGCTTTCGGAAGGTCCTGCGAGAGTACACCGTGTACCCAAACATCCATTGTGGTCACCATCCAGGCATCGGAGAAAAGCAGAAGCCGGCTGCCCCCACACTCGGGTCCCACAGGGAGAGGCCCGTCTCATCAATTGACAGTCTTGACAGCGCTGGTTTAGCAACTGGGCGTCTGGTAGGCAAGGACTTTCTTCTGGGATTGGAGGTCTTTGAGGAAAAACTCTAGTACCTAGAAAAAGACTGTCCCTTGGTATTACCTTGTGGGCTAAAGGAGTGAAAAGAAGCTCACGCCCTAGGGGCTGGGCAGAAATGCAGAAACACTGTTTTGGAAGCCGCCACCTTGGCTATGGTCCAATTCCGGACCAGAGAGAACATCGCTGGAGTAAGGAGGAGCCCCAAGGGCCTTCTTAGAGTCTCAGTCAGTGCGCCAAGGGCGCAGCCAGAAGGCCCTTCTAGCCAACATAGAAGACTGCATAATAAGGGCAGGTTGAACCCCCAAAGTAGGTAGGATGAGTTTGGGGGCTGTAAGGTTATCAACCAACTGCGACATTACCTGCTACAGGTTGGCCGCCCACACCGGTTCCTGGCTGGAAGTTGTTATTATTATCCTTTATTTATATGGCGCCACAAAGGTTCCGCAGCGCCTTACACAGTACATAAATGAGCACACACGAAAAACAGTTAAAAGTAATACAGGACAAGGACATGGTTTATAAACATAGCTGCATAACACAAGCAGCAGGACATCAGCAACCAGGTGTTATGTGCTGTTGTGGGGAGTTAGGAGTAAATTATACTATAAGCAGGGGAGCCGAGACGGGGTGGGGAGCGGGTACAGTTTGCCCGGGCCCGGGCTTCCAGAGGGGCCTGGCGGGGGTCCGGGTCCGGCGCCCCGCCCCTAACTTCCTCCCTCCCTCTGCAGCAGCCCAGCACACAGCGTGATTAGGCCACGCCTCCCTCTTTACCGGGGCCCCGCGTGGCTATCTACGCCCCTGACTATAAGTAGGGGGAGGAGAAGCACATGAGGGACGAGGGCCCTGCTCGTGAGAGCTTACATTCTAAAGGGGAGGGGCATACAGACAGGGGCGACACAGATGGGGTAGATAGTGAGGAAGGAGCGTGGAGCAGTGGGTTAGGATATGTGCTGCGGAATGTGTGTGTATAAGATGACCTGATGTTATGTCAAAATTAAGTCCTTCATTCATCTCTCTCTATGACAGAAAATAGATTTTAATTATGTGTTATTTACATGAGATGTACAAAATAAAGTAGTAGCGCTTTAATTATTGTGTGTTACATTTTAGCATCTAAATACATCCTGACAAAAATGCAGCTATTATGGGACTGTCCTGCCATCCTAATACAGTAGTGACTGCTTTATCCCAGCTGCTGGGTGCTATGCCATGCTCCTGTGAGTGGGTGCATCTCACATACTAGACCCACCCACAAATGGGTGTAGATGGGTAAAATTGTAGATGGGACCTCACGCTGAGTGCCTGTACAGCACCGGACACAGAGACCATCCTAGACCACATCCTGTGAGGAAAGACCAGCAGAACAAGTTCTACATGTACGAAGCAAAGGAGCCTCCACCTCCTTGGGCGCTTTGTTCTTGGAAGACATGTTACTGAATTACTGCAACGGCGTACAAACGCACTGGCACTCCTGAGTTTCCCCGACCACCCCATCACCACCCACAAATGGTGCTTCCTCTCAATCACTCTGCAAGGGGACTGTGATCACAGTCCCGATCGCAATAGCTCACTAGCGCACGCAGGGGGTTTTCCGAGTACCCAGAAACCCCCCCTGACCAACCAAATTTTTTTTTTCATAGCCTTGTTTTTTTTGTATTATGTTTTCTAGCATAGTTATAGATTCACCTGTAGCCATGACGTCAGAATGAGGTCACGCTTTACAGCTGCTGCAAAAATGAGTGCTATGTCATAATGTGGCCATTGTTCTGCGGCTGTAGTGTTATTCTGGGTGCACAGCCTTAAAGCGGGGAAATAAACAGTATGAGCTTTAAACAAACAGATGACGCACAAATCGAAACGAAATATTCATCTTTGTGACCCACCTTGAACGAGGACAGAGTCTAATGATCCAGAGAAGATGAAGACGCGACCACGTGCCAGATTTGACAAGGGGTCTATTAATCCGGTGCTTGCACAGGTTTCCGTGTAAACTTTCAGAGGCAAAATGCTGATGGCAAAGGGTATCGTCATACATGTGGTGGATGCAGTCAGCACGTTTCCTAACGCACAGTAGTAGGGACCTATAAGAAAGTAAAGTGGAGAAACGCGTCAGTAATCAGAATTTGTTATTTGCAGAGCTGCAACAGAAAATCAAATTTCGTAATTCTAATGATTGCCTTTTACTTATATGGCGCCACAAGTTATATCCCAAGCGTCGTACATAAACACGTGTACAAATGCGCAAATCGTGAACCACGGCAACCCTGTTCAAATGTCTTGATTTTTTTTTTTTTTAAATTAAGCTACATTTTGTGTTGAACTGATTTGAGAATTGATCCTATACTGTTTGAGCGGCTATAACGCACACAGCCATTGGGACCCCTCTAATAGCCACACCTGTTACACATGTATGTATAGAATATAGGGCAGCTATTACTGACACAGATGTGCCCAGTGGCTGATCACGCCCCGCACCTGCATATACTACGGTGCGCTATGGCACACACTGTGATCGCACCATGCATTCCATTGGAGGCGTGGTCACGTATGCAGTGAGCGTATCCACTTGCGGGTGCGCATCTCGCGCTATGCGTGGCATGATTTGCGAGCAACAATATAGCTGGGCCTTATCTGTGAATAAATAATCATTTTTGACATACTGTGCATTGAAAGAGTTTGTTTCAACCACTGCCACCCTGGATACAAGTTTAATGCGCCGAATGGTAAATTCATGCCAAGGATCCCCCAAAGTTCAGAAGAACCCCTCTCCATCCCCTCGCTGTACAGTCCATTCATGTAGAATGAGTGATTTGATGCATTCTAGGCCTCCAACTATTAGTTCCTATAAAACAATCACTCTGCCTCAGAGACCACTCTATACAACAATCACTCTGCCTCAGAGACCACTCTATAAAACAATCACTCTGCCTCAGAGACCACTCTATAAAACAATCACTCTACCTCAGAGACCACTCTATAAAACAATCACTCTGCCTCAGAGACCACTCTATAAAACAATCACTCTGCCTCAGAGACCACTCTATAAAACAATCACTCTGCCTCAGAGACCACTCTATAAAACAATCACTCTGCCTCAGAGACCACTCTATAAAACAATCACTCTGCCTCAGAGACCACTCTATAAAACAATCACTCTGCCTCAGAGACCACTCTATAAAACAATCACTCTGCCTCAGAGACCACTCTATAAAACAATCACTCTGCCTCAGAGACCACTCTATAAAACAATCACTCTGCCTCAGAGACCACTCTATAAAACAATCACTCTGCCTCAGAGACCACTCTATAAAACAATCACTCTGCCTCAGAGACCACTCTATAAAACAATCACTCTGCCTCAGAGACCACTCTATAAAACAATCACTCTGCCTCAGAGACCACTCTATAAAACAAACTCTGCCTCAGAGACCACTCTATAAAACAATCACTCTGCCTCAGAGACCACTCTATAAAACAATCACTCTGCCTCAGAGACCCTCTATAAAACAATCACTCTGCCACAGAGACCCTCTATAAAACAATCACTCTGCCACAGAGACCACTCTATAAAACAATCACTCTGCCTCAGAGACCACTCTATAAAACAATCACTCTGCCTCAGAGACCACTCTATAAAACAATCACTCTGCCTCAGAGACCACTCTATAAAACAATCACTCTGCCTCAGAGACCCCTCTATAAAACAATCACTCTGCCTCAGAGACCCCTCTATAAAACAATCACTCTGCCTCAGAGACACTCTATAAAACAATGACTCTGCCTCAGAGATAAGTGACAACAAGGTAAATGTTTCCCGGAACAGAGAGGAGCACATCCTGGACTGCAGAAGCCGCCATATCATGGTGTGCAAGATAGCGAAACGCGTCATATGACTGGCGGCCACAGTTTATGTCCATTATACGCCACCCTGAACGTGAAAACATTGCTCAGGCCAAACTCTATCAGAGGCAGTGATTGGCTGTTGGCGTAATCGGAAAATACAGCCATAGAGTACAACCATAAAGTACCAGAACATCATAACAATGATTTGCAAACATTCCTCGTCCCTTCTAGTACATTGGCAGTGAAGACAAGGCTATGTTAAAGCCTAAGGCAGAGTTAGGAATTTAGTAAACCATCTTATTACCTGTTATCAGGATATAAATAGAAAATAAAAAAGACACAACATAATAATCAGATTTTGGGGTTTTTAGTAAAATACACATGTAAAGCAAGAGTCCTATTGTGAGAAAAGTTCTATGTAAATAAAATAATAATTATTACTGTACATAATAAAGTCTCATTACCTCCTGCAAACAGAGCAGCTCCCAAGACTATCCCGGAGTGTGAAACGTGGAACTGATTGGCCATGTAAGCCCCAGAGGACAAGCCGGAGACGGCCACAGAAATGTCCAGGTTGTATGAGCCTGTGGATAGGTTTGAGAGAGGCGTTTAAGGCTGAATTTCACCCCAGTAATATACAGACTTGTGACATAAAATATAATAAATGATTAGAGAACCAAAACTGTTTTTCTTACTGTGGTTCAATAGAGCCCACAATGAAGATGCCAGCTAGCTTCCTGCCAGCTGCTTAACCCTGTTATAGAATTGCTGTACTGCCTTGGGTGGTCATGGCATGCTGGAAGTTGTAGTTCAACAATAGCCCATCCCTACTACAGAGTAAATTGAATGAATAACAACATCTACAAACATGTCCTCTGCTAGGGTTGTCTCAAGGAGATGTATCAAAACCAGGAGGGAGCACAGCCTGCAAATGACAGTTAGCAGCTGATTGCTCGGTACTTTATCTCTCTCCAGGGTTTGATACATCTCCCCGAACTCAGGGCCTGATTCAGAGATGGACGGAACTGCAGAGTCGCACACATGCGGCAGTGTAATATTGTCCATCTAAAATGCTAAAGCCGCAGGAGGCGTCTGAAGGGAAGAGACGCCTCCGGTCTGCATCTGCGATTCCAACGCTGCGACGGATGGTCGCCATGTTCCCCCGGCATCGGAATCAGCACTTCTAGAAAAATGCCCCCTAAAAGTTTCTACCTGTCAATCAGGCGGAGGCTTGGGGGAACTGTGTGCGAGATTTCAGGACCCCAGGGTATAAGTAATAGAGGCAGAAATTCCTGATACACATCAGCTAATACATTAAGTGGTCTCAGAGATTGACCCCTTCGGTCAGTACCCGACTATCCTGACATTGCACTAAATTTAAAACTGTCAGCAGCTGTCTGTGTTTCCAATGATTAGCTTGAAATATCAATATCCGATGCCTTAAATGTCACTATACTTTGCTTTTTTTAATATGCACAAAGGAACACATTCAGACCCGTTCGCAAATTGTGGCCGCTCGCTCCCAGCGTATTTAAATTTTGCAAAGTGACGTCAAGGCAGTCGCTCGCTCGGCAAGGCATAAGCATGCCCACTGTGTCTTGGCCAGCGATCACTTTGTCAATTTAGACGCCCATTAGCGTGTATTTAGACGCCCGCTAGCGCACGTCATCTCCAGGAAGTGTCTTCAAATATTGGTACATCGAGGACCATCGGAAGCGATCGCAGCGCTTGTGGTTGACTCTACCCTCCCGCAAGCACTGCGAGCAGTTCAGGCTAAAAAACAACCAAGTGACGTGTTCAATGACGCTACGTTGCTAATTATGCACACCCATTAAACTCCATCCTGACGACCAGACACGCCTGCGTTCAAACATCCACTCCCACGTTCACAAGCACCTTCCCCTGTTACCACCCACAAACGGCGCTGTCACTCAAAGTAGCGTCCAGTCTGTGTACTACGAGCGCACGATTCCCCATCGCTAAGATTGGCTTCCGCACGCGCATTGCGAATTATACGAATGCACAGACGGGTGACTATCGGTCAGTGCGAGCGCACACAGCTAAGCGAACTGGTCTGAATCAGGTCCAAAGTACGGATGGTGAAGAAACTGGCTTTAAATTCTGTCCATATATATTTAAATTTGACATATTTAATTTATTGTAGTTTATAGTCTCACAGTCCTGTAGCTAAGCTTCCTCCGCATGCAGTTTGTCATTAAGATGTTTGCATTGTGCAAACACTATAGTGCATAATACAAATACAGACACTGAGCCTGATACACTACAGAACGCACCTGCGAGTGCAATAGCGATTACGCACGCCGTTCAACGGCGATAGTATGCTAATCCATTGCGATCGCTATGCCCCGCAGCACTACATAAGGACGCCCACTTTACCTTACACACATCCGTAATGTTTAGCAAGTCTGCGAAACCATCGGTACAATAGAAAACCATCGCAGCCTCACGCACACTTGCACAAGCTCTGTCCTTACTCAGGCGATTGCTACCTTCATTGCACGCTAGGAGGCCTCAGGCTGCGTAGGGCATTGCAATGACTAATTTATGCACGCCCCTGCAACGGCGTTCAAACACACTGGCACACCTGCATTTCCTCGACCCCCCCCCCCATCGCCAACCACAAACTGTACTTCCTATCACTCTGTGGTAGGTCTGTGTAGTCACTGTTATTGCAAGCCGATTGCGTGCGTATTAGCTACCGCGTTCCTTGCTGAATCAGACCCACTGCTAATAATATAGAAATATATATATATTTTTTTAAAAGACAAGAAAATAGCCAGCAAACAGACATAGGGCACCTATTTATCCGTGGCGTCGTAGAGGCTGGAGCTTCCAGCCACTCACTAGTAATTATAAATGTTTGCTAATCCTAAAATGAGAGTCGACTTATATAAACAAGATACTAATACCATTTACTGATAAATATGTAATGGTATCAGGAGCACATCAGATAAACAAGTGTAGTGTGCTTAGGAGAAAAACGTTTCCCCATCTATAAGCATTTTCAAAGGCTTTACAAAGAGCCTCTCAGTCATTAAAATGGTCTAGAACCTATAACAGCACTTTCCCCTCCATAAGTATGATCTTATACATAGAAAATACAAGTATGATATAAAACATCTCAGGCTCTCACCCAGCCGGACCTGCCCATGGCAGAGGCCTACCAAGACCAGTAAGAGAAAATACTGCTCCATTCCGGGAGGTGAGGGATGTTCAGCGCAACCCTGACTTGCTGGTGTCACACCGAGACACCTACATTTTATACATGTGCGAAAAGAAACGTTAATCTCAGTGGTGGGAGAAGCAGGTGGTGGATAGACCTTGTGAAAACCGATAGTGGAACAGCTTTTGCTGGCTATATATAATGATTAACTTGTGTTAAATGAGATATTTCCATTTCGAAAATAGAGAGAACACAACTAGACCCTCCATGGCCGCTGGGCTTAGGGAGGCGAAGTCCAGACATTATGGAATGTTCATATTTTTATTACACTTTATAAATAATGATTATACCCTCAATGTCTGTGCAAATAATGGAACCTAAACTGTCATATGTAGAGGGTCAATCCATGCGTCAGCTGGGGAAAACCACAATGGCACCCTGTGATAAATAATAATGTTTATATAGTAGTTAAACTATGGTGTAATTCCCTACAGGTTACTGCACCTTATATAGTAGACTACTGCACCTTGTATATTAGGTTACTGCACCTTGTATATTAGGCTACTGCACCTTGTATAGTGGGTTACTGCACCTTGTATAGTAGGCTACTGCACCTTGTATATTAGGCTACTGCACCTTGTATATTAGGCTACTGCACCTTGTATAGTAGGTTACTGCACCTTGTACAGTAGGTTACTGCACCTTGTATACTGGGTTACTGCACCTTGTATATTGGGTTACTGCACCTTGTATATTGGGTTACTGCACCTTGTATACTGGGTTACTGCACCTTGTATATTAGGCTACTGCACCTTGTATACTGGGTTACTGCACCTTGTATAGTAGGCTACTGCACCTTGTATATTGGGTTACTGCACCTTGTATATTAGGCTACTGCACCTTGTATAGTGGGTTACTGCACCTTGTATAGTAGGCTACTGCACCTTGTATACTGGGTTACTGCACCTTGTATACTGGGTTACTGCACCTTGTATAGTGGGTTACTGCACCTTGTATAGTGGGTTACTGCACCTTGTATATTAGGCTACTGCACCTTGTATACTGGGTTACTGCACCTTGTATAGTAGGCTACTGCACCTTGTATATTGGGTTACTGCACCTTGTATACTGGGTTACTGCACCTTGTATAGTAGGCTACTGCACCTTGTATACTGGGTTACTGCACCTTGTATAGTAGGCTACTGCACCTTGTATATTGGGTTACTGCACCTTGTATAGTAGGCTACTGCACCTTGTATAGTAGGCTACTGCACCTTGTATACTGGGTTACTGCACCTTGTATATTAGGCTACTGCACCTTGTATAGTGGGTTACTGCACCTTGTATAGTAGGCTACTGCACCTTGTATACTGGGTTACTGCACCTTGTATAGTAGGCTACTGCACCTTGTATATTGGGTTACTGCACCTTGTATATTAGGCTACTGCACCTTGTATAGTAGGCTACTGCACCTTGTATATTGGGTTACTGCACCTTGTATATTAGGCTACTGCACCTTGTATAGTGGGTTACTGCACCTTGTATAGTAGGCTACTGCACCTTGTATAGTAGGCTACTGCACCTTGTATACTGGGTTACTGCACCTTGTATAGTGGGTTACTGCACCTTGTATACTGGGTTACTGCACCTTGTATAGTAGGCTACTGCACCTTGTATAGTGGGTTACTGCACCTTGTATACTGGGTTACTGCACCTTGTATACTGGGTTACTGCACCTTGTATACTGGGTTACTGCACCTTGTATAGTAGGCTACTGCACCTTGTATATTGGGTTACTGCACCTTGTATAGTAGGCTACTGCACCTTGTATAGTAGGCTACTGCACCTTGTATAGTAGGCTACTGCACCTTGTATACTGGGTTACTGCACCTTGTATACTGGGTTACTGCACCTTGTATAGTGGGTTACTGCACCTTGTATAGTGGGTTACTGCACCTTGTATATTAGGCTACTGCACCTTGTATAGTGGGTTACTGCACCTTGTATAGTGGGTTACTGCACCTTGTATAGTGGGTTACTGCACCTTGTATATTAGGCTACTGCACCTTGTATAGTAGGCTACTGCACCTTGTATAGTGGGTTACTGCACCTTGTATATTAGGCTACCGCACCTTGTATATTAGGCTACCGCACCTTGTATAGTAGGTTACCGCACCTTGTATAGTGGGTTACTGCACCTTGTATAGTGGGTTACTGCACCTTGTATAGTAGGTTACTGCACCTTGTATACTGGGTTACTGCACCTTGTATAGTAGGTTACTGCACCTTGTATAGTAGGTTACTGCACCTTGTATACTGGGTTACTGCACCTTGTATAGTGGGTTACTGCACCTTGTATAGTGGGTTACTGCACCTTGTATAGTAGGTTACTGCACCTTGTATATTAGGCTACTGCACCTTGTATACTGGGTTACTGCACCTTGTATAGTGGGTTACTGCACCTTGTATAGTGGGTTACTGCACCTTGTATAGTGGGTTACTGCACCTTGTATAGTGGGTTACTGCACCTTGTATATTAGGCTACTGCACCTTGTATACTGGGTTACTGCACCTTGTATACTGGGTTACTGCACCTTGTATAGTAGGCTACTGCACCTTGTATAGTGGGTTACTGCACCTTGTATACTGGTTTACTGCACCTTGTATAGTGGGTTACTGCACCTTGTATAGTGGGTTACTGCACCTTGTATAGTAGGTTACTGCACCTTGTATAGTAGGTTACTGCACCTTGTATACTGGGTTACTGCACCTTGTATACTGGGTTACTGCACCTTGTATATTAGGCTACTGCACCTTGTATAGTAGGTTACTGCACCTTGTATATTAGGCTACTGCACCTTGTATATTGGGTTACTGCACCTTGTATAGTAGGTTACTGCACCTTGTATACTGGGTTACTGCACCTTGTATAGTGGGTTACCGCACCTTGTATATTAGGCTACCGCACCTTGTATAGTAGGTTACCGCACCTTGTATAGTGGGTTACCGCACCTTGTATACTGGGTTACTGCACCTTGTATACTGGGTTACTGCACCTTGTATACTGGGTTACTGCACCTTGTATAGTAGGTTACTGCACCTTGTATAGTGGGTTACTGCACCTTGTATAGTGGGTTACTGCACCTTGTATATTAGGCTACTGCACCTTGTATATTAGGCTACTGCACCTTGTATACTGGGTTACTGCACCTTGTATAGTAGGCTACTGCACCTTGTATACTCGGTTACTGCACCTTGTATAGTGGGTTACTGCACCTTGTATAGTGGGTTACTGCACCTTGTATAGTGGGTTACTGCACCTTGTATATTAGGTTACTGCACCTTGTATATTAGGCTACTGCACCTTGTATAGTAGGCTACTGCACCTTGTATAGTAGGCTACTGCACCTTGTATAGTAGGCTACTGCACCTTGTATAGTGGGTTACTGCACCTTGTATACTGGTTTACTGCACCTTGTATAGTGGGTTACTGCACCTTGTATAGTAGGTTACTGCACCTTGTATACTGGGTTACTGCACCTTGTATAGTGGGTTACTGCACCTTGTATATTAGGCTACTGCACCTTGTATAGTAGGTTACTGCACCTTGTATATTAGGCTACTGCACCTTGTATACTGGGTTACTGCACCTTGTATAGTAGGCTACTGCACCTTGTATAGTGGGTTACTGCACCTTGTATAGTGGGTTACTGCACCTTGTATAGTGGGTTACTGCACCTTGTATAGTAGGTTACTGCACCTTGTATACTGGGTTACTGAAAAAATGTCCCTACACAGGCAGGTTAAGTGGACTCTTTTACTGGGGCACTCTTGAATAGTAGTTTGAAATGATATGATGAATAATTGATAAAATAAAAATTTTAATTCACTCGTTAAAATATTGGTGCTAACAGCCCTGGAAATACTGAATACCAAGACAAGACAAAAAGACGAACATAAACATATAACTTATAATATAATAAATCCTGCCTGAAGTATCCAATCAATATTCTTATCGCAGGGAAAAAAGATTAGGGCGAAAATATAGCCTATCTCTTTGAAGAGATGGTGAAGGCTGGCAGCCGCAGACAAGGTAAGTGTGGAAAAACACTAAACACAAAGCAGGTATCCCTTACCAATGGTGACCACACATATCCCTGTTGTTTAACAATAAGCTTAGGTAGAAATGTAATCACATAATAAATCCACTTATTTCTAAATGATGGATAATAGTGCCTCTGTGTCTAAATATCATAAACCACAGTCAGATATTTATCAAGCTACTAATTGAGGCCTAGCATGCAGTCTGCAATCAGTGTAATGATTCTAGGCTTGGCACAAATGGATAACAGCTTTAAAGATCATCATTTGCTAGGTTTGTAAAGTACACATATTATACAAGTCTCAACCATTAACACTGAGCTCACATTTATGCATGTCATCAGTGTAAATAATAAACACAAAGCAGGTATCTCTTACCCCTCTGTGTCTAATTGTCACAAAACACAGTTTAGGTGTTAGACAGGCTCCCTGTTAAAGCCTAGCATGCAATCTACAGTCAGTGTAAGAATGGTGCAGGGCTTGGCACAAATAGACAACAGTGTTGAAAATCATCAATTGCTTGTTCTGTGAGACACATATAATACACAAGTCTCAACCTTTTATATTGAAATCACATTTGTGTAAAACATAAAAAAAAAAAATATATATATATATATATATATATATATATATATAACAAGAGATATGGTAAGAACTTACCTTTGTTATCTCTGTTTCTACGAAGTCCATAGGGTCCACAGGGTTGACCTTGGGGTATAGGTTGGGAACCAAATCCGGGCACCACGCAGTTAAAGCTTTTAGCTCCCAGGATGCACTTGGGTCCACTCTCCCTATAACCCCACCCCCAAGCCAGAGGCACCTCAGTTTGTAAGTAGCCAAAGGCCGGAGGAGGAGAAAAAAAGAGAGAGAAAACTGGAACACTCGATAACCATACTCACAGAAATGGGAGACGGAAAACCGGTGACCAGCCACACAGCCCATTTGAAGCCAGGTGCGGACCCTATGGACTTCGTAGAAACAGAGATAACAAAGGTAAGTTCTTACCATATCTCTTGTTTTCTACTTCAGGGTCCATAGGGGGTCCACAGGGTTGACCTTGGGGATGTCCCAAAGCAGTTCAACCAAGGGAGGGGACGCTCCTGTGCTGAGAGGAGAATCCGCCGCCAAAAAGGAAGCATCCGGAGAGGCAAAGGAAACCAATGCCTAGAACCTTAAAAAGGTGTGGGCAGAAGACCACGTGGCCATCTAGCAAGGCAAAACAGCCAAGGCGCCACAGCGAGCCACCCACGAGGGTTACATGGCCCGAGAAAAAACAAGCATCAACAACAGAAAGGCCTACCCATGGGTAGGCCCCTGAAGAAGACATACGAGGCCGTCCAGCCAACATTTGGCCATAGGCCGGCCATCCTTTCCTGTTAAAACCAGAAATCTCAGACCACCAATAAGGAGTCCTATTTCCGTCAGGAACTTGAACGGATCACATAAATCCACAGAGGCCGGACCACAGTCAATGAGGCCACACCAGCCGATAAGACCGGGGACTGAATGGCCTCACCATAAGTTCCAGAATAATATGGAACCTAAAAATCACTAAGAAGAAACACAGGGTGAGAGCAACTCACACCCTGACAAGATGCCCTCCAGAAGAGGGAGCCACATGAGAACGCTCCCAATTCCGACACTCACCTGGGTGATATAAACTCCCTGAGAGAAAGAGAGAAAGCCAAAGCAATAGACCATGTAATGGCAATCACAACCAGCGGTTCCATTAACTTTCCCCGGAGTCAACGAAGAACCACTACTAACTCCCAAGGAGTCCCTAGGGAGGACAAATGGAGGCATAATCCAGAAAACACTCCAAAGGATGAACTGGATACCAGAGCGGAGCAATTCCATATCTTAATCATACTGACAGTGTAGAGATCCGCACTGTCAGGAAGGCCAGGCCGAGGGTGAAACCCAAGCCAGCCGGAAGGAATGCCAGAATATCTGGAAATCCTGGACACCAGAGGATCATATCGACAGGTATAATACCATAAGAATTATGGCTGCCACAGTTTGTGGTAGGTCCCAGCAAAAACTGATCCATGTGCTCTAATCATTCCAACGATGACAAAGCCAGGGAAGCCGTAAGACCACTGTAGGGACGCAGTCAAAGACAAACGACCCAGGTCCAAGACAAACCCCAGGACCCTGAGACAACAGGTCTGGGCAGTGAAGCATCAGGAATGGAGTATCGATGGAGAGACTCCGAAAAACCAAGTACCCCTGACATCTGGGGCAATCAGGAGCCACCAGCAGGAAAGCATCTCTGTCTCGATTGAAACACTTCCCTCGAGGAAGAATGGAGACCGGAGAACACAGGTACGCAAATTGGAAGAACTACTTCACTGACAAAGAGTCACTGAAGGTTGCTTCAGAATCCCCAGAGTTGGACTGTAACACCATAGTGTGATAGAGTCAGAAGGCCATGAGGGTCACCTCAGGAGGACCCCCCCCCCCTGCTCACCAGGAGATGAAACCTCTCTTGGGGAAGAGACTAGTCCCCTGGATGCACATCGTGACGGCTGAGGACTCCCGCTTACCAATGGAGAGCACCTGAAATGAACACTGTCGAGATGGTCGGGAGGAGACCCTCAGACAATGTCCGAATGTATGACATACCTGACATTGCCACCCAACGAACAGTATTGCTAAAAAGGAAGCCACTGTTCTGACCCTGTCGGACTGAACTTTTTCAGGTTCACCGGGAAACAAGGGTTATGCCAGAGTGAAGGCCCAAGACAGGCTAAAGTTCCAACCAGTTAATTGACAGGGTGGAATCGACAGACATCCAACTGCACTGAAATGGATGCGAACCAGACACTGTCCTTAGCAAAGAATACCCTGGACGAGATGGCCATAGTCACCCGAAAAGGGACCGACTTGCCTCCGGGGAGAGCATCATCGTTTGAACAGTGATCAGACAGAAATAACTTGTTCCATCTGGAGATAAGCCAATGGAAAGGCCTGGAATGGAACTAAGCCCATTCCACCCTTCCAAAGGCAGACACTGAATAGTGGACCATGCATCTCAGAGTGTAAAGACATATGTCGACTGCGCAGACATCCATGTACTCCTAATGGAAGAGTGGAGATGCCGTCTTATGCCAGAAGAATTCTCAGATTCTGAGAATCCAGCAGGGCTCCTAGGTGAAGAATACCCAGAGAGGGATGCAGGGAGGACTTTTTCCCCATTGATTAAACGTCTGCAGTCAACCCCCCTGTCAGTCAGTCAGACCCGGCTGTAAAGTACCCCGGTGATCCTGCTAAGAGCAGGAGGCCATCCAGGTACAGGAGCATTGGGATATACTGAACAGAAGAACTGTCAGAAAATCCAAAACGCTGGTAAACCCCTGTGGGGCTGAGAGCAGTCCCAACAGGCAGAGCCCGAAAAATCGTAAGTGCTGTGATACAGCAAACCTCAGTCCATGCTGAGGTAAGGTCTCTGTAAGTACCCGTAGGCACGCGTCCTGTATATCCAGTGATACCATAAAGTCCCCAGGTTCCAAACATAGTATGATGGAGCATAGGGATTGCTTCCTGAGCCCAGGTAGCTTTAGGAACTGGTTCGGGGAATTGAGACAGAGAATAGGCCAAAGAGGACCATTCAGCCACCGCACCAGAAAGAAAGCAGAACAACCAGTCTCTCGCTGAGAAAGTGGGGATGGCCCAATTAGCTCCGCTTACCGCAACAACTGTATAGCTTTCTGGATTTGTAAGGCCCTGTTCCGAATAAGGGCCTGCGTACCATCACATGGAAATAGGCCGCCTGAGCAAAGAGAGTGCGTACCCTCCTACCCACGTAGCCGCGGCAACTAGACACTAGTACCGGGCAAACTGAGAAATCGCCATCTCCCAGTGGTAGGCCTGTCTCGTCAGGCTGACGATATATCCGTAGGTTCAGAAGCAGGATCGGCTGGCAGTCCAGGTCTGCTCGGAACTGGATATGTCGGCCCTTGTAAAGGCCGACAGTCTATGAAGAAACAGACCTTTAGGCTGACCCAGAGGACAAAAAGACTTAATAGTCTGAGGCCCCGTAGTGAGCATAGCTGACGGCGGGAAATTTGTACTGCCACTGTCAAGGTCAGGACCCAACAAGATATACCCTATAGATGGTATCTGCACTTCTGCATTCCCAGAGCGCAGCCATAGGGTATTACGGAGGATACCGTCGCAGCCGGAACTCTGAAAATTAGGAGCTGGTATCCAATATAGGCATGTCCACCTATGACAACTGCATATATTACGTGAGCAACCAAATACATTTGAACCCCAGACGTGTTGGAGGGGAAAAAACATTACAAATGCATCAGCTCAGTATGCAATAGTATTAACCAACCATGCTATCGCCATGGTAGGATGGGTAACAACCCCTGAAAGCGAGTATACTGATTTCAGGCAGAGTTACCACCTACGGATCAGAAGAATCCGACCACGCAGGAATGGGATGCGTAGTAACGTCTGTAATCCGACGAGTAACACGCCCATCCACCCCAGGAGGGGCTCATGATGACCCTCAGGGAATTTGGGACAGGAGACCAAACACTGTTGTAATACCTCATATCTGGCAACAGCCAGAGTCCCGCCATGCGATCCACCCGCTAGTCAGCAACAGGGACCCAAAAGGCACGTAATACTGAGGGTGTATGATACAGGTGCAGAATGGACCTGCTACCAGCCCTAAAACAGGGATAATAATACTTGAGATAGGCTTCCCCCCGTGTAAGAGGGAAAGAGCCCAAAACAGTATCCAGTTCACGGTAGAGCCAAGTGGGAAGTAAGCACAGGGCGTCAACCACGCCAATTTGCGTTTCATAGAAAAACGACATCCACCCAGGGTGGCTGTTGTGGTAATCCCTGCAAGGGGCATGACAGACTATTGTGGCACCAGGGGGAATTCATATACTCGAAAAACCCCTGTAGGGAGCGGTAGTCTGTGTCACAGGCGAAGAGTGCAAGAAACTGCGAGATACCCTGAGATGAAAAAGGGCAGTATGGTGAAGTAACCCCAAGTGAGGTACAACAATGGGGCCCACCCGGCGATCCGCAATTAAGAGGATCCCGAGAAAACAAACCGCCCAAGGGGGTCGTGAAAGGGGCCGGCACCCGATGACGCCACATACAGAACCCTTTAAGAGTTAAATCCTCCGCACTAACACCTGCAGCACATGGCTTGCAGGATAGTAAAAATGGGTGCAGTATAACGCTCTATCTCCTGGTCAGACATATCTGACCAAGCCTTGTGATCAAGCAGCGCTATACTGGTCCTGACTGAAACTAAAAATTAGCTGCAGGGACCCATTTTCAGCGTATGCAACACACAGTTCCACTCAAAATATGGCAACGTGCAGCACGCAACAGTATGTGACAAACCTCACAAATATTAACAAGTATATAAATGTGAGGTCTCAGAACCACCCCAAGTACAGCTGTATTAGGGCAGATAAGGAAAGGGATAGATATACACTGACAGGTGAGAGAATAAAGTACAGTCAGCACTAGCATAAGTCACATACAATGCAGATATACACATATATACATAAACATGTCATATAATATACTGCACTATTACACTGCATGCAACTTACCCAGATTCAGTGTCTGGGAAGGCTACAGCGCTGTGTACACTGACCTGATGGTGAGGTACGCAGGGGGACTGGGCCAACTGCCATCCTGAGAGATTTCTGCTGCACCACAGAGAAAATGGCCGCTGGAGACCTCAGAAGAAGCGTGGCCCGCGGAGGAAGCAGCTCAGCGACGCCAGACTATAGATACTGAAAGGCGCGCTGAACTGAGGGGAGGAGCCGCTGTAACAGGGAAGGCTGTCTCCCCTGGCCGGCTATTAACCCCCGGGACACCGGCTCCCTGCACCGAACACTAAGTCCCTGGTGGTCTAGTGGACACACGGGGTATGGGGGGCCCGCCGCCACTGCCGGCGCCTCCGGTCTGTCCCCAGAGACCGGAGGCACAGGACTGCATTTCAAATGCGCGGATCACCGCAAGCGGTGACCCGCGCCTTACCTGCTCCCCGTGGATCCGGCAGCAGTCCTGGGCGCCCGCAGAGTCCGGCTAGTACAGACTCTGGGGTCCCGCTGAGATCCCCAGATCTGTACTGGCGTCTCAGCGCCAGCGGGGTGACGGAGCGGCAGCTTAGACGTCCTATGGACAGTCTGACGCTGCCGCTCTGAAGAATCCAAAGGAAAAATAAAAAACTCTGTCCTTTAGAAAAAATAAAGCTTAGGGGCTGCTAATCAGCTCCCCACTGCACTAAACGGTGACCCGATTCCGGCCGGGCACCAACTTAAACTGAGGTGCCTCTGGCTTGGGGGTGGGGTTATTGGGAGAGTGGACCCAAGTGCATCCTGGGAGCTAAAAGCTTTAACTGCGTGGTGCCCAGATTTGGTTCCCAACCTATACCCCAAGGTCAACCCTGTGGACCCCCTATGGACCCTGAAGTAGAAATATATATATAAGTAGCTGAAAGAAGGAAAGTAGGCACATAGAATAACTTCCCACTTCTGCTTTCACTCAGAATAAGTGCAGACCGAGTGATGAGAGAGTGGAGAGTTTAGTGTCCATGGAAACAACAGGGTAGTGGTGTGTGTTAAGGACCTGTAGGGTGTTAGGTGGGCTCTGTTTCATAAGCATTGCAGAACCTCAAATGCGCCCCAGATCAGTCACACTGCCACCAGAGGGGATAGAAAGGTACCTGTACAGTATAATGTAGTCTGCATCAGCAAAAATAGTGAGCGCTGCGCCGCCTTCAGCCGTCTGATCAACTGCCTTGTTCCAGGCTGCAACAAGCTAGTGTATACTGTGCAGCGTCTGAGGCGTGTTGCACAGTGGCAGTCACGTGACTCCGGTCAGCTGATCAGGCCTGTGCTGACGTGCGTTTCGCCCGCAGGCTTGTTCACAAACAGGATGCATGGCCCGGGAGGCCCATTGTCAGCATCTGTAGGTACTGAAATACCAATTGGTGCATCTTTAGACTCCACCATCTGTTGCACCATCAAAACTTGCACCTGCCCCATGGCATGTGCAGATTATCCCTCTGAAATGGCCTCCCAGTTGAGCATCTCTGTTTTTAGGGATTTATGCCACGCGCAGTAGCAAGAAAGATCGCCCAACTACATGTACATTTGCATTAGGTGCAAATCAGAATCGGGCCCTCAATGTTTTACAGAAAACACTATCTGCATCGAAATCATTCAAAAGCCCCTAACTTCAGTACTGTTACATCCAGTTAGTATCTACCAATCTTGTTTTTTTTGTCTTCTCTCAATTCAGGTTTATGGTACCACCATGGGTACCAAACAAAGCCTCTCTTATGTACAACTACTGTATGATGTTTATTTTTAGCAAAACAACTAATTGTTTTGTCACTCATGGTTCTGCTCAATCTTGATAATTTAGACAATGTTTGGGGGAGAGACTGGTTATGGATACAATGCCACTAGAATATACTACACATCTTTAAAGAGCGGAGTAATCCCAGCCCTGCGTATTGTGTGATCATTACTAGGCCGTGGGATAGTAGTCAGGTGCAGAGGGCAGATGTTGTATTTGATGATAGTTCTTTAATAGTGTTACATATATTTTATTGACCAGATGTAGCCATATCTACATTAGCCAAGCCACAGCCGCGTGGTTTTTGTCTAATTCAGTTTCCTCTTGCAGATTCAGTGGTAGAAATGCTTGGGCCAGTTTCCTGTATTTGACACCAGGCCATTAATTGCAGAATAAAGGACTCACCGTTAGCTTTTCCATGGGGACGAAAAGGACCTAAAGAATGACATCCAAGGCTTTGGTGTAGATGCTGAGGGTAGAAAAGCCATCTTAGAAGCTGCTAAGGTAGCAACAATCTTGTCCAACTCTGGGCCAAACCAGATCTCCCCAGTGTAAGGCAGTGATTCCAAGGCCTTCTTAGAGTCCGTGTCGGCCTTCCATGAACAAAGCCAAATGATACGACGGGCTACCACTGAAGTAGCAGATGCCTTGGAAGCCAGGAGACCAGTATCCAAAGCCGCTTCTCCCAAATAGGAGGCTGCATCCCTGATATGGGAGATGTAGGACAGCTGTTGAAGAATTGATTTGACAGCCCGCACTAGTGCAGGTACATTCACTTTAGACTGAGGCTCCTCCTCCCCTGAGGGGGACTCCGTGAGAGATCTGCATCTTCTGCTTCCCCAGATGACTCCTCAGAATCTGAGAGCTGTGTAGATGTGAGGACAGCACTGTACGCTTAGCAGTTTTACTGGGTAGAGGTCTCTCACTTTGCAACAATTGTTGAAAAGCTGTAGAAGTAGCTGCTAGACTCTGCACTGAGGTAGAAAGTGTGTCTACCCATGGAGGAGGCATAGGAGGTACAGGTATCGCCTGTACCTGTTGTGGCAACCCCCTAAGAGGAATTACTGCCGGGACTTACCCTTGTTAACTCTTCTTCAAAGTCTTCTTCAAAGTCCATAGAGTCCACAGGGGAGACAATGGGGTGTAGGTGGGACCTGGAGGATCGGACACCAACAGCTTTTCAATCCCAGGATGCTCCAGTCCTTCCATCTATACCCTGCCCACAGCCTAAGGGCAACTCAGTTTTGTTAACAAGCCCAAGGCAGGAGCAGGATAGAAGGAAGACTGGTACACTGAAGAATCACACTCTCACACAAAGAAGGAAAAAGTGCCATATGGACTTTGAAGAAAGAGAGTTAACAAGGGTAAGTTTTACCATAACTCTCCTTTTCTTCAGGGTCCATAGGGCTCCACAGGGGAGACAATGGGGATGTCCCAAAGCAGTTGCTGAAGGGCGGGGACACTCCTGAGCCGAGAGGAGAACCCTGCACCTTAAGGAAGCATCCTGACAGGCAAATGTATCAAAGGCATAAGAACCTAAAGAAAGGTGTGGACTGAAGACCACGTAGCCCCTTGTGTAGTTGTTCAGCAGAGGCGCCATGCCGGGCTGCCCACGAGGGACCCACAGAGCGAGTAGAATGAGCAGAAACTGTATCTTGCACAGGAAGGGCAGTCTGCGTGTAAGCCTGGGAGGTAGTCATGTGAATCCATCTGGCCAGAGTCTGTTAGCTGGCCATCCCTTCTTATGGAATCCATATAAGATGAAGAGGGAGTCTAATTTCCTAATGGAACTAATACGGTCCACAAAGATCTTCAGAGCACGGACCACATCCAAAGAGTTCACATCTGCCGAGAGGTCTGGTGATTGAAGGGCCGGAACCACAATTTCCTCATTAAGGTTGAAACGAGAAACCACCTTGGGAAGGAAGCCCGGGCGCATTCTAAGAACAGCCCTGTCCCGATGAAAGATTAAAAAGGGGGAGCAACCTGAAAGCACCCCTAAATCCAATACCCTGCGGGCAGATGCTATAGCCAGAAGAAACAGAGTCTTTGCAGTGAGCCACTTGACATCCACTGATTCCAAGGGTTCGAATGGAGGTTCCTGAAGTGTGTGGAGAATCACTGACAAATCCCACGGAGCCACAGGACGGACAAAGGGAGATTGTATACAAAGAACACCTTGTAGGAAGGTGTGAACATCTGGTAGAGGAGCAATTCTGCGCTGGAATCAGATGGACAGAGCAGAGACGTGCACTTTCAGAGATGCTAGACCGAGTCCAAGATCCAATCCAGCCTGAAGAAAGGCAAGTATTCTAGAAGCCTTAAAAACTTGAGGGTCATAGTCTCTAGGGGCACACCACTGGAAATATGTATGCCATACCCGGTAATAAATCCTGGCAGAGGCCGGTTTACGTGCTCTGAGCATCGTCTGAACCATAGAGCTAGAAAATCCCTTAGCCCTTAGGAGGGATGTCTCAAGAGGCAAGCCGTTAAAGACAGGCGGGCCAGGTCCAGATGTAGACAGGGACCCTGAGACAACAGGTCTGGTCGTAGAGGAACGTCTATGGAGAGACTTTGAAAGTCGGAGTACCAATGGCGGCTGGGCCAAGTTGCAGCTATCAACAGGACTGTGCCCCCTTCCTGTTTTAACTTCCGAAGAACTCAAGGAAGAAGTGATATTGGAGGTGAGAGGTACACCAAATGGAAGGTCCACTTCACAGATAAAGCGTCTACGAAGGCCGCGTTGAGTTCCCTTGTCCTGGCTCCATACACTGGAAGTTTGTGGTTGTATCTTAAGGCCATGAGATCCACATCTGGTAGACCCCATTTGTCCACCAGATTCTGAAAGACTTCTGGATGTAGAGACCACTCTCCTGCATGCACATCATGACGGCTTAGGAAATCCGATTCCCAATTGAGAATTCCTGGGATGAACACTGCGGAGTTGGCGTTTGGTCCATGTCAGAAAGCGGGACACTTCTGCCATTGCTGCTCGACTTCAAGTGCCTCTTTGGTGATTGAGGTAGGCCACTGCCGTGGCATTGTTGAACTGTACTTGTACTGGCCTGCTCTGAAGAATATCCTGAGCCAGAGTGAGAGCTCTGTAGATGGCTCGGAGTTCTAGGATGTTGAATGGTAAGACTGCCTCGGCTGGAGTCCAGCGGCCATGGAAGGAGTGCTGGTCGGTCACCACGCCCCACCCGGGGAGGTTTGCATCTGTGGTTAAGAGTACCCAGTCCGGGATCCAAAAGGGGTGTCCCTTGTTCAAGTGGGACATCTGTAGCCACCAGGCCAGAGACAGGCAAACCTCTTGGGAGAATCTCATCATCTGAGATCTGAGCAGATGAGGCAGCCCGTTCCACCTGGAGAGGATCAGGTGTTGTCGGGGCCTGGAGTGAAACTGAGCGAACTCCACTATGTCGAAGGTAAAACACCATTATCCCAGGGTCTGCAATGGAGAGTGAACTGACACTCGGCAAACTGTGCAGTAGTCTGCGCACCTGTTGCTGTAATACCGAGATCTTGTCTGCCTTTATGAAGATTCTCTGAACCTGAGAGTCCAGAAGGGCTCGCAGATGTGCCATTTTTTGAGACGGTGTCAGGGAAGACTTTTTCCAGTTGATCAGCCAACCACGCACTTGTAGAAAGGCAATGGTTATTCGTAGATGGAAGTGAAGAATGTCTGGGGAGCTTACCCACAGCAAGAGGTCATCTAAATATGGGAGCAGTCTGATCCCTTGACGACGAAGATAGGCTGCCATAACTGCCATGATCTTGGTAAAGACCCGAGGAGCCGTTGAAAGGCCAAAAGGCAGAGCCTGAAATTGGTAATGTTGCTGTAGTATAGCAAACCGGAGATGTTGTTGATGAGAAGGCACCATAAAATCCCTAGGCTCCATAGCCAGGATAATAGAGTGGAGGGTTTCAATACGAAACCTGGGCACCTTGATAAACTTGATGAGAAACTTGAGCTTGAGCCGATGAGACCCATTAGGCTTCTGAACTAAGAAAAGGGTAGAATAGCCCTTCCCTCGCTGTGCGGAGGAGACCGGAATTACTATTCCTGGTAGCAGTAAGGACTGAATGGCCTTTTGCAGCAGGGCCTTGATTGGGTCCGATGGAGGTCCTGTGCAAAAGAACTGCTGGGGGGTTGCCTCAGGAGGGATAGGGCATATCCGTGGGAGACAACATCTCTTGCCCAGGCATCTGTTGTGGTCCGATGCCAGAACTGGGCGAATTGAAGAAGTCTGCCTCCCACCCTGAATAGGTGGACGTCTAGTTGCCCGATCTGCTTGGTCCTAGGCTCGGAAGCCTTAGTTGATACCTGATGCCTTGAAAAGGGTTGGCTTTTAGCTTTTCCTTGAGGATAAAAGGACCGAAAGGATCACGTCCGAGGCTTCGCTTTATATGCAGGGGGCAGGAACGCTGTCTTGGAAGCGGCTAAGGTAGTCACAATTTTGTCCAATTTTGGACCAAACAGGATATCTCCTGAATAAGGCAGAGACTCCAAAGCACTTTAGAGTGCGCATCTGCCTTCCATGAGCGAAGCCAAACAATACGGCGGGCTACTTCAGAAGTTGCAGATGCCTTGGAGGCTAGGAGAGCCGTATCCATAGCTGCTTCACCCAAATAGGAGGCTGCATCTCTAATGTGAGATATGTAGGACAGCTGTTACCTCGAAGCATCAGAGGGAAATGTCTCTTCTAGGGCCTCTGCCCAACTTTCAATGGCCTTAGCCACCCAGGCCGTAGCCCTAACAGGACGAGTAATAGCTCCTGTAAGAATGTATATAGACTTTAGACACTCTTCCATCCTTCTAACCGTAGTCTCCTTCAAGGAGGTTACAGTATAGATAGGTAAGGTAGCACTTTTGACTAAACGTGTCACATGGGAATCCACTGCTGGGGGAACTTCCCATTTAGTGCAATCAGTAGCGGGAAGAGGGTAAAAGGAGCTTAAACGTTTAGGCAGCTGAAATCTTTTACTGGGCATATTCCATGCCTCACCCATATGATCCGATAGCTGATCAGAGTGAGGATATACTGGTAAAGTTACCTTTTGTCGTTTAAAAGATGGCTGTTTTGCCTTATGAGCAGGTTCTGTCTCTTCTATTTGAAGAAAAGATTTCACAGCTCTCACAAGTGCAGGTATATTCCATTTAGAGGGGGGGTTCCTCGTCTCCCGAAGGGGAGCCCGAGTGAGGCATGTCTGCATCTTCTGCCTCCCCAGATGATGAATCAGAATCTGATAACTGGGTGGACTGGGAAGATAATTCAGCACGCTTAGTAGATTTACTAGATGATGGTCTCTCTTTTTGCAGCATTTGCTAAGAAGGCTGTAGAGGTATCCGCCAAACTCTGCACTGAGGTAGAAAGTACGTCTACCCATGGGGGAGGCAAAGGATTGCAGGGAGTATCTGCTGTGGCCATCCCATAGGGGGGGGGGCTACCACAGGGACTGTTAGATGGTCTGCAATTTTTTGCCAGCACCTGTGAAAAAGTAGCCCAGGGTGGTTCCCAAGGAGAGGATACCGCGGCTGATGGGCCCGGGGCAGTAGAACAAGGTGCACAAAGACCATCCTGAATGAGGTCCTCTGAAGTTAAGCCTTCTGAGCAGGATTTACAAGACACCAGAGTGGGGGGAGCTGGCTGCTTGTTATTTTTGCCTCTTACCAGACATAGCTGCAAGAATAATGTAACACACGATCTGACACAGTGCAGTGAGCAACTCAGATGTATGTGTAACATGGCACAGTGTAGTGCGCAACATCGATATGTGGTATGTGATAGCCCTCAAATATATGGAGATATGAGGTACAACGAACCCCTTATACTTTAGTATGCTAGGGTTATATCAGAAGAAAGGGAAAGGTAGACAGTCATATGAAAAAGAAAACAGACAGTAGCACATACAATGCAGAATATACAATATAACTGCAGTGGGCACTAAAATCAACTAGCTACGCAGTGGCTGGTAGGCTACAGCGCTGTATAACCTGGCCCTTGGGAGAAGTATAGGAGGGAGACTGGATCCAGCGTTCCCGGAGACCTGAATGCAGAAAATGGCTGCCGTGAGTCTCAGAGGGGGCGGAGAGTGGGGGAGGAGCAGCTCAGGGAGCAGCAAGACCGCAGTGGAATGGCTCCTTGAGCTGGGGGAGGGGCTGCAGGAAGTGCGCCTTCTCCCCTATGCAGACTTTAACCACCGGGTCCGCATGCCTTACAAATGCTCTGCGCCAGTGCTAGGAATGCCCCGGTGTCCACATCAGAGCCTCCGGTCTGTCTCCCAAGACCGGAGGTAAGACTGCGCATACACGCAGGTCCCCGCGAGTGGGGATCCGCCTTACCTATCCCCTTGATTCCCGGCTGAGCATCCTGGGATAGCAAAAGCTTAACTGTTTGGTGTCCGGTCCTCCAATCCACCACCTACACCCCATTGTCTCCCTGTGGAGCCCTATGGACCCTGAAGAAGAAATGTACATTAAGAGCCTACAAGTCCACAAGAAAAAATTCTGTCTGGAACAATCTATTGTAATCCAGGCAAATCTGTGGACTTTTCAGGGGGTTGAATACTTTTGCAGGCTTATACTTATGTTCATAAGTATAAATGAAGGCTGCCAGCTTCTACTATGATCACACAGGAGATTGTTTCTTATCCATACAGACAGCCTTTTTTTCGGTCTTTATAGCACATGTATTAATAACTTTTGCAATTAGGCTTTCATTCAGACAGTTACTACTAACAATATTAGATAAATGCACAATGGGTGTACTTTGTGCACATAACAATTCTCCCTATACTCTGCAACAGATAAAAACATTACAGAATGTCCAGAACTGTAATGAAAATATATTACACAATTAGATGAGAATTAAGTTTTTGTGAGAAAACTTAATGTTCTGTTTGCCGGAATGAAACCCTTTTAAAAGTGGAGATGTTGCCCATAGCAATTAGATTCTACTTAACTAGCACCTTCTAGATGATAATAGCTAGAATCTGATTGGTTGCTATAGGCAACATCTCCACTTCTAAAAACTCGCACTTTAGTAAATTTACCCCCAGATGTTAGACAGTCAATAGGTCGACAGGGACAAAAGGTAATAACAGTAAAGGTCGATGTGGAAGAAGGCCAACAGGTACAAAAGGTCAACCCAAAAAAACGGTCAACACTTTTTTGTTTTAGGGTTAGACACTTACTGGAGAGTTAAGCACTTAACCCGATGGTTAGGCACCAGGAGGGAGGGTTAAATTGGGTACACACTTAACGATGTGTACCCAGCGCAATATCGTAGGCGGCGGGACCCGGCCTCGGCAAGTGTATAAACACTTGCCGATGCCGGGAGCAACAGCCATGCTGCATTCGGCAGCATAGCCACAGATGACTATATCGCCTGTTGGACATGCATGCAGATCCGATAGGCGATGTCACTGACGAAACGCGGGAGCCCGCATAGTCAGCGACATAGCGTGTACACACTCGCCGGTGTGGACTATATGTCGTCCAATCCGCCAGAGCGGACAACATATCGTCTAGTATGTACCCGGCTTTAGGGTTTGGCACTAGAAGAGACGTTAGGGTCAGGAACCTACCCCGACAACTAGGGTTAGGCACCAGGAGGGAGGGTTAGGGTGAAGATTAGGGTTAGAAAAATAAATATATGTCGAAAATTTGTGTGTTGACCATTTTCGTGTTGACCTATTGCCTGTGTAACATCTGGTGTCTATCTAGACATTGTTGACCTTTTTACGGTCTATCTTTTATACAATAACCATATGTACTGTAAGTGGACATAAAATGGGTGTAAGTATATATTTGTCTCATTTTAGGACACTTTTAAAAAATGTAAAAAAATACACCTGCCCCATCCATACAGCCACCAAAATACCCGTCCCACTACTTTAAACCCATATTCCAGGACTTTTTATTTTTATCAAATGACGTCAGTATTGGGCAAATTAAGTTAATTAAAACATATTTTTTTGTCCAATTAGTCATTAAGGGAGGTGTCCCAATGATTCGACATTTTTGCCTAAAAATAGGGGTTTTGAAAAAGTTTTCACCTGCTCCAGGAGTCCCAAAAAAACAAACCCTGGCATTAACTCAGATATGGACTTTACGCCAATGCGAAGAGCCCCTGATAACTATTACCCAAAAACTTTTCGGTAAAAAAGCCGTTTAACGCCGGGTTTGGGCTTTTCGCATCTGATGGATCCCCCCTCAGTTTCTTAACAGAGTTGTAGATTAATATAGGATTGAATATAGAAATGAAAGCATCTTTCTTCCCAGTCAGAGGTTCCGTTATTTAAAGGTCGACACCAGATGGTCGACATGTACAAAAGGTTGACACGTTTTTTTAATGTTTTTTCAAAATTTTTAAGCTTAGGGGTTAGCACTTGGGGGAGGGTTAGGGCTGCCGGAGGGGACGGTTAGGGTACTAGGGGGAGTAGAGTAAACCTACTCCAAAAAAAAAACATGTTGACCATTTTTGTGTCGACCTTTTAACCCTGTTGATCATCTGGAGTTGACCTGTTGTGTCGATATTTTATACAAGACTCCTTATAAACAATTTGAAGACTCTATCTTTGAATTAATTTTAGCTCTGGGTGACCCTCATTGAATCCGCTGGAAAGTGGGTAATTGAGGTTTTGCCTGGTCAATAAATTGCAAAACTTGCAAAATAGCATCTTAGCCTTGGCCCATTGTCAACATACCGTACCGGCAGCCATATTGGGGCACCAGTATTAATAAGAATGCAGCAGATCAATCACTTGGACTTAGTGACATTAAGGAGACCAGTTGTCTCTCGGTCATAGTGAAGCGAGCATTCTTGGCAAATATGATGCATATTGTTCATTCTGCAATTAAACCTTAAAATGTTTTGTATTTTGTATCTATAGACACATATTTTGCTGTACGTATATATGTTGCAAATTAACACTTTTTTTATTTAAAGATGAAGATGGAAAGGCGGACGTTCAGTGTTGCACTGGTTATTAAAAATTTCCGGCGAGAGAAAAGTCTCCTCCTGATTGACAGAACTCATGCCCATCTCTCGGCTCCGCGGGGGCGGGGCCTCCAGCACTTCAGAGTGGTTGCTATCCAGATCAGCAGTATCCAAGTCAGTCACAGTCAGCTGACAAAACCCAGCGAATGAGTAATCGCGCAGAGGCCAAAAGAACTCAGGTTTCCAGTTCTAGTCCATAAAGCAATCATTTACATAGCTCCTCAGCCAGCTTTTTGGTCAGAGCCGCGATATCCTTGCCAAGAGACCAACCCCCTCAGTGCTACACACACTTAGTCCATAACAGTGTGCGCATATGTCTGATGTCACACAGAGCGTCCAACACGGCAAAGAATTTATTTAACCCGCTCCTTTGCCTGCAGTCAATGACATATACAGAATATGATAATGTAGATGTCCCAGAGTACTTTACAATCCAAAAATCACTGGTCTGTGAGTTGGGAACTGCCCACGGTTTGTGCCGATAGCTGCTGCTGCTCAATCTTCCGGGAAGCTATGGGAAAAATACGCTTTTGTCAATTAAAACTTTATGTTTCTTAAGCAAAAAAAAAAACGCAAATCACATTCAGACTCCACCCAATCATTTGCATACAGTGCCACCAGCACCTTACGAAGGACAATAGTCCAGGAAGAACTGACTAATGGGAATTCTAGGCGATTCATAATAAATAAGCTTAATGGCGAGATAATCACTTAGACTTGGGAGAAGAGAAGAACATTGTGCCAGATCGTGGAGCCAGTTCTGTCAGAGAGACCTCATACAGAAGTGTTACTTATTTTAAAACAATATGGCGAATATTTACATGATGTAAGTAGTGTCACATTACATTGGCTGCCATTGGCATGGGAGCGGTGAGGGAGGAAGTCGCCCGGAAATAAACAAAATGGCGCATGTGGCCGCACTGAAGTCAGTTCCACGCAAACACCGTCCACTGTTATCTATGCGTAGTCACATGCAAAGGTCAGAGGCTGGTTAATACAGTAATATGAAGATCACTTGCCAGCATCCTATTACTAACCACGTTTTGTGGCTTATCAGCGGGATGGCCGCGCTCGGGATCCCGGTGGTTCGAATAATTGACGCCGGCATTCCAACCAGGTTACAATACCGAATACTCTAGGTAAGTAACCCTAACCCTCCCCGCTGCCTAAACCTAACCTCCTCCCCTAGTGCCTAAACCTAACCCTCTCCCTAGTGCCTAAACCTAAAATCCGCCTCCCCGCACCCTAAACCTAGCCTCCCCCCTAGTGCCTAAACCTAACCCTCCCTGCACCCTAAACCTAACCCTCCCCCTCCCCGCAACCTAACTCTCCCAACTTAGTGCCTAACCCTCCCCCTAACCCCGCTACTTACCTTCCGGATCTCAGCACTGGGATTCTGACAAGTGTCGGAATTCCGGCGCTGGCATTCTGTGCGCCGGAACCCCCGCTGTCGGAATTCTGAGCATATTCCTTATCAACATCTATTAAGTGGTAAAATTCTAAAACTTGACTGAAACGTTTGTATAAAATTGTAATTGTGACTAAAACAGAAAGTGTAACGAGCCTTGTAAGCTACTGTATGGAGCGAGCCTCATCAGCTATTGCATGGAGCGAGCCTCATCAGCTACTGCATGGAGCGAGCCTCATCAGCTACTGCATGGAGCGAGCCTCATCAGCTACTGCATGGAGCGAGCCTCATCAGCTACTGCATGGAGCGAGCCTCATCAGCTACTGCATGGAGCGAGCCTCATCAGCTACTGCATGGAGCGAACCCTGTAAGCTATTGCATGGAGCGAACCCTGTAAGCTATTGCATGGAGCGAACCCTGTAAGCTATTGCATGGAGCGAACCCTGTAAGCTATTGCATGGAGCGAACCCTGTAAGCTATTGCATGGAGGGAACCCTGTAAGCTATTGCATGGAGGGAACCCTGTAAGCTATTGCATGGAGCGAACCCTGTAAGCTATTGCATGGAGCGAACCCTGTAAGCTATTGCATGGAGCGAACCCTGTAAGCTATTGCATGGAGCGAACCCTGTAAGCTATTGCATGGAGCGAACCCTGTAAGCTATTGCATGGAGCGAGCCTCATCAGCTATTGCATGGAGCGAGCCTCATCAGCTACTGCATGGAGCGAGCCTCATCAGCTACTGCATGGAGCGAGCCTCATCAGCTACTGCATGGAGCGAGCCTCATCAGCTACTGCATGGAGCGAGCCTCATCAGCTACTGCATGGAGCGAGCCTCATCAGCTACTGCATGGAGCGAGCCTCATCAGCTATTGCATGGAGCGAGCCTCGTCAGCTATTGCATGGAGCGAGCCTCGTCAGCTATTGCATGGAGCGAGCCTCGTCAGCTATTGCATGGAGCGAGCCTCATCAGCTATTGCATGGAGCGAGCCTCATCAGCTATTGCATGGAGCGAACCCTGTAAGCTATTGCATGGAGCGAACCCTGTAAGCTATTGCATGGAGCGAACCCTGTAAGCTATTGCATGGAGCGAACCCTGTAAGCTATTGCATGGAGCGAACCCTGTAAGCTATTGCATGGAGCGAACCCTGTAAGCTATTGCATGGAGCGAACCCTGTAAGCTATTGCATGGAGCGAACCCTGTAAGCTATTGCATGGAGCGAACCCTGTAAGCTATTGCATGGAGCGAACCCTGTAAGCTATTGCATGGAGCGAACCCTGTAAGCTATTGCATGGAGCGAGCCCTGTAAGCTATTGCATGGAGCGAGCCCTGTAAGCTATTGCATGGAGCGAGCCCTGTAAGCTATTGCATGGAGCGAGCCCTGTAAGCTATTGCATGGAGCGAGCCTCATCAGCTATTGCATGGAGCGAGCCTCATCAGCTATTGCAGGGAGCGAGCCCTGTAAGCTATTGCAGGGAGCGAGCCCTGTAAGCTATTGCAGGGAGCGAGCCCTGTAAGCTATTGCAGGGAGCGAGCCCTGTAAGCTATTGCAGGGAGCGAGCCCTGTAAGCTATTGCAGGGAGCGAGCCCTGTAAGCTATTGCAGGGAGCGAGCCCTGTAAGCTATTGCAGGGAGCGAGCCCTGTAAGCTATTGCAGGGAGCGAGCCCTGTAAGCTATTGCAGGGAGCGAGCCCTGTAAGCTATTGCAGGGAGCGAGCCCTGTAAGCTATTGCAGGGAGCGAGCCCTGTAAGCTATTGCAGGGAGCGAGCCCTGTAAGCTATTGCAGGGAGCGAGCCCTGTAAGCTATTGCAGGGAGCGAGCCCTGTAAGCTATTGCAGGGAGCGAGCCCTGTAAGCTATTGCAGGGAGCGAGCCCTGTAAGCTATTGCAGGGAGCGAGCCCTGTAAGCTATTGCAGGGAGCGAGCCCTGTAAGCTATTGCAGGGAGCGAGCCCTGTAAGCTATTGCAGGGAGCGAGCCCTGTAAGCTATTGCAGGGAGCGAGCCCTGTAAGCTATTGCAGGGAGCGAGCCCTGTAAGCTATTGCAGGGAGCGAGCCCTGTAAGCTATTGCAGGGAGCGAGCCCTGTAAGCTATTGCAGGGAGCGAGCCCTGTAAGCTATTGCAGGGAGCGAGCCCTGTAAGCTATTGCAGGGAGCGAGCCCTGTAAGCTATTGCAGGGAGCGAGCCCTGTAAGCTATTGCAGGGAGCGAGCCCTGTAAGCTATTGCAGGGAGCGAGCCCTGTAAGCTATTGCAGGGAGCGAGCCCTGTAAGCTATTGCAGGGAGCGAGCCCTGTAAGCTATTGCAGGGAGCGAGCCCTGTAAGCTATTGCAGGGAGCGAGCCCTGTAAGCTATTGCAGGGAGCGAGCCCTGTAAGCTATTGCAGGGAGCGAGCCCTGTAAGCTATTGCAGGGAGCGAGCCCTGTAAGCTATTGCAGGGAGCGAGCCCTGTAAGCTATTGCAGGGAGCGAGCCCTGTAAGCTATTGCAGGGAGCGAGCCCTGTAAGCTATTGCAGGGAGCGAGCCCTGTAAGCTATTGCAGGGAGCGAGCCCTGTAAGCTATTGCAGGGAGCGAGCCCTGTAAGCTATTGCAGGGAGCGAGCCCTGTAAGCTATTGCAGGGAGCGAGCCCTGTAAGCTATTGCAGGGAGCGAGCCCTGTAAGCTATTGCAGGGAGCGAGCCCTGTAAGCTATTGCAGGGAGCGAGCCCTGTAAGCTATTGCAGGGAGCGAGCCCTGTAAGCTATTGCAGGGAGCGAGCCCTGTAAGCTATTGCAGGGAGCGAGCCCTGTAAGCTATTGCAGGGAGCGAGCCCTGTAAGCTATTGCAGGGAGCGAGCCCTGTAAGCTATTGCAGGGAGCGAGCCCTGTAAGCTATTGCAGGGAGCGAGCCCTGTAAGCTATTGCAGGGAGCGAGCCCTGTAAGCTATTGCATGGAGCGAGCCCTGTAAGCTATTGCATGGAGCGAGCCTTATCAGCTATTGGCATTTTCTCTTTAACACATATACAAAGCATTAGCCGCAGTCCTAGCATACTCAGTCACAGCATACAGACTCTACACCTATCCCGTTGTGTGTGGTAGTCACCCACCGGCTGCACTCTTCCTCTGCTCCGATAATGTATAAATTTCCTGAAGCTGCTTCTTCTGATCATTGCTGAGCGGTTCCGTTAGCGAGTGATACCAGGTGGGGTCTCTGCTCTGTATACCTGAGTGGGATGTACAATATATTACAGTCAGTGTCATACCTGAGCCGGATGTACCATATATTACTGTCAGTGTGATAACGGGTGGGGTCTTTGCTCTGTATACCTGAGCCGGAGGTACAAGGTATCACATACTCACCAAGCAATGCGTTTGTAAAGAACTGGTATTCGTCGATGGCATCCTGGCAGTCCAGGGGCGTACTAAATCCTTCCAGTGCCGTCTCCTCCAGTGCTTCATCGTCCCAATCCTCATCATCCTCCTCATCTTCGTCATCCCCCACATTTTCCTGCATGGCCTGGCCCAAGCTGTTACCCTCCTCCTCGTCACTTGGGATCTCCTCTTAAAAGGAACAACACCAGCGTCACCATTGTTCAAGCCTAAACGTCACCATTGTTCAAGCTTAAACCACTTGACTTTAAAACACAGCATCAAAATAAAAATTTTTAGATCAGAAAAATAAATAATCCCCCCAAACAAGAAAATGTAATAAAAAAGTTGGACATTTTGGCGGCGTAATGAAAAGAATGAAAACTTTTCCACAAAAATGATTTCTCTGCTTGCGTTCTACAGACGAGACATCTTGAAAGAACCACGATAATATAGTGGGACAGAAATCCATCGGTCTCTCAGCTGCGCCACCTGTTGTCCACATGACCCGCAGTAATATATACAGATTCAACCAGACTGCAAGAAACGATAATTTGAGCTTCCCGGTAAATTCCTGTTAGGTGGACCCCACTGACGAGCTACGTTTAGTCCTAGGAGGCAGGAAACTGGCAAGCAAGGACGGACTGCTCCCTATAATCCCCCTAACACCTGACTCTCTACAATCCTGGTCTGTCGAGGTACCAAGCTGTACTGTGACTGGTGCCCCCTGCATCCTCCATTATAACATGGACCTGTCGCACTAGAAAACCCCCTGATGTCCTGGGACAGTGCAGTGTTCTCTGGAAACCCAACAGACGGCTTGGAGTTACCTCTAAAAACAAAAGGGATCCAATAAAACGGCTGATGGCGGTAAGCACCCAAAGTGCGACCAGGAGACAAGTTCCAGCCACTTGTGCGTCCCATCCAAACGGCTGCAAAGGTTGGAATTAGGCTTTGTAAAATAGGCTTCATATTAGACTCTTGTCCCATGGGCGACCTAAAAGGAACATGAACTTGTGGTCCTCCTAGACTGCTGAGAACCATGAGTGCCCACAGCTGGAGAGGATTCCAAAAACGCCAATATCATTGGGAAGAGTTGAAAACGGGTTTTAAAATGCCGCAAGATGGGAAAACGTTCAAGTGAACCTGGCAAGGTCTGGGGGAGGGGAACAAGGGAGGAATGAGAACGTTTCCAAGAAGAATCCTGAATGAATGTTCAGTGCAATTAGTTCCAGCCTAATAAGTACGTCGGCAGAATCCAGTCATATCCTCATCTACCGGAGTTCATCACTTATCGGAGGAAGCCCGCTAGCCGCGAGCTTAAGTATCGACTTAGAACAATCTCTTTTTTTCACCGATTTCTTCTCGCGTCTGAAGAGGCGCGGTAAGGAAAAAGGCGGCTCCGTAACTGCTGGTAAGAGCACAGCCCATCGGAGCCATCGCAAGTTAATTGCATCTACCCCAGAGTAGTGTCTAATACAGCATTCTAAATATTCCTCGGGAGATAGGTAATTTGGAGGCAGGGGAGAGGCGCAGTAATAGGGATCTGTAAACTGCAGTTTTGCCGACCTCATTGTCGTCGGCCGAGTCACGTGCAAAGGACCTGATCTGCCCTACGCTCTTGCGGGAGTCTCCTGGGGATTCAGGCTCTCCTAGGCTATCGCCTTCGCATCTCGGAAATACTAAGATGAGGTTTTTTTGTTTGCTCCAAATTGGAACGTAGTGGGTTGAGTCAGCAAGAGATGAAGGCCCACCGAGTTGCTGGGGGATCTGGGTCATTGAAGAGACTGGGAAGGGAGGGCAAGCATTGCTGCAGGGGTATGGAGCATGTCCAAACTACTCCTCACCCCAGGAGAGGAAGTGTCCACACTACACCCAGTAGTCAGTGACCCCCATGATAGATGGAAGCAGGTAGACAAAGAGGATGAAGAACACCACACTCTAGGGCAGAGGTTCCCAAACTCTGTATTCAAGGCACCCTAACAGTCCAGGTTTTAAGGATATCCATGCTTGACCACAGGTGACTTAAATAGTGCCTCAGTTAACCACCTGTGCTCAACCAGGGATATCTCTAAAGGGATTGGTATGAAATACCGCCCGACGCTGGAAGACAGGCAGTGAAGGTCCCGACAGGCAAGTATTTTATGTATTCACTAACCTAACCCCCCCTCCAAACCATCCATTAGGGGTGCCTAACCCTAACCCCCCCTTTCCCTGCAGCCTAAACCTGTCCCCTTGGGGGGTGCCTAACCCTAACCTCCCGCGCAAGTGCCTAACCCTAACCCCCCCTTTCCTGCAGCCTAAACCTGTCCCCTTGGGGGGTGCCTAACCCTAACCTCCCGCGCAAGTGCCTAACCCTAACCCCCCCTTTCCTGCAGCCTAAACCTAAGTCTCCCGGGGGGGGTGCCTAACCCTAACCTCCCCCCCGGGGGTGCCTAACCCTAACCCCCCTTCCCGTAGCCTATCCCTAACCCTCCCAGGGGGTGCCTAACCCTAAGTCCCTCCCGGGAGCCCCTAAATGCCCCCCCCCCTGCGCGGCTGTCCGCACCCGGCTTACCTCCGATCAGTATGCTGGGCGTCGGGCTCTCGACGCCTGTCATTAGACCCCTACCGGGATTAGACAGTCGGGAAGCCGGCGGTCGGCATTTCGACCATCGGCTTCCTGACTGCATCACTCTCTAAAACCTGGGTGCCTTGAGGACAGAGTTTGGGTACCTCGCCCTAGGAATGGTGGCAACTGATAAAATAAATAAATAAAAACCTTATAAAGGTCACCGACTGAGGAAGGATCTGAGGAAGGAGCAGGGGGAGAGTGTTATAAGGAGCAGTCACCAGATTGTGCTTTTCAGAAAGTCCTTGGTCTTGTCAGATATATACAGTAAATCCCCCGCTGCACTTACCATTTTCCTCTGCTTCAGTCTTAGCGACACGAGACGCCGTCCGCCGGTCAGGATGGCCGCGGTTGGCGCACACTTGCTTTAGTCCCAGAAAGAGGAGCAGTATTGAAGGCACAATGACGGAGGCGAAAGCGTTGACGGCAGCGGGCCTGTTGGGAAGCTCCATCAGAATACTGAGGCCAATTATACACATCTTCCTGTCGTGCAGCCTGTAAGAGAGCGGAGCTGGTGACTCACAGATGGGTATTACCGTATCGGAGAGATAACACGTATGTCTTCTATGCGCACGACTCAGTAACATCAGCCGGTCACAGCTCAGCCTACTATAAACAGCCCAGGTCCTACAGCACATTATGGCCCTGATTCAGAGCCGGACGCTCTGACCAGAGCGCTCGCTCCGAATCAGGGCCCACCTCCATTAAAATGGAGCGTCCTCCTGGACACTCGTATAGCTGTGGGTCACCACCCACAGCATATACGAGCATCCAACAAGATGGTCGGACTTGCGAGTGAAACCCTGTGGTAGGGTTTCTCAACCGCAAGCCCTGGAGTGATTTTGGCTCTATCAGAGCCAAAATCACTCCCACTGACATCACTAGTGATGTCAGTGGGGCTGGCTTCAGACGGTAGGCGTTCCCATAGGAACGCCTCCGTCTGGCAGGCACGCCCCCGGCACGCCCACCAAAGGGGGCGTGCTGTCAATCAACATCGACAGCACGCCCCCTTTGGTGCGAGACTCCGAGCGAAGGAAAGTCCTTCGCTCACCGGGTCTCGCGCATGCGCACGACGGAGTTCCCTCCGTCGTGCGCATGCGCAGTGGGGAACATCGACCCACTTGCGAGCGTACTGCCGCTCGCGAGTGGGTCTGAATGACCCCCTATGTAGCCGTCCTCTACCAGCCTTGTCATTGCCCATCTATAAATTAGAAGTAGAGAAATAATATGGCTCTATATCACCCTCCTACATCTGGAATCATTTTGGGTCGGGTCTTTAGCACATTCACTGTATGGATTAAAGAAGGATAAGACATAATGGGCCATATTCAATTAGAGACGAAAAGCCATTTTCGCCTGTTTTTTGGCGAAAATTTAGCCTAAAAAAAATTAGCCAAATTCAAATTCCAGGACAATTTCGCCTAAACGGAAACAATTCTCCAAAAATGATTCTCCAATAGCTGGTGAAGAGAAATGCAAAATCTTTAATTTGGGGTGCAAACGTGGGGAAACGACTCAGACCCCTTGGGACAGCCCCCCCAAAGGACAAATCTGCAAAAAAACCACAAAAAAACTAAGAACACCCCAAAAGAAGACGTAATTTTTGGGGTGAAAATTTAAAAAGTGGGGGGGATAAACATACAAAATAGTGAAATAGACTTCTTGGGGGTCCCCAAGTAGGGTCAGGTGTTTTTGGGATTGCAGGTGCATGCAGCAGGTGGATTTTTCTTAAAAAGTTCACTTTAGAGACATAATAATATGCTAGCACCCATTTTCAAGTACCCTAAATTTGACAGGACTACTTATTGTCACCAAAAAATACAGCTTTATGCCATTCTTCACCACTTTTACCTAGACGCTAATAGCAAGCAATTTACACAACTTAAGTACCCAAAACAGTCTTATTAGGGCTATTAGTACACATCTATAGTGATTCCCTATGTTATTAGGGCTATTAGTACACATCTATAGTGATTCCCTATGTTATTAGGACTATTAGTACACATCTATAGTGATTCCCTATGTTATTAGGACTATTAGTACACATCTATAGTGATTCCCTATGTTATTAGGGCTATTAGTACACATCTATAGTGATTCCCTATGTTATTAGGACTATTAGTACACATCTATAGTGATTCCCTATGTTATTAGGACTATTAGTACACATCTATAGTGATTCCCTATGTTATTAGGGCTATTAGTACACATCTATAGTGATTCCCTATGTTATTAGGACTATTAGTACACATCTATAGTGATTCCCTATGTTATTAGGGCTATTAGTACACATGTATATAGTGATTCCCTATGTTATTAGGACTATTAGTACACATCTATAGTGATTCCCTATGTTATTAGGGCTATTAGTACACATCTATACTGATTCCCTATGTTATTAGGGATATTAGTACACATCTATATTTATTCCCTATGTTATTAGGACTATTAGTACACATCTATAGTGATTCCCTATGTTATTAGGGCTATTAGTACACATCTATACTGATTCCCTATGTTATTAGGACTATTAGTACACATCTATACTGATTCCCTATGTTATTAGGGCTATTAGTACACATCTATAGTGATTCCCTATGTTATTAGGACTATTAGTACACATCTATACTGATTCCCTATGTTATTAGGGCTATTAGTACACATCTATAGTGATTCCCTATGTTATTAGGGCTATTAGTACACATGTATATAGTGATTCCCTATGTTATTAGGGCAATTAGTACACATGTATATAGTGATTCCCTATGTTATTAGGACTATTAGTACACATCTATACTGATTCCCTATGTTATTAGGGCCATTAGTACACATCTATAGTGATTCCCTATGTTATTAGGGCTATTAGTACACATGTATATAGTGATTCCTTATGTTATTAGGGCCATTAGTACACATGTATATAGTGATTCCCTATGTTATTAGGGCTATTAGTACACATGTATATAGTGATTCCTTATGTTATTAGGGCAATTAATACACATGTATATAGTGATTCCCTATGTTATTAGGGCTATTAGTACACATGTATATAGTGATTCCCTATGTTATTAGGGCTATTAGTACACATGTATATAGTGATTCCCTATGTTATTAGGGCTATTAGTACACATCTATATTGACTCCCTATGTTATTAGGGCTATTAGTACACATCTATAGTGATTCCCTATGTTATTAGGGCTATTAGTACACATCTATAGTGATTCCCTATGTTATTAGGGCTATTAGTACACATCTATAGTGATTCCCTATGTTATTAGGGCTATTAGTACACATCTATAGTGATTCCCTATGTTATTAGGGCTATTAGTACACATCTATAGTGATTCCCTATGTTATTAGGGCTATTAGTACACATCAGTATTGATTCCCTATGTTATTAGGACTATTAGTACACATCTATATTGATTCCCTATGTTATTAGGGCTATTAGTACACATCTATACTGATTCCCTATGTTAGTGCATCTTTTTCTGGGGTACAGACTGATTTCCCCAATTCTTTCAGTACTTTTCGCCTGTTCCGCATTCGCCTATTTCCGTTTTCGCCTGTTTTGCAATTGAATTAGGTGAAAAGCGGGGACGCGCACGGAATAAATTCGCCTCTGAAACAGGCGAAAACTTCGCCTCTAATTGAATTCCCCTCTTATTAAGAAGTATTTGTAACTAAATAGATCCCATCACCACTAAATATTTTACTAGGACCTGACCGGCCTGATCCAGAATCGGGAATAAATCCGGCTGCAGGGTGCCCGTCATTCAGCCCTGCCCCATTCAGACAAAACTCTGCAGAAAATGGGGAGGGGGGGCATTAAAGGTGATCGTTTTCCCTGGTCCTGGTACTTGGAGATTTGTGGTACCCATTTCTGTCAGTAACACCTGATAGGTGACGTTAGGATGACCACCAGAGTACAGCCCTGTGCTGCAGACATCATTATACAGATCAGAGATGGGGGAATATCTCGCCCATACTGGCTTGGTCCTATATGCACTCTGGGACCAGCTCACATGATGTCAGGGAGCCAAATGCCATTCCTATGGGAGATTTAGGGGGTCCAGACTGAAACCTGAAACCACAGATCACCGCAGCATTTCCCATGATGCCACGTGGATGGTCATACAGCCGTGTAGTTACATTAGTTTAGAAGTCCCTGCAGGGGCGTTTTAAGAGAGGAGGAGGGGGACCGCATGCAGACTACGTGCGGGCCCCCTCCTCTCTCTCTGGCGGTGCTGTAGATTCTGGCTCAGAGCCGTGTTCAATTAGCGGCGAAAATTTACTTTTTTTTCGCCATAGTCTAAAACGCAATTGGCGAAAAAAAAAACAACTGGGAGAAAAGTTTTCTCCGTCCCAGACCAGTCGAAAAAAAAAAAAAGCAAAATCCCTATTTTTGGCTAAAAATGTGGCGATTTATTTCAGAACCCTTTGGACACCCCCCCAAAAAAATGTGTAAGTTGCGTACTTTGTCGATAAACGACCGCGCAAAAAAAAAAAACAAACAAAAAAAACATTAAATGGTTTTAATGTATTGGGTCTGATTTTTCGGGGGGACGGTATGGATATGTTTAGTATTTTAAACATCCCACGTGGTCGCAGCAGCCGTTTCTTTAAATTGCGTTTGTACGACACGAAAATATACTTGCACCCATTTTAACGTACCCTGAATTTACGTAGAACAATAATTTCCAGGAAAAAAAAATTGCGTTTTTTTTTATTTATTTTTTTAACCCAAAATTGCGCAGTCGTTTTTTTTCGCCAAAGTGCGCAACTTACACTGTTTTTTGGCGAAAATATGGACTTTTTTGTGAAAAATGGGCGTTTTCGCCTATGGCGAAAAAAACTTCTGTTTTCGCCGCTAATTGAATACGGCCCTCAGTGCCAGAATCTACTGCACGTGCGTGGATCTCTGGGAAATGGCACCTGCGCCGGTTTCCCTGGGACAGCAGTACTGCACATGCGCGAGTCACTGGGAAAATGGCCGCTGCCAGCTCGGCGCTGCAGATCAGCGGTCTGGAGACTACGGACAGGTAAGCCTAAGGCTATAGGGGGGCACCCATTATAGATACGCCCCTGAGTGTCTGGCCGCGGTGTAACCTGCATGATGCAGTACCTACCCCAGGAAGCAGTCGGTATCATTCACCCACTGGTTGACAAACTGCGCAGTGATTGGCTCGGAGCTGTGCGGGAAGCGGATCTGTTCCAGCGTGTTCAGGAGAAGAGCCGGATTATAATACAGAGACGCAATGACCACCTGTAGACACATGGTGCGCAGTTCGCTGGATTTAACGCCCCGCGTCAAACGTTCCAGCACAGCTTCTACGAAGAGCGGGATACACTGAAGAAAAATAATGACATGTCTCAGAGAAGGAAAAAAGAGAGAATAAAACCCAAATAATGAACATTTAATCCCATCGTTTACTTGTCATTTACGGTGGCGCTATATCAGTTTGTGTCCGTATTAGGATCCAAAACCTTATAACCATCATCAGTCATTATGGTAAAGCGTAACGCGCTAGTAAGGCAGATTGAAGTAGCCAGCGCTGCATCCAATTACTGTATCGGTACACAGGAGCAAAGAAACGCAAAAGGTAGCGCAAAGTCGCCTGCAGTGTCTTCATCACAGAAACGACAAAGTATATAATGGTTATAAATAATGTTTTATTGTGTTATGGGGTCTACAGAAACACATGCCGAGGAGAAATGCAGCGAGTAACGTTACTAATCTCCGGGCCCTCATTTAGTAGTATGTGTAGGTCATAAGCTGGGGCTGGTACCTGGGCACAAGGCTTCCCCAAAACTGGCAGCGTTACAAGGGCGTGAGAGGAAGGCCCCTCCACTAAGGGCTGGCATTTGGGGGACAACACAAATAAAGCATAGTAGGAACATAAAACTGTACACAAGTAAAAATTCGACATGATTAAGTGTCGGACGGTCTGTATGTACCCAAATTACAGACCCCGCCCACTGCGCTGGACTCACTGCACGTATGCGAACATAGTAGAACCTGGATGTTGCGAGGTTTATCTCCCTCCTGCTCCGCGTTACCTGATCAATCCCCCGTCCTTTGCACTGCAGGATGATGACCTCCAGGAGTTTGGCTGCGTGACACTCGGCGTCCTCCCCGGCTTCCCCCGTCAGCACCTGTCAGGCGGAGGGCGAGGTTGTGAATAAGCCGATTTGCTTTCAGATTTACCACCAGGTATATAGGGACCGTACTAAGCCATGCAGTCCACCTCGAACGGCTTTATCTCACCGCCGGGCTCCCTTTGCCGGTAAACGTTTGGGAAGAGACCACCTTAAAGGTTTACCTCAGATTACCACTGTCTGTGGGAATGACGTTTAAATAAAGTTACAGGGAACCCAATTGACAGCGATGGACTCTGGGCCTGACTGAGAGCAGGACGCACCGCCAATAGAGTCGCAGTTGGAATTTCAGAAGCGTGCAGAGCAAAGTGTATTGTAAACGTAGTAGTGGGCTTTTCTGGCCGGTGACAGGGAGGTGTCATGTCTTTGGGGTGTGTCAGTAAAACTGGTTGCGTATGCAGACGCTTCACCGCTAAATTAGGAGGCCACACTCGGACGGAAAAACCGCACCTTCCAAAGGGCTGGTGCAAGCTTAGAAGGTGCGAATTACAGGGAGTATGGACGTTGGCTGTGGGCTCCTCAGTCCTTGCATATGCGGGCGCACGGATGTACACAAGGGCTTCGTAAATGTACAATTGTCTACGCTCTACACATACTGTAATATTAGGATTAGATCCATAACAGAGGTCAGAGTTCACACGGAAACTGAATGTGCCCCAGAGCAAAATGGATGAAGCCGAATGTTTCCTACATGGACCATCAGGACGGAAACGCTAACTGCAGCTGATCGCCCCGACCGACAGTCAATGAGAAGCTTCAGGTCACTTGAAAGGGAGATATGGGGGGAGATCCATCACCCCCACTATGGCTTGGGTGGGCTAATAAGCATATTCAGCGCTGGACCTCTGCATATTACATGGGAGGGGTAAATTTGCTGAGTTCAATTGAATTTACAGAGACGACGTTGGCGAATCTCCTACAGAGAGCGGCTGCTCACCTTCTTACACATGGTGTAAATAATCTCCAGGTGTTTGGGGTTGGACAGCAGGGTCTCCGTGTCCACCGTGACGTAGTTGTGAAGCAAAGGCATCATATCTGCAGCAAAACAAGAGACCCGGATTACGCCTGTACCAGACCACGTGAATCACACACACAACGGAGTGACGTGAGCCACGGATGGGTTCCCCAGAGGTACAAACTCTCCGGCTGTGGGGGTAAAGGGGAGACTTTTTTTTTGTTTGTTTTTTTTGGCTAAAAGGCAAAAAATATAGTCCAACGAGATTTTCGAACCTGTGAAATATTCGTAGCAGTCCCTCTGGAAGACTTCAAACAAGATGCCGAGAAGCTGCCACATCTGTGGGGAGATGGTCTGGTTGGTCAGGCTGTAAGCCAGAGACAGGATCTCCTCATAGAACTCTGTAAGGACACAGGACATTATTACACGGGGATAGAACTCTGTAAGGACACAGGACATTATTACACGGGATAGAACTCTGTAAGGACACAGGACATTATTACACGGGGATAGAACTCTGTAAGGACACAGGACATTATTACACGGGATAGAACTCTGTAAGGACACAGGACATTATTACACGGGGATAGAACTCTGTAAGGACACAGGACATTATTACACGGGATAGAACTCTGTAAGGACACAGGACATTATTACACGGGATAGAACTCTGTAAGGACACAGGACATTATTACACGGGATAGAACTCTGTAAGGACACAGGACATTATTACACGGGGATAGAACTCTGTAAGGACACAGGACATTATTACACGGGGATAGAACTCTGTAAGGAAACAGGACATTATTACACGGGGATAGAACTCTGTAAGGACACAGGACATTATTACACGGGATAGAACTCTGTAAGGACACAGGACATTATTACACAGGATAGAACTCTGTAAGGACACAGGACATTATTACACGGGGATAGAACTCTGTAAGGACACAGGACATTATTACACGGGGATAGAACTCTGTAAGGACACAGGACATTATTACACGGGATAGAACTCTGTAAGGACACAGGACATTATTACACGGGGATAGAACTCTGTAAGGACACAGGACAATATTACACGGGATAGAACTCTGTAAGGACACAGGACATTATTACACGGGGATAGAACTCTGTAAGGACACAGGACATTATTACACGGGATAGAACTCTGTAAGGACACAGGACATTATTACACGGGATAGAACTCTGTAAGGACACAGGACATTATTACACGGGATAGAACTCTGTAAGGACACAGGACATTATTACACGGGGATAGAACTCTGTAAGGACACAGGACATTATTACACGGGGATAGAACTCTGTAAGGAAACAGGACATTATTACACGGGGATAGAACTCTGTAAGGACACAGGACATTATTACACGGGATAGAACTCTGTAAGGACACAGGACATTATTACACAGGATAGAACTCTGTAAGGACACAGGACATTATTACACGGGGATAGAACTCTGTAAGGACACAGGACATTATTACACGGGATAGAACTCTGTAAGGACACAGGACATTATTACACGGGGATAGAACTCTGTAAGGACACAGGACATTATTACACGGGATAGAACTCTGTAAGGACACAGGACATTATTACACGGGGATAGAACTCTGTAAGGACACAGGACATTATTACACGGGGATAGAACTCTGTAAGGACACAGGACATTATTACACGGGGATAGAACTCTGTAAGGACACAGGACATTATTACACGGGATAGAACTCTGTAAGGAAACAGGACATTATTACACGGGATAGAACTCTGTAAGGAAACAGGACATTATTACACGGGGATAGAACTCTGTAAGGACACAGGACATTATTACACGGGATAGAACTCTGTAAGGACACAGGACATTATTACACGGGGATAGAACTCTGTAAGGACACAGGACATTATTACACGGGGATAGAACTCTGTAAGGACACAGGACATTATTACACGGGGATAGAACTCTGTAAGGACACAGGACATTATTACACGGGATAGAACTCTGTAAGGAAACAGGACATTATTACACGGGGATAGAACTCTGTAAGGACACAGGACATTATTAGAACTCTGTAAGGACACAGGACATTATTACACGGGGATAATACAGAGGACGGCTCCGGGCACGTACGGCATCACCAGGGCAGTGGGGACCACAACGGCGCTCCATGTCTCATTAAGCAACTCAGCAGTATATAATATGTATCTTATTAATGCTTTTCACCCTGGCAGAGGATATGCCAGGTCTCAGGAAGTGTGATGTAGAGGGAAGGTGTGCTATGACCCCCCCCCCCCCCCCCCCGGTGTGAAGAAGGATGTTCTTCCACTATAGGTGACTAGGACTGATCACACCCCTGTGAGCAATGGGAATATTTAGGGACAATACCTATAATGTGTTTCTGCAGCACGAGACCCACTATCTGCAAACAGATGCCCTCCAGCTGCTGCTTCACCTGAAAGAAACTGATAAAGATGAGTTAAGGCCCCGACGGAAGGAAAAAATATGGCTGCACCCCTCGTTGGGCACTCGGCGGGGGGGACGGGACTCGCCTCATTGTGATCCTCCACAACAGTCAGGACGATATCGATGGTGTGCAGTATTCCCATGGCCATCACCGTCTTGTCCTCCACCTCGTCATACTCGTCACTCTGCAGGACCTTGACGAAGATCTCCGCCTGGAAGGGAGAGAGAGAGACTATGATCCACAACGGAGGACACGATCTGACCACAGCTTACATCAGCAGAGTTCTCAGGAACCGATTCCCCCTCCCACTTACCAGATGCCGGGTCATGTCAACGGCGATGGGCGCCACTTCCTGGCTGTACTCGCAGATCATCTTCTGGATGACGTTGGTCAGATCGTCATTCTCCGTCTCCCGGACGATGTGGAGAAGTTCTTGCATGACGGGCCGGATGTACGGCCTCATGTGCTCCTTAGCTGAGAGGTGCAGAGACATTGGATAAAAGGAGATAAAAGGGAAATATGTATTTTATACCACCGCTCATCCCTTGCTACACTCCTATAATAGAAGTAGTTCCAGGAAGCACGAGCAGAATAGCACAATGTGCAGAATAAATTTATCCCTAAATCCTTGCACCTGAATCCACTAAAACCTCCTTTGGGGTCATCAATGAAGATTACTAGTATAAAAAATAACCTCTGGGTCTAATAATAATAATGATAATGGCACAGAAATACGATTGTTCAACTTATTTTCTAAGGAATGAATGCCTCTTTACATAGGCACATATTGTAGGGAGGACAAGGTAACAAAAATATGCCAGATCGGCTAACAATTCATCTCTTACCAGCTCCCTGATTACTGATTAACATCTGCAAGGCAATGGCGGCCTCCACTTTCACCGGGAGCTCCTTGTCCTCCAGGAGACTCTTCTTAGCCAGCTCTACCGCGTTCCGGAGGTTCAGCTCATTGTGGAATTTCAATGTACAGAATGAGTGGAGAACCCAACAGCACTGGAAAAGAGGAGAGCAGGTGACTACAGGACAGTGTTGTGTGGTGTATAAATCACAGGTAACATGACAGGAAGAGAGAGGACAGCAGGTGACAGGACAGCGCTGTGTGGTGTATAAATCACAGATAACAGGACAGGAGGAGAGAGGGCAGCAGGTGACAGGACAGCGCTGTGTGGTGTATAAATCACAGATAACAGTACAGGAAGAGAGAGGACAGCAGGTGACAGGACAGCGCTGTGTGGTGTATAAATCACAGATAACAGTACAGGAAGAGAGAGGACAGCAGATGACAGGACAGCGCTGTGTGTTGTATAAATCACAGATAACAGGACAGGAAGAGAGAGGACAGCAGGAGACTATAGGACAGTGTTGTGTGGTGTATAAATCACATAACAGGACAGGAGGAGAGAGAGAGGACAGCAGGTGACAGGACAGTGCTGTGTGGTGTATAAATCAAAGGTAACAGTACAGGAAGAGAGAGGACAGCAGGTGACAGGACAGCGCTGTGTGTTGTATAAATCACAGATAACAGTACAGGAAGAGAGAGGACAGCAGGTGACAGGACAGTGCTGTGTGGTGTATAAATCACAGATAACAGTACAGGAAGAGAGAGGACAGCAGATGACAGGACAGTGCTGTGTGGTGTATAAATCACAGATAACATGACAGGAAGAGAGAGGACAGCAGGTGACAGGACAGTGCTGTGTGGTGTATAAATCACAGGTAACAGTACAGGAAGAGAGAGGACAGCAGATGACAGGACAGCGCTGTGTGTGGTGTATAAATCACAGGTAACAGTACAGGAAGAGAGAGGACAGCAGGTGACAGGACAGCGCTGTGTGTGGTGTATAAATCACAGATAACAGTACAGGAAGAGAGAGGACAGCAGGTGACAGGACAGCGCTGTGTGGTGTATAAATCACAGATAACAGGACAGGAAGAGAGAGGACAGCAGGAGACTATAGGACAGTGTTGTGTGGTGTATAAATCACATAACAGGACAGGAGGAGAGAGAGAGGACAGCAGGTGACAGGACAGCGCTGTGTGTTGTATAAATCACAGATAACAGTACAGGAAGAGAGAGGACAGCAGGTGACATGACAGCGCTGTGTGGTGTATAAATCACAGATAACAGTACAGGAAGAGAGAGGACAGCAGGTGACAGGACAGCGCTGTGTGTGGTGTATAAATCACAGATAACAGGACAGGAGGAGAGAGGGCAGCAGGTGACAGGACAGCGCTGTGTGGTGTATAAATCACAGGTAACATGACAGGAAGAGAGAGGGCAGCAGGTGACAGGACAGCGCTGTGTGGTGTATAAATCACAGGTAATAGTACAGGAAGAGAGAGGACAGCAGGTGACAGGACAGTGCTGTGTGGTGTATAAATCACAGATAACAGTACAGGAAGAGAGAGAGGACAGCAGGTGACAGGACAGCGCTGTGTGCTGTATAAATCACAGATAACAGTACAGGAAGAGAGAGAGGATAGCAGATGACAGGACAGCGCTGTGTGCTGTATAAATCACAGGTAACATGACAGGAAGAGAGAGGGCAGCAGGTGACAGGACAGCGCTGTGTGCTGTATAAATCACAGATAACAGGACAGGAAGAGAGAGGACAGCAGGTGACAGGACAGTGCTGTGTGGTGTATAAATCACAGGTAACAGTACAGGAAGAGAGAGAGGACAGCAGATGACAGGACAGTGCTGTGTGCTGTATAAATCACAGGTAACATGACAGGAAGAGAGAGGACAGCAGATGACAGGACAGCGCTGTGTGCTGTATAAATCACAGGTAACATGACAGGAAGAGAGAGGGCAGCAGGTGACAGGACAGCGCTGTGTGCTGTATAAATCACAGGTAACATGACAGGAAGAGAGAGGGCAGCAGGTGACAGGACAGTGCTGTGTGCTGTATAAATCACAGGTAACATGACAGGAAGAGAGAGGACAGCAGATGACAGGACAGCGCTGTGTGCTGTATAAATCACAGGTAACATGACAGGAAGAGAGAGGGCAGCAGGTGACAGGACAGCGCTGTGTGGTGTATAAATCACAGGTAACATGACAGGAAGAGAGAGGACAGCAGGTGACAGGACAGCGCTGTGTGCTGTATAAATCACAGGTAACATGACAGGAATAGAGAGGGCAGCAGGTGACAGGACAGCGCTGTGTGGTGTATAAATCACAGGTAATAGTACAGGAAGAGAGAGGACAGCAGATGACAGGACAGCGCTGTGTGGTGTATAAATCACAGGTAATAGTACAGGAAGAGAGAGGACAGCAGGTGACAGGACAGCGCTGTGTGCTGTATAAATCACAGGTAATAGTACAGGAAGAGAGAGGACAGCAGGTGACAGGACAGTGCTGTGTGGTGTATAAATCACAGGTAATAGTACAGGAAGAGAGAGGACAGCAGGTGACAGGACAGCGCTGTGTGCTGTATAAATCACAGGTAACATGACAGGAAGAGAGAGGGCAGCAGGTGACAGGACAGTGCTGTGTGGTGTATAAATCACAGGTAACAGTACAGCAAGAGAGAGGACAGCAGGTGACAGGACAGCGCTGTGTGGTGTATAAATCACAGGTTATAGTACAGGAAGAGAGAGGACAGCAGATGACAGGACAGCGCTGTGTGGTGTATAAATCACAGATAACAGTACAGGAAGAGAGAGGACAGCAGGTGACAGGACAACGCTGTGTGTGGTGTATAAATCACAGATAACAGGACAAGAAGAGAGAGGACAGCAGGTGACAGGACAGCGCTGTGTGTGGTGTATAAATCACATAACAGTACAGGAAAAGAGAGAGATCAGATGACATACAGGACAGCGTTGTGTGGTGTATAAATCACAGGTAACAGTACAGGAAGAGAGAGAGGACAGCAGGTGACATGACAGTGCTGTGTGGTGTATAAATCACAGATAACAGGACAGGAAGAGAGAGGACAGCAGGTGACAGGACAGCGCTGTGTGGTGTATAAATCACAGATAACAGGACAGGAAGAGAGAGGACAGCAGGTGACAGGACAGCGGGGTGACATACAGAATGAAGCAGTATCATTTATAAACAACAGGACAGAATTACAGAACATACCCGCGCCCGGAGATAGCCTAGCTCAGACAGGAATAGCGGGGAAAACGTGGTTTTGGATGAAAACTTCCATCTGGTCCTTGTACACAGATTTCTGTGAACAAATATTAAAAATCTTGCCGTTTGTCTATAAATGAATGAACCTTTGTTCTGTTATAAGTCATATAATTCTAACTCTACAGCACTGTCATAAAAATGGTGGCCGGTCCCAGAAGCTTACAATCTGCTATAGGGTTGGTTACATTTTGGGGCTGCCAGAGTGGTCCAAATCGAAGCCATAAGCAGCCATAAAGAACATTACAGCCACAAGAGGGCGCCATCCTCCAGCTGTCACTAACACGGAATAATACACATTTACTGGCGGTAAAAGATCTTCTCTCTCTCATATTACTGGCTTACATACAGCACATGACAGCGCTCAATGTCCAAATCCCCTTACTGTGTCATTCTATAGATATCTGTCCTAAAATCTACTACTTTTAAAGGAAAAGTAATGTTTATCATTACTAAACATTAAGGTTAATTAAACAAATACATTCAGAATATTGTATTTCAGTGTTTCCCAACTCCAGTCCTCAGGGACCCCTTACAGTGCATGTTTTCCAGATCTCCTAGTTGGTTCACAGGTGTATCCATTACTGGGTGACACATTTTAAAAGATCCTCAGGTGGTGCTAATTATTTCCCTTGAGTTAAGGCCCCCATACACTAGCAACAGATTGGGCCAATTTATTGATCCCCAGACGTCGAGGTCGGCGCATTGGTGAAATCCAACATGTTGGATTTCACCGATTTGTTGATCACAATCAAAATATGATAATGATTAGCAAATCGGGGATTTTTAACACGTAGAATTTCACAGATTCCCCGACGGGTCTGCATTTCCGACCGGCAGATCCGGTTCGATCGGGGGAATCAGCGGATTGCCAGGTAGATGTATGGGGTCCTATACTGAAGAGATCTGGAAAACGTGCCCCGAAAGTAGTCCCTGAGGTCTGGAGTTGAGAGCCTGGTGTATTTGGCATTTAGGTTATTTACATGTAACAACTGCCCAGAGAGTAATGGGGCTGTATAAAAAGAAGACATCCATCCAGTGGGCCTGATTCAGAGCCGGACGCTCTGACAAGAGCGCACGCTCTGAATCAGGGCCGTCCTAGCTGAAAATGGAGCGGACTCCTGGCCCCTCGCATAGCTGTGAGTGACCACCCACAGCTTATGCGAGCGGCCAAAAAGATGGTCGCGATGGTCAAGACCATCGCGACCATCGGGCTTGCGACGAGACCCTTGCGGTAGGGTCTCGTTTGCCGCAAGCCCAGAGTGCTTTTGGCTCTATCAGAGCCAAAAACACTCCCACTGACATCACTAGTGATGTCAGTGGGGCCGGACCCAGACGGTAGGCGTTCCCATGGGAACGCCTCCGTCTGGGCAGCCACGCCCCCGGCACGCCCACCAAAGGGGGCGTGCTGTCAATCACCATCGACAGCACGCCCCCTTTGGTGCGAGACCCCGAGCGACGGCTTCCCCGTCGCTCGCCGGGTCTCGCGCATGTGCACGACGGAGCAGCCTCCGTCGTGCGCATGCGCATTTGGGTAACATCGACCCGCTTGCGAGCGTACAGCGCTCGCGAGCGGGTCTGAATGAGACCCAGTGTTCTGTCTGCAGGTGGTAATTCAGGCCTCCGCCATGCTCTGAATAACCATTAAGGCTTCAATTCAAATTGCATGGAAGTTGGTTCTGCTCGAGTGGAGTTACTATAGGGGAGGTCACTGGGATGTAGCCTAAAACATTCCTTTCATCTATACACTAAGCTGATCATTCAAACAACATGTTGCTGTTGAACTACACATTCCAGCATGCCCTGCCACTCTGTGAATCTGGCCCAAGTCTTATATATTGCTCAGGAGAAGACAGGCTACAATATAACCTTCAGTAGAATTTCCGCCAGCGAGCCCAAAACATGCAGCGCCCCGTCTATTTTCCGAGGGTCGACAGAGGCCCCGGTGAGGATCTGGTAACAGAAATTCATCATCTTTGGCAGGACCTGAAGCAGAGAGTGCGATTAATATTGCGTCACTGACGATTACACTCACATACGCCCTCCCCAGGGGACCAGCTCACCTCTTTCCTCTTCTTTGAGGCCGTGTAGAGGAGATTCTGCGCTGCGGTCGCAGGAGACACGTAATCTTCAAACACGTCTAGAGAGACAGGAATTGGGAAGGTGAGAGGGGAACGGGCCGGCAATGCGATCAGGTACGGTGCGTGGGCAGCAGTGGTGGCATAAGAGGATGGCGGACCTGCACCTCAGATCAGGCACATCGGGGGCTAGCCTCCGCCCAATATAAGAAGATAAACCGATTACCAAACTTCATGCGGATGTACTCATAGGGGTCGTCCTGCCACAGGTCCTCGTCTTCATCCTTGTAGCACATAAGGGGGAAAATGACCTCTTCCGAAATGCTCTGGGAGACAGGAAGAGAGCCCCAGGTGAGAAGTGACCCCCCCTCATTACCGTGCAGCACACAGAGCAAGTACAGCAATATCCAATATAGATTGTCCTTTAGGCATCAACCCTCACTTTAGGGTTAGGTTTAGGGGTCGGCTAAAATATGCAAAATAACTGTCGACATTATGAAAATGTTGAAATTTAGCTATGTCAACACCAACCTCCCATAGCTGGTATAACCGTGCCATCCTAACAACGCCACCGATTAATACATGGCCGTGTTAATGCACGTTACCAGGGTTATGCCAGCTGTGGACACAGCAGCACGTTACCAGGGTTATGCCAGCTGAGGGCACAGCAGCACGTTACCAGGGTTATGCCAGCTGAGGCCACAGCAGCACGTTACCTGGGTTATGCCAGCTGAGGCCACAGCAGCAAGTTACCAGGGTTATGCCAGCTGAGGGCACAGCAGCAAGTTACCTGGGTTATGCCAGCTGAGGGCACAGCAGCACGTTACCAGGGTTATGCCAGCTGAGGCCACAGCAGCACGTTACCTGGGTTATGCCAGCTGAGGCCACAGCAGCAAGTTACCAGGGTTATGCTAGCTGAGGGCATAGCAGCAAGTTACCTGGGTTATGCCAGCTGAGGGCACAGCAGCACATTACCAGGGTTATGCCAGCTGAGGGCAGAGCAGCACGTTACCAGGGTTATTGCCAGCTGAGGGCACAGCAGCACGTTATCAGGGATATGACAGCTAAGGGCACAGTAGCACGTTACCTGGGTTCTGCCAGCTGAGGGCAGAGCAGCACATTACCAGGGTTATGCCAGCTGAGGGCAGAGCAGCACGTTACCAGGGTTATGCCAGCTGAGGGCACAACAACACGTTATCAGGGATATGACAGCTAAGGGCACAGCAGCACATTACCTGGGCTCTGCCAGCTGAGGGCAGAGCAGAACATTACCAGGGTTATGCCAGCTGAGGGCAGAGCAGCACGTTATCAGGGTTATGCCAGCTGAGGGCAGAGCAGCACGTTACCAGGGTTATGCCAGCTGAGGGCAGAGCAGCACATTATCAGGGTTATGCCAGCTGAGGGCAGAGCAGCACGTTATCAGGGTTATGCCAGCTGAGGGCAGAGCAACACGTTACCAGGGTTATGCCAGCTGAGGGCACAGCAGCACGTTACCAGGGTTATGCCAGCTGAGGGCACAGCAGCACGTTACCAGGGTTATGCCAGCTGAGGGCACAGCAGCACGTTACCAGGGTTATGCCAGCTGAGGGCATAGCAGCAAGTTACCAGGGTTACGCCAGTTGAGGGCATAGCAGAAAGTTACCTGGGTTATGCCAGCTGAGGGTACAGCAGCACATTACCAGGGATATGCCAGCTGAGGGCAGAGCAGCACGTTATCAGGGATATGCCAGCTGAGGGCACAGCAGCACATTACCAGGGACATGCCAGCTGAGGGCAGAGCAGCACGTTATCAGGGATATGCCAGCTGAGGGCAGAGCAGCACGTTATCAGGGATATGACAGCTAAGGGCACAGCAGCACATTACCTGGATTATGCCAGCTGAGGGCAGAGCAGCACGTTACCAGGGTTATGCCAGCTGAGGGCAGAGCAGCACGTTACCAGGGTTATGCCAGCTGAGGGCAGAGCAGCACGTTACCAGGGTTATGCCAGCTGAGGGCAGAGCAGCATGTTACCAGGGTTATGCCAGCTGAGGGCAGAGCAGCACGTTACCAGGGTTATGCCAGCTGAGGGCAGAGCAGCACGTTACCAGGGTTATGCCAGCTGAGGGATAATAAATTATACAGGATAATATTGGATTACTTATAAGTCTTCTTTGGGGGCCTCTAATAGACATGGGAGTACCTGCTTTGTTGTTTTCAGTCAGTACCACAAGTTGCACATCACAGACGCTGTACTGTCACCCCCTACTTCCTAGTGAATAGGCTGCATTCTCATGGACACTGCTGGACCCCACACAATGGCAGCCTCCATCCCGGGGACAGAACCAGCGCTCACCTGCATGTTTGGCTTCAGAATTTTCCATGTGACGGCGTGAGACACCCCCAGGTTCAGGTAGTTGAGGGTCTGCTGCAGGACGCGGGGGACCACGTACTGTTTCTGTCGATGTAGTTCTAAGATTTTCAGCAGAACCTGGAGCAAATGCAAAGTCACAGGAATCATTTTCCTGTAATGGGTGAACCTTGAGCCGCCGGGCAAATCGTCTACCTACAACTAGGGGTAAATCATGACCTGTTAAAATGGTTTGTCCATGACAGAACATTCCTCCTTTATAGCAAATAAATGGGGTCCGTCCTTCTTTACTCCCACCCCTATACCTGCATCAAGTAGTTGGGCCACACTTATGTAATAAACCAAAACTACAGCGTGTGACTCCCCAACTCGATGACCAACAACAGCTTGTAATGTGCAATGTCCATCCCTGTACTAACTCCTCTACACCGTGTGACTCCCCAACGCTATGACCAAAATCAGCTTGTAATGTGCAATGTCCCTCCCTGTACTAGCTCCCCACACTGTACCTGCAGAACCCCAACAGCGTAGGTCTTCAGGAAGAATTCGGAGAACTCAATATATTCCTTAGTGACACTTCCTGGACTCCCGTACCTATTGAGGACACACATCAGCGCCTAAGACATTTAAGGCCAACAAATCACACGTATAGGACATTTTCATATCATAGAGAAATACCTTGTTCGGTCTTACCATGGTTTCCCACCCAGGCCTTTCTCATTACATAAACTGTAATGGAGTACTTCCTCACCCATTACAAACCGGACCCCCACATATTATATATTGTCTGGTATAATAACAGCTTGCTGAAATCACACAGCAAAGCACAAGGCCAGTGGCCAGGCCCCCTGTGTGTGAACGTACCAATCAGTACAGAGCATCTGTGTTACCTAGGACACCGCAAACCTCTCAAAGCGCATTTAACAGCCTCCTAATCAGTTTTTTATATCAGGAAAGTGGTGGGGAAGATACAACGCTGGGGCAGACACAATGGAATCGGTATGAATTACCGCCGAACGCAAGTCCGGTGGTTCAAATCCCGACAGCATGTGGTCGACATGGCTGAAAAACCCGAACATCCCTAGGTAAGTATTTACTAACCTACCCTCCCCCCCCTAACCCTCCTTAGGGGTGCCTAGCCCTAACCCCCCCCAAATCCTAACCCCGTGTTGTGGTGCCTAAACCTAACTCTCCCCTCCGCGGCTAACAGCTAAGACGCCCCGGTGTACCTTTGATCGGGATGGCGGCTGTCGAGATTCTGGCGTCGGGATTTCAACGCCCATCTTTAGTCCTGGGTTGGGCTTCGGACGTTGGGATGCCGGCCGTTGAAATCCCGTCTGCAGGCATACTCACTACATCGGATGATCAATTTAATGCAAGCAGCAATAAGTCACTTGTAACGGTCAGTTGTTGCTAAGAGCCGTTGTATGAACTTGAATGAATTTGAAGCCTAACCTTAAGTTCATGTGTCGGCCTTGTGACTGTCGACATCTTGAATGTCAACTTGCTGCCTACATCCCGTTATTAAAGAGACAGCAAATTGTAATATTCACCAATTGTTTTAGCCAGAAAAACCATTTAGTGGATTGCTCCTAGGAGCTTTCATTCAGAGCAGGACATCGAATCACTACAACCAGCTCAGTCACAGGGATTATACAGTATATGGATACAGGAAAGGGTACAGGGCGCACAGCCAGGTAATGGAAATGGGGTGGGAGGGGGATTCCACATTAATAGCGCCCTCTACAGTGGTTAGAGGTGACCACGGCCTCACCTAATAAGAGGAGCAGCCCTTCCACTAATGATCAGTGTATAACAGGTTTACATCATTCAGGAGACAGAGCCGTAACTAGACTTTTTGGTGCCCTGTGCCAGAGAGAGCATTGCCGTCCCCCCCCCCCCCCATTTTTTAAATAGGGACAAAAGATAGTGCACCTGAGAGAGGGCCATGGCCTCATGGGGAAGGGCCAGGGAAGAGATAGGGGAGGCCAGGAGGTGCTGGGGATAAATAGGGACATAATATAGTGCACCTGAGAGAGGGCCATGGCCTCATGGGGAAGGGCCAGGGAAGAGATGGGGGAGGCCAGGAGATGCTGGGGATAAATAGGGACATAATATAGTGCACCTGAGAGAGGGCCATGGCCTCATGGGGAAGGGTCAGGGAAGAGATAGGGGAGGCCAGGAGATGCTGGGGATAAATAGGGACATAATATAGTGCACCTGAGAGAGGGCCATGGCCTCATGGGGAAGGGCCAGGGAAGAGATGGGGGAGGCCAGGAGATGCTGGGGATAAATAGGGACATAATATAGTGCACCTGAGAGAGGGCCATGGCCTCATGGGGAAGGGCCAGGGAAGAGATAGGGGAGGCCAGGAGGTGCTGGGGATAAATAGGGACATAATATAGTGCACCTGAAAATGGGCCATGGCCTCATGGGGAAGGGCCAGGGAAGAGATAGGAGAGGCCAGGAGATGCTGGGGATAAATAGGGACATAATATAGTGCACCTGAGAGAGGGCCATGGCCTCATGGGGAAGGGCCAGGGAAGAGATAGGGGAGACCAGGAGATACTGGGGATAAATAGGGACATAATATAGTGCACCTGAGAGAGGGCCATGGCCTCATGGGGAAGGGCCAGGGAAGAGATAGGGGAGGCCAGGAGATACTGGGGATAAATAGGGACATAATATAGTGCACCTGAGAGAGGGCCATGGCCTCATGGGGAAGGGCCAGGGAAGAGATAGGGGAGGCCAGGAGATGCTGGGGATAAATAGGGACATAATATAGTGCACCTGAGAGAGGGCCATGGCCTCATGGGGAAGGGCAAGGGAAGAGATAGGGGAGGCCAGGAGATGCTGGGGATAAATAGGGACATAATATAGTGCACCTGAGAGAGGGCCATGGCCTCATGGGGAAGGGCCAGGGAAGAGATAGGGGAGGCCAGGAGATGCTGGGGATAAATAGGGACATAATATAGTGCACCTGAGAGAGGGCCATGGCCTCATGGGGAAGGGCCAGGGAAGAGATAGGGGAGGCCAGGAGGTGCTGGGGATAAATAGGGACATAATATAGTGCACCTGAAAATGGGCCATGGCCTCATGGGGAAGGGCCAGGGAAGAGATAGGAGAGGCCAGGAGATGCTGGGGATAAATAGGGACATTAGATAGTGCACCTGAGAGAGGGCCATGGCCTCATGGGGAAGGGCCAGGGAAGAGATAGGAGAGGCCAGGAGATGCTGGGGATAAATAGGGACATTAGATAGTGCACCTGAGAGAGGGCCATGGCCTCATGGGGAAGGGCCAGGGAAGAGATAGGGGAGGCCAGGAGATACTGGGGATAAATAGGGACATAATATAGTGCACCTGAGAGAGGGCCATGGCCTCATGGGGAAGGGCCAGGGAAGAGATAGGGGAGGCCAGGAGATACTGGGGGTAAATAGGGACATAATATAGTGCACCTGAGAGAGGGCCATGGCCTCATGGGGAAGGGCCAGGGAAGAGATAGGGGAGGCCAGGAGATGCTGGGGATAAATAGGGACATAATATAGTGCACCTGAGAGAGGGCCATGGCCTCATGGGGAAGGGCCAGGGAAGAGATAGGGGAGGCCAGGAGATGCAGGGGATAAATAGGGACATAATATAGTGCACCTGAGAGAGGGCCATGGCCTCATGGGGAAGGGCCAGAGAAGAGATAGGGGAGGCCAGGAGATGCTGGGGATAAATAGGGACATAATATAGTGCACCTGAGAGAGGGCCATGGCCTCATGGGGAAGGGCCAGGGAAGAGATTGGGGAGGCCAGGAGATGCTGGGGATAAATAGGGACATAATATAGTGCACCTGAGAGAGGGCCATGGCCTGATGGGGAAGGGTCAGGGAAGAGATAGGGGAGGCCAGGAGATGCTGGGGATAAATAGGGACATAATATAGTGCACCTGAGAGAGGGCCATGGCCTCATGGGGAAGGGCCAGGGAAGAGATAGGAGAGGCCAGGAGATGCTGGGGATAAAAGAAGAGGAAGCTACAAGTGAGAATGATAATAAACAGGAAAATTGACAGGCCCAAACAGTGCCCCCTGCCCTGCGGTGCCCTGTGCCATGGCACTGCTCGCACTATCCTAGTCACGGCCCTGTCAGGAGACTTTACCGTTCAAAAAGCCGCGTAATGATGTGCAGCGCCCACTTCTTGCACTTCCACCATACCAGCTCCGGGCGCTCGTCTTCATCCACTTGCAGGGTTTCCTAACAGGAGAGGGGCGCAAGAGAGTAATGAAGCCCAATTATCCGTCACACGAGTCCAGTTCTTCCTTCTATTGTTTTCGTTTAGTACATACTTTGGATTATACTAATTACTCACAATGTAAACACTTATAAAGTTTCACTTTTCATCAGAATAAGCTTTTACACACAATGAGTTATTCCATTTCCAGCAATGAGGAGGTGGCATCGTCTAATTACTGAAGAGTTGACAACTAATCAGGTACGGGATAAAGAAACGGCTAGAATTGCCGTGGTGGCCCTTCCGTAGGGATCTCCGTTGTTACTAATATACAGCCCATCAGGGCACTGCTACCGCTAACTTGCAGAATGCAGGAGTGACCCCGAGCAGTAACGACTATCAGGGTGAAATCAGCGCAAAAGAGGAACGAAGCCCGTTTACTGCCCAGCAAAATACACCGGCATCCATTACTGGGCGGGACGACCTGTTACCTCTCTGCATAATCTCACTTGTTGCAAGGAATCTTTTCGGATTCAACTTGCTGTAACTCTCAAGCTTCGCACCTGGCAGACCCTGGCATAGTATTGTTATACACGGGGGAAATACATGCATTGTTGTGTTACAGCACATTTAGGGGCGTGAATAGCAAAAATCAAGTTTTTTCTATCACCTTCAGCTGCGATGAGTATGCAGTGTGTGTGAGTGTTTGTGTGTGTGACCCCCCCCAGTGCGAGTATGCCCTCTCTGTAACGGGCACTGGGTGAACTACATCACCCAGCAGCCCTTGCTCCTCCTTGCGGTTCTGGAGCCTCCCAGCAGCACTCTACCCAGTGAAAAGATGGAGGGGAGGCCAGCAGGAGCCGCAGAGACCACCGGGCAGGTAAGTTATATTTTTTTGTTACGCGGTGCAGAGTTTTCAGAGCTATTTGGATACCGTGGGTATCGGAAGCGCTCATACCCGCGGTGATCCAAAACCGGGCGCAAGGTTTTTCACCTTGTGCCCCTTTGAATATGCCCCTAAAGATTGATTTTAAATTATTATTTTTTTTAAATCGATCAACATCGATGCTTTGTTTCTGGGACTAAATCACATTTACTAATGCTCACAAAACCAAACAAAAATTGTTAGTAAATGTCTAATTTAGCCCCAGAAACACAACATGGATGATGATCGATTTATAACTTGATTAACATCAACCTTTTAATAACTATACCACCAACTCTGAGAATAGTCCCTTTAAATGGGAGCCACTGAGACCCTGATGCGGAGGTGACTGTACGCAGGTTCGCATGAATTCGGCCAGAAAACGAGCGCACGAAAAGAAGAGAAGCCAGCGTAAAACACATTCTGGTTGCATCTACATGTACAACCGGAAAGGCGGAACGGGGGTTGTGAAAGGGCGTTCTCACGTAGGCTAGTTCAGTGACGGCGGGTTTACGCAAATCCACACAGATAAGCACGCCATGTTTTCCAGCAACGTCAGCAACCCGCTAACAAGTAACATAACGCAGGTAACCAGAAATCAGAGACTTACCTGGGGAACGTCACGGTCGGCGATGCTGCTAAATATCCCCATCCACTGCGTCATCATCTGATTGTTCACCAGCTGCAGCGGGAGCGTGTACTACGGGCAGACAGGAAGGAACGCTGAGTACAATACCCCCATGGTCTGCATGGGTCTCATGTTTGCTGCTACAGGTATACGGAATATTGTTGTGGTAGGACTTTACCCAGCTTCCACAAAGGTGTTACCAGGACTGCTTAGTACAGGGTTCTGGTCTCTGCCCTGTTATACCCCATATCTCCTCCTAGAGCCCCCCTGTTTGGAATCAGAGGGTCTTTCATAAAGTGACAAAGGAGGAGAGAGCAAGACTGACATATCTATAGAGCAGAGCAGCCATTGGTCTTACCTGGATGAGGGCATAGAAAATTTTAAGGATCTGTTTCTGCATCAGCACAGAGTAGTGGGTGGGGTCTGGGAAAAGTTGGACAATCTGCTGCTGGAGGCGGGGTAAGAAGATGTGCATGGCGGTAATTAATGGCGTCCGCTCATCTGCCTTCTTGTACCTGGAAGGAACAACGATTTGTTTAAAGTGGAACAGTTTAATAAATAAAAATCATTGAGGCCCTAATAAAGGTCTGAAACCTGATTTGCCACTCTGGGGTTAATTTATTAAGCGCTTCCCGGCGTGATTAAGGCTGGAATTTAAAAGAGCAATGATTAGCAAAGCCCCTCTTAGTAAGTAAGCCTTACACTCTCAATAATGTAATAGTATATAGGCCAGCGGTGGCCAACCTGTGGTTCTTGAGCCACATACATTCCCGATACGGCTCCCCTGATGCGGCTCCCCTGACTGACACTGACTGCTGGAGTGACACATGGAGAGGCTGATGTTGTGACATATGAGGGGCTGCTGGAATGACACATGGAGGGGCCGCTGGAGTGACAAAAGGAGGGGCTGGAATGACAAATGGGGTGCTGGATTATATTATGTGATTTTTTTATTTATTTTTTCAATGTATTTTTTGTGTAAGTGGCTTTTTCAGTATATTTTATGTGGATGTGGCTATTTCAGTGTATTATTTGTGGATCTGTTTTGATTCAGCGTATGTTATGTGGATCTGGCTTGTTTCAATGGTTTTTTTTATATTGTTCTGGCTTTTTCTTTCCCTTTAATAGTTACCTCCACGGTGATTGTGTGCACGCGCTTTTACAAGCCCCTACAAAAATCATACCAGGGGCATGGCCTAGCTGGCACAAGGCCACACCCCTTTTTGCATGTGCACCTACGGCGCGCGCATGATCTCGGCTCTTTGACATACCTACAGATATTTTTGGGTTCTTTGACTCGGACTGGTTGGCCACCCCTGGTATAGGCGATCACTCATTCTAAGCTTATAGGTCTGATTAAAACAAAGCTGCTGCCAATAAAGGGAGATGTATAATTCAAATATCAGTCCTCCCCATGCTCGCTCTGACACCCCCACTTCCCCATGCTTGCTCAGACCCACCACGTTCCCATGGTCGCTCCCTACTTTCTTCACATCTCCATGCTCGCTCTCTGACCTCCCAATGGTCAGACCCGGCTTCCCCCACTTCCCCATGCTAGTTCCCTGCTTCCCCCACCACCCCATGCTTGCTTTCTGATCCCCCCACCTTTCTATGCTCAGACCCTACTTCCTTACACCCCCCACGCTCCCTCTCTGCTTCCCCCCCCAACTCCCCATGCTCGCTCTCTGCTTCCTTCACCACTTCATGCTTGCTCTCTGACCCTCCCATGCTCAGACCCTGCTTCCCCCACTGCTCCATGCTCACCCTCTGACCACCCCACCTCCCCATGATCAGACCCTGCTTACCCCCACTTCCTCATGCTAGCTCCCTGCTTCCCCCACTGCTCCATGCTCACCCTCTGACCACCCCACCTCCCCATGATCAGACCCTGCTTACCCCCACTTCCCCATGCTAGCTCCCTCCTTCTCCCACCACTCCATGCTTGCTTTATGACCCCCCCAACCTCCCTGTGCTCAGAACCTGCTTCCTCCCACCTCCCCATACTCACTGCGTGCTCCCCCCATGTTTGCTCTCTGCTTCATTTACCTGCCCATGCTCGCTCTCTGACCAACCCATGCTCAGACCCTGCTAACCCCCACTTCCCCAAGCTACCTCCTTGCTTCCCCCACTTCTCAATGCTCACCCTCTGACTACCCCACCTCCCCATGCTCAGACCCTGCTAACCCCCACTTACCCAAGCTAGCTCCCTATTTCCCCCACCTCTCAATGCTCGCTCTCTGACCCCCCACATTCTCATGGTCAGACCCGGCTTCCCGTACCTCCCCATGCTTGCTTACTAAACCCCCCCACCTCCCCATGCTCAGAAACTGCTTCCCCCCACCTGCCCATGCTCACTCCCTGCTTCCCCCCAACTCCCCATGCTCTCGCTCTGCTTCCTTTACCCCTCCATGCTCGCTCTATGACCCCACATCATGCTCAGACCCAGCTTCCCCCCACTTCCCCATGCTAGCTCCCTGCTTCCCCCACTGCTCCATGCTCACCCTCTGACCACCCCACCTCCCAATGCTCAGACCCTGCTTACCCCCACTTCCCCATGCTAGATCCCTTCTTCCCCCACCACTTTATGCTTGCTTTCTGACCCCCCCAACTCAGTGTTTAGACCCTGCTTCCTCCCACTTCCCCATGCTCACTCCCTGCTTCCCCCCATTCTCTCTCTCTGACCCTCCCCATACTCAGACCCTGCTTACCCCCACTTCCCCATGCTAGCTCCCTGCTTCACCCACGGCTCCATGCTCGCCCTCTGACCACCCCACCTCCCCATGCTCAGACCCTGCTAAACCCCACTTCCCCATGCTAGCTCCCCCCATGGCTCCATGCTCGCCCTCTGACCACCCCACCTCCCCATGCTCAGACCCTGCTAACCTCCACTTCCCCATGCTAGCTCCCTGCTTCCCCCACCTCTCAATGCTAGTTCTCTGACACCCCACATCCCCATGGTCAGACTTGACTTATCCTACCTCCCCATGCTTGCTTTCTGACCCCCCACCTCCCCATGCTCAGACCCTGCTTTCTGACCCCCCCACCTCCCCTGCTCTCAGACCCAGCTTACCCCCACCATTCCATAGTCGCCCTCTGACCACCCCACCTCCCAATGCTCAGACCCTGCTTACCCCCACTTTCCCATGGTAGCGCCCTGTTTCCCCCACCACTCCATGCTTGATTTCTGACCCCCCACCTCCCCATGCTCAGTCTGTTTCCTCCCAATCCTCCATGCTCGCTCCGTTTCCCCCTACCTCTTCATGCTCACTCTCTGACCTCCCCAAGCTTTCTCTGCTTCCACCCACCTCCCCATGCTTGCCCCGTTTCCACCACCCCATGCTCGCTCCCTGCTTCCCTCCATTACCCATATTCCACTCCCTGCCCCCCAGCACCCATATTCAATACCTGCACTTCGCCACCCATATTTACTCCCTGCCCCCCATTTTCACTCCCTGTCCCTCACCACCCAGATTCACTCACTGCCCCACCCCATATCCACTTAACACTACCCACAGTCGCTCCCTATTCCCAACTACCCATAGTCACTCCCTATCCCCAACTACCCATATTCACTCCCTACTACCCCACCTTTCCAAATTCACTCCCGGCTCTCCCTCCTCCATACTCATTCCCTGTCTCTCCCCTGCTTCCGATTATTACTGCCCAGGTGCCCCCCACTTTCTAACCTCACCATCCATATGGACTTTCCACAACCCATTCACAGTCTCATAACAACCTCTGACTCACTCGTAGGTCTTCACCAGCTGGTAGAGACAGAGCAGGCTGCCCAACCAACTCCCAACATTCTGCGACTGCAGGTAGAACCCGATCTTATCCACCACACCGGTCCATCGCCCCGGGAAGTCGTGTTTTATGATGACGCGTAAGCAAAGCGTCAGCTGAGCCCTGGAAATATTATTAAACACAGTTATCAGCGGCTTTCCATCTCCAACGGAACATACATACACAGGGCCGAAGGGGTCATGCCTCTAGCCGCCCGCATCATACCTCACGAGGTCAGGAGACCGGATGATCCCCTCCACAATGTTCTCACGGATCTGCTGACGGTCGTTTTCATGAATATTGAATGGGAAGATGACTTCTCCGGGCATCGGTTCCCTGTCTGGCCAATATTGTGTCACCATGTTCTTCAGATAGATGGCGGCTTTTATAAAGATAGAGACGTGAGTAATACAGACACTTCTCAGGCCAACGTCAGACAATAGACCCCCCCCACACACACACACACACAGTATGAGTGACCAGAAAGTAAATAACAGACGTAGAAACACAGGACAACAAGGTGCCACCTCAACCTACACGTACAGATCATGTGAATGACAACGGACGATTAAACACACTAATGAATCCTTTTCTTCAAAATACTCCATGGCAGCTCTGACACTGGGTTAGAGCCATTCTAGATAAACTTAGGTAGTTAAAAAAAAAAAAAAAAAGGACCACTAAATAATAAGACCACATTATGCTGCATAAGTAAACACTGAAGTGGCTGGGAGGAGAATAAATCCAACTTATAAAAAAGGTCTGACTAATTTGCACGCAAGTGGCAGCATCTCACAATTTTTATTTTTTTTTCTTTAATTGAGTAATTTTTTATTGACATTTTTTGAAGAAAAAAAAAAAAAAACATCCCAACAAAATAAAATAGTACCAATCAATAATGTTGGCAGACATAGAATATAACTAAAAACAAAATAATGGCCATAATGACATAAAAATTATGAATAATATAGCAAACATAAATAGCAAAGGATAAACTACTTGCTCATGACCAATATAGGTATTCTAACGTACACCCATAGGCACCACCTGGGTGCATGCAATATAAAACAAACTGAAAACAGGTCATTAATGAAACATATCAAAAGAATGGCCATCAGCCATCGCATATAATAAAATATATAGAGAGGGGGGGGGGGGGTGGGAGAGGAGAGAGAGAGACAACCAGGGGGGGGAGGGATGGAGAGACAACCAGGGGGGGGGAGGGATGGAGAGACAACCAGGAGGGGGGGGGGAGGGATGGAGAGACAACCGGGGGAGGGATGGAGAGACAACCAGGGGGGGGAGGGATGGAGAGACAACCAGGAGGGGGGGGGAGGGATGGAGAGACAACCGGGGGAGGGATGGAGAGACAACCAGGGGGGGGGGAGGGATGGAGAGACAACCAGGGGGGGGGGAGGGATGGAGAGACAACCAGGGGGGGGGGGATGGGATGGAGAGACAACCAGGGGGGGGGGGATGGGATGGAGAGACAACCAGGGGGGGGGGATGGGATGGAGAGACAACCAGGGGGGGGGGGATGGGATGGAGAGACAACCAGGGGGGGGGGGATGGGATGGAGAGACAACCAGGGGGGGGGGGATGGGATGGAGAGACAACCAGGGGGGGGGGATGGGATGGAGAGACAACCAGGGGGGGGGGAGGGATTGGGATGGAGAGACAACCAGGGGGGGGGGGATGGGATGGAGAGACAACCAGGGGGGGGGGGGGATGGGATGGAGAGACAACCAGGGGGGGGGGGGGATGGGATGGAGAGACAACCAGGGGGGGGGGGAGGGATGGAGAGACAACCAGGGGGGGGGAGGGATGGAGAGACAACCAGGGGGGGGGGAGGGATGGAGAGACAACCAGGGGGGGGGGATGGAGAGACAACCAGGGGGGGGGATGGAGAGACAACTAGGGGGGGGGATGGAGAGACAACTAGGGGGGGGGAGGGATGGAGAGACAACCAGGGGGGGGGGAGGGATGGAGAGACAACCAGGGGGGGGGGAGGGATGGAGAGACAACCAGGGGGGGGGATGGAGAGACAACTAGGGGGGGGGATGGAGAGACAACTAGGGGGGGGGAGGGATGGAGAGACAACCAGGGGGGGGGGAGGGATGGAGAGACAACCAGGGGGGGGGGAGGGATGGAGAGACAACCAGGGGGGGGGAGGGATGGAGAGACAACCAGGGGGGGGGGAGGGATGGAGAGACAACCAGGGGGGGGGAGGGATGGAGAGACAACCAGGGGGGGGGAGGGATGGAGAGACAACCAGGGGGGGGAGGGATGGAGAGACAACTAGGGGGGGGGGGAGGGATGGAGAGACAACCAGGGGGGGGAGGGATGGAGAGACAACCAGGGGGGGGGAGGGATGGAGAGACAACCAGGGGGGGGAGGGATGGAGAGACAACTAGGGGGGGGGATGGAGAGACAACCAGGGGGGGGGGATGGAGAGACAACCAGGGGGGGGGGATGGAGAGACAACCAGGGGGGGGGGGATGGAGAGACAACCAGGGGGGGGGATGGAGAGACAACCAGGGGGGGGGGGGGATGGAGAGACAACCAGGGGGGGGGGGGATGGAGAGACAACCAGGGGGGGGGGATGGAGAGACAACCAGGGGGGGGGATGGAGAGACAACCAGGGGGGGGGGGGATGGAGAGACAACCAGGGGGGGGGGATGGAGAGACAACCAGGGGGGGGGGATGGAGAGACAACCAGGGGGGGGGGATGGAGAGACAACCAGGGGGGGGGGATGGAGAGACAACCAGGGGGGGGGATGGAGAGACAACCAGGGGGGGGGGGATGGAGAGACAACCAGGGGGGGGGGATGGAGAGACAACCAGGGGGGGGGGATGGAGAGACAACCAGGGGGGGGGGGATGGAGAGACAACCAGGGGGGGGGGGATGGAGAGACAACCAGGGGGGGGGATGGAGAGACAACCAGGGGGGGGGGGGATGGAGAGACAACCAGGGGGGGGGGGATGGAGAGACAACCAGGGGGGGGGGGATGGAGAGACAACCAGGGGGGGGGGATGGAGAGACAACCAGGGGAGGGGGGATGGAGAGACAACCAGGGAGGGGGGATGGAGAGACAACCAGGGGGGGGATGGAGAGACAACCAGGGGGGGGATGGAGAGACAACCAGGGGGTGGGATGGAGAGACAACCAGGGGGTGGGATGGAGAGACAACCAGGGGGTGGGATGGAGAGACAACCAGGGGGTGGGATGGAGAGAGAATCAGGGTGATGAGAGAGAGAGCATTAGGGGGGAGAAAATACAGGCAAGAGAAATAAGGGTGGGGGGCGAGAGAGAAGCTATTATATCAGATGCATTGTCTAGCTGGCTCCTGTGATTTGTCTAGCCCTGCGATCGAGCCTGTACTAGTGATCGGATGCCTTGTTCCTTATTACTATTCCACAATCAGATATTGCTGTGCCGTTGCATTGGATAGTGGTAAGCCGCGAGTGTATCCTGCCCCTTCTTGCTGTTGCAACACACCCCAGACTACGTGCAGAGGACCTGGTGTAACTTACCTGCCTGGCGCACCGGGAACTCAACCTGGTCGGACACGATGATCTGCAGCAACGTTGGGGCAAAACTGATGATCTTGTACGACTAAGAGGAGAGAAAACATACTCTTGTATAGATTTCATCTTTTCTGCAGATTAAATGCAAACAAGAGAAGGTGCCCTCTCATTTATGGGGAGCAAGTACTAAGACCTGACACTTTAACACGTTATAAATCTCACAGTGACAGATAATACAGATATCAGCTGCTATAACCACCCCTGTGCATACATTACAGAATAGCGCAATGATGTCATCTCCTCCGGGACCATATGGAATTATACCTGGATCTCTCTCCATCAATGTTATTACACCCCAGGCTGAACTGATTCATACAGATGTGTCCACATGGTAGGTACTCACCATCTCAGCAGTAGGAATCCCGGCACCAGAATCCTGACGGAAAGTATTAGGGTTATGGGGAGGATTAGGGTTACGCCGCTGGGTGAGGGGGCGGGGGGTTAGGCTACGGGAAAGGTGGGTTAGGCTACTTGCGTTCAGGCATCGGGATTCTGACTGTCGAGATGTTGCTGTCTGTATTCTGCCCGTCGGCATTCCGACTGACAGGAACCCATATCCAACCCGTCCACATAGGCCCATCCTCAAATTGCACCAAATAGTCCCCTTTGGCTCGCCACAGACTTTAAGAGTTAGCTGCGCCATGCGACTTTTTCTTAAAATATGCGTCTTAATCTGCGACTTTATACCAATTCCTTTGTGCCAAAAAAACTAAATCAGAAGTACTTAGTGCACTATTAGAGAATTAAGATGTAAAATTCAGAAAAAAAGTACACAATCTGGGTAAAAAGGCAAAAGACACAGGTCCGATACGAGTGACCCGCCCCATGCCTTGCGTCACGCCTCGTTATACTTAATCTGCGACTTTATACCCATTCCTTTACAGTGAAAATACTAATCCTGAGTATTCTATAAGCGACGTTGTGTGCAACCACGACGCAACTTTCAGGACAGAGTACACAACAGAGGAATCGCTGCCAGCGGTGGAGCATCCCCATATGGTGCAAAAAGGAGGTGTATGAGGCCCATTTGTAGCTAGGAAAGTATCTGAACAGGCAGTAGGTGTAGACAGCAGGATGCAGTGATACCCAGATACCCCATCCTCTCTTATATTACCCCTGGTGTAGGATGCAGGGATACCCAGATACTCCTGGGGCAAGAAGCAGTGACACAGATAGCCCATCCTCTCTTATATTACCCCTGGTGTAGGATGCAGGGATACCCAGATACTCCTGGGGCAAGAAGCAGTGACACAGATAGCCCATCCTCTCTTATATTACCCCTGGTGTAGGATGCAGGGATACCCAGATACCCCATCCTCTCTTATATTACCCCTGGTGTAGGATGCAGGGATACCCAGATACTCCTGGGGCAAGAAGCAGTGAAACAGATAGCCCATCCTCATTGATAAATTTCCCCCTGGGGCAAGAAGCAATGACACATATACCCCATCCTCACTGATATTAAGTACCCTGGGGCAAGAAGCAGTGACACAGAATCCCCATCCTCACTGATATTTTCTTCCCTGGGGTAAGAAGCAGTGATACAGATACCTCGTCCTCAGTTATTAACTCCCCTGGGGAACGAAACAATAACACATATACCCCATCCTCACTGAAGCAGTGACACAGGTATCCCATCCTCAGTGAAGCAGTGACACAGGTACCCCATCCTCAGTGAAGCAGTGACACAGATACCCCATCCTCACTGATATTAAGTACCCTGGGGCAAGAAGCAGCGACACAGAATCCCCATCCTCACTGATATTAAGGACTTCATTCAGAGTCGGTCGTTGCGGCCGCACGGTCGTACTGGAAAAGGGGCCGGATATGCAAATGATGCACTCGCATGTTGCGTCCCTAAGGTCGGATCGTTAGCTGGCCGACCAAGGGGAGGAAGTGGTCAGAACACAAAAAATACGCCCCCATCTCGTACGCATTACACGTCATCTCCGGCCATATAAGGATTAATCGCAAGCATCGGGAACCATCGGAACTGGTCGTAGAGCTTAAGGTTGACCATACCCTCTCTTATGCTCTACGATCATGTCAGTGTTCAAACCTCCCATGTCTCGTGTGCCATGACACTACTTTGTTAATTATGCACTCCCATAAAACACCGTTCGCATAATTTGGCACGCCTGCGTTCGGATCTCCACTCCCCCGTTTTCAAGCACCTTCCCCTGTTACCACCCACAAACGCCTCAATCTGTCACTCAAACTACCGACCTGGCTGTGTTCTAGGAGAGAGAAATTTCTGGTCGTAGCGGCTAGTTTGCGCACGCGCATTGCGAACTTTACGCATGCGCAGTTTAGCAAACATCGGTGGCGTACGACCGTGCGGCCGCAACGACCGACTCTGAATGAGGTCCTAAGTACCCTGGGGCAAGAAGCAGCGACACAGAATCCCCATCCTCAGTGAAGCAGTGACACAGATACCCCATCCTCATTGACAATAACCCCCCCCCCCCCCCGCAGCAGGAAGCAGTAACACAAATACCCCAGCCTCACTGATATTATTCCCCTGGGGCAGGAAGCAGTGATACAGATACCCCATACTCACTGAAGCAGTGACACAGGTACCCCATCCTCACTGAAGCAGAGACACAGGTACCCCATTCTCAATGAAGCAGTGACACAGGTACCCCATCCTCACTGAAGCAGTGACACAGGTACCCCATCCTCACTGAAGCAGAGACACAGGTATCCCATCCTCACTGAAGCAGAGACACAGATACCCCATCCTCACTGAAGCAGAGACACAGATACCCCATCCTCACTGAAGCAGAGACAGATACCCCATCCTCACTGAAGCAGTGACACAGATACCCCATCCTCACTGAAGCAGTGACACAGATACCCCATCCTCACTGAAGCAGTGACACAGATACCCCATCCTCACTGAAGCAGTGACACAGATACCCCACCCTCACTGAAGCAGTGACACAGATACCCCACCCTCACTGAAGCAGTGACACAGATACCCCATCCTCAATGAAGCACTGACAGATACCCCATCCTCACAGAAGCAGTGACACAGGTACCCCATCCTCACTGAAGCAGTGACACATGTACCCCATCCTCGATGACAATAACCCCCCCCCCCCCGCAGCAGGAAGCAGTAACACAAATACCCCATCCTCACTTATATTATTCCCCTGGGGCAGGAAGCAGTGACACAGATAGCCCATCCTCACTGAAGCAATGACACGGGTACCCCATCCTCACTGAAGCAATGACACAGATACCCCATCCTCACTGAAGCAGTGACACAGGTGGTACCCCTTCCTCAGTGAAGCAGTGACAGATACCCCATCCTCACTGAAGCAGCCACAGGTGGTACCCCATCTTCACTGAAGCAGTGACAGATACCCCATCTTCACTGAAGCAGTGACAGATACCCCATCCTCACTGAAGTAGTGACACAGGTACCCCATCCTCAATGAAGCCGTGACACAGGTACCCCATCCTCACTGAAGCAGAGACACAGGTACCCCATCCTCAATGAAGCAGTGACACAGGTACCCCATCCTCACTGAAGCAGAGACACAGGTACCCCATCCTCAATGAAGTAGACACAGGTACCCCATCCTCAATGAAGCAGTGACACAGGTACCCCATCCTCACTGAAACAGTGACACAGATACCCCATCCTCACTGAAGCAGTGACACAGATACCCCATCCTCAATGAAGCACTGACAGATACCCCATCCTCACAGAAGCAGTGACATAGGTACCCCATCCTCACTGAAGCAGTGACACATGTACCCCATCCTCGATGACAATAACCCCCCCCCCCTGCAGCAGGAAGCAGTAACACAAATACCCCAACCTCACTTATATTATTCCCCTGGGGCAGGAAGCAATGACACAGATAGCCCATCCTCACTGAAGCAGTGACACAGGTACCCCATCCTCACTGAAGCAGAGACACAGGTACCCCGTCCTCAATGAAGCAGTGACACAGGTACCCCTTCCTCACTGAAGCAGTGACACAGGTACCCCATCCTCACTGAAGCAATGACACAGATACCCCATCCTCACTGAAGCAGTGACACAGGTGGTACCCCTTCCTCAGTGAAGCAGTGACAGATACCCCATCCTCACTGAAGCAGTGACACAGGTACCCCATCCTCACTGAAGCAGTGACACAGGTACCCCATCCTCACTGAAGCACAGACACAGGTACCCCATCCTCACTGAAGCAGAGACACAGGTACCCCATCCTCACTGAAGCAGTGACACAGGTACCCCATCCTCAATGAAGCAGTGACACAGGTACCCCATCCTCAATGAAGCAGTGACACAGGTACCCCATCCTCAATGAAGCAGTGACACAGGTACCCCATCCTCACTGAAGCAGTGACACAGGTACCCCATCCTCACTGAAGCAGTGACACAGGTACCCCATCCTTCTCACTGATATTATGCAGAACAATTGAAGATAACTAGTATCACCCCTTTTGGGGCAGTTATTGCCCCGGAGGAGTACTCCCCCCACCTCACACACCTGGTTGAGCTCAGACTCGGCTGCCAGGCGCATCTTGGGGTCTATGGTCCCCCGCAGGGCCTGGATGATCCGGTTCGGGTCCATCGCTGCCCTGAACAACGGGATAAATCACAACGAGCTCATACGGCCGTAAAGCAACGAGCAGTCCGCAGCTACGGCTGTCGTAAAACCTCACAAACCATCGCACTGTACGGAGCGTGGCAGGGGTCAGATTGTACGGAATTGCTCTGCTAAGAGGACGCCATGCTGTACGGATTAGCTATGACAAGAGGAGGGCGCCATGCTGTACGGAATAGCTATGACAGGAGCAGGGCGTCATGCTGTACGGAATAGCTTGACAGAAGGAGGGCGCCATGCTGTACGGAATAGCTATGACAGGTGGAGGGCGTCATGCTGTACGGAATAGCTATGACAGTAGGAGGGCGCCATGCTGTACAGAATTAAGCAAAACTGAACTGAACTGTCTTGAAGTAATAACATTTGTAACACAATAATGAGTCTGTTCCTGGAAGTAGCATCATGCTACATGCAGGGGCTGATTCTGTGTTAGGGGTCCATTTACCATTTAATATTTGTGGTGTATTCACCGAAAACACCTGTTTTGGGGGATACTTAATATTTGTGGGTTTCCCCCGAAACGGGTGTAATATATTACATCCGGGCGGTATGATTGCAACCTGCAATACGATCATGGCAGGGGCGTCTTAAGAGAGGAGGCTGACGCGGCTGGCCAGCCACCGGAGAATTAGTAGACTCCGGGCACTAGAGTGTGCCCAGAGTCTACTGGGCATGCGCAGAACGCCGGTCAAATGGCCGCGGTGGCCATTTTCCGGTGTTCTGAGCAGCGCTGACACCCGATGTGGGACCAGGGACAGGTGAGTTTAAAATAATATTGGTGCATGGTGTGCGGTGCGGGGCCCCGTGTACCCAGCACACACTGCACCCATTATAGATACGCCACTGGATCATGGGCGCTAATATTGCACCAAGATCTCATTGCATGTGCGATCATTAATAACTCGGCTCCCAAGTAACTTTGCACCTTGGCAAAACCCTATTGCACTGTATGGACATCTGAAGCCAATGGTTAGCAACCATCGATGATCCCGTTTCGAAATAAGTATTTTTTACATCGAATTGTGGGTATTCCAGGTTTGCCAGCCATCAGATTCCGCTGACCGATGCCCATCCGATGGCTGGATGCTTCTGTGAAGCTTCGGATACGCGGAAGTGGAGTCTGCAGCCAGGATAACGTGCGCAAAGGTCGTAATGGTTCTGCACATGCGCACAGTAAAACTATTGATGGTTATACCATCAAATGGTTGTGACGTTATGGCTGGTAGCCATTTTAATTGCTGCATTGCATTGGTTTGTCCAGGTGCATAATTAATCCTTTTTTCCTTTGCTTCCAAATCAGAATCAGCCTATTTTACTGCCCTGATACACAGCCATATAATAACCCTAGTACCATCAGAGTACAGGGAATATCCCTCCATGTGAATGCAATTATTTAGAAATTAGTGGGAGGGTGTGGTGAATATTATGATAAAACCACACCCCTTCCACCTCTATTTAAAGTTTGTAAGGACTGAACCCAGTAGCCACGTGTATTTGGCAGTGGATAAGACATATAGTAGTGCTTGGCACACCCGGACTATAGGTGGTAGACGGTTAGTAATAAATGTCCATGTTTTCTGGTTATCCCTGCAGGGTGAGTGGAGTTTGGTGCCACCCTTGTAGGGATCTTTGTGTGGCCACTGGCCTGTAGGGTGCATTTACTCCTGTTGGATAATGGTTTCCATGGGGGTCAGCTCTGTACCCCTAATATATTTCCTGTCAAAGTGGCTACAGGTTTTGTTTTTTTGTGGATTCTTGCTCTCATAGCATGTGGAGAGGGGCTTTTCCCTACTGAAGGTGGGGGTAGATAGCTTACTTATGCATTCATACATGTGGCTTTGTGCATTTGGAGATTATGGCATTTGCACAGTATTTTTGTTAGTGGTGTTTGGTACCATCCTTGTGGGGATCTGTGTGGTCAGTAGTCTGTAGGGTGCACTTGCTCCTGTTGGGAACTGGCTTCCATGAACTTGGCTCTGTACCACCTAATATTTCCTGCTTAGGTGGCTACAGGTTTTGTTTGCATGGATACAACATGTGGGGAAAAGCTTATACCTACTGGTTGTGCGGGAAGGGGGGTAGGTTATGCATCCTTACATGACATGTGCATTTGGAGATGATGGTATTTGCATGCTATTTCTATAGTTGTGGGTTAAGTTGGTCATTCAAACTTGATGAGGTTTGACTACAAGTGGAGATACATGGGTGTTTGTGCGGATTGTATCTGGCTAGAATTGCTGATGGCAAGTGATGTTGCATAGTCTTTATTTCTGTAGCACCTAAATGCAGTTTGTAATGTCCTCGCTGAGGAACCGCTCAGTACTGACACTTTAAGAGGGGTATTCAATATGAAACGTTAACTTCACTGCCGAAGTTAACGTTTCATATCGGAGTTTTTGCCTGCGTTAAAGTTTGGTGCGCGCTCCCGCTTATCCCCGTATTCAATATAAAATTAACGAAAACGGGAAACTCCGAAGTTGGATTTGCGTAAAGTTACAAATTTTTCCTTAAAATAATTTTAAGACCCCCCCCCTAAAGTTGTAAAAAAATGGGGGATCACTATGGGTACCCCCGTTTTAGCCTTTAAATGAAAGTCGGGGATTTAAATAGCCGCAGCAGGTGTTTTTTTTTTTTTTTTTTTTTTTTTTCCCCCGACATTGAAGAAGTGTTGCAGAAGAGCACTTAGGTTATTTTTTTCGGTTTTTTTAAGTGGTCCCATCAAATTTGGGGTACATGAAAATGGGTACTAGCATATTTTGATGTCCCTAAAGTAAGTTTTTAAAAATTCTGCATTAGTGCACCTGCCGCTATAAATCTATTCTAGAAAACATCTGCCGCATACATGCAGAATAGCCCTGAACCTATTTCCATATTGTTAAACAATTTTTTTTTTTTTTACCCCAATTTTTTATTTCATTTTTTGGGGTGTCCCTAATTTTTTTATTTTTTATTTTGACAGTTCTTTTTTAAATGTCATTCCCAGAGGTGCAGGCTATTTTTTTTTTTTTTAAGCCTGCACCCCTAAACCCCAATTCTGCACTTTTTTTCGACACCTATTCAATGGTGAAAAGTTATCACCTTTTTTTATCAAAGACTTTTCAAAACTGCGATAAGTCTTTGAAATTGAATACGGTGTAAAAGTAAAACCTGCGATAATGACGTCATACCTCCGATATTAACGCAAAAACGATGTTTTCGCTCCCATATTGAATACCCCTCTTAGAGATCCACAGGTGGTGCTAATTATGTCAGTCTGCAGCTCTGGAGAACATGCACTGTTAAGCTGGCCACACACCTGAAGATTATCTGTCCAACCAGCCAACTAGTTGGTTGGAATGAAAATCTGGTAACATGGGAGTAAATGATCAGTAATTTGCTCCTAAATGCCAGAAAACAGATGAAAATGGTCATCAGACAAGTTTGTTAAATGTTTGATCTAAACTATTTTTTCAAACAAGTTTTTGTCCATTTTCCGGTGTTTGGGAGCAAATTGCTGATTGTCATTTGCTTTCATTCCTTACCAGATTTTCATTCCAACCAATCAACTAGTTGGCTGGTTGGACAGAATCTTTAGATGTGTGGTCAGTTTAAGGGCTCCCAGATTAATGAAGTTGAGAAACACTGGTGTAGTGCTCCCTCATATTGCACCATATCCCCCCACAATTCTGGAATACCGGACTGTTCCATGCACCCAGATGGCTGGATGTTCATTTAACAAAATACTTTTAACTGGATTCTTTTCATAATGGCTGGAAGATCTGGCATTGAGTATTGTTGGGCCTATGTTACTGGCAGCACTGAAGTAATACGTTAGGAACTGATTTTTATCATGATGCACTGTTTTATGGAAATAGGAGATATTGTCAGGCCGGTTTCTGCAATGTGATGGTGCCACTCCATGTAGTGTGACTGCTGGTCCTCCTTTCTGCCTCCATCAAATACAGATGTGCCTAATGTGCTGCAGTATTGCGTTCCATAGGTGTTCGTTGTGAGAAGTGGTTTAGCTCAGTTAAGCTTAAACTGCAACACTCAAGGTAAAGCTTTTAGCTTCCATTTTTTTTGTATTTTTTTTTTTATTATGCTCACCAGGTACAATACTCCTATACAGTCTGAAGCTGGCCACACACTAGACCAACTTGCATCCAACCAGCCAACTTGTTGATTGGTTAGAACGAAAATCTGGTAACGGATGGGAGTAAATGATGATCAGCAATTTGCTCCTAAATCCCAGAAAACAGATGAAAATGGTCGTTTAGACAAGTTTGTTAAATGTTTGATCTAAACTATTTGTTCAAACAGTTTTGGTCCATTTTCCAGCGTTTGGGAGCAAATTGCTGATTGTATTCCTTACCAGATTTTCATTCCAACCAATCAACTAGTTGGCTGGTTGGACAGATCTTTAGATGTGTGGCCAGCTTCAGGCTTTACTCTAAAGCTGGCCACACATCTAAAGATTCTGTCCAACCAGCCAACTAGTAGATTGGTTGAAATGAAAACCTGGTAAGGGATAAAAGCAAATGACAATCAGCAATTTTATTCCAAATGCCAGAAAATGGACCAAAACTGTTTGAACAAATAGTTTAGATCACAGGTTCTCAAACTCTGTCCTCAGGACCCCAAACAGTGCATGTTTTCCAGTTCTCCTGACAGAATCACAATTGAAATAATTAGCTTCATCTGTGGATCTTTTTAAAATGTGTCAGTGAGTAATGAATACACCTGTGGACCTGCTGGGTGACCTGCAAAAAATGAACTGTGTGGGATCCTGAGGACCGAGTTTGAGAACCACTGGTTTAGATCAAACATTTAACAAACTTGTCTAAACGACCATTTTCATCTATTTTCTGGCATTTAGGAGCAAATTGCTGATCCTCATTTACTCCAATACATTACCAGATTTTCATTCCAACCAATCAACAAGTTGGATGTATTTGGTCTAGTGTGTGGCCATGGACTTGGGGCTTGATTCAGAGACTGATGCTAATGCAATCACAGCTGTGTTTCTAACCACACTCCCATTACCTCCCCCAAATGCTGACTACCTGTCACTCACTTTGTGAATGGGTTCTCTGCGCAGTGGGCATCTTTAATGCATGTGCAATAGCAATAAAAAATGCTAATTCTGTATAAAATGGAGTACATCCCGGGAATCAGGCCCTTAACTTGTTGCATGCTGCGAATGCAGATTGTGCCGGATTATTATTTATAGATTTACAGGTACCAGGGTACGAAACATTCAGTACATAGTGCAGTAACACGTACTACCACAAGATGTCAGTAAGGAACTGCACACAATGTACAAGTGACACTGACAGAACCAGTTTGTTTGGAGTTATTAAGGGCCCCATTTACAAACGAAGTGAAATACCAGCGGCAATTTTCGTTTAGTATCACTGATACAAACGAAAATTCCACTGGTATTTAGTAATACTTACCCCTCCGGCGAGGTCCCGCGAAGTCCAGCGGAATCCTCGACGAGGTCCTCTGCTGGCAGTCTAATGCTGCCAGCGACGGAGCTCCAGGGTCATGCGCATGTGCATGACAGGAAGACCCGGCAGTGCCTGGAAGATGGTGAGAGCGATGCTGTACAAACAGCGGTAATCTAAGATTACTGCTGTTTACTAAATATAGCAAGATGGTATAACCCCTTTAGCGAGCGCTAAAGGGGTTATATTTTGTTTGTAAATGGGGCCCTTTATACAGTTGAACTGGAATCGGACAGAACAAAGCCTATTATAAGCTGATGGCTGGTCAGAAGTTATTGACCAACTTGTAAGCAAGTTCCATATAATTCAGAAATTATTATATTTGGGACTTGCTTATAACGCAGCTGTCAGCTGCTTTGTCTGAACAGGGCCACAACTAGGGGACTTGAGGGGGTGCCGGGGAGAGGCTGCCGGGAGGCTAGGTTGCTGCTCTTGTGGGTTTGGAGCCGCACCCTGGCCTTGAGAGAGGCAGAGAGACAGTCAGTCTAACGTACCTCCCAACTTTTGTAGTCTGTGAAGAGGTACCCTTCGCGTGCCTGAAAAGGGGGTGGGGCTTCCCAAAAAGGGGCTGGACATCTAGAAAACAGGGCAGAGCCTCGCAGCAACCCCCCGTTTGTCACTATAGGGGGCGTGCCCAGCACTCTCTGAGATGCTGGGCAGCCCCCAGGCTCCCCCCTACAACTGGTGAACAGATGCCGTGCCCACGGCATCTGTTCACCTTCTGCACACCCGCTGCTCTGCTATGCAGAGCAACGGTATGCGCTCTCCCCAACTTCTCCCCCTCCCACCGCGGGACACTGGCCCGTGGGTGGGACAGTGTCAGAAAAACAGGACTGTCCCGTTGAATGCGGGACAGTTGGGAGGTATGGTCTAATATGGTGCCGGTCACAAGCCAATCACCAGAGGCTGCCGGTCTGAGCGCCAATTGGTTCGCGAGCGGCGCCACATTACAATGATGGCAGTACTGAATTTCCCCAGTGTGGCAGCCCCATCCCACCCTGAGTTCACCCACCAAACAGCCCTGGCAGGTAAGAGAAGGGAGATGGGGACCTTACTGTGGCATAATGCATACCTGCCAACTTTTGTGCCCAATGAATGGGGACACTTTGCACGCTGAAGGTGCGTGCATCTGAAAAAGGTGCGGGGCTTCATGAAAAGGGGCGGAGCTGCACAGCAACACCTGTTAATGTCACTATAGGGGGTGTGCCTAGTACTCTCTGATATGCTGGGCAGCCCCCAGGCTTTCCTTACACTAGTGAACAGACACCTTCTGCACACCCGCTGCAGAGCGGCGGTATGTGCCCCCCCCCTGTCCCAGGAAAAACGGGGCTGTCCTGCTGAATGCAGGACAGTTGGGATATAAGATGGTGTATAAGGGGCCTTACTGTGGCATAATGTGTTGTAAGGGACATGACTGTGTGGCATAATGTTAGAACACATTATGCCACAGTAATACCCCTTATAAGGGTCATTAATGTGTTGTAAGGGGCATTACTGTGTCACAAAACCACACGCCCTTTTCATCCTCTTATATTTTGTTTTTTGGGGAGGGCACCAAATTATGGCCTTGCCCTGGGTGACTACAATCCTAGTTTTGTCCCTGGTCTGAAGGCGCAGAGATGGGTCTGTATAAGATTAACTTTAGATCCAAACACTACACTAATCCTTTTCTATTAGGACTCTTAAAGAATAGAAATAACAGACTGGGCGTCTCTTCCTAGGCTAACCCTTTACCATGGTGCAGCTCTCTCCATCCAGCCCTGATGGCAATGTACAGAGGTCTCCTGATTTCAAGCATCAGACGCCACAAGGTCACGGCTCTCTGCCGACATCGCTCTGTTCTGTTGCAGCTTCGCTCCAGATGTATGAGACGTACCTAGAGAACTGCTACATCAGCCTGAAGCACAAAATCCGGAACATTGAGAAAAAGAAGGTACGGACGCGTTCCTCTGCTTGTTGGCTGGCCTGCTATAGAGGAACTGGGCAGAAATGGCTCCTGATGGCAGCGTACTGTATGTCTTTAAGCCCGTTTACACATCACGCAATCTTCCCAACCTTTATTTTTAAAAACTGGCTTTAAAATGCCAGAGGTGCATTTATTACTGTGCAAATTGATGCCTTGCCTATTAAGGGGGAGACTTAACAAACCTTGGCGGGAGATAGACTGCCTCCCATGCAGGCCACACTAGACTGTGTGTACCCATCAACGGCTGAAGCCAAGGGCACTATGTCGGGTGGTCTGTACATGCTGTACGACCATCTGATATATTGTTCCCGCACAGCATCCAGAGGTATGGTGTTGGCCCCCCGGATCTTCTGATCTGCTGTGCATGCAACAAACTACTGTGTACACACTGAACAATGTGGCCGATATATCGTGCCAACCTGCGTCTGAATTACCTATTTCTTAGTGTGTACCCGGCTTAACTGTCACTTTACAGGCTGTGCTTGGAAAATGACAGCTAGAAGCTGATTGGTACTTTCTCTCTCCAAGCTTTGATAAATCTCCCCCTAAGTTTTAACTGTCTTGTATAATACCCCCTTTGGAGAGAACAAAGTGAGGAGATGGGACAACCGCTACAATGCCCCCCTGCAACACCCATGCAGTGTCCCAAAAACATAAGTAGGGATGGCCATCAACAGGTCAACCATCAATGGTGCCATTGGTGGTTTGCAATCAATGGCTTACCCTCCCCCCATTGGTGCAGCTGCAATGACTGAGGCAGGCCTCTACATTGGGACAATCAGGAAAGGGGGTGGAGCTATGCACGGATCCCTGTGTGCTGCAGGGGGAGGGGAATCGTAGCACTCTCTACCACCTGTGGCAGATCATAATCTGTCCACCACCGTTGATGGCACGTCCAGCGGCGACAAGCAATTGGTGGTTGCTAGTAGTTGATAGCCAGGGGGGTCAGCAAGCAGCATGGCCAATAATGTTTCCACCCCCTATGAGGAGTAATACACATGTGTAGGGGCAGCTAAAATTGGTGAGAGCTGCTGGCAAGTGTTAACCTAATCTGAAGATTGTCATCTTGCTTGCTAAGGCTAAGCTGAAGTGCTGGAGGAAGTTGACTAAACATCCTCTGTAAAGTTCTGCGTAATATGTGCACTATATAAATTACTGATAGTATGTAAACTGCTGATGGTTTTAGAGGAGTCTGGCACTCAACTTCAGCCAGGTACTGTCATGGAATGCGTTCACACCTGTGCCCATACTGGCATTCTTGGTGCTTACATGAACAAGAACCCCTTTACTCATTTATTATCGACACCCTACAGAGCTAGCCAGGGGTTGGGAGAAGTCTCACAATGGAGGTGCACTAATTACACAGGGGGGTACACCTGTATCTCAGCTTCTAATTGAGAATGTTCGGTCCTCTTTATCTGAATATAAGGCATGGAACGCAACTTTTTTTTTTTTTTTTTTTTACTGCCTTCTGTAGGTGAAATTGGACGATTATCGAGATCGACTAAACAATGGGGAAGCGCTCAATCAGGATCAGCTGGTTTGTATCTGGATGATTGGCACAAACACTCAGCCTGCTAAATGGTATGAACACTGGAGGGTTCAGGCCAGGGCCATAACTACGGGTGGGCGAGCTGTGCCGCTCCTTGGAGGTAGCACCATCTCTGCCCTGTGGCACCTGTATAAGGGTAGCAATATGTTTGGAATAGAAAGCTGCTTTCTGGATCATCCTGGGATGCTCAGTTACTCGCTGTCGAGTGTTCTTTTGAAAGGAGTGCGCTACTGCAGACTCCATGTTGTTCCTCAAGGGAGACTAAGGGGTATGAAGTGGGATAAAGTACCAACCAATCAGCTAACTATTCATTTTACAGGTGGTTTGAAAATTTAGTTAAAGTACCAACCAATCAGCTCCTAACTACATTTTCAAACCACCTGTAAAATGAAGTTGGCTGATTGGTTGGTACTTTATCTATCTACTTTCTCTCTCCAAGGCTTGGTACACAGACCCCTAAAATACCTGTTCCAAGATGGCTGTTGAGGTCAGTACTGCGCATGCGCAGCGCCATCTTTCCACTGTAGAAGACTGACTGCTCCCTTTCAGACCTGGTACATTACCGCTGTGCCAGCACCTTGCACCGCTACCCACTAGAAGTATACATTCACCAGCTGGTGAGCTGTTTCATGCTCTGCTCCACTACAACCATTGTATCACAGTAGTATGGCTGTACATCACCTATAGTCTAATAAACCAGCCCACTGGTTAAAGAACTGGGCTGTCTGTAGTGATAAGCCATCTGCTGATGTGTACATAACTCTGCCATAGCATCGCACCTATACACATTTCCTACAATTACAGCCTTGGGTTAGGTGCTACAGAAGTGTGTAGGGACAGTTTTGTACATTAGGGGGAGCTACAGTCAGGATTTAAAGCCTCTGATCTTCTATATCCAGAGTAGGCAACCTGTAGCCTCCCAGCTGCTGTGAGCTTTTTTATGAGATGCTAAATCTGTGGCAAGGCATGCTGGGAGGTGTAGTTCCATAGCTGCTGGAGTGCCACATGTTGCCTACTCTGATTTTATGTGATGACTTGGGGTAGGGTGTACTTACTTTCTATAACCCCACTCTGGGAGAGCTTTACAGGGGGTATCACTATCTGATAGCAGGGGGTGTGGTGTGCTGCATTCTTGTGGCCTCGCCCGCACTATAAATTTGACAGCAGGGGTGGGGCTACATGTCACTGGCCCCACCCCTGATGATCAGCACAGCAATTTGCTGTATTTTGTAAGTTGGGGATAGGATGACTTGTTTAGATGTGAATCTCTTCCTCCAAATTCCCAGATGCATGACACCAGGAGATTAGTCAGCTTGGGAGAGTTCATCTAATTTGGGACTCTCTTAGATCTTTCCCGTCAAGTTTGGAGTGAAGTTAATGGCATCTGTCTTGTATCTGGAATAAAATTACTCATGAGGTGACTTAATGACTATTCTGATAAGTTGACAAGCACCTATGCTGCTAAAAGCTAATTCTATCCCAAAACCACGTTGGGGGGGTTGTTTTACTTTCCATAGACTGTCAAAGTTTAGATGAACCTGCAGATCTTGGTGTACTTTCAGGAGGCAGTGCAGAAGTATCAGGAAGTGCTTCACAACCTAGAGTTTGCCAAAGAACTTCAAAAGACATTTTCTTCACTCAACCAAGAGGTGAGTAAACCTGTATTATGAAGAACTTAAATGGGGTAGAAGAACAGGGATAACTGATCCTGGCATCTTGCAATAAGATGCACAATTATGGATTGGGTGTACTATTCTTGGTATAATGAACTTGAATGGACTGGTCACTACCACAAGATCACTCCCCTCCTGAAATCTGCCTGGCCGTGAGTGCTCCCTTCTGATTGGCTACTGGCTGTTCAATCCCTGCTCACATCCAATGGGACACATGAGTAAGCAGGTGTTGGCTGCCTATTGGTGCTCTTGATCCTGGAACAAGGACTCATAACTAAAGTCATAATGGGTGAAAAACCTTCCCCGTCATGGGAGCGCTCTTATTTTGAACAGCCAGTAAAATAATTTGTGCAGTATTTTATAGCTGGCGCCAGTAGTGTACGCAATGCATATTAATGCACCTTCCCCCCCCCCCCCCCCTCTTGTAGTTGATCAAGGCCCAGAAGAAGGCCCTGAGGCGGGAGGAAATCCAGACGGCTGAAGCGGAGAAGAAAAGACTGCGCACGATCCTGCAGACTTGGTACTTGTTACAGTCGTTCTGTCAGGCCCATGTGCATAAAGACTTCAAGGACGGTCTGAACGGAGCCATGCGCCTCTCCCCTAAGGAGCTGGATAATCTCTCTAAATTTGCAGCCTTGGTCTGTCATAAGCGGTTCAAACACATGAGGTGAGAATGTCTGCGCTTTATAGCAGCATGTGGGCCTTGCTATACTTTGTGCCCTGATGGGGGGGTTCTCCCAAAGACTGGCACATGTCACTGTTCTCCAGTGGTACTTGGGTACTTCTCCTCCTGCCATCCCAATCATTCCCTCTGCTTACTAGGGCTTGGCATTGGGTTACTGGTCACTGTAGTATTGGGCAAGGGATTTGTCATGCTGAAATGGATTAGTGGGGCACATTAAAGTGACCCAGCCTCCTGCTGCCCCTGACTGGAGGGGCTGTTGCACCTAGAACTGTTACAGATGAATACGCAGTTGTTACTGATGCAGCTTGAATACTTGAACAAGGATGTAAAGGCCATGTGGGGATACTTCCACTACAGCGGAGCTTGGCACCAGCACAATCCCCCGGTACCTCTGTAGGCTGGTGCACTGGCCTTCTCACATCCCTTGCTTCTTGCTACCCCTCCTGGCTACAGCTTCTCTGGATAACTGGTCTCTTTATATCTATAGTCTTGAAGAGGAGATGGATCAGCTTTCGGTCTACTTGTGGAACCTACTGGAGGGTAATGAGAAAACTGTAGCGGGGACCAATTGTAAGTATCTCCCTCAGAGCCCAAGTGTCCCACCGAGCCCCTGACTTTATTTTCTCTTCTGAATCTGTAGAGGCAGGACTGTACCCCTTTAATACCCAGGAGTAAGCTCAACATGTCCCTTTAGAAAGAGCAGATAATTTCACTCCTCTGCTCTCCAGTGGGTGAAGGGAAGACCTAAAATACTTACACGTTATAGGTACAAAGCCCTCTATAGATGTGTATTATGCAGACGCTCCTCCCAACGCTGGCCTTTGAATTCTGTGGCTTATTCTGCAATAGAGGGCACTCTACATGCCCCCTTCATGAATGGCTCTGCTTAATGCAGCAGACCCAGCAAAATCTCTTTGAAGAAAGCAGTTGGGCAGAATTACCATTGCTCAGTCCCTTTGCCCCCCAGCCTCACTCCCCTGCCCTCCCCTCAACCTCACGCTAGAATTATTTACTTATAGCATCCTGTAACCATTTTCAGACAAATCATTAAAAGACCTGGTGGCCAGAATGTTGGACTGCGGGTACTTTGAGAGTGTCCCAGAGCCCCCTCCAGAGAAGAAGCCCGAACCTAAACTTGAGGAGCCTCCGCGGAGTGTTACAAGCAAAGTGACTAAAGTGGAGCCACAGAAAGAGCCGGGTAAGTGGATACTCAGAACCTCTACTCCTCGTCCTCATTCTGCTACAACCACTGTAGAGGTGGGATAGTCCTGTCCTCTCCTAGGACTGCTGTGTGCACTACAAGATGGGTCCTGGTGAAGGGGAAGAACTTGCAGGATGACTGGTAGTCTGTGGGGGCTCAGCTGGTGATCTGCAGTGATGGGATCAGTTTACTTCTAAGCAAGAAGTAAAGTGCAGAAGGGGGGAGGGGCTATTTTATGAGGACCCCAAAGTTCAACTACCTCTCTGTTCTGGTCTATTTCTAATACCAGACATAAAACTGGGCCTGGAGACCGCATTGAGGCAGAGCATAGACTTACATTTCTCTGCAATGTTAAAGCATTGTAATGGTATAACCAGGACCGTACCCCTGGGCTACTTTAAAATAGTTTTATACCCACTTGCATAAGGTGCAGGAGCTTGTTCAAAATGAACAAAGGTTATAGCCTGTTGCCAAGTAGGGTATGTGCCCTATATTCACTTTAGAATTATAATTGCCACTTTTTTTTTTTTCTTCTAGCGTCAATCATGGAATATGTGAAAACAGACACTCAACACAGAGGGGTAATGACAGTAAATGTACATGACTTGTGAAGAGTCTGTTGCATTAAGTTATAAGGGTATTCTGACCTGGGCCACCTGCTATAATGGCTGCTTGTCGTGGCCCTACACTGCAGTATTTATTGTTGCTTGGCTGCAGAGGTTTTTGGGAGTATCGCATGACTGGCTCATGCCCTTATCTAGATTGGGCCTGGTTAGTACATGGGCTCTGTTTATGTAATTCCCAGCATGCCGCACTAATCTTGCATGATCCCCTCTAAGGCTTCCGGTGATGTGAAATAAAGAAATGACCATACTATTATATGCTTGTTTTTCCTTTGAAATAATAGACTAATATTTCTCTCAACATTCCAAGATTTCGGTAAGGTATTGCATGCCAAAAAATGACCAGATGGCAAAGTCGGCAGAAGTACAGAAACCGGGAGAGGTGAAATGCATTAAGCCTGAACCAATAAAGCCATGGCTGGTGTCTGCTACTGTGAGGCTTCAGGAACCGAAGAGATGGCTCCCAACCCCCACAGTGACACTGCTCACCAAACCCTGGGAGGCTCAGAGTGCCCCTCTGCCTGCACCCCCTCCACCCAAGGCTTTTTTACTGGAACCACCAAGGGAGGTAATGTCTAGCTGTGCCCCCGTCTGGGGCGGATACTGGTTTGTTGGGGCCTGGCCTTTATGAATAATGGGATACCAAACCATTCTCAAGTTTGTTTTTTCTTGGTAATAAGGCTCCACAAAGTGTCTGTAGTGCCGCTGATGCGACATTGGGTAGAATGCGGCTATAGGCACGTGTCTGGGATGTAGCTCTCTTCAATAAATACAATTTTCCTTTCTCCCATTCATGCTGTCTAGAAGACTCACCCAATATATGGAGGGGGGGGGGGGTCCTTGGTGTAAGCTTTGGTATGTGAGGCTGACTTTTCACATCTCGACAATGAGTGGCGACTGAATGTACCCATCATACCCACGTGCTAATGCGATTTTAAAGCCTCTTATTAGTGTCGACTTTACAGCTACAGACCATGCCAACGCTGCTTTAAATCGCATGAACATGTTGGCATGCCGTTGTTTACCGCATTAACTTTTTTGAATGTTGAATTCACCACTGCATCCTGTAAGACTGTTTGTTCAATGTTCCCTATAGTACATGGTGAGACTGCCGTTCTCTTTATATTGTGTAACTTTCTGACATGAGAATTAATATATGGGAAGATTCTGAACTATAATTAGACCTCTAAGTATCTTGGGCAAGAACACAAGCGCCCTGTATTTGGGCACAACTTGTTTATTTGCTACACCAATAATTTTGGGCTTGGAACTTTGATACTGGAGCCCAAGGCAACAAATGGTCCCTTATATTGCCCCCAGGGTTCTGCAGTGAAATCTTGGGGTACATAACATGAGCTGCAGCAAAGATCTGACTGCAGGACGGTCCCCTAATATCAGAACAGTTGGAGAGACTGCTGCTGTCATGTTCCTGCAGCCTTGGCTACCTGCTGCTGCATCTGGTGTCTTGTCCTGGTCTATGTTCCTTATCTAGAGGGCTGCCAAAAACACCAGCTACACCCATCTTTCTGTGCTCTTCCTTCTCTGCCTTTGTTCCCATTATCTGCTACTGTATGTGCCCATTGCTGCTCCCAGTATATGAAGGACACTATGTACTGCACACTCTTCCTTTAGACCATAGCAATCGCCTCTTTCCAACCCCTGCAGCCTAGTGCAGATTAGACCTCCTCTGCTTTTTGTTTCTACCCCCTCGATGGCTTCTCTTGTAACTGCATTCAAGCATGCTCTAGCCTCTCCTATTCTTAAACCACCCTTGATCCTGATGCTCTCCCTAATTACTGGCCCATCTCCACCCATTGTGTCTTCGAACTTCTTAAGAGGATTGTCTACAGCTGCCTTTCATGCCTCCCACTCTCTGTGTATCACCCACTTCAGTCTGTCTTTAGTCTTCTCCGTTCTATACAAATGGCCCTCGCTAAAGTCTGTAATGACCTTACTGCCAAAACCATGGTCCACACATCCGTCACTCCCTTGGTGTGCATGGCACTGTTCTCCTACCTCTCTGGCTGCTCTTATGACTTCACAGCTGCCCCCTCTTCTGCTGCCAGTTGGTGTCCCCCCCCCCTCTCTTCTCGCTCTATAATACCTCACATGGGCTCTTTTGGCCTCCAATACTATGTCTATGCTGAAGCTCTGATCTAGGTCTCCTCTCCTCACTCATGTCTCAATTTCCTTCTGGAGCTTAAACTGAACATGTCCAAGACTGAGCATAGTCTTCTCATCCTTCCTCTCCCCCCCCCCCCCCCCCCTTAATTTCACTATCTAGTGACAGCCTCCCCATCTATTCTATCCTTCATGTGCATGGTCTTGGAGTTGTCCTCAACTCTGCCTCTCCTTGAAAACCCATATTCTGTCTTTCTCAGCTGTATCTCTTCTACCTTCAAAATGCCTCTAGGATCAGACCCTTTCTCACTCTGAAGGCAAAGGCAATACTCTCACTGGTCCTCTGTAGACTGGACTACTGTAACCTCCTCCTTTCTGGACTCCTGCCTCTCGGCTGTCCTCAGTGCTGCTGCTCTGCTCATTTTCCCCTTCAATCAACCTATTGCTGCTCCCCTTTCCCAATACCATCAGAACACTACTCAAACTTCACTCACCCAATCCTCTCCCTCCTTTTGCCCTAACCCTCTGCTCCATGCTCCTCCCTCAATGTCTCTTGCACTTTTCTGTACTTTGTAAGGCGCTGCTGAGCCCCTGTGACATCATATAAAAGGATGATGGGTAATTACTACTTTACTGGGGCGGTTGTGTCTTCTGTGTTGGAAATGTTTAAGATTTTAATGATTGCAGCAGATGTGCTTCACAAGGAAAACCAGTCTGATGTAGTATAACATGAGCCTGGTGCACACCACTGCAAACATGCATGTGTCTTACTATAGTTTACATACACTAACAATTGTAGTGGGGGTTGGTGCATGTTCCCCCCCCCCCCTCCCCCCTCAATATGAAGACCTTTCCTGATTGCAAACACTTGGGTTATAGGCTGAAATAGGAAACTCCTATGTAACCTATGGGTACTCTTAATGCGTTATTTGTTACAATCATTTCAATCTGTAATCGAATTTATCAAAACATCACATATTAAATGTTCCTTTCTAATTGCAGAGACGTGAGCGGGGGCCAAAGCTTCAACCAGACCTAAAGCCTGTGGCCCAGTCTAAGGTGGGTTTTAGGCTTTCAAGGTGAAATAAATAAATAATAATAAAAGGTAATTTTTTGCCTTCAGCTCTATAGGGGGGACACTTGGTGGTTTTTACCTTCTAGGGGGCACATCCTCATGTCCCCTGATTTGTCCATATTTTTTTTTTTTTTTTTTCCCCTTTTATAGGAGACTTTCTCTTGAAGGACAGCTCGACCTTTTCATCCTGACTTTAGCTGCAAGTAGTGAGGTTTTGGCTGCTTCTTGGGTGGGGTGGGTTTTCACCCTCCTCATAGCTGCCGTCCCATTCCCCTCCCAGTAGACAGTTCTTGAGCAGTTGCAACACTGCAGTGTTCCAAATTGGCCAATCAAATTCCTCCTCTGCCAACTTGGAGAGATCAGCTGCCAGGAGAATTTATCTACATTGGCACGCCCCCAATGGAAGAGTGGAGGACCAATCTGATCCTGCTCATGTGGTGGAGTTGACCTGTAGATGGTTGTACACCTACATATACATCTCAGATGGAAAATCCAACAGTGAATTGGCTCAGCAATCTGGAGAAACCTAGTCCCCAGGATAAGGAGGGTAGTTTCCCACCCTGCAGTGGGATGAATGTTTTGTTTGACCACATTGGTGACCTGCGTCCTGGTAATGGCTAACAGGGTGGCTAACAGGTATCAAATTCCTTGGACTTTTGAGATTAGAAGTGGTGCAGATACTTACAAATTCAAATTGGCCCTCACAATCTAGTACATCACTTCCACCTTTAGACAGGTTTCCTGTCTTTGGTGCACTCAATTAGAAAACAGTTGACTTTGAACAATCTGGTTCTTGTAGCCAGTGGCAAACACAGGATTTCTAGAGGGGGAGTTTCCAAATGCTTGATTTTAGAGCGAGTGTGGCCATTTCATGAAGAGGGCAGAATTAGTACTTAACTAGCTTTGCCAGCATATACAGGACCAGGGATCACAGTAAGCCATCCTGCCTGAGCTGAATGTTTTTTTTTATTTTTGATGTGGGCACCATTCCAGACTATTGGAGCAAGTTCAGGAGCCTAGAGGAGCAGCAGAAGAACTTGGCACTGCCCTGGACATATATCTACATATTGGACTCTATAGCAGTTCATCCCTAACAGTGTGTGATTTCCAGATCTCCTAGTTGGTGCACAGGTTATTTGTGACTGGCTGATACATGTTAAGATACACAGGTGGTGCTAATTTCATTTGTGATGCTGAGAAGAACATTCAGCACTAGTAACATTCTATTACGATTTCTACTGTGGTCATGGTGTGTGCTGGTGAGGAGTTTCCAGGCAGCTGGAAACCAACCCCCCCCCCCCCCCTGCATTTGTCTATGCCAGTAGCCATAATTAATCATCTGAGCCTTGCAGACTGTTATGGAGACCATGCTGTAGGCACAGAAGCCCTCTGCCAAGGTGCAAGTGTTAGCCTGGTGTGTGAATAAAGGTGTTCCTCAATGTCATGCTCCTTGTACTACATAGGATCCTAACGTCTCTGAAGGCTGTGCAGCAGGAGAAAGGGTTAGAATTTGGAACTTGCGCACCTAGATTAGTGTCATCTCTAAATCATCCACTTTTAGGTGAAATGGCCCAAATCACATGACTGGTTCATCTCTGAACACACGGGACACACTTGTCAGGTTGCGGCCTAGGAACAGCCATTACTCTCCTCAGCGCCGGCTTCCCCTGATCTCTAGAGCGGTCAGATGCCGAGTGACTCACTGAGGATTATACCTGGGGTCTGCTAGGATAAGCATGTGCTTGGTCCATGATGTGGTTTCTGCGGTTACTGTCATGGATGCAGCCATGACGGTCTGTTTTCACCTGACTAGCCCTTTACCCAATGGTAGCGTTGGTTGCGGTCAGCTGACAGCGTTCTCCAATGGACTGCTACCTTAGGTTATATAAAAGGGCTCTGGATAACAGGAAGTTGCAGTACAACGTCGTTACTTCAGTGTTAACTTGCTGTTGCAGCGTTCCAAACTCTGTTCCTTCTAGTGACTTTGTTCCTAGTGTTTTTGTGTGTGTGCTCTGTACACAGAAGACATTCTATCAAGTGAAATGAGAAGGTACCAGCCAATCTGCTCCTAATTGTCATCTCACAGGCTGTTTGAAAAACAACAGTTGGGATCTGATTGGATGGTACCATATCTCAATTCACTTTGTCTACTAACACTGCTTAGTAAATAGACCCCTAAGAGTCCTCTTCTGTGCTAGCTCCTCGGCTGAAACCTCAGCGTGTGTACTTTCGAGTACCATCTTGTAATCTGTCAGTGCTGCGTTTGAGGCCACAGTGTGTGTATTTAGTAAATCATCCAAGTACCATCTCCTTATATCATTCTCCAGCGACAGCTCTGCCTCTGAAGCCATCAAGTGTGTACTATGTATGTTATCAAAGTACAATCTCAGCATTGCGACTGAAACCACTAAGTGTTCTCTGTACATCACTTGAATCTTCCAAAATCTTTCTCCTGTGTTTGCCTCTTTTGGTAGTGTTACATGTTTTTCCCACTTGTGCCGGATACCTGACCAAAGGGCCGGAACCTGCCTACTGGGTGCAGCTTAAGCCCAAATCCTGCTTGGAGGGGTCACTGGCAAGGTGGTTAGACTCTGAGCCTTTAGTCGGGTCTCTCCAACATCCGACACTAGTGGATGAGGAAGACACTAATCCAGGCCCCTTGCCTCCTGTTCCCGCCTCAACCTGGTTCTATGTCTTCTAATCTTGTGGTGGAGAGTCATCTTAGCCAGAGCGTGACAACAGTATATATAGAACAATAAAAGGGTGTTCCAAAGGAGGGCAAGTATGTTTGGGCTGTGCAGCAGGATTGAAAACTAAAGTTTGCGTGTAGCTTTATGTTGGCCATACACGAGGCGATTGATCACACGATTTGGGCAGTTTCTACAGGTTGGACAGACCAATCATTTGAAAATAGTTGTATTTTGAGTCTTCTGCGACCCCCTGATGCGCGTCCCCGCCGTCTAGTTGGATTGCAGATCAGATGGTTTTGCAGAGAGATCTCAACTGATCGTGTACGAATTGACACACATTGTGATCAAATCGTATGGTCTTGTGTGAAATAGTTGCATTTTAAATACAAATCGTCCTATATCTGAAGTGAAGAATTTTCAAGGGAAATCATACAACTAATCAGACCAACTTTTGAATCTCACCATGTATGGCCACCTTTAGCCGTTGCGTTTCACATTATTCTGAAGCTAGTAAAATGCTATAGGACATAAAAACTGGTGTGATCCCACTTCTGTAGACTTTCGGTAACAGGATTGCAATCCAAAATGACTGGCCACAACTATGACCTTTATTACTCCTGGTACAGGATATCATGGGCATTGATGGACCACCTGTGCAGAGTGCCCGTCTGGTCTTCCAGTTTCTTTTTTTTTTTTTCTCTCCTGTCCTATTCCTGCTGTGGGACTTCCTACAGTGCATCTCCAGACTGTAGGAATCTTTCTGTTAAATACCCTTCTCCAATGTCGAAGGTAGACACGGATGAACACACCAAGGGGGTTGGAAGTTGTGGGGTCGGCTCAGTTCGCCCTACAGGCGTAAAAGGGGTAATGTCCTCATTTGTGACTGCAGCTCACAATGCATGAAGCCACAAATCTGTCCTGTATTCCTGTCTTACCGATGTTGCTGTGTCCAGGGTTCCGGGTCTTCTGCTTTGGTTTATCAATAGAACATATCGGTGGATTTAAGCTTCCAAAAAAAGCTATAGTTCTCATCGCACATCCAGGACCCATGACACCATCTGGGAATGTTGTCTGAGAGAAATTAGTCTCCAGTGTCTGGATCCATTCTTCTGTTCAAATCTAAAGGCAGATAGAATTTCCCCAGTCACTAATCTCTTATCCTTACTAATGTTTCTTTGAACACAATGTAACACCCCTACTTTATAGACAGAATAACAAACTATGATATCCCTGTTCATTTAGGATCCTAAAGTGCCGCCTGTGGAAAATGGGCAGGCTCCAGTGAAGAAAACAGACGTTCCAGCAGCCATCCCCACCAGTCACCGATCTCCATCCACTACCAATACGCAGGTCAGCTGACACTGGTTGTGAGATCAGGATAGGTTAGGCAAAATCTGCGGTGGGTTTCTTTTTGCAGAAGGGGAGGTCAATAAGGGTATACACCAGAAGAAGACCCTATATAAGGTCATGTCTCCAGATTCTCCAAGGAGAGGGTCATTTGTTCTGTGGGTCAAAGCTTCAGTGTTTGAATGTAAATTTGTTGGTGAGGGGAGACATTGGCTTTAAAATTTAAGTCTAAGTTACAGGAGATGTAGGAACAGTTGGCTTTAAACTAAACAAATGTGAAACTTCTTTTTACATGGGTATGCATCTGCTGAGCACTCCGTGCCTCCACCTTGTTAACACTGCCTTATTTTTCTACATGACTTGAGCTGCTGGCTTCAGTGGAAATTAAGGGAAGGTCCCACTTTGTCTAGAATTGAAAATGTGTATGTATTTTTGTGCACATTATCTTAGTGCATATATGTAACATGTGTTGCTTCCTGTCCCAAAGCCTCACCGGATGCAGTCACAACCAGCCACGGAGTTCTGCTATTCACCGACTCTACCGAAGGATCCGCAGCTGAGGAAACAGAAGCTGGATGCACTTATAGATCAGATCAAAGGAACCTACAACTTCATGCAGGTGAGTCCATGACTAGGGACATGAGGTGCTGTAAACCATAGGAACCAGTGTATAAAATGGTTTAAAAGGTGAATGCAAACTTCCAGTTACTATGGGCAATGCTATAGTTTTGCAGTGTTCTATGGAACAACTCTCAGGCACTGTGGTGAATGGTTAAACCTGTACTGTAGGCTGTGGGGCATTCGCTTTCTTCCTAAGGTGTCGTGTGTTGGTGTTTACGTTTATTATGTAAAATCTAGTGGCCTTTAATGTGTTTACATTTATTTTTAGGACTCCATGTTGGATTTTGAGTTTCCTTCTCCAATACCAGCCCCACCACAGCTGCCTCTAGAGCCTGCTCCGGAGGGTGGGTTTTACCAGTTTTGGATAGTCCTTAAAGTGCACCTATATTGCAGCCTGTTTTGAAGCCATCTTGTCTGAACCAAACATTCTGAGATTGCAACCCGGCACTGACTTGTATCTATAGCTTCTAATGGATGTATAGATTGCTCATCCTTTTGATACGTTGGGGAGTAGTACACGTCACTCAACTCCTGGTAGCAGCAAAACAGGAGCAATCTGTGGAACCTCCCTTATTGTGTAATGGTACAGAACTGGTATATGGCAGCATCTGAGCTGTCTGTTTAGCTGTACATAGTCTAGAAGAACCTTGTGTACATTTGTCTGAAGTGGGGATGCACCTAGGGCCACTGACATCTTGCAAGCCTGGGTGCTGGAGAGGTGTGACCAAGATCTGCTAGAAATGAGGCCCTGTGTAGTTTAGGCACACTGCTGCGAATGGTGTTGCTCTGACTCCCTTACTGGCTCTTGACCTCTCAGACAAGCCTAGGACTGGGGTTTGGAAGCACTGGGTTAAAGGGTATGTGGAGCAAAACTATTCTGTGGTTCTTAATGGCAACAGTTATGTCCTTAATGCCCATGATGGGAGCCCCATAAACTGGATGCAATCGGAAAACCGACTGTCTTAATCCCGACAGCCGGCTTCCCGATTGCTTTATCCCGGCGTGGGATAAATGACCGGCATCTATATCTAGACGCCTGTCATTTACCCGACGCCAGGAGACCGGCGCCCGGCATCCCGATCGAAGGGATGCCGGGCACCGCCAGCGGACAGCCGTGGGGGGGAGGGTTAGGTTTAGGGCACCCGGGGGGGACTTGGGGTTAGGCACCCCCCCGGGGGACTTGGGTTTAGGCAGTGGGGAAGGGGGGGTTAGAGTTAGGCACCCCTAAGGAGGGTTGAGGTTAGGTTAGTAGTTACCTATCCACGATCGGGATTTCCAGCGCTGTCGGGCTTCCGCTGCCGGGAACTCTGCTTTTGTCGGCCAGGCGCTGACTGGATTCGAGCCACAGGGCCGGCGGTATTTCATACTGATTCCCCAATAAACATGCCAGCTATTTATTCTGGGTGCAAGGAGGGTGGTAGCATGGGTCTGCCTTGGTATATGGGCCCTTGTGCAATGCACACCCTGCTACTATTATAGATATAGATATGCCTCCCTGTGCTGGACTGCCAAGTATCACTGTTGCAAGATGTTGGCAGCACATGTATTGCCTCCCACTATTGGGGCAATCCAGTTAGGTGAGTGTTTTAATGAAGCTCACAGACTTTGCACGAATGATCGCTCCTGAGAATCACGCAATCCAATTAGAAATGTCAACTCAGTGAGTGTGCGAATTCCCTATAGTATAGTACTTGGGAGAAGTTCTTAAAAAAAAAAAAAAGTGTGGAGACCATCCTGGACCCCCTTAAATTGACAATTTTGTTAGCAAGACTGTATAGAAGGCTGTTAGTGGGCATATGGAAAGTACTGCAGGTTTTTTCAATGGTGTCAAAAGATTTTGCATTTCATTTAAGAAAAAAAAGTAGGAAATGTGATTCTGTAGTTTGAGGCCACTTTAAAGTTTAGTTAAAAATTGATTTAAGAGTAATTTTTTTAAAGATCTGTTTAAATCTGAGTTGTTTAAAACAATTGAAAAATTATCTAATGGTCATTTTGAGGTTTTTTTTTTTTTTAAACCAAAAATTGGGCTAATTTAAGACTTCTAAATGCCTAATTGGTCACTAGTGGGGCTGTCTAAGGGGTTCTCCACTGTATCCTGACATTTTTACCTTACACAAAGATTTTTCCCTACCATCTCACCCTTGGGGAGGTACTAACAAAAAAGTGAGTTTCCTCTGAAAAAAATTAGTTTGGAATTGGATTGCAAATGAATTTCGTAGTGCGGGTTTGTCCTGAAAACTGCTCACAAGCCAACTTTATCCTAATTGGATCGCACCTATGGCTGGCGCTTATGTATTGACTGTACAAGATTCTCTAGCCCTATTGTGGGCAGATGCCAGAAGAGCCGATGGGCTGGTCCGGATTGAAACCCTGGCCGAGCAGCTCTGGCGTACTGCTCGACCTAGATACGGGGGCGTGTGGGGAGACCACACCCCAGTGTGGCCAAACCAACCTGTGTGGCTAGGCCACGCCTCATCCAAGGCCATGCCCCCTTTTTTGCAAGCGCAGGGATTCATGCCTGGCTGAGAGGAAGAGTGAGCTAGTGGCTGTACCAGTTAAGAACCATTAATGTGCATCTAATAGAAATGGATTCCTTGGTCTCTGTTTTTTGTAAAAGCCTCAACTTGTATTGTAAACTAGCAACTTTCTTATATATTTTTTTATATTTTTTTATTTTTAGTGCCAGCTGAAACCATTGAGAAAGAGGACCCTATTGTGCAAGTTGAAAAGGTAACTGATATGCTGGATTAACTAAAATGTCCTTAATCTCCTGTAGGGCTAAAGTTAGCCCCCTGACTCTTGATTTATAAAGTAACCTGTTCTTGAGGGTCCAGAGCAGATGCTGTTTCTGACCAGGGACTGCCCTATTTAAAAGCAGAGCTGTATCAATTCACTATCGTATGTTGCGTAGAGCATGTCCTGTTTAATCCTTGTACTGAACAGATTGCCGTCCTCCGTCCATGGTGAGTGCCCCAATAGATGACACTTGTAATTGAGGCCTCAGTGTCCTTTTTTGTTCTCCCCAAAACGCTAGCTGGCGTGCGCATTCAGTGCAACTCTAAAACAAACCTCTGTGGATATTTATGCTAAAATGCTCTGCGTTTGTAGCTTTCTCTCTCCCCAGTTTCAGTGGAACCAAAGAGCGAGCCGGTCTCTCCTGCTATCGCTGAACCTGCCAGTCCTCCTCCAGCAGCCGTACCCTCGCCTGTAAATGTATGTTGGGAGTGGGACGTGTTTGGGTTCCAGAAAGGTACAAAATGTGTCACACCAACATGATTACTGGTTTACGGTTTGATTTCATCTGTCCATGCTCTTAAGATCAGGTGAAAATTCAGTTTGTCCCACTGAGACCTTCTAGCCAATGTGAGACTAGTCCTATACAGATCCTTAATGTTATGGCACCTACCTCTTACTAGAGCAGTTTTTAGTTTCATAAGTCTGGGTAGCTGTGCACAACCACAGCCTATTGTTTCTGCAGCCTTTAATACAAGACGGGCTAAAAAAAAAACAGATGACATCTGCTTTATAAACAGACTAGAGCGTCAAACTTAAATTATATATTAATGTTTTTTTTTTTTTTTAGCTTTCTATTGCACGGACACGTGAGGTGGAGATATTACCCACAGAGAAAACGTATGTGACGGAACCTGAACTGATTGAGCCGCAGCTAGAAAGAAGTAAGGTGAGCGTGGGCTGGTAATGTCTGTAGAATGGGACATCTCTGCAGAAGAGCTAGGCTGGGGATGACCATTGCTCCTCCACTTGGCACAGACAGAACTAGACTAGTGCATAAAGTTTCTCTTTGAGGAAGACTGTCAATTGCTGCAGCTTTGGAGATGGTGGCCGGTGGCTTTGTCCATGGTGGCACCTGAAAGTGCCAGAACAGTCAACCGAGCAAGGGTGTGACTATTATGTAAGGCTCCTTGGCCATTGGCTTCAAAGCAATGTATGGTTGCGGGATGTAACCTGTGGTGAAAAACGAGCACTCAGTTACTTATAGCAATAACATGTTGGCTTGTGACAACAAGCAATAAAAATAACCTTTAAAAGCGACTAAAGCATAAACTTGGTGGCTAATTAGTGGTGTTGGTTCTTTCAATATTTTGTGCACCTCAAAAGCTGGGTAAGTGCGTGAATAGCTCACTTACAGCTATAAAGCCCCCTTTACCTGACCCTGCCCTCTGGTAGCTTCTGTAGTACCGGTGGTCTCTTCTCTCTGCTACTGTTTCTGGTCTCTGTGCTCCACGCCTGACGGGAGCTGGTGGAGGCCGGATAGTGTCAGTAATGGGGGGGGGGGGGAATGGTAGTATTCAGTCCGAGATGCAGGAAAATTCCCCCCCAATGTTTCGTACTTTATCACTGATCATATAAAACATTTTTGCTATTTACAATGTTTTTTTGTTTTTCTCCATGACCTAAATTGTTCTACTTTTAATGCCACTTATAAATTTGTAATGAACCTTCTTTGAACCTGAAGGTGTATCCTCCATTCATTTCTTCTTTTTTTTTTTTTTTTTTATGGTTCGTGTTACCCAATGGCTGATTACTTTGACCTCTCCCAATCTGCACATTAGACTTCTCTGTACGTGCTCATACAGAAGAGTCAATCACTGTATACTGTCATAGGCTCCATCTATTTACAGTTAAATATTTGTATCTCTTCCAGCGCCAGAGAATCCTTTTATCTTTCTACCCTTAGGGGTCTGGGGGAAACCCTGTTGTCTCTTTAGGCTACAGGTATAGTGTAACCTAGCACCACCCTAGCCTATTCATTTTATATACAAGGCACTCCTTAGCCTTTGACCCTAATGATTGGATTAAACGGGTAACTCTCTGTGTAGAGAAACAAAATAGAGCAGTCACAGCTGAATGCAAATCCCTGATCTGTCAATGTTTAATTTCAGACGCCTGTTCCTCTGCCCAGTGACCAGCTCCAGTCTCCTAAGACCCCGACCAACACGTCGCTCCTGCAGTTGCAGCGGGAAGGAACCCCCTTGTTAACCAGAAGCCCCCCAGTCTCCTCTCTCTCATCGCCGTTCCCAGGCATGCAGGCCGTGAGTATCTCCAGTACAAGCTGCAGGAGTCTATACTGACGTGAGGTTTATTCCACCTGAATGCGGTTCTTGTAGTAGGTGTATAACATTTCCTCTAACATCTAGAGTCCTAGGAACAAAATGTAGTGTGACTGCATATAGAACACTCTAGCTTGGATTGATTGTAGCTAAAAAATGGTTATGGCCGTGTCTTTTATTAAATGTCTTGTGCTAGTGTTTGTAGAACTGTCCTGTTTCTAAAATGGAGACAGAAGTGAGATTCTGTAGAATATTTGCCTATAAAATCCTTGCGTTCCACTTCTGCACAGTGGACGCTGACCTACACAGTGGCTGACCCAGCCTCTATCTTGTGCAGTAGTCTAACTGAAGCGGAGAACCATGTATGGATGGAACTGTGCGCTAGGTAAAGTACAGTAACTTCTAGCAATAGTCATTAGTACATGGAAGCAAATATGCTTTGTCTGGAGCACTCCCTTCCCCATAGCCTTCATGTCTCCAGTGACCAATATTGGGTTCCTCTCGGTGGATTTATAATGCACCATTTGTGCCCTCAGATTTTTAAAGCCAATGCCCCATTGCCGACCCGTAAAGAGCAGGAGATTAGAGAGGAGCTGCTATACCCTCTGGAATACCAACAGACCTTCAGTACAGCAAGCACGCAAACCGTTCCTCATGGCTTCCTAGAGACAAATGGTGGAGATCAGCATGCGCTAAACCAAGAGCCATTAATCGGTGAGTGGAGGCTGGAAATACAGGTGTTTTAGACAGAGAACTGATGCCACCCAATCAGACCAGTCTGTACAAGCTGCCCAGGCTACTGCCAAGAATTCCAGTGGACATTGCAGCAAACTTGTCACTAGTGGTGGTCTCCTGAGGAATGGAGGGTGTCCTTATTCTGTAGTCCCATCTGTCTCCCATATTGACCTTTTTTTATTGGTTGTATGGTTACTTGTCTGCTCCTATGTTACACTGCAGCAAATGTTCTGGGAGGTTGATGTATCAAGCAGTGAAGAGACGTAGACTCTGGTTGCTATGGGGACCTTCAATCCTTTTATAGAATGTACTTAGATAGATGCTACCATGAAGCTGACTGGTTGCTATGGGCAACTTCTCCACTGCTTGATATATCAGCTTCCTGGTCCCTTATATCTTTAAATTTCTTCTCTACCCTCCATAAGCAACTCCCGTGAGCAATGGAAGCATGCCTTGTTATACGTCCAGTCCCAACCTCCTGCCTCGTATGCCTCAGCAATACTTGAGCGCCCGCAGTGGGACCATCAGAGGAACCAGCCGCGGGGGGCGTTTAATGACCAATGGGTATCGCTGCCAGACTAGTCTTAAAGGTAAATACACTTTATGCCTGTGCCGGAGGATATCTTTGTCCATTAAACTATAGAGCCGCCTATTAGACTTGCACTTTGCCAGGTTACCTAGAAACTCTCATTGCTGCCATGTAAGCTGCGCAAGATGTGCCGCTCTAGAACAATGGTTCTCGAGTACCCTAACGGGTCATGTTTTCTGGATATCTTTTTAATAATGCATAGGTGAGTTGATCTAATTTGCTGGCCCAGTAATGATCTCACCTGCTACCACAGATGGAAATCCTGTGAAGACCTGACCCTTTAGGAGTACTTGAGAGCTGGACTTAAATCCCTAAAACATAAAAATAAGTTTATACGAAATGTCGGCTTGTACATTGTGTCGACCAGGCAAATGTCTGCATATTGTGTTCAGTGGGTTCTAACTGTCGACATCCTGCCTGCATACTGATGGACTCCTTTCTTTGTATAGGAACAGAGACCTACAGAGGGGCCCAGTGTGTCTCCACTGGACATTACGCACATTCCCCCTGCCCTGGGCGTGATTATACTGTTACGCCATTCATACCGCGGGTAAGATGTTATAACATGGAACACATGACCCGACTGTTAGAACGCTATACCGTTAAAAGCGGCAATCTGTCTTGAGGTAAAACCAGACCTGGAACAAGTTGGCACTTTAAATTTCATGTTAGACTTGCTGAAATCACACTTGTCCTGTAATCTGTACCGATTGCATAACCCCATTTTGTGTTGAACATTGATTTTATGACGCTGGTTTACCTGGTCATATGCTTCTCCCTGTCAGGGTTGTCTTGACAGCATTGTAGGCCATGGGCATAGCAATGCACTGGGACCCCTACTCCCATTCATGGGAATACAAATGTAAATGGTCAGTAAAATTAAACTTTGATTTTGTTGAAAGTACCAATAAATCTAAATGTTTACACTTACATTTATTTATTTTTTCGTGAGGATTATGGACTCTTTACTGCGCGTCTGCAAAACACTGGGAAAATGGCAGCTGTGCCATTTTCCTGGTGATTAAAGTCTGCAGACCCAGCTGACTTGTGACTCCAGAGAGGCAATCACTGTGCAGCATGGGCCCAGGTGCACATATGCACCGTCCACCCTGCACCCGTTATAGAAATGCCAATGTCGCCTGCCACCAGCCCTAGTTTTTCCCATCACATGGACCATATTTGTTTCGGTCCTGGACCAGCAAAATGCGGCACTGTTTTGGGAATCACTGGAACAGGGTTCAACCAAATTGGATGGTTACATTTTAATTTAACATGAAGCTTTTTACTCTTGGATCAAAATTCTACTGAATCCACCAAAGTAGAGATGGTGTAATCTGTATCTAACAGACCGATTATACCCACAGCATCCTGGGTGGGAATCCCTGGCCTTGCCTGTATCTGGCCTTTGCATACCACCCTTAGGTTCAGGTCTTAGATTGGCGTTGGAAATGGACTCCTTATTTCCAAGCTACCATTACACTGGAGAGGGCTGTGAGTAGATTGCAAACATGTCAGGTCTGCTACTGACTTTACAAATTTTTATTTTTTTATTTTTTTTTCCTCCTTCACCTGCAGGATACAAACTCCTACCTGTACCATAGGAGGGGATCGGTGACTCCAGGCACTCGCATGACTCCGAGAAGTGAGTATTTGTGACATGGTCCTTATGCAGACCAACTGCAATGGCGTTTTGTTCTGAATGTCTTTACAAAGCTAAATGAAGCTTCTACGTGACTAAATGTGTGCATTAGGCTTTTGGGGAAGCACCTCCCTACTTGTATATCTTTCACTGAATAGCAAATTACCAGGTAATTCACTTTTTACCTGGTAACTTGCTTAACAACCCAAGATTTTCCTTGTGTGAAAGAGTCATCTCTGGGCTAAATTCCAAGGTCTCCAACCCTGGTTTTTTTTTTTTTTTTTTTTTTTTGCTGGGTTGTAGATCTAGGAATTAAGGGCCTGATTCAGAGCCGGACGCTATTTGCGGACACTCGTTCAGAAAAAGGGGCTGGCTATTTAAATTGAGCGCTCGCTCTTTGCGGTCTGACTCCTCTGTCTGAGCGAGCGTTCGAAACATGCGCTCGCTATTTTGTAAAGACTCCCCTTGGCCGCTCGCATCATATGTCATCTCCGCTATTTATTAGATACATCGAAAGGCGTATGAACTGCTCGCTATTCTTGTGGTAGCATTTTCCTACCGCAATCATGCGAGCAGTTCAGGCTAAAAGACAACCAAGTGACGTGGTCGATGACACTGCTTTGTTAATTATGCACACCCTTAAAACGCCCGTTTTGACCGTTTGGCACGCCTGCGTTCGGATCTCCACTCCCCGTTTTCAAGCACCTTCCCCTGTTACCACCCACAAATGCCTCATCCTGTCACTCAAATTAGCAGGCATTTGCTATTTTGCGAGCACACTATTTCTGACTGGTTGGCGCATGCGCATTACAACCCATGCGCAGATGTGCGAACATCGCTCGGAGCGAACGAGCGGCCGCTTACGAGCGGCTCTGAATCAGGCCCTAAGTCCCAGGTTGACCCTTTCACACAGGGAAAAAACACGGGTGGTTCTGCAAGTTACCAGGTAAAGGTGAATTACCCGGGATTTTCATTTTCCTGTGTGAAAGGGGTATCAGACACAGATTGACAATGGAGGTGTGGCCTAATTGTCATAGGCCACACCCCCTACATGACATTATTTGGAGGCGTGCCAGCATGGTTTTGAGTAACTGAGCCAGTGGCTGGTGTATTGCTGATTACTTTTATTCTACCATAACTCTGTTTCCCAAACTGCCATTACAGTCCAGGTTTTAAGGATAGCCATGCTTGAGCTAAGCTGACTTATTTTGTACCTCAGTCAATTTGGCTTGACTATCTGGACTAAAGCATGGATTTCCTTAAACAAGGAGTTTGGGGAAACTGCCGTAACTAGCCCAGTGTAATACAAATTATACCACAGGAAAAAATGTGATTAGTGTTTACGAATCTCCATTACACAGTTGACTCATTCTGTATTCCTATTGTCAGCTTTTGTATACATGGGACAATATTGAGAGGCACTGGCAACCCAAGTCTCATACATACACATGTGCTTAATATATATCTTATATTAAAATTATAACATGGGCTCCTGTCTGCATAGTGGGTATTCACAAGCTAAGACCACATGCTCGGTAACACTTTACTGGGTATTCATCCTGCACGTGAAGGTAGTGATTCCTACTGAAGTTTGGACTCCAAAGACCAGCCAGGTGCCCATAATGGGGTTATGAATTGGCAAAAACTGAAAGATTAGGGGCTTGTAAAACTGAACGCACTTCGCAGTATCCATAGCTGACTATGGTACTGTGTAAAGCTGGAGGGACCACAGGAGAAAGTGATTATATCCGCTTGATGGATGGCACCCTTGATCTCCTACAGCTGGCTCTATTGTCCATGACTCTGGCCCCTCCTATTTGCATACATTGTAAATCGCACAGGGACAGTCGCTGACATTCTAGACATGAAAAATGTTGCTCAACCCAATGGAGTATTAGGTTGGCTTCTGGGGGGAGGGGGGAGGGGAAGACTGAAACCTCTTCTACATTTGTCTTGTATGTAGAGTTCATAAGTCCTTATGGAATAATTACATGGCACTAAATCGCTTGGATATCTGATGTGGTAGGCATCTGTGCTTATTTTGGTTTTCAGAATTCCCACAATACTGGATGTTTGTCTGTAGTGTATACTTTTGGAATGGGGAACTTTGTATTTCTGTTACAGGCAACTGCAATAGGGACGATATATGGAACAAATTGGTTGGGTGTCTGATCTTCTACAGACCAAACAAAATGGCTTGCGTCCAGGTTTGCATTTGGTTCTAGCTTCAGAAAAATCTTTTTGAAACTTCAAGATGATGGGGAGTCATGTCAAATTACAACATGGTTTTGTTTGTGGTATGATCATGAACTTGGTTTTAGGGGGAAAAAAAAAAACCTGATGTAGGTATCCTGCAGCTTAATCATGTAAAATGCTGTCTCCCCCCTACAGGCTGGAGCGAGTCATCACATTTCGGCAACCCAGAACGTGATGACAGCATGGATTCGGGTCAGGGGGATTCCCGCAGCCATACACCGGTCGATATGTCCATGAGCAACCATGCTGCCACCATACTGCCAGTCCATGTCTACCCTCTCCCTCAGCAAATTAGGGTGGCATTCTCTGCCGCCAGGACATCTAACTTTGCTCCCGGCTCCTTGGACCAGCCAATTGTATTTGACCTCCTGCTGAACAACCTTGGCGATACTTTCGACTTCCAAGTTGGGCGCTTTATGTGCCCGGTTAATGGCACCTATGTTTTCATATTTCACATGTTAAAACTGGCAGTCAACGTTCCGTTATACGTGAACCTGATGAAGAATGAAGAGGTGATGGTGTCTGCTTACGCCAATGATGGGGCCCCTGACCATGAGACTGCCAGTAACCACGCAGTTCTGCAACTCTTCCAAGGCGACCAGATATGGTTGCGGTTACACAGAGGTGCAATCTATGGCAGCAGCTGGAAATATTCTACATTCTCTGGATACTTATTGTACCAGGACTGACTGGTTGGTAGATGGGTTAGCTGTGCAGTTCATGGGTGAAAATGGGTCTTGGGTAACGTTGACTTGATTGTCTGAAGGAAAGTCCATACAGGTTGGGACTGAGCCATGTGGAGCTTAAATATCTTTTTGTGAAGCCACTGATCTCGCGTGGCATTTATTGGCAGCAGTTCTAGTCCTGTTGGCTACTGATCAGGTGACTCATTACTGTGAATGTACTTGTGCTGTGGACTAACGGGAATAGTCTAATTTTGTCTATCTTGGTTTTTCTCATGGCATAACTCCTTGGTGAGCTAAAATGTTGGTGTCATGGCAAATGCTGTACACTGGCCATACAGATTATCTTGTGCAGTGACGTGCTGGATGACGTTTAAATAAACACTGATTGCAATCCTGTGTCTTGTCTGGAAACCATTTAGTACCATTATTCCATGGTGGTCATTTGCATTAGTGTGGCTGGCTCCAGGTTCAGCACCAGCCTGCAACAGGTTGCAACACTCCATCCCTACATTGTCCTTCACATCCCACGTATTTGTCAGAATCATCTCACGCTGTGCCCACAGCCATTCCGTAGACCAGGTAGGGGGAACCTCCAGGTCCTGGGAACCATATAAGGACCCTGGAATAGTTTGGCCTGGCCCTCTGAGCTGAGCTTTTTTCTGCTAGCCTCATCTGGTTAGCAGGGTGCCTAGAATGGCACTCTGCAGCCAGAATCTATGCCGCAGTGCCACCTGGGGAGTCCTTAGGACTCTCCAGATGGTCACACTGCTGCCCTGGGCATTGTTGTAATCAGCAGTGATTATGGCCCCCACGTGATATCGATATATATATATATATAGATCAAAATGGCAGTCAGCAGAAAAGGTTCCCCACCCCTGCCATAGACTGAAGCATCCCACTTAGTCCACTGCTCGGTCCACACCACATGCTAATATGCAATTCGCTACTCAAACTCCACCTAAGTCACCACTCATGTCCCATTCAGCTTTACAAGTTGCAAACCAGTTCCCACCTTGCTCCTACATCCCACTCCTCTAATTCCCAATATCTCTAAGTATCCTTCCCTTAATCACTTTTCTAATATCCTGCTCGTTCCCCACTGCCCGTCCATTACTCCTCTACTATAAAGTGCCATATCCCAACTACTAATCATGGCTGATGGCCACCAAACTTTACACAACTTGTACTTTCACTGTGTGGGGGATTAGCTTTTGTGCTAAATGGCTGCTCAGACCTTCAGTTACATACAGTGTGTATGTAACTGTGCGCCCTACCTGCCGCGTGTGACTGTGCGCCCTACCTGCCGCGTGTGACTGTGCGCCCCTCTAATTCATTAATGTTAGCTCAGTCTCAGTCAGTGGGAGCCAGAGAGTTGCAGCTCCGCCCCCTACACTGCTGATCGGACCCACCCGATCATACTTCTGCACTGAGTCAGATCAGCAGTGTAGGGGGCGGAGTTGTCAGCGACTCACTGAGTCACACTGCTACTGCCAGGGCTCGGGGGAGAGCAGTGACGCAGGAGGAGAGTCAGCGCAGGACATTGATCTGTAGTGCTGGGTGTGGTGCTGTCAGCGACTCAATGGCATCTCTGCTTCCTACAGCTCTAAAGAGCCGTGTCCCGAGACACTTCACTGAGTTGAGCCACGTAGCTTAACTCAGTGCTGTGAGTCACTGCCCATCCCTACTCTGCAGCTTAGGATGTAGCTTTTACAGCACCTATACACTGTTACCCACTCTGAAATGAGAAACAAGCAACTCTTGAGTGAAAAACAAGCCCAACGTAACATGGTGGTACGGGGTTGGAGATAATTTAATGACAACCACAAACTATATTGTTTTATTAAAATAAATATAAATATTTGCAAAACACGGCTTTTCCATGCCCTAGGAATAGATTCCACTGTGCGAAGTAAAGCGCAGGGCACTCAGGGCCTGATTCTGCATAGGACGGAATTGCAAAGCCGCACACAAGCAGCTTTGTAATTCTGTCCTTCCTAAAATGCAAATGCAGCAGAAGGTGCCTGAAATCTCCTTGCTGCATCTACCATCCCAGGTTGCGGCCAAGGTTGCAGTCTGGGATCACCATTGCAACCACCGATTGCGATGGTTGCAACTTTGGTCAGGACGCGGTAGCTGAAGCTGGCCGTGTTCTGTCATCCTGCAAGGCCAGGAAGTCTGCGTCCATGGATGCAGATCCTAGCCTTGCCACTCCCGGAAAACAGGGGCTACATGCCCCCGTTTCCAGGAAAGCAGGCCGTCTCAGCCCCGCAAACTCCTCTACCTGTCAATCAGGCAAATGCATACAGGTGTATGTGCGATATAGCAGGACCCGTTCTGCACATGCACAGAATGGGTCCTGCGCAGATTCCCAAGCAACTAGTGTGCACTGTTGAGTCAGGCCCTCTGTGCGCGGTAAAGTACAGGACAAAAGGGTCATTTAAACACACACGTCAAAACAAAATAACTGACATATGGGAAAATGTAACTTCTATTCATCGTTTAAACGAGTCATTCTAGTTACCCAAATCTATATAACTACATATACAGAGAGATATACAGACAGACAGCTAAACATCAATGGATTGGTGAAGGAGCTATATAACATTTTCTCACCTTAGTAGTGGGACCTGGCTATCAAGCCCAAAAACAAGCAACAAGCAACCATCCAAAAAAACAAGCAACTGGGAAAAAAAAACAAGCCAAATTCCGCTTGTTATAAGTGGCCTTGGCAACTCTGCTACTGCTGACAGCTCTTCCATATCTCTCCCAAAATCGGAACCTGTTTCCCTAACAGGAACCAAATCACTCCTACTTTTATCACTCTGCCCCTTCCTCCACAGTGCTTGTGTATCCCACACACTGGGCACATTTTACCTCAAGAGGGTATTAATACATATTCATACTTGCCTACCTTTAACTATCTCTCCCCGGGAGAACGCCTGGGTAAGAGAAGCAGGAGCGTGGTGATGGGGGCGGGGCCTGATGAGTTGTCATTAAGCCCAGCCCCCTCATGGTAAAATTGCCATGATTGGATAGAATTTACATAGGGGGTGGGGCCAAATGGCATGATTCATGTAGAATGTCTTAAGCCCTGCCCCCTACATGGAGACCTGCGATCACACCAGGAATTCTCCTCATTCTGCCCACTTCACTAAAGTGGGCAGAATGCGGGAGAAATGCCTACCCTTCCGGGGGTGTGGGGGTTTACCCGAAAAATCGGGAGCGTCCTGTGAAAACCGGGAGGGTAGGCATGTATGTACATATTATACATACAAGTTATATAAATGTACATTCATTTATACACAAGTTGTCTCAACGAACAAAGTGCCAGATTAAGGTCTGCATGGGCCTGGAGCTGAAACTGATGAGGGGCCTATTGTGTGCCACTGCGAGGGGGAGGGGGTGTTTGACCGGAGCTGCGGTGGTGGAAACTAGTCATGTGGAGGCGTGACCAGTGCTGTGTGCATGTGGTCTGCATAGAGAATGTGGCTAGTTCCATGGAAGGCATAGCTAGCGCCTACCTTTAGCCAGTTTTCTTTATAGTGCAGCTACTGTATAGCAATTTTTTTTTTATATTTGTGTACTGTATTGTCTGCCTTTTTTTTTTTTAGTGCTAGAATAGTTTAGTTTAATAAAAAAGAAAAAGATCTAAAATTGTTCACTGATTATTGCCATATTCCTAGAAGTGTTTATCACACATCACTAGCCACTGAAGCAAATGATAAATTAACTGCTTTCTAAGCTGTAGCCTTTAAAAAATAAAAAATAGCTGCAATGGCAATACTGGTCTAGGGTGTTAAGGGTTAACTTACTGCTTTGAAGTAGGGGTGAGCGGGTTCGGATTTCTGAAATCCGAACCCCCCCCCCCGAGCCCCCCCGATCCGAGTCAGGCTCGACTTTTCCCACCTGACTCGGATCTGAAATCGAGGCAAAACGTCATCATCCCGCCTTCCGAGTCTCGCGGGTTTTGGATCCTATATAAGGTACCCGCGTCGGCGCCATTTTCTCACTCGGCTGTGGACAGTGAAGAGGGAGGGTGGGAGTTAGGGCTGTGTAGTGTAGTGTAGTGTAGTGCTGCTGTTGTCCACTACTTCAAAGTCCATAGGGGCTGGCTGTGTTGTGCTGTGCTGCTGTTGTTAATAGGGGCTGTGTCCACTACTTCAAAGTCCATAGGGGCTGGCTGGACTGTGTTGTGCAGTCAGTTCTCCATAGGAGCTGTGTCCACTCCAAAGTCCTGTGCAGTGTCCCAGTCCTAAAGGAGTGCTGTAGTGTTGTCCAGGGGGTGCTCTGTCCATCAGGGGTGCTCCCCCCAAGTGCTAAAAAAATATATTTTCTGTGTTTGTGAATTGTGTGCGCAGTAGCCGCACGTGCATCAACAAAGTAGTGCCAAGCGTGCGCCTGTGTCATAAGTAAAGGGCCGGCTGGCTTGACCGTTAAAGGGTGCTGTAAGCCCCAAAGTACACTCCAGTCCAAACCAAAAAAAAAATTATTTTCTGTGTTTGTGAATTGTGTGCGCAGTAGCCGCACGTGCATCAACAAAGTAGTGCCAAGCGTGCGCCTGTGTCATAAGTAAAGGGCCGGCTGGCTTGACCGTTAAAGGGTGCTGTAACCCACAAAGTACACTCCAGTCCAAACCAAAAAAAAAATTATTTTCTGTGTTTAGCCGCACGTATATATCAAATCGATATAACATAAATGGAGGACCAAACTTTCTCCGATAAAAATAAAATAGAGAAAGATCAAGAACCACTTCCTCCTAGTGCTGAAGCTGCTGCCACTAGTCATGACATAGACGATAACATGCCATCAACGTCGTCTGCCAAGGCCGATGCCCAATGTCATAGTAGAGGGCACATACAATCCCAAATGGCAAAGTTCAGGAAAATGACCTTGAAAAAGACATTTAAATCAGCTGAAGAGAAACGTAAACTTGCCAATATGCCATTTACGACACGGAGTGGCAAGGAACGGCTAAGGTCGATCCCTAGTATGTTCATGACTAGTGGTTCAGCTTCACATGACGATGGAAGCCCTCCTCCCACTAAAAAAATCAAAAGAGCTAAGCTGGCAAAAGCACAGCGAAGAACTGTGCTTTCTAAGAAGATATCACAAATCCCCAAGGAGAGTCCAAGTGTGGTGGTGGTTGCGATGCCTGACCTTCCCAGCACTGGACGGGAAGAGGTGGCTCCTTCCACCATTTGCACGCCCCCTGCAAGTGCTGAAAGGAGCACCCACAGTCCACTTGCTGATATGCAAATTGAAGATGTCACTGTTGAAGTACAACAGGATGAGGATACTGGTGTAGCTGGCGCTGAGGAGGAAGTTGGCGAGGAGGATTCTGATGGTGATGTGGTTTGTTTAAATCAGGCTCCGGGGGAGACAGTTGTTGTCCGTGGGATGAAAAAGCCCATCACGGTCATGCCTGGGCAGAAGACCAAACATTCCACCTCTTTGGTCTGGCAATATTTCTATCCAAATCCGGACAACAACTGTCTTGCCATATGTACCATATGTAAAGGTGAAATAAGTAGGGGTAGGGACGTCAACCACCTAGGAACATCCTCCCTTATACGGCACCTGCAGCGCGTTCATAAAAAGTTACTGTCAAGTTCAGAAACTTTGGCTAAGACCGTAAGCAGTCCAGGGACACCTAAATCCCGTTGTCCTGTTGTATCCAAGCGCCTGCAAACCACACCGTCAACTCCCTCCTCGTCAATTTCCTCCTTAGTCAGGATCGGAAGTAGTCCTGCAGGCCATGTCACTGGCATGACTGACTCTCCTATCCGGGATTCCTCTGGAGGATCCTGCATTGCTACGCCTACTGCTGCCGCTGCTGCTGTTGCTGCTGCTGGGAGTCGTTCATCATCCCAGAGAGGAAGTAGGAACACCACTACTTTTACTAAACAATTGACCCTCCAACAGTCCTTAGCGAGGAGGATGAAGTACGACAGCAGTCATCCTGAAGCAAAACGTATAACTGAGGCCTTGACTGCTTTGTTGGTGTTAGACGTGCGTCCGGTATCCGCCATTAGTGCAGTGGGATTTAGACAATTGATGGAGGTAGTGTGTCCCCGGTTCCAAATCCCGTCTAGATTCCACTTCACTAGGCAGGCGATACCGAGACTGTACAGAAACGTCAGAAAAAGTGTACTCAGTGTCCTGAAAAATGCCGTTGTACACAATGTCCACTTAACCACGGACATGTGGACAAGTGGAACAGGGCAGACTAAGGACTATATGACTGTGACAGCCCACTGGGTAGATGTATCACCTTACGCAGCAACAGCAGCAGCGTCACCAGTAGCAGCATCTCAGAAACGCCAGCTCGTTACAAGGCAGGCTACGCTGTGTATCACCGGTTTCAGTAAGAGGCACACCGCCGACAACCTCTTAGAGAAACTGAGGGAAATCATCGCCCAGTGGCTTACCCCACTTAGACTCTCCTGGGGATTTGTGATATCTGACAACGCCACCAATATTGTGCGGGCATTACATCTGGGCAAATTCCAGCACGTCCCATGTTTTGCTCACACAATAAACTTGGTGGTGCAGAATTTTCTGAAAAGCGACAGGGGCGTGCAGGAGACGCTTTGGGTGGCCCGAAAAATTTCTGGCCACTTTCGCCATTCAGCGACTGCGTGCCGAAGACTGGAGCGCCAGCAAACACTCTTGAACCTGCCCCGCCATCACCTGAAGCAAGAGGTTGTGACGCGGTGGAACTCAACCCTCTATATGCTTCAGAGGATGGAGGAGCAGCAAAAGGCCATACAAGCCTATACATCCACCTATGACATAGGCAAAGGAGGGGGTATGCACCTGACTCAAGCGCAGTGGAGAATGATTTCCGTGTTGTGCAAGGTTCTCCAGCCCTTCGAACTTGCCACACGTGAAGTCAGTTCAGACACAGCCAGCTTGAGTCAGGTCATTCCCCTCATCAGGTTTTTGCAGAAGCAGCTGGAGAAAGTGAAGGAGGAGCTAAGACGGAGCGATTCCGCTCGGCATGTGGGACTTGTGGATGAAGCCCTTCATTCGCTTTGCCAGGATTCCAGGGTGGTCAATCTGTTGAAATCAGACCACTACATTTTGGCCACCGTGCTTGATCCTAGGTTTAAAGCCTATGTGGTGTCTCTCTTTCCGGCCGACACAAGCCTGCAGAGGTGCAAAGACCTGCTGGTGAACACACTGTCAGCTGAAGCGGAACGTGACACGTCAACGGCTCCTTCTTCATTTTCTCCCGCAACTGGGGCTGCCAGGAAAAAAACTTAGGTATCCTAAGCAACCCGCTGGCGGTGATGCAGGGCAGGCAGGACCAAGTTTGGACATCTGGTCCGGACTGAAGGACCTGGCAACAATTTCTGACATGTCTACTGTCACTGCATATGATACTGTCACCATTGACAGAATGGTGGAGGATTACATCGGTGACAGCATCCAAGTAGGCATGTCAGACAGTCCATACCTGTACTGGCAGGAAAAAGAGGCAATTTGGAGGCCCCTGTACAAGCTGGCTCTATTTTACCTGAGTTGCCCCCCCTCCAGTGTGTACTCCGAAAGAGTGTTTAGTGCAGCCGGGAACCTTGTCAGCGAAAGGCGTAGGAGGTTGCTTCCACAGAATGTGGAGAAGATGATGTTCATCAAAATGAATTATCAGCTCTTCCAGGGAGACCAGCCTCCAGAAGGTACAGAGGGACCTGTGGTGGTGGATTCAAGTGGGGACGAGTTAATACTTTGTGAGGATGAGGATGTACACACTGAAGAGGGTGAGGAATCGGTGGATGAGGAGGATGAGGATGACATCTTGCCTCCGTAGAGCCAGTTTGTGCAGGGACACATTAATTGCCAGCTTGTTTTGTGGGGGCCCAAACGAACCAATCATTTCAGCCACAGTTGTGTGGCAGACCCTGGCGCTGAAATGATTGATTTGTTAAAGTGTGCATGTCCTGTTTATACAACATAAGGGTGGGTGGGAGGGCCCAAGGACAATTCCATCTTGCACTTCTTTTTTTTCTTTGCATTATGTACAGTTTGGGGCCTAGTTTTTCTAACTGCCATCCTGTCTGCCACTGCAGTGTCACTCCTAGATGGGTCACGTGTTTGTGCCGCCCACTCGTGTCGCTTAGCATAGTCATCCAGCTACCTCGGTGCAACCTTTTGGACATGAAAACACTATTGTGAGGTGTGAGGTGTTCAGAATAGACTGGAAATGAGTGGAAATTAAGGTTATTGAGGTTAATAATAGCATAGGAGCAGAGAAACCAACAAATTCTGTGATTTTAGCTGTTTTTATGCTTTTTAAAAAAAAAATACAGATCCAAAACACAAAACCCAGAACCCAAAACACGGAAGGGTGGTTTTGGCAAAACCAATCCAGATCCAAAACACGAAGAAAGATCCAGATCCAAAACCAAAACACAAAACACGAAAAGTGGCCGGTGCACACCCCTACTTTGAAGATGTGTATGTGTGGAGTACCCTCCCTTGGAGCACCACCAGGGTTGTATCCAGGACCGGTTCTAGACCTTCTGGGGCTCGGGGCGAAAGTTTCCTTTGGCGCCCCGAGCTTGGGGGCGTGGTCACTGGTTCAAAAAATATACAATTACAAACGAAATAAAATACAAAATGTGGGGCCGCTTGCACTGTACATGGGGGCACCATTTGCCACAGGAGGAGGCCGTTTGCATTGGAGGGGTACCATTAGCCTTACTCACAGCTACACATGGCTGAGCACGGAATACCCTAAGGGAAAAGTAAACTAAATAACGGATATGTAAAAACTTAAGTGAAGGTAAGGCAGGGAGCGAATAAAATGTGGTGCCAAAATCTGACCCTACACAGAGCTATGCACAAATTGACACACTTTCCTTGTCACACACAGAGTCCCAAGTTCCTTTTATTTAGAAGAAACCCAGGGCCTGATTCAGACCCGCTTGTGAGCGCTATGCGCGGTTGATGGTGGCCCAGAGCGCATGCGCACGACGGAGCCGGCTCCGTCGTGCAACTGCGCGAGACCCGGAAAGCAACAGGCGAGCCGTCGCTCCGGGTCTCGTACCAAAGGGGGTGTGCTGTCGATGTTGAGTGACAGCACGCCCCCTGTGGTGGGCGTGCTGGGGGCGTGGCTGCCCAGACGGAGGCGTTCCCATGGGAACGCCTACCATCTGGGGCCGTCCCCACTGACATCACAAGTGATGTCAGTGGGATTGTGATATCAGTGGGAGTGCTTTTGGCTCTGTTAGAGCCAAAAGCACTCTGGGGCTTGCGGCAACGAGACCCTACCACAAGGGTGTCGTCGCAAGCCCGATGGTCTTGACCGCTCACTATAGCTGTGGGTGGTCACCCACAGCTATGCGAGCGGCCAGGAGGCCGCTCTGTCAGAGCGTCCGGCTCTGAATCAGGACCCCAGTCCCATGCATTGCTGCATACCAGGCTGTAATTGAAGACTTAGGAGTCAATCCAATTACTTGCTATGTACTTGTGGGTGCGAGTCATCGTGACAACGGGCCCGCCTGACAGCAGCTTCGCTTACAAGTGCTCGCAGCCCCCTAGGGCTCCAAGGTAATTTAGGCGAAATCTGAGCAGGCTGAGAAGGGTTTTTAACGCTGTTGCAATGGCAACTCACACCCTTCACATGTCATTGGATTGACCCCTTGTGTATTATTGTACCTAGATGCAGAGACCTGTCTTAATGTACAGAATAGGAATAGCGTCTACATTATGCCTTGTTCAATACTAAACATTCATGAAAAGCTTCTAAACGGATATCCATGACATATTTTTACAATGTAGTAAACCTAGCAACTGTACATTGATACGTCACATAGAAAATCATTGTGCATTGCCTGAATACTACAGAGCCTTGTACATTATACCATACTGCCGAGTGCCACTGCTATACAGTGCTGATCAAATGTATACATATAGCCTCTCTCCTGAGCCTTATGCTGGCCATACACGCTACAATTATCGGGGCGATCCGCCTGCTATCGGCGGATCGCCCCGATAATTGTAGCGTGTGGGGGGCGACCGAGGGTTAAATATTGCTCGGTCAGGCATGCAGGATTGCCCAGCATTCCCGTCCGATTCGATATTTACCCGGTAAACTGTCAGCCGCATCGGGCAGTGTATGCCCAGCGCGGCCGACAGACAGACATTTCCTGTGTTCCTTCCTACGGAAGGAACAGGGAAATGTCTCCTCCCCCGGGGGCGGAGCGCGGATGTCGGGCTATACACTGTGAGATTTCTCTCACAGTGTATGCCGGCGACATCTGCGGCTGGCAGCCTGCCAGATAAAATGTCTGTCGGTCTGACAGGCATTTTATCTGGCCGTGTATGCCCAGACAATGTCAACAGCATGGATAACCTCAATAATAGTGCCGCCGCAAACTGTTGACATCAGAATATAGACATTGCAAATGTTGATTTTGTCATAAGGTGACATTTCCAGCAGGGTTAGGGTTGCCGTTAGGGTTAGGGACAGGAGAAGAAAACGTGCATATCGACATAACATCCGTGTCAACTAGCTGAATATCAACATGGTCAATGTGAACATAATTTATATTGTGATTGTTAATGATGGATCTCTCGCACCCAGCATGGTCTGGTGCAAGTGCTGATTCTAATGATGACAGTCGCGGAGGGTGGCATAACCACTTTCAGATGCACGAATCCCCAAATTAGTGCTACAGATTGTTACTTGTAAAGTGGATGGACACCCAATGTAATATTTGTAGGAACATATCTGTAATGCCTGCATGCATGCCCTTTTCCTTGGAAGGTGACAGAAATGTGTGTTAGGAAATATAACTGGTTTCATATTACGTCCTTATTACAAGATGACCAGCTGGAGACTCACATTATTTAATACACATATAATATTTATCTGATGGTGGGCTGTTTAATTTAATAGTGGTGCCCAGGGGCGTTTCTAGAGAGGAGGGGGTCCGTGTGCAGTCACTGACACGGGCCCCCTCCTCTCCGCCCGGCGGACAGAGCTGTGCGCGGCCAACGCCGGAGTTATATACTCTGGGCACTAGAGTGTGCCCAGTCTATAGTGTCTGCACAGGTCACCGGGAAAATGGGCGCGGCAGCCATTTTCCCTGTACCGCGCAAACGACGGGAAAATGGGCGCCGCGACCATTTTCTAGTCGTTTTACAACGCCGGACTCCCGCGCCGATGTAGGACTCCGGAGAGGTAAGTAATACTATGGGTGCAGGGTGTGCGGGTGTACACCCTGCACCCATTATAGATACACCCCTGTGCATATATATATATACACGTATATATATGTAGATATAGAGAAAGACAGAGAAGTAGGTACATAGATATATCTTGAGAGAGGGAGAGACATACATACAGCCCCAGGTTAAGATCACGATCACGGTCAGAATAATGCCAGATATTACACTGACTATCCTGTTGATTTATGTGACAGCTGCCCTGTGCCTTTGTGTTCCTCAGCCTGATATTTCCACCAGTAGCTCAGCCTGTGCGACTCCCAGTTCTCATCGGCTGCCAAGGGAGAGAGGTGGGCGGGGCTTCTGACGGCCGCGGGTGGGCGGGCCTTCAACAATTGGGTGAATAGACGAGCGTGGCTAACGACTATCGGGGGAGAGTGGGTGGGGAGTTGCAATGCCGGTGGAGGTTAACAGGAAAAAAAATTCCTGTCAGCACTTTCTAGACTACACTACTCTGGTTCATGTGGGCCTATTTTCATTGGGGGCCTGGAGCTGTAGCTCCACCCGCCCCATTGTTAATCCGGCCCTGAAACAATATAGTTACATAAAGTACCACATTTTACCTCAGGAATGTGCAAAACATGAAATATGTACATATAAAGTACCTGTCATCCTCACGGATTTGTCACATATATATATATATTTTTTTATTAGAACTCTTGTTCCTCCAGTCCCTAACCAGGGCTACATGTTTATCATTGGTAAAACATTAGGAAGCCATGAGGGAGCTCCCAATCTTAGCTGTATGTGACATGTATGTAAAATGTATGTGACAGGCATTTTCACTCACAGATTTGCCCTAGCGATATACTGTAGATGGCCTAGCGGCTGATGACAGCTTCTGCTCGAAATGCATATCGAGCAGAGCCGCAACTAGGGGGGGGCTAAGGGTGCATGTGCACCGGGTGCCAGATTTGAGGGGGTGCCAAGAGCTCAGAAATGTCTCATCCGGTGATGAGGTAGTATGCATTCTAGTCACACTCACTGTCCTGGTTCCCTGATTGCTGCATACAGTATATTACCCCTATGCTGTCACTGTTACAGCAGTGCCTCCTGGGTCTGTCACTTCGTTGTCTGCCTGGCTCAGTCGTTAGCTTCCTGTGCTGGCTGACAGAAGGAATTCTCCTGTTCACAGTCCTGACTCCTGGCCGCAGGTGGCGCGCTCCCCGGAGTTAGGCGCAGGGTCCGGGTTCACAGACCATCCCCAGGCGCAGACACCAGGGGCCGCTCTGTACTGCTGCGACCTGTGCTGCGGGTTTATCTTTTCTGGGAGCTGGCACTGATCAGGTTAGGGAGCTCCTAGAGCAATGTCTGTCTGACCTGCTTGTTATACTCAGACACTCATTTAGCTTCCGGGGGCACAACTGTGTTGCACTTCTGTGACAAGGTTACTATGCAGATCACCAAGAGATGGGCACAAGTGCCTCTATTTTATACAAGTTTCAGACCAGTATCTCTATGTCTTGTCTTGATGATTCAGTGCTATCTAAAATTATGTATACTGTGTCATAGCCATGATCAGAGTAATCTTGTACTCACTAACAATTTCAAGCAGTTAATCCTACATGCACATTGACTAGTGTATCCTGAAAACCATTTTATTGTGTAGGTCAGGGCCTGGTGCCAGTTTTGAGGAGTCAATAGATATGTCGGGGGGGGGGGGGGGTTGGGGGGGGGGACACACAAATTGCTCTCTTGCCCCGGTTGACAAAAATCCTAGTTTCGGCCCTGATATCGAGTAACCATTAAACACAAACATTATTAAAATACGATATATATAGATATAAATAAGAACATGAGACATGGGTGGAGTGAAATTGGTTATCTTTATTATTGAAATAAAATAGCATGGTGGCAGAATAAAGAACGGCCACATAATCAGTGCACCCGCTCAGCTTAACGCAAGTTCCTGCATGGGCCGATTGCCCTAACAACAACGTCACATAAGTGAGAGGTCTCCGCCTCCCAGACCTATGACACACCTAAGCTCCGCCTACACACAGCTACAGTATAGTCTGATCAGTCTGTCACCACAGTGTAAATGACATTTTACACACAACCTGCCCCAGTCTTGGGGTTTATAGGTCGTCACGTTTACTTCAGCGCTCCGTTAATTTTTTTTTTATTAAAAAAAAAAACTTGCTTACGTAAAACCACTGGGAGCCTGGCCTAAGGTTTGTGTTTTTACACTGGGAGCCTGGCCTAAGGTTGGTGTTTTTACACTGGGAGCCTGGCCTAAGGTTGGTGTTTTTACACTGGGAGCCTGGCCTAAGGTTGGTGTTTTTACACTGGGAGCCTGGCCTAAGGTTTGTGTTTTTACACTGGGAGCCTGGCCTAAGGTTGGTGTTTTTACACTGGGAGCCTGGCCTAAGGTTTGTGTTTTTACAAAACGCTATTTTTATTAATTGTCTATACGCTTACTACTGTATGTTAAGAAATGTCCCTTAATATATTGATTTAATAATAAATTGCATTTTTATGGAGAAAAGAACACCCTTTAGCAATTGTAATATAAAAATGATATTGTTACTACTATATTAATGTCATCAAAGTTGTATATATATATTTTTTTGTTTACAAAAAGTACAGCAGGGTTGCCAACATTGTGGCTGCCCCTACCAGGAGGGGACAGCCAGATCGGCAAAGCAAGGGCGCATGTCCCGAATGGCGATGGAGCGGTGTGGGGGGGGGGGGGGGGGGGTCGGGTATTGCTGTGGCCACATGATAGCATAATTTTGGCTTTCGATTACTGGCATTGTGAAGCATGGTGCGGGGCCAAACTGAAGCAATTCAGCACGAATCGCGTCACCGCCCTCCCCTCCCCCAACAGGGGATTCTCTTATAACCATGGTGGGGGTTGCCTGCCTTTCCGGGGGGGCCGGGAGCGAGTCGGGAGGGTAGGCAAGTATAAAGTACAGCCTTTAGGCTTATTATAATTTATAATACACAAGGTTGTACACACAAGAATGACATACATTATGTACATGGCACACACGGGAATAACATATATGCATGGCACACACACGGGAATAACATGTATGCATGGCACACACACAGGAATAACATGTATGCATGGCACACACACAGGAATAACATATATGCATCGCACACACAGGAATAACATATATACATGGCACACACACAGGAATAACATATGCATGGCACGCACACAGAGGAATAATATATATACATGGCACACTGAGAAATAACATATATATATGACACACACACAGGAATAACATATATGCATGGCACACACAGGAATAACATATATACATGGCACACACACAGGAATAACATATATGCATGACACACACACAGGAATAACATATATACATGGCACACACACAGGAATAACATATATACATGGCACACACACAGAGGAATAACATATATGCATGGCACACACACACAAGAATAACATATATGCATGGCACACTCAGGAATAACATATATGCATGGCACACACACACAGGAATAACATATACATGGCATACACACAGAGGAATAACATATATGCATGGCACACTCAGGAATAACATATATGTACATGGCACACACACAGGAATAACACATATATATGATTGTACTATATTCTATGAGTGAATGCTGTGTTTCCCCCAGTTACACAGACACATAAGTGACGTTATGGTACTGCAGCAGGAACAGGCCAGGCTACCTCCTCATGTCATGTTTTGCTAGTGCCCGCATGTCTAAGGCTCATACACACTAGACAATAAATTGAACGATATGAACGATAATGATATTGTTATCATTAATAGCGTTCAATATCATCCAGTGTGTATGAACAATATCATTAACGATGCGCACTCCCGCAAATCATTAACTATGTCTTTCATTGCCTGAACTTGCAGGGCAACCTGACAATATCGACAGGAACTGCAAGTTCAGGGATGAGGGAGGGTGACGTCACTGAACGATAACATTCAGTGTGTATGCCCAATGTCCTATTCACGGGAGAGCCAGAGCAAACAACACCAAACACTTAACAGTATTGCACATGGAGCATATCGTTAAGTGTGTATGAGCCAGAGCTTCCCAGGAGCGACTTGGTGCAAGTAATTGGGGGTGGGGAGCTGCACAGTAACATCAGTGACTCCCTAATCGGTTACTTGCCCGGGCACCAGGGTTAGAGACACTGACAGAGAGGAAAGCAGTCTGCAAGCAGCAGCACAAATTGGAAGGTGCTGACAGAGCTGGCCAATGTTAACCAATCCTAAATCAGCCCCCTCCCCAGTTTATTTGCTGATTTATTTTGATCACTTCTAACAGGTGTTGACTCTCCCAGATATAGTTATACAGCCTTTCCATACACCTAATGCAGCATGTAGGGGCTCAGTGAGGATGGCAATGTAGGTGTGTAAGTGTCTGATGGGGTCAGACAGAGAATAAAAGGATATCTGTCCTGCCTCATAATCCAGGTATATCCTCACTCTGTCACAGGGGATATTGTCAGGTAACTGGATCCCTGTACTGTCATGTCTCACTGAGTGCTGATTATCATTCCTATACACACACCAGGACTTATTACTTCCAATGTGTGCCCAACCTCCTAACCTGGCTACACTGGGAAAACACATCCCCACCATCCACTGCTCTGATTTACTGACATCCACTTCCCAGTAATGTCGCCCTGAGGAGAATCCCCTGGTGCTTATTACCTGATTATACTGAAATCTATTTGCTGACATTAGACGATTCTGCATTGGACACGTGGATGCAGTTTTCAGGTCACATGATATATATATCTTATCACCAGCTGTGCTTCCATCCAGTAATAGGTCTGTAGCTTCCTGCACATAGCCCCCTGTATTTATACTTGTTATTATATCAGATACTGTGTGTAATGCCCCTAAGATGAGACCCACATCCAGATCTCCTGCACCATGGACCTGGTTGTCATGTCTCTCTGTGTCCTCAGTATCACACAAGTCACCTGTGTCTGGTTCCTGTAAGACAGTCACTGGGTCAGACATGTTACACAGCTCCTCAATGTGACGCATCTTCCTGGACAGCTCGTCCTTCTTTATTTCCAGCTGCTGGATCAGATCAGAGACTGAGAGTAAAACGCGCTGTTCCTGCCTGGAGATCTCACTCAGGACTCTCTTGTCCAGGTCTTCCAGCTGTCTCCTGATGTCTCTAAACAGGACAGTGACTGTCTCTGTTACACCAGCTGCTTTTCCCTGATCTCTCCAGCGCTCCTGCAGACTCTGGACTCTTTTCTCAGCCTCCTCTCTCTTTGTGGTCAATTTCTGCAGAACATTTCTCAGCTTCTCCTTCTCAGAGGCCTCATCCAGCGACTCCACCTGATGTCGTTTGGGTCCCCCAATCAGACAACAGGACACACAGATACAGGCAGCGTCCTCAGTGCAGTAATACTCCAGCAGCTTCTTATGGACGGAGCATTTCCTGTTCCCCAGAGAGGTGGTGGGATCACATAAGACGTGTTCTGCTGACTTGCTGTGTACTCTCAGGTGATTATCACACAGAGAAGCCTCACACTGCAGACAGGATTTAACAGCAGGTACAGGAGAGTGAATACAGTAAGTGCAGAAGATCCCAGTCTCCTCCTGTTCTGGTCGGGTAGACAGGAAACTCCCCATTATGTTACACAGAGGAATGTTCCGTATCAGTGCAGGACGCTCCTGACACTCTGCTTTGCATTCAGGACATCTATAAACTCCAGACCCCTCCTGTGTATCCAGCACACGATCAATACAGACCCGGCAGAAGTTGTGGCCACATCTCAGGGTTACAGGATCTGTATAAATGCTCAGGCAGATTGAACAGTCCAGCTCCTGTCTCAGATCAGCAGACGCCATCGCTGGCAGCAGAAGAGGGAAATGAAAGTCTCCGGCTCTCAGATACCAGTGGGTGTGTTTCATATTTACACAGGGCGAGGCTGAGTTTGTCACTAATGCTCCGTACACACAGAGCAATCAGCCAGCGATACGATAATCGCTGGCTGATTGTCCTGCCCCCTCCCTGGTGTGCTGGATGATCGATATCGCTATCATCCATATGTGCCCGTGCATCGCTGGTCGTTGGCAGGCTTGTAGGGAGCAAAAGATGATTGATTTGAATGGTAACGATATGAACGATATCGCTATCGTTCAAATCGTGCATTAAAATTGCTCCGTGTGTACGGAGCTTAAGAGTATTCGTACTAAAGCTGGGGTACACATCAAAAGATATATTACACTTAATGGGCGATATATCCATAGTATATCGATATGTCTGTGAACAACTGCTGCCAGCGGAGGGGTGGAAGAGGACCTCGGACTGACACCAGTGGCCATGGGGTGTGTCTGGGGTAGAAGAGAGGGGTGCCGGCACAGTGTGAGGAAATCCTTATGGATACCTCAGCTGCAGGTGAAGTATCACTTTTCCAAAAAGCTGACTCCGCAAAAACAGCAGCTGTTCGGAAGTGATACTTTTGTTAGGGAGGTATGATGAATGAGGCATGATGAATGCCTCAAAAATATTTTTTTAAACTTGTAGCGAGTTTAAAACATAATTATCACTAATGGTAATGATGTAATGATGAATAGACCCCCTAGTATGTACCATATTTCTATACAGTATATCCACCCCTAAAATACTTATAATAATAATAATTCCAAAGGTGATGGAAGCCAGGTACAGATATGTCCTCTTGGAGATTTAGCTATATGACCTGCGGTCCGATCAACGTAAGTACGGGCACCCGTTCTACTTAGCCGTGGGGAGGGAGGGTTAGGTTTAGGGCACCCCGGGGGGACTTAGGGTTAGGCACCTCCCGGGAAGGTTAGGGTTAGGCTAGGGGGGGTTAGGGTTTGGCACTGGGGGGACGATAGGGTTAGGCCTTGGGAGGGTTAGGATTAGAGAGCGGGGAGGGGGGATTAGGCACTAATGGGGGGAGGTTAGGGTTAGGCACCCCTAAAGGCGGGATATGGAGGGGAGAGGGGAGGGTTAGACTGTCGGCATTCTGTCCTGTCGGGCTCTCCCTGTCGGGATTTGAACCGGCGGCTAAACAACTGCCGGTAAAACAATCCCATTCCGTCCTCTTGCATCTTTGCTCTGTACGCAGAAAATCGCGCCATGCATGGCTCGAACCGTGCGCCTGCGAGCGGATATGTGCACTGCGTTCGCTCCCTGCGACTCCATTGGATTGCACGGTGCGATCACAGAGCGCCATAGCGTACCATAGCATATGCTGCTGCGGGTAATCACATGGCGCGATGCGTGCGCATGTTTTTAGCGTGATCAGCATGGATGTAAAAGGACACATCTGTATATATAAATGCTATTAATGAATATTCTTCTTACTAATTAATTGGAGAAGAAATAATTTGGGTGATGCAGAAGCGCAGCGCCTGATTTTCCCAGCATCCACCAGGAGACAGTCTATGTAACTGGGGGCCTGATTCAGAGGTGGACGATTCAGAGGTGGACGATAATCCCGTTGCGACTGTGGGCCTGATTCAGAAACGTTCGCAAGCAGCCGCTCGCTCGTTCCTGGCCGATGTTCTGCAATTGCGCATGCATATGCACCATTATGCGCATGCACGACTGAGTCTTTGCGAACAGATATTTGTTCGCTCGTATGGACTGCGAGCAGGAAGTGACTTCCAATAGTTGATTGAGAGAAAGGGCCGTTTGTGGGAGGTGACGGGGTGTTGGCCTAAAAACGCAGGCGTGCCACAGCATTCGCACGCCGTTTTCGGGGCGTACATAAATTAACTGCTGCGAGAGAGAACGAAGAGCGGAAGTAGTAATACGTCACTCTGCGAGCAGGCCTCAGGTCGGGATGATTGACCAGCTTGTGGTAGGGTATGGTCTCCCGCAAGACCGATAGTATTTTCGTTAGCACCTAGTATAACCGATGTAACTAGTGATGTTACTATTTCAGAGCCCACAATACAATCACCTAATAGTCTGCAAACTTCTTGCTAATAACAAGGCTAATTAGATGCCCAATTGTTCCAGTGCGTTTGTAGGAGCAAATTGGCTTAATTAACCAAATAATTGTTGGTGCTTATCGAAACATGTTAGTATAGCAAAGTATCCTGAAGCTAGTATTATTTTCTGCTTTTGCGTAAATGTTGTTTTTAAACAATTACCTTTTAAGTGTGTTTGTTAATTTTTTGAATTTTATTTTTTATAATAAAAAAAATAAACAAACAAAGGTTTAACCCAAAAAAACCAAAGGAAAACATTTGGACAACACTTATGTTAATTAATTACATTATTGACATCATTTGCTTAACATATGTTGTGATAAACCGATAGACAATCGAAACATCACATGTGGTGGGGCAGCTAGAAAGATGGAGCAGCACTGACGGTGAGAGGCATACTCTGCTGCAGAGACCCCAGAGGACCCCAGCATGGAAATGGGTGGAAGCTCAGGATGGCCACCTCAAGGACCCCAGAGGAGGACCCGGCGGTTGAAGTTTGGTGGGTTTGGCGCAGAGGACCCTTGTGTAATGGCCAGGATGAGCAGGCAGCACAAGGGATGTCGCAAAGAAGGACCCAGAGGGGGGACCTGTGAGAGTTGCTGTAGCCGGACCAGAGGAGACCCTCACCTGAAAAACTGCTGCTGGGACCACCACTGTGACAGCTAATCTGTACCTGCAACTGGGACAGCCCACATAAGGACCCCGGCTCCAGGACCCAAGAAGACCCCTGCAAGAGAACAGATCAATAGATCAACAGCCAGCTGAAAGACCCCGGAGAGGACCCAGACCCAGGGAAGGTCACAGGACCGGAGTGTGCAAGGTGCTGCGGAGAGGAAGCTGGGCGAGGACCTGGTCCAAGGAAGGTGGCAGGAGAGCCGTTGCTGGGGATGAGACACTCGGTTTAATCTATTCTAACTTTGCTGGGTGGTGGGAGGAACATGTGCCATCTCCAGTTGGGGTTCCCTGGATGTGGCAAATGGGTACTGGCGCAGCGAAGGGAGCCTCATGTGTGGGAACCGTCTGAGAGCAGAGTAATCTGGTCTGGGCAAGCATAGTAGGTTCCTCCTTATTCACAAGTTATTTTAGTGACTGATGGCTGGAGATTACCCCATAGTATCTTCTTATGAACCCCTGTAATAAGTATTGGCAGTGATGGTTAATGCAAAAGTTTTATGTTATATGCCCTTAAAATGCTTCCAAGTGAATATTAATTCTAGTTAATGTGTTTGTTAATAGCTACATTGAATGCTTAGTATTTCCGATGTGCCTGAATGTAACCCCCCTTTACCTCTATAAAGGGACACCAGGTTACTAACACCTTTGTTACTCCTAATGTACCCACCCTTAGCATTCCTCTAAGTGGTGTACATCCCCATTGTCAGTGCCTCCACCCAAGTATTAATAGTCATTATGGGCCTACTTGAGAAAACCCACTTAAATGTTATAACTAATATCCATGGTTTAATAGGGAGCTATTCAAACCATATTATATGTCACAGGATATCACAGTGTAAAACTTAGGTAGACCTGTTTTTCTTCTTGGATCCTTGTGTCAAATCTTCAGGTAAGTAACTACACAAATGTAACAGTGTTAACTCATTTTTATGAAATAATAGCATGTACAATTGTTTTAAATATTTCTTCACATAACACAATTATAATAGTGTAATCCCATAAACATTTTACACAGATAAGCATCACAGTAACTATTAATACACTACTAATGTCACATACTTTAACAGATACTTAAAAGGAGCATATAGAATCACATTACTTGGCACTTACAATTAATACCCATCACCAACACATATGTTTTACTTCTTGTTAAAACCGATATTGCATCAGAAGAGGAAGTATACCAATCCCAAAGTGATGAACTCATAAAATCTCATCTAAAGTTCTGTTACATTAAACTCACTCCATTAGACATTAAATATCCTGACCCTGTCCTATATCAATCCCATATGATTGTCGCATAGCATCACGTGTGAATAAAACCTATACCATTTAAACCTATATTATAGAAAATAAATAATGTGACATATAAGTCTTTAGTTGAGCTATTAATATTCCCCTATAATGTTTCCATAGCTCTATGAGCCTCTCTGTTGTTATGTATCCTCCTTGAGCTAGTCTATTCCATAGCCCTTAGTGCAGGGGCCAGATGTAGCTCACAGTCTGATAATGGCTGGCGGCATTTGTAATATGTTACTTTGTTTATGTATATGCAGATTAACCCTAAAGAGGTTATCAGGTCTCCAATATACAGTACTTCACTGTATGTGTGAATAAAGAATTGCTGAACAAATAGTTCACAGTACCACTGCTGTTTTATTACTCTAGATCACAGGTTACCAGAGTAAGCAGTCACCATGTATGCATGACAGGGTGCACTGGTGTGGGAGAGGCTGGAGAAGATGCTGGATGTGGGGTATCCTGTCTCCTATCAGTTCATCATACATTAAGCTGCAACTGCCCACTGCTTTCACGGTGAACGCAGGGTAGCCTCAGTCAGAATAGTAGAGGACTAGTCTGGCTACTGTGGGGATCATTCACACTTCAGCCACTTCTCGTGTTGGCTTTGTAATGTTCTGCAGTGGGGTAGTTACAGTAGGGCTACAATAGGGATTGTCCACAGCCCTGTCAGACGGTAACAGTAAAGTCTACTTTCTCCCCCAGCACTTTCCTTTCAAGGCAGCTACCCACCTTCTCTTGAGGGCCGGTCAGCTAGATACTTGGGGCTCTATTTACTACAATCCGCATATTGAATGCGGATTGTAGTGTGATATTACCGAGTGAATTTGCATTGCGAATTCAGGCAATATCACAGGGATTTACTATAAATCCTTGCAGGGACAGAGCTTGCGATAAAGCTCTGTCATTGCGGATCCCATCCGCACTCTAGTCACGGTATTTTCGGAAAAAATATCGCCAGTAAGAGCCCGCGCATGCGCCGACCCACCGTCGCTGCTACCCCCCACCGGCGCTAAGCCCCGCCCCCGGTGCTAAGCCCCGCCCCACACGATCACGGACCCCCGTGACCCCCCCTCCCTCCCTTCATTACACTTACCTGCATCCTCCTGGCCTCCGGTGATCTTCTCCGGGCTTCCCGATCAGGTGATCTCCCATTCTACACTGGGGCTCGATCACCTGATAACCGGGCAGCAGTGCACTGTGGGAGACCAGCTGACCAGAAAGAAGCCATCACCGGAGGCCCGATCACCGGTCCCTCGAGTCAGGTAAGTAAAAAAAAAATGTTTCATTTTTTTCTTCTTTTTTTTACAGCAATCAGCTTGCGGTCTATTTAGACCACATAGCTGATTACTGGTACCGGCTCCCGCCTCTGCTCTCCCCGTTAGGGCAGAGTGGGAGCCCGGTAACCGGGGGAGACCCTGGATAACGCCACCTCCAGGTGGCGTTATTATCTCAGGGCTTCCCCCGGTATTTTTTTACATTTTATTTTTAGTAACTATGGTCGGATCACATTTCCCATTACAATTATGGGAAGTGCGATCTGCTTTACTAAAAATAAGTGATACTTAGGGGTTGGAGTAGAATTTTACTAATTCTACTCCAATTGCCCTATAGTAACTACAGGTGATACTAAAATAATGTGAAAAGGGTGTGAAAAAATAAAACAGCCTTTTTCACTTTATTTTAGTAAAAATAATGTTAATAAATAGAGCTCTAGGTGAGTGCAGTGCATATATGTACTCACTGTTAGCAGGGCGCTGCTGCCACTGCTAACTTGTCACTCAGTGACCTTCCCATCTGCAGAGAAACCCCTGGCCTCTTTCTGCTAACTGCAGCCCACCTCCGTATTACTGCTGCTGGGCTGTCCTGCAGGGAACTACCGCTGACCACCGGATACAGCCACTGCCGCTCCACCTCCCCAAATGTAGATGCACCCCTCCTCCTGGGATACAGCCTCTAAGCTATGGGGATGTGCTGCAGCTTCGCCCACTTACAGCCTCTGCTCACCACCGGGCCCTCTGCACTGCTCTGCTGCCGGGACCACCGCTGCTGCTGTGTCTCTCTCCCCCCCGGCTCTGTCATAGCCTGCCACCAAGCAGGCAGCCCTCCTGTCACTGGACAGTAGCCGGAACTTCCGGATCTGCCTCCCCGCTGACGTGGTGGCTGACGCCGGGACTTCCTGCGCGGCTCCTAGCCACTTCCACTCACGCTGCCAGGTCCACCTCCCATGACGCCGCCTCTCTGGCATCATCAGGTAGACAGGGTGGGTGCCGCTGTCCCACCATCTTCCCCAGCTGCGGCTGGGCTCCCTCTCCGGCTCTGCCACCCTGCGCCCAGCAGCATATAGCCGCTCACTGGCTGCCCGGGTCACAGGAGGGCAGGCACTGGAGGGAGGGATCAGCAGACTGACTCCCACTCTGCTGTCAGTTCCTTTTATATGTTTCTCTGTCCCTGCCCCTCTTTTCCTGGCAGGAACCTAACCACTCCCAGCCATATCACTCCGCCCACTTCTTCTCCTGTGCATGTGCATCTCATACATTGTGCACATCCTCACCACAGAGATAGAAAAAAGTACCACATAAAGTTATATGCAAATACATTAAATATATATATACATATCATGAACTACAATACTCCATTATAAATACATTTTACCTCAAGAACTGTGACTGCAGTACATATATATTTAACTCATATATGTACTTATTAATATAGTATGTTATTTAACCCTTAACCAGGGTTACATGAATTTTGTTAAAGTTTATGCTGCAGGGTGCATGAGGTTCATTGCTGGTGTGCAGAGCGTTGCGCAAGTGTTTCCTGCTATGAGTAAATTGCAGAGAAATATAACGGAGGTGTACAAGCTTGCGTCAGACCAGGCTGCTTCCTAGTAAGTTGGTATATTAGTAATATCTACTTGTTGATGAAAACACACTGATAATTTTCAAATAATACATGTAGCCATAGGGATCATTGTGCCTTATACCAGTGCTCGAAGTGAAAATTTTGAAGTGGGGGTATGGAAATTTTTGTTGAATACCCCCCCCCCCTCCTGAGCTTTAGGGATATTGATAATGAGAAGTAGCCTCTGCTTCCCTCTCTCACCCCCTGCACCTAGCACTACCTTATTCCCTCTCACCTCCTGCTCCTCACAGTGCCCACCCTACACTACCCACAGTACCTCTCAGTCCAAGTCTGTTGTCTGCGCTGACAGAGATGCTTCCCAATCCCCCGGCTCATAGTGGGCTCTCTGTGGGTGGCACTGCACAATCAGGGTCACATCTTTGATCAGCGTTTTCTGAGACAGCTGCTTCTCCACCTCTCCTTCCCGGTGGCAGTGGGCGCTCCTCAGCCGCCCGGCACCAAGCAGAGGCACACCTTTGGTCAGAGTATTGGGTCCCAGCGCCAGGGCATGAGTGGAGATGCAGTGGCATGTTAAGCATTGTGCCGGCCGTGAACCAATCATGGGGTGGACCGGCAGCCAATCAGAAGCAGCCACATGGCTACTTCCTATTGGCTGCTGTTCCGCAAGCCGTGATTGGCTACTTCCAAATTTAAATGGCCACAGCCGATGCTTCTCTTTGATTGGTCACCAGTCCGCGATTGACCCACGCGGCTGGCAACAAGTATAAACTGACGCCGAATATGCCCCTGGCACAAGACCTGATGCTAGGTTAAGCTAGCACTGATAAGAGATGTGTCCCCAGTGGGACACATCTCCAAATAAATCCTGCCGCTGCTGTTTTGCTGCTGGGATCCCATATTTGGTCCCAGCCAGGGCCGGTGCTAGGGTGTTCAGTGCCCCTCTGTAAATTTTTTAATTTGCGCCTTCCCATTATTTATAAAGGGACAGTGTGCGCCTTTGGCATGCACTGCAAAAAAGGAACATGGTCTCACTAGGAGCATCACATTGCCAGCTATATAATGCAGAGAGCGTCTCAATGACTGACATATACTGTAATACAGAGCAATGCAGTGACCATCAGATAATACAGAGAGCATTGCAGTGACTGTCATACTGTTTAATGAAGAGACCATCAGTGCTGTTAATGTAATACAGAGAGCATAGCAGTGACCTCCATATAATTCAAAGATAATTGCAGTGACCACCACATAATGTAGAGCACATAGCAGAGAGCATTGTAGTGACTGCCATATAATATAGGGAGTGTTGCAGTGCCCGCAATATAATGCAGAGACCATCAGTGATCACTATATAATACAAAAAGCATTGCAGTGACCACCATATAATGCAGCTACCATCAGTGCCCTCCATACAGGGCTGGTTCTAGACCAAATAGAGTCCTGAGCGAAAGTCCCTTTGTAGCCCCATTAAAAAAAATATATACAGTTTTTTGTGTGTACTAAATAAAAATACACCTTACCTATATGGTGGTTTCTCTGCGATGGGGAACCTCTGAAGAAATTGATCCTCCCTGGGCAGATGATGTCTTCCTTCAGTATTCACTATTCATGTAGGAAATCCCATGGTCTGGAAGACGCCTGTTTATGTAAGAATATAACCAATGTCGTCATCATACAACCCAACGTATCCCCTTCAGCCTCATGCTTCGTGTCTCTCCAGCCTCATGCTCACTGTGTTAATTCTGGCCTCGTGCTTCTTGTGTCACCTCCTGCCCTGTGTGTAATTTCAGCCACATGCCCCCTGTGGCACTAGGCTCCTGCTTCTGGGGTATTTCCATCCACATCCTCCACCAGTATCTCTCCAACTGCCTCATCCTCGTCTCTCTCCAGCTGCCTCCTCACTTCTTCTGTGTAACAACAGCGGCCTCATCCCTATTGTGACTGTCCAGCAAACTCATTCCACCCCCCACTACCCCTGCATTTCTACAGCATGCATCCACCTCCCTATGGGGACTGTTTACTAAGCCTTGGATGGAGATAAAGTGATCGGAGATAAGGTACCAGCCAATCAGCTCCTAACTGCCATGTCACAGGATATGTTTGAAAAATGACAGTTAGGAGCTGGTTGTTTGGCAAATTATCTCTATCTCCATTGAAGGCTGAGGGGTCTATTTACTAAGCAGTGTTAGGAGACAGAGTTAAAAGTGATAAGGTGCCAGCCAATCAGCTCCCAACTGTCATTTTCAAACACAGCCTGTGAGATGACAGTTGGGAGCTGATTGGCTGCCACCTTATCACTTTTCACTCTGTCTCCTAACACTGCTTATGCTGGCCATACACGCTACAATTATCGGGGCGATCCGCCTGATATCAGCGGATCGCCCCGATAATTGTAGCGTGTGTGCGGGCGACCGAGGGTTAAATATTGCTCGGTCGGGCATGCAGGATTGTCCAGCATGTCCGTCCGATGCGATATTTACCCGGCAAACTGTCGGCCGCATCGGGCAGTGTATGCCCAGCGCGGCCGACAGACATTTCCTGACAGGGAAATGTCTCCGCCCCCGGGGGCGGAGCGCGGATGTCGGGCTATACACTGTGAGATTTCTCTCACAGTGTATGCTGGCGACATCTGCGGCTAGCATGCTGCCAGATAAAATGTCTGTCGGTCCAACAGACATTTTATCTGGCTGTGTATGCCCAGCAATAGTAACTAGACCCCTCAGTAGCTAGACCCCTGTGTCTCTCTGGCTTCAGCTCTGCACATGTTACTCTAGCTCCCCCATGTGTCACTTTAGTTCCACAATGACAGTACAGCCCCAGACCCTCCAACATGACCCCTCCCATTAGGTACAAAATGCTCCGCTCCTGGACTTCTTTCTTAATTGATGATTGCAGCCACATGTGGTGAAACACTCTTCTCATCAATTAACTAGCTCAACACAGGTGTCTGCGATCATACATTGGGTGGAAGTCCAGGAGCAGAGCATTCTGTACCTGATGGGAGGGGTCATGTTGGAGGGTAGGCAGCCCCCCAAATATCACTCCATCACCACCTGTGTCAGTTTCTAGCCCCCCCATATAACACACCTGCTCCCATCTGTCAGTTTTGCCCCATACAACACACCTGCTCACACCTGTGTCACAGTCTAGCCCCCCCATATATAACACTCCTGCTCTCACCTGTCAGTTTAGCCCCCATATAACACACCTACTCCCACCTATGTCACAGTCTTGCCCCCCCCTCATCCCCATATATAACACTCCTGCTTCCTCCTGTATCAGGCTCTAGCCCCCCCCCTCCCCTCCATTGCACCCATAATACTTACCTCACTGGCTGCATTCTCCCCGTCTGTAGGATCTCCCCCATGCTGGGATAAAGGGAGCATCTACAAGCTACTTGCCACTATACAAGTGTATTCAATAGTGTTTGAATACACTTGTAAAATGGCAAATAGTTAGCCGACACTCCCTTGTTCTCAGCGAGCTCTCACAGACTGGGAGAGAACGGATTACACTGCAGGGAGACAGGCAGCTGCTCAGCTGTCATCCACCCCTGCGGCTCCTGTAATGTGTTACACCACAGAGCAAACTGAAAGTGAACACCCCCATTATTAATATATGCCCCCCCATATTGGGTGCACCCCTTCACCCATTGTTAATACATGCCTCCCCCCGTTTTTTCTGCAGGAGAGGCAGCACTTACCTGAGCCTTTGCTGCTGCAGCCTGCATCTCCATGTCGCTAGGTGGGTCCTACTCCTCTTCATGACGGCCGGCCCGGCTCCTCTCCACATCTAAGGAGCCGGCAGGAGAAAAGAGAAGAAGGAGGGGCGGCCAGGGGGGAGAAGTGTAGCGGTTCTGTTGGTTAAGGGCCACTTAGGGCAGGCTCAGATCGCTGTCTGTCATTAAGTTTGACAGGCAGCACAGTAAGTCAGTTGTAGCGCAGCAGGGAGGGGAGGAAGGGGAGGACTTGGCAGGAGGCGGAACAGCCGGTGGTGGGACTTGGAAGCGCTCAGGTTCTGCCGCTTGTCTCCGCAGCAAGCTGCTGCTGCCTGTCATACAGTGTGACAGGCGCAGCAGCAGCCGGCAGCAAGAACAGCGGACTCTGCAGCATCTGCAGGGAGAGCGCCTCTCCAGCCTGGCGCCTCCCTCCAGTGCAGGATCCGCTAAGCGGTTTGCGTCGGCCCTGGTCCCAGCACAAACTTTAAATCGGGGCACAGACTGAAGTGGCGATATGACATACCGCCGTATACCGGCTCACTTCGAGCACTGCCTTATACCCAATGCAGAGAATCCCATTTGTAAAGCTGGCCACACACTAGACCAACTTACATCCAACCAGCCAACTAGTTGATTGGTTGGAAAGAAAATCTGGTAAGGTACGGGAGTAAATGATGATCAGCAATTTGCTCCTAAATGCCAGAAAACAGATGAAAATGGTCATCAGACAAGTTTGTTAAATGTTTGATCTAAACAATTTGTTCAAACAACAGTTTTTGTTAATTTTCCGGCATTTGGGAGCAAATTGCTGATTGTCATTTGCTTTCATTCCTTACCAGATTTTCATTCCAACCAATCAACAAGTTGGCTGGTTGGATGTAAGTTGGTCTAGTGTGTGGCCAGCTTAAGTATATATCTCTGATATATATAAGGTGGGGGGGGTAAGGTGCAGTCAGGGAGATTGCTAGACCCTTCTGGGAGCAGGGCCGCCATCAGGGGGGGACCGTCGGGACTACTGTCCCGGGCCCGGACACTAAGAAAGAAAAGGGGGCCCCGGCCTCCTCCTGCCCGCTGCCGCCAGTGTAGGTGAAAGAGTCCTACACCCGCTGCCGCCGCTACTGCCAGCGCTAATGATGTACTGTATATGGGGCCCCCGGGCAGTCCGCTCCCCAACCTGCCACTACTGAAAGGAGCCTGCAGTCAGGGAGATCCTGGTCCTGCTGTCCGACTGTCTGCAGTGCCGATGCACAATAAAGTTTTTCTAGCACGTGTGACGTCATGACGTCACCGCGCGCCACTGGAGGACTAGAAGGAAGAGCAGCAGCCAGGAACACACAAAACAAGGTAAGATTAATATGGTGGGTGGCTGAGGCAGGCAAAAGAGGGCTGCAACACCTCTCTGTGTGAGTGAGGCAGAAGGGGGCTGGGAAGAGGAAACGTCAGAGTGCAGGGCTGGATAGGTGGCTATATATATATATATATAGATATATATATATATATATATATAGCTTTTTGGAGGCATGTCATTGGCACCTAGCAGTAGCATGGCAGACACGGAATGGGTATGTAATGCCTGCTGTTGGGATACCTCCTGTCAGAATACCGAAAGCGGCATCCCGATGGTTGGTATCCTGAAAGGGGTCAGGTAAGTATACTTACCCTTCCCCCCTAACCCTCCATTTTAGTAGCCTAACCCTCTCCCCTTTTGTGCCTAAACCTAACCCCCCCATTGGTGCCTAACCCTCCAACCTAGGGGTGCCTAACCCTAACCCCCCCAAAAAAACCTAACCCTAACCCTGCTACGCTCCCTAAACCTAACCCTCCCCCCCTAAAACTAAGGGCGCCCCGACCCATGCGTCTAGCTCTGCATATCGATATACAGGGCTGTAAGGAGAGGTGGGACTAGCCATACATACTGTCAGCTGCAGCTCGCGCTTTCCTATAGCGTTTGGCTTCTGCACTGTGTGTGTTTGGGGAGGGAGGGGGGGCCCTGCCTGATTTGTTGGTCCCGGGCCCCACAATTTCAGATGGCAGCCCTGTCTGGGAGTCAGGGAGATTGCTACTATATCAGGGAGTCTCCCTGACAGTCATGGAGAGTTGGCAAGTATGTGCAAGATAAATGATAAGTAGAATCTGATTGGTTGCTATGGGCAATATCTCCACTTCCAAAAACCTGCACTGTAATAAATATACCCCTTAGACACTCCTTCAGGATTTGTGATGTTTCTGAACACATACGAGTGGTTTTTGTCTGCACTGATTTTCCTGTTTTACATTTGACACCTCTTCTAGACTCTGAGGGGTATATTTACTAAAGTGAGAGTTTTTATAAGTGGAGATGTTGCCCATAGCAACCAATCAGGTTCTACTTAACATTTAACCAGCACTTTCTAGAATATAACAGCTAGAATCTGATTGGTTGCTATGGGCAACATCTCCACTTCTAAACACCTGCACTTTAGTAAATATACCCCCGAGTGACCAGGTGTTGAATCATCGTGTGAGGTTACAGAAGACGATGCCTGACTGACAGCAGTTCTAAAACCACCAATCTCAAACAAAGGCCAAGGCCTGAGCCTTTCCTTGCCACCGCGTGTGGTATATGGAATTTTGGCAATTTTATGTTTTTGGCAGTAAATTTTCCCTGTACGAGAGGTGATTTTTTTTTTAACATTGTAAAGTATTGTTTTGATTCCAGGCGCCCTTTCTTAAACCCTCTATGCTCTTGAACACTGGCTTTAGTAAATGTTGAAGTACTATAACATCACGATCATCATGACTGGCAGCAGTCATAGCACTAGTACTTGGTTGCTGCTCCTGCTCTTCCCTCAACTGATCGTGCTCCATATTGATTCACACAGCGCTTATATTATTATTTCTTTTTTCTATTTATTTTTTTACACACTGCAGCGAAGCACTGCCCTTATATTATACAGTAGTAATGGTGGCACACACCACAAACTTTTGAAAGCACCAATAAAGGGTTAATGCTGCTCTTCTGTATTAGGAGCTCTGGGCTGCACTGCAGTCAGTGACAAAAAATGGTTACCAGCATGCACCAAGGGTTAATGCTGCCTCTGTATTAGGACTAGGCGCTCTGGGCTGCACTGTGGGCAGTTACGTTACAGTGTGACTGCAGTGCACCAATGAAAGGTTAATGCCAATGAATGCTGCCTGTACATTAGCAGGAGCTCTGGGGCTGTATGTGTGCACGTTAGTGTATAGATCCCCTTCAGTATTTGTACCTGGAAGTGACGTGGAGTGAGGGCGAAAGTGCGGTTCCAGGCCCATAAAGTCTACCAAAAGAATACATACTTTTGACTCGCCACAAGTTTATATTCCCCCTCTATGCCCAGGTGGATAGTAGGGAATGATGTTGGACAGTAACTGCTGATGTCAGGGTACAAATACTGAAGGGGATGTAACCAGTACCACTAAAATAATATATTCCTGCCCTGTATGGCCTGGAGGAGCTCTGGGATGTGAGCAGTCGCTGTACTAATAACAGAATATAATGCTGCCATAGCAGTGTGCTCTCCATCCGGCATCTGTTGTGAATGGCGCCGAATCACCGCGGGAGGTACTTATGTCAAAACCAAAACACGCAATATCTGACACCGGTAAGATGACATTTTACCTTGGTTTAGAATGTGAGCCAGGTGGGAAAACCCCGATCCGGCACTCGGAAACCAGAATTTCGGGTGGGCTCGGTTTCTAGGAAACCAAACCTGCACATCCCTATATAAAACCTGATAATTGATAAATAAGCCCCATAGTGAGGGCGAGTTATAATGTCATTAATACATTGTAAAGCTCCTTTGCTCAGAACAGTGATAAGCAAGGGTGGTTATATAAGGGGGTGGTGTAATAGCGGAGCATTGTATAATGAGCACTTTTATACCAGTAAGAAAATAATAGTAATTCTATATTCTGACAAACAGAAAGTTATTACAGGTAAGCAATAAGACATGCTGGTAGATGTGGTCCAGTTGCACTTGTACTATGTAAGGAACAGTCTTAAACAACAATTCCCAGTAGGTGGAGCTTTATAGAGACCACGCCCCATTCACTCCCCTGCATACATCACAGCCAATAGGAGCAAGCGCACCACTGACTGCAGCTTACCATTAGGGATGGCCATTGGCGGTGTCACCAATAATGATTATCATCGTTGGCAAAATATCAAGTAGCCATCATTGGCTGCAAACTATTCAATGGATGACCACCCATGGTTTCACCAACCAATGGTCATCCCTGTTTTGTGACTGACTGGCCTGTGAGCCAATCAGAACCTGGGGGCAGGGCTTCATGGGTGCCGGGGGTGGAGCTATGCTCTGAGTCCTGGCACCTTGTAACAATAAAAAAACTATATATTTGGTTATTCTTAGACATCGATGGAGGGAAACCATCTGCTTCTCCCCCATCGATGGCAAAAGCATTTGACATGGGCCATAAACCATCGCTGATTATGAATCATCGATGGTCGATGGCTATCCCTACTTACCATAGCAGCCTACTTTTCAATATAGTTGGAGGTGCTCAAATGAATGCAGTGACCGCCTTTGGAGAATTTCCACCAGCTTAGCATTACTGTGTATTATTGCCAATGTAAAAAATGGGTGACATTAGAAATCATTGTTTCTTCAGTCACTATAGCCACTACCAGTGTTACTAGCATTTACCAGCCAATTCATTTTGTTATCTTGTTCTATCCATGTATGGTTATCATTGGTAAAACGTTAGGAAGCCATGAGGGAGCTCCCAATGTTAGCTGCATGTGACATGTATGTAACATGTATGTGACAGGCATTTTTACTCACAGATTTGCCCTAGTGATATACTGTAGATGGCCTAGCGGCTGATGACAGCTTCTGCTCCAAATGCATATTGAGTAACCATTAAACATAAACATTATTAAAATACGATATATATAAATATAAATAAGAACATGAGACATGGGTGGAGTGAAATTGGTTATCTTTATTATTGAAATAAAATAGCATGGTGGCGGAATAAAGAACGGCCACATAATCAGTGCACCCGCTCAGCTTAACGCATGTTCCTGCATGGGCCGATTGCCCTAACAACAACGTCACATAAGTGAGAGGTCTCCGCCTCCCAGACCTATGACACACCTAAGCTCCGCCTACACACAGCTACAGTATAGTCTGATCAGTCTGTCACCACAGTGTAAATGACATTTTACACACAACCTGCCCCAGTCTTGGGGTTTATAGGTCGTCACGTTTACTTCAGCGCTCCGTTAATTTTTTTTATTTATTAAAAAAAAAAACTTGCTTACGTAAAACCACTGGGAGCCTGGCCTAAGGTTTGTGTTTTTACACTGGGAGCCTGGCCTAAGGTTTGTGTTTTTACACTGGGAGCCTGGCCTAAGGTTTGTGTTTTTACACTGGGAGCCTGGCCTAAGGTTTGTGTTTTTACAAAACACAATTTTTATTAATTGTCTATACGCTTACTACTGTATGTTAAGAAATGTCCCTTAATATATTGATTTAATAAGAAAATGCATTTTTATGGAGAAAAGTACACCCTTTAGCAATTGTAATATAAAAAAGATATTGTTACTACTATATTAATGTCATCAAAGTTGTATATATATATTTTTTTGTTTACAAAAAGTACAGCAGGGTTGCCAACATTGTGGCTGCCCCTACCAGGAGGGGACAGCCAGATCGGCAAAGCAAGGGTGCATGTCCCGAATGGCAACGGAGCGGTGTGTGTGTGTGTGTGTGTGTGTGTGGGGGGGGGGGGGTCGGGTTTTGCTGTGGCCACATCATAGCATAATTTTGGCTTTGGATTACTGGCATTGTGAAGCATGGTGCGGGGTCAAACTGAAGCAATTCAGCACGAATCGTGTCACTGCCCTCCCCTCCCCCAACAGGGGATTCTCTTATAACCATGGTGGGGGTTGCCTGCCTTTCCGGGGGGGCCGGGAGCGAGTCGGGAGGGTAGGCAAGTATGAAGTACAGCCTTTAGGCTTATTATAATTTATAATACACAAGGTTGTACGCACAAGAATGACAAACATTATGTACATGGCACACAAACGGGAATAACATATATGCATGGCACACACATGGGAATAACATGTATGGATGGCACACACATGGGAATAACATGTATGCATGGCACACACATGGGAATAACATGTATGCATGGCACACACACAGGAATAACATATATGCATGGCACACACAGGAATAACATATATACATGGCACACACACAGGAATAACATATATACATGGCACACACACAGGAATAACATATGCATGGCACACACACAGGAATAACATATATGCATGGCACACACAGGAATAACATATATACATGACACACACACACAGGAATAACATATATGCTTGGCACACACAGGAATAACATATATACATGGCACACACACAGGAATAACATATATGCATGGCACACACACAGGAATAACATATATATGCATGGCACACAGAGGAATAACATATATACATGGCACACAGAGGAATAACATATATACATGGCACACTCAGGAATAACATATATGCATGGCACACACACAGGAATAACATATATATATATATGACACACAGACAGGAATAACATATATGCATGACACACACACAGGAATAACATATATGTTTGGCACACACAGGAATAACATATATACATGACACACACACAGGAATAACATATATGCTTGGCACACACAGGAATAACATATATACATGGCACACACAGGAATAACATATATGCATGGCACACACAGGAATAACATATATATGCATGGCACACAGAGGAATAACATATATACATGGCACACTCAGGAATAACATATATGCATGGCACACACACAGGAATAACATATATATATGACACACACACAGGAATAAGATATATGCATGGCACACACAGGAATAACATATATACATGGCACACACACAGGAATAACATATATGCATGGCACACACACAGGAATAACATATATATGCATGGCACAGAGAGGAATAACATATATACATGGCACACACACAGGAATAACATATATACATGGCACACACAGGAAAAACATATATGCATGGCACACACACACACAGGAATAACATATATACATGGCACACACAGGAAAAACATATATGCATGGCACACACACAGGAATAACATATATGCATGGCACACACACAGAGGAATAACATATATGCATGACACACACAGGAATAACATATATGCATGGCACACACAGGAATAACATATATACATGGCACACACAGGAATAACATATATACATGGCACACACAGGAATAACATATATGCATGGCACACACAGGAATAACATATATACATGGCACACACAGGAATAACATATATACATGGCACAGACACTCAGGAATAACATATATGCATGGCACACTCAGGAATAATATATATGTACATGGCACACACACAGGAATAACATATATACATGATTGTACTATATTCTATGAGTGAATGCTGTGTTTCCCCCAGTTACACAGACACATAAGTGACGTTATGGTACTGCAGCAGGAACAGGCCAGGCTACCTCCTCATGTCATGTTTTGCTAGTGCCCGCATGTCTAAGGCTCATACACACTAGTCAATAAATTGAACGATATGGACGATAACGATATTGTTATCATTAATAGCGTTCAATATCATCCAGTGCGTATGAACAGTATCGTTAACGATGCGCACTCCCGCAAATCATTAACTATGTCTTTCATTGCCTGAACTTGCAGGGCAACCTGACAATATCGACAGGAACTGCAAGTTCAGGGATGAGGGAGGGTGACGTCACTGAACGATAACATTCAGTGTGTATGCCCAATGTCCTATGCCCGGGAGAGCCAGAGCAAACAACACCAAACACTTAACAGTATTGCACATGGAGCATATCGTTATGTGTGTATGAGCCAGAGCTTCCCAGGAGCGACTTGGTGCAAGTAATGGGGGGTGGGGAGCTGCATAGTAACATCAGTGACTCCCTAATCGGTTACTTGCCCAGGCACCAGGGTTAGAGACACTGACAGAGAGGAAAGCAGTCTGCAAGCAGCAGCACAAATTGAAAGGTGCTGACAGAGCTGGCCAATGTTAACCAATCCTAAATCAGCCCCCTCCCCAGTTTATTTGCTGATTTATTTTGATCACTTCTAACAGGTGTTGACTCTCCCAGATATAGTTATACAGCCTTTCCATACACCTAATGCAGCATGAAGGGGCTCAGTGAGGATGGCAATGTAAGTGTGTAAGTGTATGATGGGGTCACACAGAGAATAAAAGGATATCTGTCCTGCCTCATAATCCAGGTATATCCTCACTCTGTCACAGGGGATATTGTCAGGTAACTGGATCCCTGTAATGTCATGTCTCACTGAGTACTGATTATTATTCCTATACACACACCAGGACTTATTACCTCCAAGGCGTGCCCAAACTCCTATCCTGACTATACTGGGAAAACACATCCCCACCATCCACTGCTCTGATTTACTGACATCCACTTCCCAGTAATGTCGCCCTGAGGAGAATCCCCTGGTGCTTATTACCTGATTATACTGAAATCTCTTTGCTGACATTAGACGATTCTGCATTGGACACGTGGATGCAGTTTTCAGGTCACATGATATATATATCTTATCACCAGCTGTGGTTACATCCAGTAATAGGTCTGTAGCTTCCTGCACATAGCCCCCTGTATTTATACCTGTTATTATATCAGATACTGTGTGTAATGCCCCTAAGATGAGACCCACATCCAGATCTTCTACACCATGGACCTGGTTATCATGTCTCTCTGTGTCCTCAGTATCACACAAGTCACCTGTGTCTGGTTCCTGTAAGACAGTCACTGGATCACACATGTTACACAGCTCCTCAATGTGACGCATCTTCCTGGACAGCTCATCCTTCTTTATTTCCAGCTGCTGGATCAGATCAGAGACTGAGAGTAAAACGCGCTGTTCCTGCCTGGAGATCTCACTCAGGACTCTCTTGTCCAGGTCTTCCAGCTGTCTCCTGATGTCTCTAAACAGGACAGTGACTGTCTCTGTTACACCAGCTGCTTTTCCCTGATCTCTCCTGTGCTCCTGCAGACTCTGGACTCTTTTCTCAGTCTCCTCTCTCTTTGTGGTCAGTTTCTGCAGAACATTTCTCAGCTTTTCCTTCTTCTTCTCAGAGGCCTCATCCAGCGTCTCCACCTGATGTCGTTTGTGTCCCCCAATCAGATAGCAGTACACACAGATACAGGCAGCATCCTCAGTGCAGTAATACTCCAGGAGCTTCTTATGTACGGAGCATTTCCTGTTCCCCAGAGAAGTGGTGGGATCACATAAGACGTGTTCTGCTGACTTGCTGTGTACTCTCAGGTGATTATCACACAGAGAAGCCTCACAATGCAGACAGGATTTAACAGCAGGTACAGGAGAGTGAATGCAGTAAGTGCAGAAGATCCCAGTCTCCTCCTGATCTGGTCGGGTAGACAGGAAACTCCCCACTATGTTACACAGAGGAATGTTCCGTATTAGTGCAGGACGCTCCTGACACTCTGCTCTGCATTCAGGACATCTATAAACTCCAGATCCCTCCTGTGTATCCAGCACACGATCAATACAGACCCAGCAGAAGTTGTGGCCACATCTCAGGGTTACAGGATCTGTATAAATGCTCTGGCAGATGGAACAGTCCAGCTCCTGTCTCAGATCAGCAGACGCCATCGCTGGCAGCAGAAGAGGGAAATGAAAGTCTCTGACACTCAGATACCAGTGGGTGTGTTTCATATTTACACAGGGCGAGGCTGAGTTTGTCACTAATGCTCCGTACACACAGAGCAATCAGCCAGCGATACGATAATCGCTGGCTGATTGTCCTGCCCCCTCCCTGGTGTGCTGGATGATCGATATCGCTATTATCCATATGTGCCCGTGCATCGCTGGTCATTGGCAGGCTGGTAGGGAGCAAAAGATGATTGATTTGAATGGTAACGATATGAACGATATCGTTATCGTTCAAATCGTGCATTAAAATTGCTCCGTGTGTACGGAGCTTAAGAGTATTCGTACTAAAGCTGGGGTACACACCAAAAGATATATTACACTTAATGGGCGATATATCCATAGTATATCGATATGTCTGTGAACAACTGCTGCCAGCGGAGGGGTGGAAGAGGACCTCGGACTGACACCAGTGGCCATGGGGTGTGTCTGGGGTAGAAGAGAGGGGTGCCGGCACAGTGTGAGGAAATCCTTATGGATACCTCAGCTGCAGGTGAAGTATCACTTTTCCAAAAAGCTGACTCCGCAAAAACAGCAGCTGTTCGGAAGTGATACTTTTGTTAGGGAGGTATGATGAATGAGGCATGATGAATGCCTCAAAAATATTTTTTTAAACTTGTAGCGAGTTTAAAACATAATTATCACTAATGATAATGATGTAATGATGAATAGGCCCCCTAGTATGTACCATATTTCTATACAGTATATCCACCCCTAAAATACTTATAATAGTTCCAAAGGTGATGGAAGCCAGGTACAGATATGTCCTCTTGGAGATTTAGCTCTATGACCTGCGGCCCGATCAACGTAAGTACGGGCGCCCGTTCTACTTAGCCGTGGGGAGGGAGGGTTAGGTTTAGGGCACCCCGGTGGGGGACTTAGGGTTAGGCACCTCCCGGGAAGGTTAGGGTTAGGCTAGGGGGGGTTAGGGTTAGGCACTAGGGGGGGACGATAGGGTTAGGCACCCCCTTGGGAGGGTTAGGATTAGAGAGCGGGGAGGGGGAATTAGGCACTGACGGGGGGAGGTTAGGGTTAGGCACCCCTAAAGGCGGGTTATAGAGGGGAGGGTTAGACTGTCGGCATTCTGTCCTGCCGGGCTCTCCCTGTCGGGATTTGAACCGGCGGCTAAACAACTGCTGGTAAAACAATCCCATTCCGTCCTCTTGCATCTTTGCTCTGTACGCAGAAAATCGCACCATGCATGGCTCGAACCGAGCGCCTGCGAGCGGATATGTGCACTGCGTTCGCTCCCTGCGACTCCATTGGATTGCACGGTGCGATCACAGAGCGCCATAGCGTACCATAGCATATGCTGCTGCGGGTAATCACATGGCGCGATGCGTGCGCATGTTTTTAGCGTGATCAGCATGGATGTAAAAGGACACATCTGTATATATAAATGCTATTAATGAATATTCTTCTTACTAATTAATTGGAGAAGAAATAATTTGGGTGATGCAGAAGCGCAGCGCCTGATTTTCCCAGCATCCACCAGGAGACAGTCTATGTAACTGGGGGCCTGATTCAGAGGTGGACGATTCAGAGGTGGACGATAATCCCGTTGCGACTGTGGGCCTGATTCAGAAACGTTCGCAAGCAGCCGCTCGCTCGTTCCTGGCCGATGTTCTGCAATTGCGCATGCATATGCACCATTATGCGCATGCGCGACTGAGTCTTTGCGAACAGATATTTGTTCGCTCGTACGGACTGCGAGCAGGAAGTGACTTCCAATAGTTGATTGAGAGAAATGGCCGTTTGTGGGAGGTGACGGGGTGTTGGCCTAAAAACGCAGGCGTGCCACAGCATTCGCACGCCGTTTTCGGGGCGTACATAAATTAACTGCTGCGAGAGAGAACGAAGAGCGGAAGTAGTAATACGTCACTCTGCGAGCAGGCCTCAGGTCGGGATGATTGACCAGCTTGTGGTAGGGTATGGTCTCCCGCAAGACCGATAGTATTTTCGTTAGCACCTAGTATAACCGATGTAACTAGTGATGTTACTATTTCAGAGCCCACAATACAATCACCTAATAGTCTGCAAACTTCTTGCTAATAACAAGGCTAATTAGATGCCCAATTGTTCCAGTGCGTTTGTAGGAGCAAATTGGCTTAATTAACCAAATAATTGTTGGTGCTTATCGAAACATGTTAGTATAGCAAAGTATCCTGAAGCTAGTATTATTTTCTGCTTTTGCGTAAATGTTGTTTTTAAACAATTACCTTTTAAGTGTGTTTGTTAATTTTTTGAATTTTATTTTTTATAAAAAAAAAAATAAACAAACAAAGGTTTAACCCAAAAAAACCAAAGGAAAACATTTGGACAACACTTATGTTAATTAATTACATTATTGACATCATTTGCTTAACATATGTTGTGATAAACCGATAGACAATCGAAACATCACATGTGGTGGGGCAGCTAGAAAGATGGAGCTGCACTGACGGTGAGAGGCATACTCTGCTGCAGATACCCCAGAGGACCCCAGCATGGAAATGGGTGGAAGCTCAGGATGGCCACCTCAAGGACCCCAGAGGAGGACCCGGCGGTTGAAGTTTGGTGGGTTTGGCGCAGAGGACCCTTGTGTAATGGCCAGGATGAGCAGGCAGCACAAGGGATGTCCCAAAGAAGGACCCAGAGGGGGGACCTGTGAGAGTTGCTGTAGCCAGACCAGAGGAGGCCCTCACCTGAAAAACTGCTGCTGGGACCACCACTGTGACAGCTAATCTGTACCTGCAACTGGGACAGCCCACATAAGGACCCCGGCTCCAGGACCCAAGAAGACCCCTGCAAGAGAACAGATCAATAGATCAACAGCCAGCTGAAAGACCCCGGAGAGGACCCAGACCCAGGGAAGGTCACAGGACCGGAGTGTGCAAGGTGCTGCGGAGAGGAAGCTGGGCGAGGACCTGGTCCAAGGAAGGTGGCAGGAGAGCCGTTGCTGGGGATGAGACACTCGGTTTAATCTATTCTAACTTTGCTGGGTGGTGGGAGGAACATGTGCCATCTCCAGTTGGGGTTCCCTGGATGTGGCAAATGGGTACTGGCGCAGCGAAGGGAGCCTCATGTGTGGGAACCGTCTGAGAGCAGAGTAATCTGGTCTGGGCAAGCATAGTAGGTTCCTCCTTATTCACAAGTTATTTTAGTGACTGATGGCTGGAGATTACCCCATAGTATCTTCTTATGAACCCCTGTAATAAGTATTGGCAGTGATGGTTAATGCAAAAGTTTTATGTTATATGCCCTTAAAATGCTTCCAAGTGAATATTAATTCTAGTTAATGTGTTTGTTAATAGTTACATTGAATGCTTAGTATTTCCGATGTGCCTGAATGTAACCCCCCTTTACCTCTATAAAGGGACACCAGGTTACTAACACCTTTGTTACTCCTAATGTACCCACCCTTAGCATTCCTCTAAGTGGTGTACATCCCCATTGTCAGTGCCTCCACCCAAGTATTAATAGTCATTATGGGCCTACTTGAGAAAACCCACTTAAATGTTATAACTAATATCCATGGTTTAATAGGGAGCTATTCAAACCATATTATATGTCACAGGATATCACAGTGTAAAACTTAGGTAGACCTGTTTTTCTTCTTGGATCCTTGTGTCAAATCTTCAGGTAAGTAACTACACAAATGTAACAGTGTTAACTCATTTTTATGAAATAATAGCATGTACAATTGTTTTAAATATTTCTTCACATAACACAATTATAATAGTGTAATCCCATAAACATTTTACACAGATAAGCATCACAGTAACTATTAATACACTACTAATGTCACATACTTTAACAGATACTTAAAAGGAGCATATAGAATCACATTACTTGGCACTTACAATTAATACCCATCACCAACACATATGTTTTACTTCTTGTTAAAACCGATATTGCATCAGAAGAGGAAGTATACCAATCCCAAAGTGATGAACTCATAAAATCTCATCTAAAGTTCTGTTACATTAAACTCACTCCATTAGACATTAAATATCCTGACCCTGTCCTATATCAATCCCATATGATTGTCGCATAGCATCACGTGTGAATAAAACCTATACCATTTAAACCTATATTATAGAAAATAAATAATGTGACATATAAGTCTTTAGTTGAGCTATTAATATTCCCCTATAATGTTTCCATAGCTCTATGAGCCTCTCTGTTGTTATGTATCCTCCTTGAGCTAGTCTATTCCATAGCCCTTAGTGCAGGGGCCAGATGTAGCTCACAGTCTGATAATGGCTGGCGGCATTTGTAATATGTTACTTTATGTATATGCAGATTAACCCTAAAGAGGTTATCAGGTCTCCAATATACAGTACTTCACTGTATGTGTGAATAAAGAATTGCTGAACAAATAGTTCACAGTACCACTGCTGTTTTATTACTCTAGATCACAGGTTACCAGAGTAAGCAGTCACCATGTATGCATGACAGGGTGCACTGGTGTGGGAGAGGCTGGAGAAGATGCTGGATGTGGGGTATCCTGTCTCCTATCAGTTCATCATACATTAAGCTGCAACTGCCCACTGCTTTCACGGTGAACGCAGGGTAGCCTCAGTCAGAATAGTAGAGGACTAGTCTGGCTAATGTGGGGATCATTCACACTTCAGCCACTTCTCGTGTTGGCTTTGTAATGTTCTGCAGTGGGGTAGTTACAGTAGGGCTACAATAGGGATTGTCCACAGCCCTGTCAGACGGTAACAGTAAAGTCTACTTTCTCCCCCAGCACTTTCCTTTCAAGGCAGCTACCCACCTTCTCTTGAGGGCCGGTCAGCTAGATACTTGGGGCTCTATTTACTACAATCCGCATATTGAATGCGGATTGTAGTGTGATATTACCGAGTGAATTTGCATTGCGAATTCAGGAAATATCACAGGGATTTACTATAAATCCTTGCAGGGACAGAGCTTGCGATAAAGCTCTGTCATTGCGGATCCCATCCGCACTCTAGTCACGGTATTTTCGGAAAAAATATCGCCAGTAAGAGCCCGCGCATGCGCCGACCCACCGTCGCTGCTACCCCCCACCGGCGCTAAGCCCCGCCCCCGGTGCTAAGCCCCGCCCCACACGATCACGGACCCCCGTGACCCCCCCTCCCTCCCTTCATTACACTTACCTGCATCCTCCTGGCCTCCGGTGATCTTCTCCGGGCTTCCCGATCAGGTGATCTCCCATTCTACACTGGGGCTCGATCACCTGATAACCGGGCAGCAGTGCACTGTGGGAGACCAGCTGACCAGAGAGAAGCCATCACCGGAGGCCCGATCACCGGTCCCTCGAGTCAGGTAAGTAAAAAAAAAATGTTTCATTTTTTTCTTCTTTTTTTTACAGCAATCAGCTTGCGGTCTATTTAGACCACATAGCTGATTACTGGTACCGGCTCCCGCCTCTGCTCTCCCCGTTAGGGCAGAGTGGGAGCCCAGTAACCGGGGGAGACCCTGGATAACGCCACCTCCAGGTGGCGTTATTATCTCAGGGCTTCCCCCGGTATTTTTTTACATTTTATTTTTAGCAACTATGGTCGGATCACATTTCCCATTACAATTATGGGAAGTGCGATCTGCTTTACTAAAAATAAGTGATACTTAGGGGTTGGAGTAGAATTTTAGTAATTCTACTCCAATTGCCCTATAGTAACTACAGGTGATACTAAAATAATGTGAAAAGGGTGTGAAAAAATAAAACAGCCTTTTTCACTTTATTTTAGTAAAAATAATGTTAATAAATAGAGCTCTAGGTGAGTGCAGTGCATATATGTACTCACTGTTAGCAGGGCGCTGCTGCCACTGCTAACTTGTCACTCAGTGACCTTCCCATCTGCAGAGAAACCCCTGGCCTCTTTCTGCTAACTGCAGCCCACCTCCGTATTACTGCTGCTGGGCTGTCCTGCAGGGAACTACCGCTGGCCACCGGATACAGCCACTGCCGCTCCACCTCCCCAAATGTAGATGCACCCCTCCTCCTGGGATACAGCCTCTAAGCTATGGGGATGTGCTGCAGCTTCGCCCACTTACAGCCTCTGCTCACCACCGGGCCCTCTGCACTGCTCTGCTGCCGGGACCACCGCTGCTGCTGTGTCTCTCTCCCCCCCGGCTCTGTCATAGCCTGCCACCAAGCAGGCAGCCCTCCTGTCACTGGACAGTAGCCGGAACTTCCGGATCTGCCTCCCCGCTGACGTGGTGGCTGACGCCGGGACTTCCTGCGCGGCTCCTAGCCACTTCCACTCACGCTGCCAGGTCCACCTCCCATGACGCCGCCTCTCTGGCATCATCAGGTAGACAGGGTGGGTGCCGCTGTCCCACCATCTTCCCCAGCTGCGGCTGGGCTCCCTCTCCGGCTCTGCCACCCTGCGCCCAGCAGCATATAGCCGCTCACTGGCTGCCCGGGTCACAGGAGGGCAGGCACTGGAGGGAGGGATCAGCAGACTGACTCCCACTCTGCTGTCAGTTCCTTTTATATGTTTCTCTGTCCCTGCCCCTCTTTTCCTGGCAGGAACCTAACCACTCCCAGCCATATCACTCCGCCCACTTCTTCTCCTGTGCATGTGCATCTCATACATTGTGCACATCCTCACCACAGAGATAGAAAAAAGTACCACATAAAGTTATATGCAAATACATTAAATATATATATACATATCATGAACTACAATACTCCATTATAAATACATTTTACCTCAAGAACTGTGACTGCAGTACATATATATTTAACTCATATATGTACTTATTAATATAGTATGTTATTTAACCCTTAACCAGGGTTACATGAATTTTGTTAAAGTTTATGCTGCAGGGTGCATGAGGTTCATTGCTGGTGTGCAGAGCGTTGCGCAAGTGTTTCCTGCTATGAGTAAATTGCAGAGAAATATAACGGAGGTGTACAAGCTTGCGTCAGACCAGGCTGCTTCCTAGTAAGTTGGTATATTAGTAATATCTACTTGTTGATGAAAACACACTGATAATTTTCAAATAATACATGTAGCCATAGGGATCATTGTGCCTTATACCAGTGCTCGAAGTGAAAATTTTGAAGTGGGGGTATGGAAATTTTTGTTGAATACCCCCCCCCCCTCCTGAGCTTTAGGGATATTGATAATGAGAAGTAGCCTCTGCTTCCCTCTCTCACCCCCTGCACCTAGCACTACCTTATTCCCTCTCACCTCCTGCTCCTCACAGTGCCCACCCTACACTACCCACAGTACCTCTCAGTCCAAGTCTGTTGTCTGCGCTGACAGAGATGCTTCCCAATCCCCCGGCCCATAGTGGGCTCTCTGTGGGTGGCACTGCACAATCAGGGTCACATCTTTGATCAGCGTTTTCTGAGACAGCTGCTTCTCCACCTCTCCTTCCCGGTGGCAGTGGGCGCTCCTCAGCCGCCCGGCACCAAGCAGAGGCACAGCTTTGGTCAGAGTATTGGGTCCCAGCGCCAGGGCATGAGTGGAGATGCAGTGGCATGTTAAGCATTGTGCCGGCCGTGAACCAATCATGGGGCGGACCGGCAGCCAATCAGAAGCAGCCACGTGGCTACTTCTGATTGGCTGCTGTTCCGCAAGCCGTGATTGGCTACTTCCAAATTTAAATGGCCACAGCCGATGCTTCTCTTTGATTGGTCACCAGTCCACGATTGACCCACGCGGCTGGCAACAAGTATAAACTGACGCCGAATATGCCCCTGGCACAAGACCTGATGCTAGGTTAAGCTAGCACTGATAAGAGATGTGTCCCCAGTGGGACACATCTCCAAATAATCCTGCCGCTGCTGTTTTGCTGCTGGGATCCCATATTTGGTCCCAGCCAGGGCCGGTGCTAGGGTGTTCGGAGCTCCTCTGTAAATTTTTTAATTTGCGCCTTCCCATTATTTATAAAGGGACAGTGTGCGCCTTTGGCATGCACTGCAAAAAAGGAACATGGTCTCACTAGGAGCATCACATTGCCAGCTATATAATGCAGAGAGCGTCTCAATGACTGACATATACTGTAATACAGAGCAATGCAGTGACCATCAGATAATACAGAGAGCATTGCAGTGACTGTCATACTGTTTAATGAAGAGACCATCAGTGCTGTTAATGTAATACAGAGAGCATAGCAGTGACCTCCATATAATTCAAAGAGCATTGCAGTGACCACCACATAATGTAGAGCACATAGCAGAGAGCATTGTAGTGACTGCCATATAATATAGGGAGTGTTGCAGTGCCCGCAATATAATGCAGAGACCATCAGTGATCACTATATAATACAAAAAGCATTGCAGTGACCACCATATAATTAGGGATGTGCGCCGGACCATTTTTGGCGGATTTGGATTTGGTTCTAATTCGTCATCCGGCTTTGGATTTGGATTTGGATTTGCCAAACTGCGGTGACTGGCTTTGGATTTGGATTTGGATTTGGATTTGGATTTTTTGCCAAAATTGGCAAAAAAAGCTAAAATTACATAAATTGGGCTTTTTTTTCTTCCTAGAGTGTTATTTACCTCAATAACATTAATCTCCAGTCATTTACAGTCAATTTAGACCACCTCACAGCTTAAATTATTCGTTTCACCATTATTGGCCAAAGGTTGCAGTGAGCTGACTGGTGACCAAGCGTCAGAGCAGCGGCGCAGTGGCACAGACACCACAGTTTAAAGCACATCTATGAAACTATGCCACACAGCAGTGGCAGAAATGAAAGGTAGTGCTAGATGGAATTGTCCTTGGGCCCTCCCACCCACCCTTTATGTTGGATCTTAAAAAGGACATGCACGCTTTAACAAACAAAGCATTTCAGCGACAGGTACTGCCACTTTGTGGCTGAAGTGCTTGGTTTGTTTGGGCCCCCACAAAAAAATCTTCCAATCTACTAAAGGCAACAGGTCTACAGTGGCATGATGTCACCATCATTGCCATCCTCACCCTCATCAGTGTGTACATCATCCGATTCCTCACACAATATCAGTTCATCCCCGCTGGAATCTACCATTACAGAAGTATCTGTACTGTGACGTGATTGGTGGGAAAGGTTTTCCTCGTGAAATTTCCAGTTCATTTTAATGAACATCATTTTTTCTACATTTTGTGGAAGTAGCCTCCTTCGTCGTTCACTCACAAGGTTCCCGGCTGTACTGAAAACTCTCTCCGAGTACACACTGGAGGGTGGGCAGCTTAAATAATGCAAAGCCAGTTTATACAAGGGTCTCCAACTTGCCTTTTTTTTCTTCCAATATTCGAAGGGACTCTGTGACATGTCTACGTGTATGGTGTCCTGAAAATAATCCTCCACCATTCTTTGGATGGTAATCGTATTAGATGGAGTTGCGGTAGAGGTGTCACTGGTGTTGGGCAAATCTTTTAGACCCGACCAGATGTCAAAATGTTGACTTGACTTATCTGCATCACCACTGGGTCTTTTGGAAAAGGTGCATTTTTTTCTGGCTGCTGCTGCAGAAACCGAAGGAGGAGACGTCATCGTAGTGCCATGTGTCACTTCAGCTGCCAACTTGCTCACCAGGAGCGCTTTGGTTCTTTTAAGATCTGGGTCAGTTGTAAAGAAAGACACAGCATATGACTTGAACCTAGGATCAAGAATGGTTGCTAAAATATAATGATCAGATTTCAAGATCTTGGCCACCCGTGGATCCTGGCGAAGCGAACAAAGGACTTGATCTATCAGTCCAGCATACTTTGCGGAATCACTTTGTTTAATATCATCCTTCAATTTCTCCAGCTGCTTTTCCAAAAGCGAAATCAGGGGAATCACCTTACTCAAGCTAGCAGTGTCAGCACTCACTTCACAAGTGGCAACTTCAAATGGTTTGAGCACCTTGCACAAGACAGAAAGTACTCTCCACTGTGCTGGGGTAAGGTACATTCCCCCTCCTCTCCCAATGTCATGGCTTGTCGTATAGCTATGGATGGCTTTTTGCTGCTCCTCCATCCGCTGAAGCATATACAGGGTTGAGTTCCACCTCGTTACCACTTCTTGCTTCAGTTGATGGCAGGGCAAATTAAACTGCTCTTGCAGGTGCTGCAATCTCCTGCACGCTGTTGCTGAATGCCGAAAATGTCCCGAAATTTTTCGGGCCACAGACAGCATCTCCTGAACGCCCCTGTCGTTTTTTAAAAAACCCTGCACCACTAAGTTTATTGTGTGAGCAAAACAGGGGATGTGTTGGAATTCACCCAGCTGTAATGCTTTCACTATATTTGTAGCATTGTCAGAAATCACAAATCCTGAGGAGAGTCCAAGTGGGGTAAGCCATGTTTCTATGACATCTCTTAGTTTTTCTAAGAGGTTGTCAGCGGTATGCCTCTTATTGAATCCGGTGATGCACAGAGTTGCCTGCCTCTGAATGAGCTGGTGTTGTTTGTTAGATACTGCTGCTGCTGAAGGCGATTCACCCACCCAGTGGGCTGTCACAGTCATGTAATCTTTAGTTTGTCCACTACCGCTTGTCCACATATCTGTGGTTAAGTGGACAGTGGGTACAATAGCATTTTGCAGACCAATAATTAGGTTCTGTTTAACGTCCTGGTACAGCCGAGGAATGGCTTTTCGGGTAAAATGAAACCGAGATGGAATTTGGTACCGGGGACACATGACCTCAACTAGCTGTGTAAATCCCACTGCATTAATTGAGGATATTGGACGCAGATCTAATATTAGCATAGCTGTCATGGCGTCAGTGATCCGCTGTGCGACAGGGTGAGAGCTGTCATACTTGCTTCCCCTTGCAAGAGATTCTTTAACAGTCAATTGTTTTTTTGGTATACTACTAGTAGTCTTCTTTGTCCACTTCTGGGATGAAGATCCACCAGCAGCAGCAGCAGCAGGCCTAGCGCTCAAAGATTCAGTTTCTTCTGAGGTGTCCTGGAAAATTGGAGGAGTCACCGTGACTTAGCACTAATAAATTGGATGTTGTACTACCACTGATCATTCCTGAGGATATTGAGGAGGAAGGTGTTGTCGGTGGAGATTGCAGGTGCTGGGATTTAGTAGAGAGAAGGCATCTAGCTAATGCTGGACTGCTTGTTGTTATTTTTTTTGCAGTAGTTTCTGTTATCAAACACCTGTCATGAGCTCGCTGCAGATGACGTAATAGCGTAGAGGTTCCTAGATGTTTAACGTCCCTACCTCTACTAACTGTGGTCTCACAGAGGCTACAAATGGCTTGACAAACGTTGTCAGGGTTTGGGTAAAAGTAATTCCACACAAAAGATGTGGATTTCTTGGTTCTATGCCCAGGCATGGCAATGGCCTTCTTATCTTGGCCAAGAGCTGCTTCCACTGGTGCCTGACTTATACAAATAATATCCTCATCCTCAACATCCTCATTAGTGCCAGCATCAGCTGCACATATATTCCTCTCATCCTCTTGCAATTCCACGGTGGCATCCTCAATTTCTATGTCCTCGGCAATACTGCTCATCCCCACAACTACAGATGGAAAAGAAACTGTGGAGGGCGGCTTCTCTGAAAGGTCAGGCTTACACATAGAAATGCCACTTGTGGACCCACTTAGACTCTCCTCAGGGATTTCTGACATTTGTGTTTCAAAAAACACAGTTTGTTCGACTGCCTTATTGGTTTTAAATTTTTTCACACTTCTATAGTCTGATTGAAAAGGTCTTTTATCATCACGAGAGGCACAAGATGCCTCACTGACAGCTGCAGAACCACCACTCAGAAATAAAGGGCAAAGCCTGAGTCTTTCCTTGCCGCTACGTGTGGTGAATGGTATGTTGCCAATTTTCTGTTTCTCTGCAAAAGTAGTAGTCTTTAGAGGTTTTTTTTTTGTCTTTACCCCTGTAAAATCTAAATTTTTTTATTTCAGGTTCCCTAAGGTTTTAAAGCCTCTACGCCCTTGAGCATCAGCTTTAGATAAAAGTGATGGACTTCCAGCCGCTGCAATGCTAGCATTTACATGTTGTTTCTGCTCTCCTCTCAGTTCATTCTCGTGATCCATATTACTTTATCACTATGAACTGGAGTCACAGAGCTTGTATACACACAGTGGGCTATGCCCTTTCACGGAGCTTGTATAATAGACACAGTGGGCTATGCCCTGTCACGGAGCTTGTATAATACACTCAGTGGGCTATGCCCTGTCACGGAGCTTGTATAATAGACACAGTGGGCTATGCCCTGTCACGGAGCTTGTATAATAGACACAGTGGGCTATGCCCTGTCACGGAGCTTGTATAATACACTCAGTGGGCTATGCCCTGTCACGAAGCTTGTATAATACTCAGTGGGCTTATGCCCTGTCACGGAGCTTGTATAATAGACTCAGTGGGCTATGCCCTGTCACGGAGCTTGTATAATAGACACAGTGGGCTTATGCCCTGTCACAGAGCTTGTATAATAGACACAGTGGGCTTATGCCCTGTCACGGAGCTTGTATAATACTCAGTGGGCTTATGCCCTGTCACGGAGCTTGTATAATAGACACAGTGGGCTATGCCCTGTCACGGAGCTTGTATAATACACTCAGTGGGCTATGCCCTGTCACGAAGCTTGTATAATACTCAGTGGGCTTATGCCCTGTCACGGAGCTTGTATAATAGACTCAGTGGGCTATGCCCTGTCACGAAGCTTGTATAATAGACACAGTGGGCTTATGCCCTGTCACAGAGCTTGTATAATAGACACAGTGGGCTTATGCCCTGTCACGGAGCTTGTATAATACTCAGTGGGCTTATGCCCTGTCACGGAGCTTGTATAATACACTCAGTGGGCTATGCCCTGTCACGGAGCTTGTATAATAGACACAGTGGGCTATGCCCTGTCACGGAGCTTGTATAATACTCAGTGGGCTTATGCCCTGTCACGGAGCTTGTATAATACTCAGTGGGCTTATGCCCTGTCACGGAGCTTGTATAATACACTCAGTGGGCTATGCCCTGTCACGGAGCTTGTATAATAGACACAGTAGGCTATGCCCTGTCACGGAGCTTGTATAATACTCAGTGGGTTTATGCCCTGTCACGGAGCTTGTATAATAGACACAGTGGGCTATGCCCTGTCACGGAGCTTGTATAATACACTCAGTGGGCTATGCCCTGTCACGGAGCTTGTATAATAGACACAGTGGGCTATGCCCTGTCACGGAGCTTGTATAATAGACCCAGTGGGCTATGCCCTGTCACGGAGCTTGTATAATACACTCAGTGGGCTATGCCCTGTCACGGAGCTTGTATAATAGACCCAGTGGGCTATGCCCTGTCACGGAGCTTGTATAATAGACACAGTGGGCTATGCCCTGTCACGGAGCTTGTATAATACTCAGTGGGCTTATGCCCTGTCACGGAGCTTGTATAATAGACACAGTGGGCTATGCCCTGTCACGGAGCTTGTATAATACACTCAGTGGGCTATGCCCTGTCACGGAGCTTGTATAATAGACACAGTAGGCTATGCCCTGTCACGGAGCTTGTATAATACACTCAGTGGGCTATGCCCTGTCACGGAGCTTGTATAATACACTCAGTGGGCTATGCCCTGTCACGGAGCTTGTATAATAGACACAGTAGGCTATGCCCTGTCACGGAGCTTGTATAATACTCAGTGGGTTTATGCCCTGTCACGGAGCTTGTATAATAGACACAGTGGGCTATGCCCTGTCACGGAGCTTGTATAATACACTCAGTGGGCTATGCCATGTCACGGAGCTTGTATAATAGACACAGTGGGCTATGCCCTGTCACGGAGCTTGTATAATACACTCAGTGGGCTATGCCCTGTCACGGAGCTTGTATAATAGACCCAGTGGGCTATGCCCTGTCACGGAGCTTGTATAATAGACACAGTGGGCTATGCCCTGTCACGGAGCTTGTATAATAGACACAGTGGGCTATGCCCTGTCACGGAACTTGTATAATACACTCAGTGGGCTATGCCCTGTCACGGAGCTTGTATAATACTCAGTGGGCATATGCCCTGTCACGGAGCTTGTATAATACACTCAGTGGGCTATGCCCTGTCACGGAGCTTGTATAATAGACACAGTGGGCTATGCCCTGTCACAGAGCTTGTATAATAGACACAGTGGGCTATGCCCTGTCAAGAAGCTTGTATAATACTCAGTGGGCTATGCCCTGTCACGGAGCTTGTATAATACACTGAGTGGGCTATGCCCTGTCACGGAGCTTGTATAATACTCAGTGGGCTTATGCCCTGTCACGGAGCTTGTATAATACACTCAGTGGGCTTATGCCCTGTCACGGAGCTTGTATAATAGACACAGTGGGCTATGCCCTGTCACAGAGCTTGTATAATAGACACAGTGGGCTATGCCCTGTCAAGGAGCTTGTATAATACTCAGTGGGCTATGCCCTGTCACGGAGCTTGTATAATACACTCAGTGGGCTATGCCCTGTCAGTTGTCATGGAGCTTGTATAATACAGTGAGTAGTAGAGTACACATACACACAGTGGGCTTATTATGCCCAGTCACGGAGCACACACAAGGGCTTATGCCCAGTAAAGTCACAGAGCACTGCCTACTCTAATCTATCTAACACTAGAACAGACAGCGCACTAGCTAACTACCTAACTACGCGTCACGCGAGAAATGGCGCCGACTGCCGGGCGCCGCGCCTTTTTATTGAGGCCGAACGTCACTCGGCTCTCGCGAGAATCTGACGCCGGACGGGTGACGTTCGGCCTCGAGGTGGAATCCGAGTCAGGCGGGAACACCCGAACTTGCGTTCGGGTGGACTCGGATTCCACCTGTTCGGAGAGGTTCGGATTCCTCAGAATCCGAACCGCTCATCACTACATATAATGCAGCTACCATCAGTGCCCTCCATACAGGGCTGGTTCTAGACCAAATAGAGTCCTGAGCGAAAGTCCCTTTGTAGCCCCCTTAAAAAAAATATATACAGTTTTTTGTGTGTACTAAATAAAAATACACCTTACCTATATGGTGGTTTCTCTGCGATGGGGAACCTCTGAAGAAATTGATCCTCCCTGGGCAGATGATGTCTTCCTTCAGTATTCACTATTCATGTAGGAAATCCCATGGTCTGGAAGACGCCTGTTTATGTAAGAATATAACCAATGTCGTCATCATACAACCCAACGTATCCCCTTCAGCCTCATGCTTCGTGTCTCTCCAGCCTCATGCTCACTGTGTTAATTCTGGCCTCGTGCTTCTTGTGTCACCTCCTGCCCTGTGTGTAATTTCAGCCACATGCCCCCTGTGGCACTAGGCTCCTGCTTCCGGGGTATTTCCATCCACATCCTCCACCAGTATCTCTCCAACTGCCTCATCCTCGTCTCTCTCCAGCTGCCTCCTCACTTCTTCTGTGTAACAACAGCGGCCTCATCCCTATTGTGACTATCCAGCAAACTCATTCCACCCCCCACTACCCCTGCATTTCTACAGCATGCATCCACCTCCCTATGGGGACTGTTTACTAAGCCTTGGATGGAGATAAAGTGATCGGAGATAAGGTACCAGCCAATCAGCTCCTAACTGCCATGTCACAGGATATGTTTGAAAAATGACAGTTAGGAGCTGGTTGTTTGGCAAATTATCTCTATCTCCACTGAAGGCTGAGGGGTCTATTTACTAAGCAGTGTTAGGAGACAGAGTTAAAAGTGATAAGGTGCCAGCCAATCAGCTCCCAACTGTCATTTTCAAACACAGCCTGTGAGATGACAGTTGGGAGCTGATTGGCTGCCACCTTATCACTTTTCACTCTGTCTCCTAACACTGCTTATGCTGGCCATACACGCTACAATTATCGGGGCGATCCGCCTGATATCAGCGGATCGCCCCGATAATTGTAGCGTGTGTGCGGGCGACCGAGGGTTAAATATTGCTCGGTCGGGCATGCAGGATTGTCCAGCATGTCCGTCCGATGCGATATTTACCCGGCAAACTGTCGGCCGCATCGGGCAGTGTATGCCCAGCGCGGCCGACAGACAGACATTTCCTGACAGGGAAATGTCTCCGCCCCCGGGGGCGGAGCGCGGATGTCGGGCTATACACTGTGAGATTTCTCTCACAGTGTATGCTGGCGACATCTGCGGCTAGCATGCTGCCAGATAAAATGTCTGTCGGTCCAACAGACATTTTATCTGGCTGTGTATGCCCAGCAATAGTAACTAGACCCCTCAGTAGCTAGACCCCTGTGTCTCTCTGGCTTCAGCTCTGCACATGTTACTCTAGCTCCCCCATGTGTCACTTTAGTTCCACAATGACAGTACAGCCCCAGACCCTCCAACATGACCCCTCCCATTAGGTACAAAATGCTCCGCTCCTGGACTTCTTTCTTAATTGATGATTGCAGCCACATGTGGTGAAACACTCTTCTCATCAATTAACTAGCTCAACACAGGTGTCTGCGATCATACATTGGGTGGAAGTCCAGGAGCAGAGCATTCTGTACCTGATGGGAGGGGTCATGTTGGAGGGTAGGCAGCCCCCCAAATATCACTCCATCACCACCTGTGTCAGATTCTAGCCCCCCCATATAACACACCTGCTCCCATCTGTCAGTTTTGCCCCATACAACACACCTGCTCCCACCTGTCACAGTCTAGCCCCCCCATATATAACACTCCTGCTCTCACCTGTCAGTTTAGCCCCCATATAACACACCTACTCCCACCTATGTCACAGTCTTGCCCCCCCCTCACCCCCATATATAACACTCCTGCTTCCTCCTGTATCAGGCTCTAGCCCCCCCCCCTCCCCTCCATTGCACCCATAATACTTACCTCACTGGCTGCATTCTCCCCGTCTGTAGGATCTCCCCCATGCTGGGATAAAGGGAGCATCTACAAGCTACTTGCCACTATACAAGTGTATTCAATAGTGTTTGAATACACTTGTAAAATGGCAAATAGTTAGCTGACACTCCCTTGTTCTCAGCGAGCTCTCACAGACTGGGAGAGAACGGATTACACTGCAGGGAGACAGGCAGCTGCTCAGCTGTCATCCACCCCTGCGGCTCCTGTAATGTGTTACACCACAGAGCAAACTGAAAGTGAACACCCCCATTATTAATATATGCCCCCCCATATTGGGTGCACCCCTTCACCCATTGTTAATACATGCCTCCCCCCGTTTTTTCTGCAGGAGAGGCAGCACTTACCTGAGCCTTTGCTGCTGCAGCCTGCATCTCCATGTCGCTAGGTGGGTCCTACTCCTCTTCATGACGGCCGGCCCGGCTCCTCTCCACATCTAAGGAGCCGGCAGGAGAAAAGAGAAGAAGGAGGGGCGGCCAGGGGGGAGAAGTGTAGCGGTTCTGTTGGTTAAGGGCCACTTAGGGCAGGCTCAGATCGCTGTCTGTCATTAAGTTTGACAGGCAGCACAGTAAGTCAGTTGTAGCGCAGCAGGGAGGGGAGGAAGGGGAGGACTTGGCAGGAGGCGGAACAGCCGGTGGTGGGACTTGGAAGCGCTCAGGTTCTGCCGCTTGTCTCCGCAGCAAGCTGCTGCTGCCTGTCATACAGTGTGACAGGCGCAGCAGCAGCCGGCAGCAAGAACAGCGGACTCTGCAGCATCTGCAGGGAGAGCGCCTCTCCAGCCTGGCGCCTCCCTCCAGTGCAGGATCCGCTAAGCGGTTTGCGTCGGCCCTGGTCCCAGCACAAACTTTAAATCGGGGCACAGACTGAAGTGGCGATATGACATACCGCCGTATACCGGCTCACTTCGAGCACTGCCTTATACCCAATGCAGAGAATCCCATTTGTAAAGCTGGCCACACACTAGACCAACTTACATCCAACCAGCCAACTAGTTGATTGGTTGGAAAGAAAATCTGGTAAGGTACGGGAGTAAATGATGATCAGCAATTTGCTCCTAAATGCCAGAAAACAGATGAAAATGGTCATCAGACAAGTTTGTTAAATGTTTGATCTAAACAATTTGTTCAAACAACAGTTTTTGTTAATTTTCCGGCATTTGGGAGCAAATTGCTGATTGTCATTTGCTTTCATTCCTTACCAGATTTTCATTCCAACCAATCAACAAGTTGGCTGGTTGGATGTAAGTTGGTCTAGTGTGTGGCCAGCTTAAGTATATATCTCTGATATATATAAGGTGGGGGGGGTAAGGTGCAGTCAGGGAGATTGCTAGACCCTTCTGGGAGCAGGACCGCCATCAGGGGGGGACCGTCGGGACTACTGTCCCGGGCCCGGACACTAAGAAAGAAAAGGGGGCCCCGGCCTCCTCCTGCCCGCTGCCGCCAGTGTAGGTGAAAGAGTCCTACACCCGCTGCCGCCGCTACTGCCAGCGCTAATGATGTACTGTATATGGGGCCCCCGGGCAGTCCGCTCCCCAACCTGCCACTACTGAAAGGAGCCTGCAGTCAGGGAGATCCTGGTCCTGCTGTCCGACTGTCTGCAGTGCCGATGCACAATAAAGTTTTTCTAGCACGTGTGACGTCATGACGTCACCGCGCGCCACTGGAGGACTAGAAGGAAGAGCAGCAGCCAGGAACACACAAAACAAGGTAAGATTAATATGGTGGGTGGCTGAGGCAGGCAAAAGAGGGCTGCAACACCTCTCTGTGTGAGTGAGGCAGAAGGGGGCTGGGAAGAGGAAACGTCAGAGTGCAGGGCTGGATAGGTGGCTATATATATATATCTATATATATATATATATATAGATATATATATTTACATACACACATAAATATATATATATATATATAGCTTTTTGGAGGCATGTCATTGGCACCTAGCAGTAGCATGGCAGACACGGAATGGGTATGTAATGCCTGCTGTTGGGATGCCTCCTGTCAGAATACCGACAGCGGCATCCCGATGGTTGGTATCCTGAAAGGGGTCAGGTAAGTATACTTACCCTTCCCCCCTAACCCTCCATTTTAGTAGCCTAACCCTCTCCCCTTTTGTGCCTAAACCTAACCCCCCCATTGGTGCCTAACCCTCCAACCTAGGGGTGCCTAACCCTAACCCCCCCAAAAAAAACCTAACCCTAACCCTGCTACGCTCCCTAAACCTAACCCTCCCCCCCTAAAACTAAGGGCGCCCCGAACCATGCGTCTAGCTCTGCATATCGATATACAGGGCTGTAAGGAGAGATGGGACTAGCCATACATACTGTCAGCTGCAGCTCGCGCTTTCCTATAGCGTTTGGTTTCTGCACTGTGTGTGTTTGGGGAGGGAGGGGGGGCCCTGCCTGATTTGTTGGTCCCGGGCCCCACAATTTCTGATGGCAGCCCTGTCTGGGAGTCAGGGAGATTGCTACTATATCAGGGAGTCTCCCTGACAGTCATGGAGAGTTGGCAAGTATGTGCAAGATAAATGATAAGTAGAATCTGATTGGTTGCTATGGGCAATATCTCCACTTCCAAAAACCTGCACTGTAATAAATATACCCCTTAGACACTCCTTCAGGGTTTGTGATGTTTCTGAACACATACGAGTGGTTTTTGTCTGCACTGATTTTCCTGTTTTACATTTGACACCTCTTCTAGACTCTGAGGGGTATATTTACTAAAGTGAGAGTTTTTAGAAGTGGAGATGTTGCCCATAGCAACCAATCAGGTTCTACTTAACATTTAACCAGCACTTTCTAGAATATAACAGCTAGAATCTGATTGGTTGCTATGGGCAACATCTCCACTTCTAAACACCTGCACTTTAGTAAATATACCCCCGAGTGACCAGGTGTTGAATCATCGTGTGAGGTTACAGAAGACGATGCCTGACTGACAGCAGTTCTAAAACCACCAATCTCAAACAAAGGCCAAGGCCTGAGCCTTTCCTTGCCACCGCGTGTGGTATATGGAATTTTGGCAATTTTATGTTTTTGGCAGTAAATTTTCCCTGTACGAGAGGTGATTTTTTTTTTAACATTGTAAAGTATTGTTTTGATTCCAGGCGCCCTTTCTTAAACCCTCTATGCTCTTGAACACTGGCTTTAGTAAATGTTGAAGTACTATAACATCACGATCATCATGACTGGCAGCAGTCATAGCACTAGTACTTGGTTGCTGCTCCTGCTCTTCCCTCAACTGATCGTGCTCCATATTGATTCACACAGCGCTTATATTATTATTTCTTTTTTCTATTTATTTTTTTACACACTGCAGCGAAGCACTGCCCTTATATTATACAGTAGTAATGGTGGCACACACCACAAACTTTTGAAAGCACCAATAAAGGGTTAATGCTGCTCTTCTGTATTAGGAGCTCTGGGCTGCACTGCAGTCAGTGACAAAAAATGGTTACCAGCATGCACCAAGGGTTAATGCTGCCTCTGTATTAGGACTAGGCGCTCTGGGCTGCACTGTGGGCAGTTACGTTACAGTGTGACTGCAGTGCACCAATGAAAGGTTAATGCCAATGAATGCTGCCTGTACATTAGCAGGAGCTCTGGGGCTGTATGTGTGCACGGTAGTGTATAGATCCCCTTCAGTATTTGTACCTGGAAGTGACGTGGAGTGAGGGCGAAAGTGCGGTTCCAGGCCCATAAAGTCTACCAAAAGAATACATACTTTTGACTCGCCATAAGTTTATATTCCCCCTCTATGCCCAGGTGGATAGTAGGGAATGATGTTGGACAGTAACTGATGATGTCAGGGTACAAATACTGAAGGGGATGTAACCAGTACCATGTGTGCACCAGTAAAATAATATATTCCTGCCCTGTATGGCCTGGAGGAGCTCTGGGATGTGAGCAGTCGCTGTACTAATAACAGAATATAATGCTGCCATAGCAGTGTGCTCTCCATCCGGCATCTGTTGTGAATGGCGCCGAATCACCGCGGGAGGTACTTATGTCAAAACCAAAACACGCAATATCTGACGCCGGTAAGATGACGTTTTACCTTGGTTTAGAATCTGAGCCAGGTGGGAAAACCCCGATCCGGCACTCGGAAACCAGAATTTCGGGTGGGCTCGGTTTCTAGGAAACCAAACCTGCACATCCCTATATAAAACCTGATAATTGATAAATAAGCCCCATAGTGAGGGCGAGTTATAATGTCATTAATACATTGTAAAGCTCCTTTGCTCAGAACAGTGATAAGCAAGGGTGGTTATATAAGGGGGTGGTGTAATGGCGGAGCATTGTATAATGAGCACTTTTATACCAGTAAGAAAATAATAGTAATTCTATATTCTGATTCTGACAAACAGAAAGTTATTACAGGTAAGCAATAAGACATGCTGGTAGATGTGGTCCAGTTGCACTTGTACTATGTAAGGAACAGTCTTAAACAACAATTCCCAGTAGGTGGAGCTTTATAGAGACCACGCCCCATTCACTCCCCTGCATACATCACAGCCAATAGGAGCAAGCGCACCACTGACTGCAGCTTACCATTAGGGATGGCCATTGGCGGTGTCACCAATAATGATTACCATCATTGGCAAAATATCAAGTAGCCATCATTGGCTACAAACTATTCAATGGATGACCACCCATGGTTTCACCAACCAATGGTCATCCCTGTTTTGTGACTGACTGGCCTGTGAGCCAATCAGAACCTGGGGGCAGGGCTTCATGGGTGCCGGGGGTGGAGCTATGCTCTGAGTTCTGGCACCTTGTAACAATAAAAGAAATATATATTTGGTTATTCTTAGACATCGATGGAGGGAAACCATCTGCTTCTCCCCCATCGATGGCAAAAGCATTTGACATGGGCCATAAACCATCGCTGATTATGAATCATCGATGGTCGATGGCTATCCCTACTTACCATAGCAGCCTACTTTTCAATATAGTTGGAGGTGCTCAAATGAATGCAGTGACCGCCTTTGGAGAATTACCACCAGCTTAGCATTACTGTGTATTATTGTCAATGTAAAAAATGGGTGACATTAGAAATCATTGTTTCTTCAGTCACTATAGCCACTACCAGTGTTACTAGCATTTACCAGCCAATTAATTTTGTTATCTTGTTCTATCCATGTATGGTTATCATTGGTAAAACGTTAGGAAGCCATGAGGGAGCTCCCAATGTTAGCTGTATGTGACATGTATGTAACATGTATGTGACAGGCATTTTTACTCACAGATTTGCCCTAGTGATATACTGCAGATGGCCTAGCGGCTGATGACAGCTTCTGCTCCAAATGCATATTGAGTAACCATTAAACATAAACATTATTAAAATACGATATATATAAATATAAATAAGAACATGAGACATGGGTGGAGTGAAATTGGTTATCTTTATTATTGAAATAAAATAGCATGGTGGCGGAATAAAGAACGGCCACATAATCAGTGCACCCGCTCAGCTTAACGCATGTTCCTGCATGGGCCGATTGCCCTAACAACAACGTCACATAAGTGAGAGGTCTCCGCCTCCCAGACCTATGACACACCTAAGCTCCGCCTACACACAGCTACAGTATAGTCTGATCAGTCTGTCACCACAGTGTAAATGACATTTTACACACAACCTGCCCCAGTCTTGGGGTTTATAGATCGTCACGTTTACTTCAGCGCTCCGTTAATTTTTTTTATTTATTAAAAAAAAAAACTTGCTTACGTAAAACCACTGGGAGCCTGGCCTAAGGTTTGTGTTTTTACACTGGGAGCCTGGCCTAAGGTTTGTGTTTTTACACTGGGAGCCTGGCCTAAGGTTTGTGTTTTTACACTGGGAGCCTGGCCTAAGGTTTGTGTTTTTACACTGGGAGCCTGGCCTAAGGTTTGTGTTTTTACAAAACACTATTTTTATTAATTGTCTATACGCTTACTACAGTATGTTAAGAAATGTCCCTTAATATATTGATTTAATAATAAAATGCATTTTTATGGAGAAAAGTACACCCTTTAGCAATTGTAATATAAAAATGATATTGTTACTACTATATTAATGTCATCAAAGTTGTATATATATATTTTTTTGTTTACAAAAAGTACAGCAGGATTGCCAACATTGTGGCTGCCCCTACCAGGAGGGGACAGCCAGATCGGCAAAGCAAGGGTGCATGTCCCGAATGGCGACGGAGCGGTGTGTGTGTGTGTGTGTGTGTGTGTGTGGGGGGGGTTGGGTATTGCTGTGGCCACATGACAGCATAATTTTGGCTTTGGATTACTGGCATTGTGAAGCATGGTGCGGGGCCAAACTGAAGCAATTCGGCACGAATCGCGTCACCGCCCTCCCCCAATGGGGGATTCTCTTATAACCATGGTGGGGGTTGCCTGCCTTTCCGGGGGGGCCGGGAGCGAGTCGGGAGGGTAGGCAAGTATGAAGTACAGCCTTTAGGATTATTATAATTTATAATACACAAGGTTGTACACACAAGAATGACATACATTATGTACATGGCACACACGGGAATAACATATATGCATGGCACACACACGGGAATAACATATGCATGGCACACACACAGGAATAACATGTATGCATGGCACACACACGGGAATAATATGTATGCATGGCACACACACGGGAATAACATATATGCATGGCACACACAGGAATAACATATATATGCATGGCACACAGAGGAATAACATATATACATGCCACACACAGGAATAACATATATACATGGCACACACAGGAATAACATATATGCATGCCACACACAGGAATAACATATATGCATGAATCACACACAGGAATAACATATATACATGGCACACACACAGAGGAATAACATATATGCATGGCACACTCAGGAATAACATATATGCATGGCACACACACACAGGAATAACATATATACATGGCACACACAGGAATAACATATATGCATGCCACACACAGGAATAACATATATGCATGAATCACACACAGGAATAACATATATACATGGCACACACACAGAGGAATAACATATATGCATGGCACACTCAGGAATAACATATATGCATGGCACACACACACAGGAATAACATATATACATGGCACACACACAGGAATAACATATATGCATGCCACACACAGGAATAACATATATACATGGCACACACACAGAGGAATAAGATATATGCATGGCGCACTCAGGAATAACATATATGCATGGTACACACACACAGGAATAACATATATACATGGCACACACAGAGTAATAACATATATACATGGCACACACAGGAATAACATATATGCATGGCACACACAGGAATAACATATATGCATGGCACACTCAGGAATAACATATATGCATGGCACACTCAGGAATAATATATATGCATGGCACACACACACAGGAATAACATATACATGGCATACACACAGAGGAATAACATATGTACATGACCCACTCAGGAATAACATATATGTACATGGCACACACAGGAATAACATATATACATGATTGTACTATATTCTATGAGTGAATGCTGTGTTTCCCCCAGTTACACAGACACATAAGTGACGTTATGGTACTGCAGCAGGAACAGGCCAGGCTACCTCCTCATGTCATGTTTTGCTAGTGCCCGCATGTCTAAGGCTCATACACACTAGACAATAAATTGAACGATATGGACGATAACGATATTGTTATCATTAATAGCGTTCAATATCATCCAGTGTGTATGAACAATATCGTTAACGATGCGCACTCCCGCAAATCATTAACTATGTCTTTCATTGCCTGACCTTGCAGGGCAACCTGACAATATCGACAGGAACTGCAAGTTCAGGGATGAGGGAGGGTGACGTCACTGAACGATAACATTCAGTGTGTATGCCCAATGTCCTATTCACGGGAGAGCCAGAGCAAACAACACCAAACACTTAACAGTATTGCACATGGAGCATATCGTTATGTGTGTATGAGCCAGAGCTTCCCAGGAGCGACTTGGTGCAAGTAATTGGGGGTGGGGAGCTGCACAGTAACATCAGTGACTCCCTAATCGGTTACTTGCCCGGGCACCAGGGTTAGAGACACTGACAGAGAGGAAAGCAGTCTGCAAGCAGCAGCACAAATTGGAAGGTGCTGACAGAGCTGGCCAATGTTAACCAATCCTAAATCAGCCCCCTCCCCAGTTTATTTGCTGA